>CM074726.1:128911965-130111965 GCA_037306005.1 Rhinophrynus dorsalis | reverse complement strand
GAAACCAGCTCATTGTTTTTTGTATTAAATTCTTCTAGGAGATCTCACAAAATACACTAAATGTAATAAGGTACAATACATGTTTAGTTGTGTTTTTTTCTTTTGCTGTATTGTAGTAAATTTGTGTTCTTGTTTGGATCTGATGCTATTTTTGACTCAACCACGGACTGAGAGATGGGACATTCTGTCATGGATCAAGGGCCTATCGCCGGGGTGGGGTCGGTTGTGCCTAGGGTGCACAGCTGCCACTAAGGGAGGACAGGTGGCCTGGGCACTAGAGAAATGTAATACGATAACACACTGCAATTTATTTAAGCCTTTGAATGCCAGAGAGGTGTCCAAAGCATTGCAACACAATGGCACTCAAAGGGTTAACACAGCCAGCTGGATGTTCCATGGAACAGGGCTCAACAAACGTTGGGCGCCAGGTCACCATAGTGACTAGAAAACATGACCTGGCAAACAGACTTTGTTTTAACACATAGCAAGCAGCCAGCAGTGGCACCCCAGACCGGCCTGAAAAAACAATTAAGTGGACCCACCAGGAGGGCCGTATATAATTATTTTCTTCAGGAGTGGAGAACTGCAGTGTACAATGCTATCTCCCGCTCCATTTCAAATCTGATATCCAGAAGTTTCAGGGAAAGTGGAAGTGGATGACAGCACGGCAGTGGTGTGCTATGGTACTCCAGACCGCTGCTGGACACAGGCAATAGTCACTGAGTGCGTGATAGCTGTAGAAAAGGGGCAGGCGCAAGACAGCAAGGGTAGAGAATAATAAGGAGTTGGAGAGAAGCTTAGACTCCCCAAAACAAACTGATGTAATTTGCAACATTTCTGCCTGCATCTCCATAACTATGCACAATGTCCCAGGAAAATACACAGACCTAAGGAGTCAGCCTATGGGGATTTTAACCCTTGGAGTGCCAGAAGAATATCCAATACATTGCAAAGCAATGTACTGAATGCCTCTCAAAGGGTTAAAGCAAATGTAATGTTGTAGGCTTTAACTAGGATTTGTTGAAGTTGCGAAGCAGTCTCGGGGTAAGAACTAACTCAGTGGCATTTGTCTCCTGGCCACTGTTTCTATTGTACATTTGTGTTGCTGGATGTTGAATAAGTCTGCATTCAAGATAGTATGGCTGCAAGCACAATTACTGTCATACTGCACATTTAACTGAACACTTCAGTGGCAGTAGTCCAGTCAGGCCTGCAGTAGGAATTGTAGTAAATTGAAGGAATTCTCCCCCTTCCCTCAATGTGGGCAAACAATATATGAGAGTGATTACCGTGCTAGGTTTTAAAATGACAGCACAGAATACAAAGTTATGTTCATGTGATTCGGACCACAAATGTGCGCTTGGAGCCGAGGGAAAATGCTAAGTCTGGCTCCTAAATTTTTGATTTGGCTTCTATCTTGGTGAAGACAAATTTGTCACACCCTGCCTGTGATCTATGTGCTAATATTGTTTGCAATGTGACAGAACAGAACTTCACTGAAGAAGCTGGAGTGAGCCTAGCCTCATACTGCCTCTGGATTGACTGTGCTATGAGTCTAGACTCTCCGCTGCTTCTTTAGCACAGTTCTATTCAGTTATGTTGTGTGCAGTATTAGCATATAGATAACAGGCAGTGGGTAATGGAGTGGCTTCTGCAGAAGGCCTGGCTGCCTGTGTTTTGGTGCCAGATTAATGGAGGAACATCACTTGGGGGCCCTGCTTCATGCACGAGCACACAGGAGAGTCTCTAAGCCGGTAATAGCTGCTTAGGCATTCTAATCAGCTTCTGTGCCTCTTGTGTCACATGGGTGTAGGAACTGTGTGTGTGTGAGGGTAGATCCGCCTGATTGTAAGGGTACTGGTAAGGCTCCCTTGGTCTCATCTGGCATACAATCTTGTTATGTGCACATGTTCGAACAGTTGCCCCGTTAACCCTCCCACCGCATTGCACTATCTGCTATATTACAAGACTTTCCAAGTGCAAGTGGGAAAAAAGCAGTCAAGAAAGACAGGCTCCTTCCGTGTAGTTATTGCAGCCTGAGAGACTGAACAGATTCAATTGAATGCAACAGGGATTGTTTAATTTTTTAATTTTGAACCATTTGTATGCTAGAGATGTCTCTAAGGCATTTGAGAATCTTCTGGATGTGGGAACTGACTGACAGAACTAAAATATATAAACTGCGCTGTGGTATCACTAGTATAGCTACATTTCAATTGTGAGCTCTATGGTATCACTACTAATGTAGCTACATTTCAATTGTAAGCTATGTCGTATTACAACTGAAACAGAACTACACAAGTGATACAAGACCTTACAGTTGAAATGCAGCTACACTGGAATTGTAGCTCTATTTAAATTGTATGCTCTGTGGTATAACTTGTTTTACTTCACAACACTGTCAGTTATAAGAGCAGTAAAATAGGTGGGTGGGAGTTGGGGGGATATAAATGTGGGTGGGGAATAATTAGGGCAAATCAAAGGTGGCCCATGATGTCCATTTACCTGGGGGGCCTGTTTGCTGTCAGTCCACCCCTGACCAGGGATATTCAAGAGCTTAAGAACTTGTACTATCATGGTAAATTTTCAGCTAAATTCACCTATGCACCTAACTGGCCAAAGGGATTAATTTGAAACTACAAAAGGATGTAACATAGGTGCACTTGCAGTAAGCAGGAGTATAGAGCTAACATAGCAAAAATGGGTACCAGAGGGGTAAGCAATGCATTGCAAGAAATGAGTTGTGTACCCTTCTGATGCTCAGAGGATTAACCCATACATTCCATAGACATAGCCATGTTTGGCTGCAATCACAAATTCTCTACACACTAAATTTACTGGAGCTATTCACTCATCAAAAGGGAAACAAATCTTATACCACTTGGCCAGGTACAAAGAGATGCCTCTACTGGAGTCTAGGTAATGATTTACACATACAGCGGTGACAAAAGACTAGCTTCCAGTGGAATTTAAGTTTCAGAAGAATTTGCATGAATGTATAACCTGTCATAAATTTTGTTTTCAACCTTCATTCTAAATATGGCTGACGAAGAGGCCTAAGTTGTCTTGAAAACTTGCATTCTAAATCTGCTCAGTCTGTCAATAAAGGTATCACTTTTACTCTACCAGTCTCCTGATAGTAAAAATGGCTTATTAACCCTTTGAGTGCCAGAGAGGTATGCAATGCATTGCACACCTCTCTGGCATTCAAAGGGTTAAAGTCGTGCTGATCAGGACTTTTAACTGGGAATAAAGATCTTGTGCTGTTATATGGATCTGATACTTTATTACCAGGGACCTTCCAGAGCTGGTAGACATAATGTGTGTCAAGTTGGCTTTTGTACAAATAAGTAAATCAAGAGCACAATTCCAACATTTCTAGGGAACAGGAGAAAACTACAATATAATGGCAGGGTGTACACAGGATTGTCTTATAATTTAAATCAGGGTAAACCTATAGGGTTCTGAAGATGCTAAACAGGATATTCCATAACTGACCAAAATAACATTACAATGACAACAGGAGCTGCCCAGAATCTAGGGTAGCATGGTGAGTAGAGCTTCTACCTCCCTTGTCAAATCCTCACACAGCTTTTGAACTATTCTAAACAAGTTCAGATTGTGGTCCAGCTCATCACAGCACCCTGTAAAGTCCATGGTTCAGAACAGCCATGACTACAAGAATGAAAGACCTTTCTCAAGTCAGCCGCCATGTAGTAAGTACTCAACTTATCTGGCTCTTGACACAGAAACCTATTTGCTAAACAAAGATATTTTATTTGTTTCTACCATCCTATCGGTTAAATCAATGTATGAAAAACTACTGAAACTATCATTTCATAAAACTTCTTTTGCACTTATGAAATGGAAAAATTTGACAGAAAACAAACATCAAAACAATTCACTTATCTCTGCTTTCCATGCAGACCGAATTAGGCTATTATTTATTGGCCTATTTATCACTACAGAATGTTTTGACAGAAGGCACTGCTGCAAATAGAGATGGAACTGTTTATTTAATGGGGTATGAGGGAGGGGTCATGCAATAACCCATTACATAAGCGATATAAGTGAACACTTAGCTGCTTATGTCCTAAACAAAAACTTATTCTTGAATTAGCACACACCTAAAACAGACACAAATAACAGATGTATTTAATATAGCTAAATTATTATTATTCATGTGGCATGTTAAGAAAGTCATTGCTGATGAATGTGATACAAGAAAACTTTGATTTACTCTTGCAGAAGCATAAGGCACTATTTTGGGGGTAATTTCTACATTTATGGCCAAATATTGCATGTATACCAAAAGTCAGTAGATCATTCAAAATAACTGAGCCGATTTAGATTGTATAGTATACAATGAACCCCTTGGATATAAAAGATAATAAGGTTCACATAGCAGCTATGGGGTTAAATTGTATTTTTTACTGTATACTTAATGGGATACTAAATCGTACTACTAATACATTTCCCATTTATCTTAATGTGGGCAGAGTATCCTAATGGTGATTATTATTCAGTTATGTAGGAATTGGTTCACCTAAATTAATATTTATTGATGTTATGTCCACAGAGGCAGTCATGACCTCAATGACTCCAAACTCTTCCTTCTGTAGACGTCCTAGGAAATAAGGAAGGGAGTGAGGGAGAAAGGAAGAGAGGGAAGAAGGAAGGAAGGAAGGAAGAGAGGGAGGAAGGAAGGAATGAAGAGAGGGAGGAATGAAGGAAGGGAGTAAAGATAGAAGGAAGGAAGGAAGGAATAGAAGGAAGGAAGGAAGGAAGGAATAGAAGAAAGGAAGGAAGGAATCGAAGGATGGAGGAAGGAAGGAAGGAATGAAGAGAGGGAGGGCGGGAGGAAGGAAGAGAGGGAGGGCGGGAGGAAGGAAGAGAGGGAGGAAGGAAGGAAGGAAGAGAGGGAGGGAGGAAGGAAGGGAGTAAAGATGGAAGGAAGGAATAGAAGGAAGGAAGGAAGGAATAAAAGGATGGAGGAAGGAAGGAAGGAATGAAGAGAGGGAGGAAGGAAGGAAGGAAGGAAGGAAGGAAGGAATAGAAGAAAGGAAGGAAGGAATAGAAGAAAGGAAGGAAGGAAGGAATGAAGAGAGGGAGGGAGGAAGGAAGGAAGAGAGGGAGGGCGGGAGGAAGGAAGAGAGGGAGGAAGGAAGGAAGGGGTGAATACTTAAGTGGGAGGAGCTTGGTGGGGGGCTTAAGTTCCTGCAGCAAAGAATTATATCTGCCTTCATGGAAATTATTTCTTCTGTAGAGGAAACAAAAAGAAAAAAAACGAAGGAGGAAATAGATTATTGTATCGTGTATACCACAGTATACTGCAATTTCCCCCTACCAAAAAGAAGACCAGATCTTCATTCTAAAATTGTGGTATAAATTAACATGCTACTAAGACATAACTTTTTTCACATTTATTTAAAAAAAACTCCAATGGTAACTAGCTTTTATAAGTACGTTTTTTTTTTTTTTTTAATTTTAAATTTTTATTGAAGAAAAAGTCATTACAAAGGTATACAAGCATATCGACATTAGACAACCCAGAATGAATTCAAACACAACTTACACATCTTACATAATAAGTGAAAAGTCCAATTATGGACTCCAAGACAAATATTGAATCAGTAGATTGGAATAAACGTGAAATTAAAGCAAGACATACATATCACTGATGTATAGAACCGCTAAGTATATACTGTACATTTCTCAGTATCATTTATTGCAGAGCAAAAGATCTGAGGGGATTAGCTTAGGTAAATTATAAGTACATTTTAAAAACAATAAAAACTTTTCCAATCAGTCCTTAGGATTAGTGTTGAGCGAGCACCCGGATGCTCGGGTGCTCGGGTGCTCTGACCGAGCACCCCCTGAGGCTCGAGTGCTCGGCCGAGCACCCGAGCCCCATTGGAATGAATGGGGCGACACCAGGCACCCCCTGCTCTGATGAGGGGAGGGTGCCTGGTCAATGCCCCCTTCATCTCCGCTATGCCCCCTTCATCTCCGAATGCCCCCTTCAGCTCCGCAATGTCCCCCTTCAGCTCCGCTATGCCCGTCTTCCACAATGTGCCCCTTCATCTCCGCTATGCCCCTCTTCCACAATGTGCCCCTTCATCTCCGCTATGCCCCTCTTCCACAATGTCCCCCTTCATCTCCTCTATGCCATAGAGGAGATGAAGGGGGACATTGTGGAAGAGGGGCATAGCGGAGATGAAGGGGCACATTGTGGAAGAGGGGCATAGCGGAGATGAAGGGGCACATTGTGGAAGACGGGCATAGCGGAGATGAAGGGGGACATTGTGGAAGAGGGGCATAGAGTCTATGCCCCTCTTCCACAATGTCCCCCTTCATCTCCGCAATGCCCCCTTCATCTCCGCAATGCCCCCGTACCTCAAGTCCCTGGTTGTCCAGCGGAGCGTCTTGTGATCTGTGCCTCTTCCGGCACAGATCCCCGCCACCCGAACATGGCGGGAGAGCACATGGCGGTACTCGACGAGTACCGCCATGTGCCGAGCAGAGCGATGCTCGAGCCGATCCGAGCATCGGCCGAGCACGCTCGCTCATCACTACTTAGGATGACTAAAATATATATATCTGAAAAGAATAATATGCAGGAGAAAGAAGTGGCAGTTGGGCTCTAGCTCGGGGTCTCGTCCTGGTGCATGGTGGTCCCCAGAACACAACTGGGTGGCCCCATGTTGACGTACTTACATCACAGAGGTAAGGGGTTAATTTCCATATATAGGTGATAGTGTTCTTTAACCCTCTAAATGCAAGAGAGGTGTCCAGTGCATAGACTTCACCAGAATGGAATGAAGGGTACTGGGAGGGGAAGCATGTCATGAGGAGGGTTAATCCAGGCTGGTAAGTGTGTATAGGGGAGGCGTAAGGGAAAGGGCTTATTAAGAAAAGTGACAGGAATTGGTTGCCTGTGGGGGAAGAGAGGACAAGGAGAAGCATCCTTCCCTCCTTCCTTATGTTGGTGTGTTTTTTGGGTTTGGTTGTGTGTCACTGCTGGATGGGTAGTCCTTGCTTTGTTTTCAGATATCGAGAACTTATGTGGTAAAATTATGTAGATTTATCCTCGATTGGAAGCTCTTTGGGAGCTTTCCCCGGACTTAGGTCATGGGTGGTGACATTACCCATTGATGGACAATGGGGTCATTCCTTGGGAGACAGCTGTAAGTGCTGAGGAATGTTGGGTTCAGCTGTGAATGCTGAGGAATGTTGGGTTCAGCTGTAAGTGCTGAGGAATGTTGGGTTTAGCTGTAAATGCTGAGGAATGTTGCTGTCAGCTGTAAGTGCTGAATTGTTGGGATTCTAGCATGAACCCAAGCAATTTGGCCATGCTTGGTTTCAATGAATGTGGATTGGCAAGGAATGTCAGTTAATGATTAATGGATGATTCATTCATTATTAAAGGTTACATAAAAATAACGATAATGTGATTAGAAATAATTATATAAATAAAGCTTTGGCCTGTTATCCCCAAGAGATGTGCCTGTGCTTATTTAAGGATCATACCCTCTCCTTATGAAATGCATCGCAATGTGTTTGATACCTCTCAGACACTCAAAGGGTTAAGCTCCCCAAAAGAGTACATGTCATAGAAACTCCAGATATATAGTAATCTTATTCACTGTTGTACAGACCTTTCTGTTAGCAGTGTTAGCACCTATCCATCCCTATGTTACTCATTGTAGAAAAGAGGTCTTATTACCAGTGACCTCACCTCCATTTGTCCCAATTTCTACCTGCATGCCCTATTCCTTGTAATAATCACTCCACATCTATACGGCTTTCTGTAATGGGCTGGTGCTTTATAAATAATTCACAATATGTGAAAAAAATTCTATCATCTATTTTTTACGCTGTAACAAATTCCACATTGAAAAAGAAATAAATAAATAAAAGAGATATGTGCTAAATGAATATTTCATATACAAAAATTATGTACCTGTTCTATCCTAACCACATGTAAAATGTGTCAAGTATTTTAGATTTTTAACAAGAGAACTGTTGAATATTTATGTATATTCTGTTCTTTTCTTTAACCCCTTGATTACTATCTATATCTCTAGCATCCAAGGGTTAAAATCTACATTTCTCTTATCTCTGGGAAAAGAAAACATCTTGGTGAAATACTCTTAACACCTTGGCTTTGGAATGTATTTGTAGATGCCTCCAGTACCTAAAGGGTTAATGATGCAGCACCCTTTTAATTTTTTTCCAGTTTAAGACTGCTGTTTGTGTATAGCATGCTTTTTTAGCAGGGGATGTGGCGTTCTATGGCACTTGCTACTGGCACTGTTTTTTAACTCTTTGAGTGTCAGAGCAGTAGCCAATGCATCGTGTTGGCACTCAAAGGGTTAAACAAAAAATAATAATACATTACCGTACTATACTGTATCTGTCTACAAAACAAAAATGCATTTATATATCTTGTATAATATGAATTGCTAGGCTGCAAAGCTTCCTGTGTGCGTAACACTCAAATGCGAAGTACAAACTGCCGGAACGATGCAGTCATGCACAGCAGAGACTCGAGTAACGTGCTGATCCGGAGCAGGGTGCTCCGAACGGCCCAACGCCTGTCTCTGATCCCGGCTCCAGGGCAGCAGCTGAGGCCGCTGGTTTGCACTTTAGCCCGTGTACACAGGCTTTCATACTAGTGTGCATCTATCTATCTATCTATCTATCTATCTATCTATCTATCTATCTATCTATCTATCTATCTATATATATGTGTGTGTGTGTGTGTGTGTTTTAATACCCAGAAAAGTAGCCTCAGCTATGGCTAGTGCTATGTTAACATGGGTCACTGTTTTTAGCAGTAAAATTGCATTGAAAAAGAAAAGCTAAATTTGGACTGCATCTTTCATGTTTTTCAGTGGTGTATTTTATTTCCAAGGGCTTAAAGTTTTTTTTTCTTGCTTGTTATAGGTCGAGGGAATATTCCATGCCAGAAAACAGTGGATGCAAATGGGAGTGGGGTCATGTGAGCAGTGGGGGTGTGACCATGGTGGGGCTAAGGTAATCAGGGCCTAGATGCACTAAAGGTCGAATAGGACTACGGATGTTGATGTACTGTCGGAGCAGGGTCGTAGGCACATCTGCTGTATTCACCAAAGTCTCTACAACCTCACATTGACATGATTCAGACAAAAAATGCCAACATCAACATCAATCCGACATTTCTTCGACTGGTTTATGATTTTTTACTCTTCGCAGCGACCATTGCTTATTTCCATATGGAAATTAAGCATAATGAGACACATTTGTATGCAAGGGAGTGTGTTGACATGTTAATGTGACCGTTCGACTCATTCAGTAAACTCCGATAGCAGCCTCTGCTGTTGGAGTTCACAGTCTCCACTTCACCTAACTCAGGCTGTCATAGTTGGGATCTCCCCTGTACTTTCCAATGGAGCAACGGCAGGGAGAGCTACAACAATTCTGAACAGCAGTCTCCGACATGCATTCTCCAACAAACATTCTCTGACATACACTGCATTTGCTACCTCTCTGGTACTCAAAGGACCATATGTTCAAAGGGACAAAAAAATGTTGTATGAAAGACAAAAATAAGTAATTGTATGCATGAACGACATATTTTCTATAGAGCATAGGAAAAAAAACTAGTAATGTCCGTTGTGTATGACACAATTTCAGAACTGCTGGGCAAAGGGGCGGGGCTAAACTAGTCTCCAGTGTTGCATAGAGGAAAAGAAAATTTGTCTTAACTAATGACAAAAAAATGTCTTACAAAAGACAAAATTTGTACATTAAGAAAAAAGCAGAGGCAATGTGAAGTTCTGAATATGAGAACTTTTGTCTTTAGTTAAGACATTTTTGTCGTTAGTTAAGACATTTTTAAAGACATTTTTGTCGTTAGTTAAGACTTTTTTTGTCGTTAAATATGACAATTTCAGTCATGACAAACAACATATTTCCAATCATAACCGACGCTCTCTGAAAATATTAATGATCCCAACGACACTGTACTTTGAAAAGTCATTACAAATGACAAAAGCTATTTCACTACTTCTTTGAACATATGGCCCTCTGTGTTGAAAAAAAGACTCTAGTAAAAGTGTAGTCGACTAAAAATGGAGTCAACAAAAAAATGGAGTAGACAAAAAATGGAGTAGACACATTGGGCCAGATTTTCAAAGAAGTAGCGAAATAGCTTTTGTCGTTTTTAACTACTTTTCAAAGTGCAGTGTCATTGGGATCATTAATATTTTCAGAGTGTCGGTTGTGATTGGAAATATGTTGTTTGTCCTGAATTAAATTGTCGTATGGTACAACAAAAAAATGTGTTAACTAATGACAAAAATGTGTTAACTAAAGACAAAAATTCTCACATTCAGAACACATTGACTCCACTTTTTTCTTAACGTACAAATTTTGTCTTTTGAAAGACAGTTTTTTGTCGTTAGTTACAACAAATTTTCTTTTCTTCTATACAACACTGGAGAATAGTTTAGCAACGCCCTTGCCCCGCCCCTTTGCCAGTCAATTCTGGAGTTGTATCATACACAAAGGACATTATTAGACTTTTGTCGTATACTCTATAGAAAATGTCGTTCATGCATTCAGTGACTTATTTTTGTCTTTCATACCACAATTTTTTGTCATTATCTCTTTGAACATACAGCCCATGGAGTAGACAAAAAATGGAGATGAATAAAAGTGTAGTCGACTAAATGGCAGTTCCTGAGGTAAAAGTTGGTTGGAGTTAGTATGTCGAATATATGCAATATATGTGTAAATACTAAGGGGGGTACAGTGTGTAGTGCTTGGTGTACTAGTTCTGTTTATTGTAACCCTTTGAATGACACAGGGGTGAGCAATGCACATCCCTATGGCATTCAGTGCTGTCCATGGTGCTGAAAGCCTTCTCTGTATTCCCCTACTGGCTGGGCAGGGAAGCACAGAGAATGCTGTATAGAATTGTTGTAGTGTTGGTGACGTGTGAGGGGAGGAGATCCCTTCCACACTGACAACACTTCGAAAATCCTGTATGCTAATAGGGACCTTCTCCAACCTTCCCCTTTCATCTGACAATTTTTGTGAATATGTCGATGTGTGTGCAGATTAAATTGTCGGAGTGATTAGAACACAACAACAAAATCATACCGACACCACATCGACATTTAGTGCATCTAGGCCCAGGAATGCCTTACCTAGGGATGTCTGGGCTGTAAATCCTTCCAGCCCTACCTAACTGGAGATACCAGAATCTGCACACATTGTGAAAGGCCATTTTAGCCTCTCCATTATGTGCACAGAAATCCTATGGGTGCCTATGGTGATGATTTTATTATCAATATTGTTTACATTTGTCCTTTTAGCTTGTGTGTGTGCTTGTCTGTTTTTGATTTCCATGTTGGAGCTGTTAATTTCAAAGAATGAATGTCAGCCTAGTTAAGACAAGCAGCACCTATCATAAGAATTTAGAAAATTAAAGGACCTTTTTAACTGTTCAAATTGGACTCCTTTTGACTAAGATTATTAGTAATACAAAATTACTAGGTTGAGCGCTAACATTTTATTTTTTTTACTTTACTCTAAAGAGTTAATAAATAGGCCACTCATTTTTAACCTAGCTCCTGGATTTCACCTATCTGTATACTCCTCAACAGCCACAAAACATAATTATAATTAGCAGATGTAATTACTGTTCAGTTATAGCAAGCTATCACTTCATTGCAAAAACACAAATGACACGAATGTCAGTAGATTTCCAGGTTATGACAGTGATGTCTTCCTTTTATTAGATTATTTTCTCACTTCATGTCTGATTTTTACTAAGGTGTTTTGCATATCAGAATTCAAGACTCAGGATTATGTAAACACGATTTTATGTTGTACTTACTAAATTCTGATATTGTGTATTTTAGATCAGTGGCATTTAGGGCCATTTGTTCAAAGTGATAACGACAAAAAATGATGTATGAAAGACAAAAATAAGTCAATGTATGCATGAACGACATATTTTCTATAGAGTATGCAACAAAAAATCAGTAATGTCCATTGTGTATGACACAACTCCAGAATTGCCAGGCAAAGGGGCGGGGAAAGGGCGCGACTAAACTATTCTCCAGCATCGTATAAAAGAAAAGAAAATTTGTCGTAACGAACGACAAAAAAATGTCTTGCAAAAGATAACATTTGTACGTAAAGAAAAAAGTGGAGGGAAAGGGAAGTTCTGAATGTGAGAATTTTTGTCTTTAGTTAAGACATTTTTGTTGTTAGGTAAGACATTTTTGTTATTACATACGAAATTTTTGTCTTTACATATGACAATTTCAATCAGGACAAACGACATATTTCTAATCACAACCGACACTCTTTAAAAATATTAATGATCCCAACAACACTGTACTTTGAAAAGTCGTTACAAATGACAAAAGCTATATTGCTACTTCTTTGAATATATGGCCCTTAGTGAAGAATTTAGGACAGTTCTATGCTTATTCGAAGTTGTGATATCAAAATTATGAAGAAGTCAAAACTTTAAAGTAATATAATATAAAACTTCACGTAATATAGAAAAACATATATCTAGTGCACCATTTATCCTGCTGTGTAGAACAAGGGTACCAACACTGTTAAGAGATGTTATTATTCAAAGTTATTTCAGCCCTTTGATTTCAGTACTTCCAGGGCCTGACATTTTAAAGTGGGGCTTTTACTACAGCAGCCTAATGAAAGTTATTGTCACTGATGCAAGCTGTCCATAGACTGCAGTGATCCTTCGTAACTACGCTGTGTGCCTTGCAATGCTTTGTACACCCTGTTGACACTCAAGGGGCTATTGGAAGGCCTACGTAGGTAAGCACTGCAGTGTATCAGTATATTTTTTGTATTGGAATTGTGCACTTTCATTTTAGAATATGATAATCTTAAAAGATATTCTAAAAACAGGATTTGACAGGTTTAGTACTACATAGTTATATAGTATCACAGTAAATTAGGTTAAAAAAGACATATCCACAAATTCAACCTTTGCTTCATAACCCAGAAAAATAAAAATTTTATAAGCCTTCCTGACTTCATAATGAGGATTAGTCTATTTAACAGAACATCTTGTTTTTACCTATTAATATACAGTATAATCCTGTATGTTACCTCCTGAAAGAAATGCATCTAATCTTCTCTTAAATTTTTCCATTTTATCTACCATTATCACATCCTTGGGTAAAGAATTCCACAATTTAAGAGACTTTACTTAAAAAAAAATCTGCTCCGCAGCTGAAAATTAAACCTCCTTTTCTCTAATCGTAAGGAGTGACCCCTAGTTATTTGATCCAGCCTCGGAATGAAAAGAGAGACCCTAGTATTGACCTTGCATACACTTACACAATGTAACAAGGTCCTCTCTTAGGTATCTTTTCTCAAGAGAAATAAACAAAGTTTTGCTATGTTTCCTAAAACTGCACTGTGGATTTGAGGTGAGGGTTTACCAATGATTTACAGTGACAAAATTATGTTATGCACTCTTGCTTCAATATCCTTTTATTTGCAAGACAGTACTTTGTTTTTTCTACTGCTGTTTGACACTGATCACTGTTTCTAAGTATGTAGAGAGCAAAGATCCTGCTCTGCCCAGTTTCCTTATTTTATACACCTGCTTCATTTGTGATACTGTGTCGAATGTCCTTGCAGAATCTAGATATACTACATTCACTGCTTTGTCAATATCTAGTCTGCTACTTACTTCTTCATAGAAACTCAAAAGATTTACTTGGCAAGATCAATTTCTCACAAAACGATGCTGAATCCTGCTAATAATTTTTTTCTTCTCAGTGTAATCCTGAATATAATCCCTTATATCCCTTCAAGCAGTTTTCCCACTACTGAGGTCAAACTCACAGGTCTTTTATTTCCAGGTTCTGTTTTAGTTCCCTTCTTAAAGGGATACTAATGTTTCACAATAAAAGCAGCTCCAATTAATCTTCATAGTATTTGGGCCATGGAGAGTGTTATTTCAATACTGGAGGCAAATATAGCTTCTGTGGTGTTATAATTATTATCCATTCTGTCATGGAAGAATTCCTTGAGTCTGAGTTTTCTGAAAAACTCCTCCATGTCACTGCAGAGTGTTACCCTGTCCACAGGTTTAGTGGGACAGAATGACAGGCCCTTTGAAAGTACAGATATTTCCTCTCTGCTTGGCTTATATTTGGAAAGGTTCACAACGCAGTTCTGTTCCAGTTGATTTACAGATTCTGCTGGTAAACCTGCTTTGCACCTCAGTCTCTGTAGTTTCTTCCTCTTGGTGTTGATGAGGAGTGTTTGTAGTTTCCTGTAGTACTGTTTAAGGGCCTGTTGCATGTCCTCAGTGTCTGGTCCAAGCTGTTCCTTTAGAGCTGATATTTCTGCTTGTATCTTTAATTTCCTGTTGTAGCAGATACCAATAAGGTTGTTGCGTAGCCTCTGGGAAGTCCTGGTACATAGTTGCTGTGCAGACCTGCTGTTGTATGTGTCCAGTGTAGGATTTTTCAGCATGAGGCCTTTGGGTATTAAATTTTCCTTTTTGCATGTAGTCAAGAAGAAGATGTCACTATCCAGTTGTGCAAGTTTCTTCAGGAGGTTTCTCATATTCATTTGTGTGCGGTACATTGGGGTATCTTCCATTTTGATAACAGATGAGAGTTGGTACCGTGTTAGCCGTATAAATACAGGTTCTGTGGTGTTATAATTATTATCCATTCTGTCATGGAAGAATTCCTTGAGTCCTGTATTTATATGGCTAACACGGTACCAACTCTCATCTCTTATTTCAATACTATCAGACTTGTGATATACCTGACGAAGGACATGTTCCCCACAAGTTGTGGCTTCCCTGTGGTGTGATCATATAAGAATACAAATGGAGCAGGATTTATCCTTAAAGGGATAGTAATGTTTCACAATAAAAGCAGGTCCAATTAATCTTCATAGTATTTGGGCCATGGAGAGTATTATTTCAATACTGTCAGAGTTGTAGTTGAATGATAAAGTATCTCCCTCCCACCCATTTTACTGATGTAACACTGCTCACCTCGAACAGAAAGGTGGATCTCAGACAGGGACAGTCTTCAATTAGCATATGGGAAAAAAACTGTCAATGGGGGGTAGGGTTTTCATTGTTCTCACAGTAAGAAGATTGTCCTTTGCTGTGAGCTGTCTGGTCTTAAGACCAGATTCCACATCTGATGGGAGAAGGCTTACACTAGGTAAAAGGGGTGGGAGGGGATACTTTATCATTCAATTACTCTTGAACTACAACTCTGACAGTATTGAAATAACACTCTCCATGGACCAAACACTATGAAGATTAATTGGAGCTTCTGTTTTTGTGAAACATTACTATCCCTTTAAATAAAGGCACAAAGTTAGTTTTACACCAGACTTGTGGCACTGAACCTGTAGAGAGAGTCTTTAAAGTGGTCTTACTAAAACTGTACTGAGTTTCAGGCTCTCTTTCTATAAACCTGCTGCTTTTCTAACCATTACATTTAAAGGGATAGTAACACTTCGTTTTAACTTTATTTTATTTTGTAGGCATTAAAAAAACATGAAGAATGATATAAGTCTTATCGCTCAAACCTTTATGGTTTATGAGATATTCACAAGCAAAGTTCCCCTCCCCGCCCCTTTTACCTAGTGTAAACAATCTCTTCTCAGATGTGAGTCTGGTTGTATGACAGTACAGATAACAGAAGGGGACAATTTTCTTTGTATGAAAACAATGAAAGCCCTTCCCCCCCTTGATAAGTTTTTCAGCTTTTTCCATTATCTTAATTGAAGATTGTCCCTCTCTGCAGTCTACCTGGGCATCTCCCTTCTAATTTGGTTGAACAGGGGGGGGATACTTTGTTTGTGAATATCTCTTAAACCATAAAGGTTTCAGAGATAAGACTTATATCATTCTTCATGTTTTTTTAATGCCTACAAAATAAAATAAAGTTAAAATGAAGTATTACTATCCCTTTAAAGAGAGAACTAAAAATATACAAAATAAAGTGACACTGAATGTGACAGAATGGTGATGATGGTGCTGCTGTTAATAGTAAATTTGTGGTGGGCTTTCCTGTCTTGTGTGGTTTTGTCCACACCTGCTACTTGATACTCAAATGATATTACTTGCTTGTTCATTTTTAGAAAAGTAAGTCTCCCAACACTGCTGCTTGACAGCCGTGTCCTACAGTCATTAACAATATAACTAGCAGCACTGAAAATATGCTCATATCGCAAACTTGCTGGTGGACAACTAATGGTTTACACAGCATTAAGCTTCAGTGCTGTACACACACTGTTTATTTTGCCAGTACTTAATGGGGGTCATCGTTTCTGGCTAAAATGAAGGAATTCTACAAGTATGCTGTAACCATCACAAAATGGAGCAAGACCACTCCTAGGAGCTAGACAGGGTTATCAACTCAAACTCTGGGAGCAAGTCATAGAGCTAGTGCCAGCATGTCCACCAGGAATGTTATATTGCCGCCACTGAAATACATGCATTGCTGTGTGTATAGAAATATGTTTGAATGTTCTTGTTGATATTGCTGATTTCTTTTGCACTATGCTTTTTTTACCATTTTTTTCTACCCTAACTTTCTCTTTCTCATCCATCACAATGCAACCCTCCAATCATTCGATAAGCATACCTTCATATTCTTCTCACGCCTTGGCACTAACTGATCATGCTGTTGCTGAAATTAAGAAATGTTATGTTTAAGTGGGGGTCCAGCAAATTAACAAGAATGTATTCCTCATTGCTTTAAAAAAATACAATGCGAGGATCCATCTGAAAGCATGCAAACATATAATTCATTAAATTGTTCATGTCTGTGTTGTCATTATTGTATAATTTGACAGCCATGCACCTCAGTTATTTCTGTAGCAAATATATCAGTGGAAAAATCTTGGTAATTCCTGCACCAACATGACAAATCAGCAAGGTAGCCTCCTCAAAAGGTTTCAGCAGCTCACATAGGTCACACATTATTTGACATTACCCAGGTGACAAAGATGGTCCTTCCAAAGCCTTCCATTTTTTCATTGTATACTCACTAATTGCCTTGTAAAAATGCTCTACCATGTGCAGTGTACAATTCCACCTGGTAGGGAGTGGGACCCCAGCTGGTGATGGGGTAGGTTGTTACTCTCTTGTATTGAATATACTGCATTGGGACTACTGCATGTGCAGCTATAATGGGGACACATTCTGTGGGCAGTATTCAGCATCTTTCTGAGGGTTTCAGGTTCAGAAAGTAATCTAGTCACTAGATTTAGGACTTGGGAAAAGCAGGGTACGTGCACCATATTACTTATTCTCAAGGCATCTGTTATTATTATTATTATTATTAACAGCAGACACAAAACCAGCTTTCAAGGAGCTGGGTACAAGCCATTCCTCTTTCTTTAACCCCATCCCGACAATTGATTTTACAGATATGTCCCGCAAAAACTGTCACTTAGTGACAGAGGACGTACCTGGTAAGTCCAGGAAGTCCGGGTCTCCGTGCAGCTGCACGCCGTTCGGGGACTCTGGAATCATTTTGAAAAAAAAAAAGTTAGCCGGGTGTTAAGGTGACAGCCGCGTACGCACGCAGTACGCAGGGGTTACGTACAGTGTACGCAGGAGTACGCAGGGTTTAAAACACTGGAGAATAAGGCATCATCTCAACTGTCAACATTTTGTCAACTTTGTCATTCCACAGGTGTACTTTGATATTATTTTTTGTGAAGTTTTTGACTCATTCCCAATAACTCAGAAAGTGTATGTTGGCATTACATGGCATAAGAGCAGCGTAACTTTATTGTTTTAACAACATGACTTGTGGAGGTGGTGGTACTGCTTTTGGTGGCATGTGGGGGCACTCTGTGACTCTTGTCATCTCCTACAACACAGTCAGAGTCTTAATCCTCTGTAGCAGGAGCCATATGTGTTATTTCAAAAGAATGAAATATTGGCACACTCTACCACTTCAACATAAATTATAGTATGTGCCCCAGATCCCCGGGAATGTTTAGCAGTGTTTCTGCTAGTTCATTCACCCCTGACATGTTGATACTGTGTCTCCCATTCAGATCTGTGGTTGTACTTCAGGTGGGATGCCACTGAGGAGGTGTCTGGGTGTGTTTATCTCATGCTCACATGCTTCCTACAAAGAAAACAGACAGCAACATGTTTAGGTTTTGTATGATGACAGAAATATCTCTTCATACTATGGACTTCATAGGCTGAGGGTTTCCTTAGGGGCTACTACTACTGGGGATAGATGTTGCTTTAGTTGTACTAGCAGTAGGTGTCGGTGATGTTGCATGTCCAATAGCAGCAGAAGTACTCATCAACCTAGGGTTGGATCAGTTATTGATGAAACATGCTGCTGGAAGTTAATCAACTCTAGTTTGTGTGGCTTGGTGGGGGTTTGACTTGGAAGCCATGATGATGCTGATGATGACTGACAGGATTATTGTGCATTTTTGGCATCTTTACTCGTCCAGAGTCAGGCTTTCCAATTCTTTTCTCAAACAGCAAAAAACAAAAGTGCACACATACTCTAAATGTAAAAGGATTAAAAAAGAATTACTTATATATATATGCATGTGCCACCTTCTCCACACCCCACATGTGGGTACTCTATTAGATCCCATTGCATTAAATAGACTGGGAGATCACATCTGACACCACCAGAGAGCTTTACCTGGGGCTTATTCCAGGCAGTGCTGATAATCACTAAAGACAGTGTTTGTTCTCAGTAGCACATGAATAGCCCATTTATATTTCGGTGTATATTGGTGGTGGCCATACCATTAACATACTGCACTTAGACATCTTCTCTCAGATGTTTTCATATTTTACATGTGAGGCCAGAAAACATAGATATCATCTACTTACCAATCTTGGGTTTACACCAGACAAACGTTTACCATGAGAGGCTTTTTGGGAAGTGAGTACCCACCTTTGGGATGTGGTGAAGGTGACACAGGATATATCATTATTTTTTGATACTTTAACATTTAGAACTTGTGCGCTCTTTTTTTTTTTTTTTGCTATAGAAAAAGTGAAAGGGGAGAGAACCTACCAGAAAGGAGCATCACCATTCTTTTTCTTGTTGAGAAATTATAAGATTGCACACATATTGATTTTTACACTTTTAATCTGTAGTGTTTAAATTAAGAGGGTGAAATGAAAATAATTCAGTTGGGGGAAAACGTGCAGAGTACCCCATTCATGGCTCACTGGTAGGTAAAGACTAACATTTTCCCAGTGGCAAGGGCTTGGGTGAACTCTGCTCAGACACGGGAGCGTACAAGTGCCTGGAACATCTCTTCAGGCTATATTGGAGCCTCCTCTGCCAGTACCTGCTTCCTGGTCACATAAATGGCCATCTTAGCTTGTGCTAGGTGCAGGTTTATGAGGAGGTCCTCAGCCCTACTGGTCCGAGACACTGTTCCCCCAAAAATAAAGAGGCGAGTTGAGAAGTGCAGCCAAAACTGCAGGGGGAGAATCCTCAGGAGTACCAAAAGCTGTAGTTTGCTGCATGAAAAATATATGCTACACAGATTCCCTCTTGCCACAGAATGGACAGGTGGCTGGGGATTCCATGAAATGAGCTCAGTGCACCATGGAGCACTCTTCAATTCAAGTCACTGATAGGTCTGGGCACCCAGGTGGCCAGACAGGCACAGTGCTCCTTTCAGTAGTGGAAGAGTGAGCTTTGCCTTTCAGTTAATTTTCTGGCTTGTCAACATCTCTCTCACTCTCAACTTCATCTGTATCTGAAGAAGAGGAGGAAGCTGGAGACACATATCTTAGTTCAGCATCATCATAGTAACTGTGCCATTCTCAGTATCACCTGCTGCTTCTTCCCCATTACTTTCCCTTACAGTGATTTTTACTACATTCACTACTACTTTCAGGACAGGAGTTGTGCTAGTCTGTGTCACTGTCAGATGCAGTTGGCTGAACTGCTTCACATTCTTCCATTATGCCATCAATATAATTGTCATCTTCAAAGTTTTAATGTGGTTTATTAAAATTACTACTGGTGGTTGTGGAACTTTGTTTGGGACTTTGACAAACAGCCTGTATGTATGTGTTACAATGTTGCATTTTCATTTTAACTTCTGAATTGTATATCTCTACCCAAAATGATGGTACTTCACACATTATAATACATATAAATATAAATACTTTTTATACAGATTAGGCAGTATCCCAAAACTCCCAACTATGCACCCCACAATCATTTTTAAGGCACAAAATGTTTAATCCTTTGAGTGCAAGAGAGGTATTCAACGCATTGCATTGCAATGCATTGGATAACTCTCTGTCACTCAAAGGGTTCAACAAGTTTCACACACATGCAAAATAGATTTATTTTATTAATGAATGTCAGTCCTTTAACCTCCTGGATGATAAAAAAAGTGTCCCACATATTGAGAAGTAATATGCTGGAGAATTCTCTAGAATCCAAGTAATTAAGGTCCTTTTGTAGAAAGATAAAAACATAAAATCCTGGAGTTAATCAACAGCAGCATGGGGGAGGAATGAATATTCCCATCGTCTTCAATATTACAGGAGGCTCTAACATATTGCTTTGCAATGGACGTGAGACCACTCTATCACCCAAGTGCTTGTTAGCTACATATTGCGAAGCAATGCATTGTGTATCCCTCTGGCACTCAAAGTGTAAATTAATCAATTGGAATTTGGAGATTTTTTTCCCCCTATAGTGCACTTTTGTTTTGGAATTTTGACTTTATTCATAAGCC
The DNA here is from genome assembly GCA_037306005.1 of Rhinophrynus dorsalis. Classification (NCBI taxonomy): domain Eukaryota; kingdom Metazoa; phylum Chordata; class Amphibia; order Anura; family Rhinophrynidae; genus Rhinophrynus; species Rhinophrynus dorsalis. The sequence goes on along the minus strand of CM074726.1, from coordinate 130,091,181 downwards.
TCTAAATGAAGTTCTTGGACACACCTGTTGGGAACCATTGGATTAGTGTTAAAGGGATAGTAATATTTCCTAAACACAGCAGCTCCATTTAATCTTCATAGTATTTGAGCCATAGAGAGTGTTATTTCAATACTGTCATAGTTGTAGTTCAAGAGTAATTGAATGATAAAGTATCCCCCTCCTGCCCTTTTTACCTAGTATAAACCACCTCCCCTCAGATGTGGAATCTGGTCTTGAGACCAGACAGCTCACAGCAAGGGGCAATCTTCTTACTGTGAGAACAATGAAAACCCTGCCCCCTTGACAGGTTTTTTAGTTTTTTCCCTTATTCTAATTGAAGATTGTCCCTCTCTGAAATCCATCTGGACAACACCTTTCTGTTCTGAGCTGAGCAGTGTTACATCAGTAAAGGGGGCAGGAGGGGGATAGTTTATCATTCAATTACTGTTGAACTACAATTCTGACAGTATTGAAATAACACTCTCCATGACCCAAATACTACGAAGATTTACTGGAACAGCTTTTACTGTGAAACATTACTATCCCTTTAAGGATAAATCCTTCTCCATTTTTATTCTTACATGATCACACCACAGGGAAGCCACAACTTGTGGGGAACATGTCCTTTGTCACATATATCACAATAAGTTGGAAACCTCTCTAGCATCCAGCAAGGGTTAAATGTAGTTCACCCTTTGCATGCCAGAGGGGCACACTTATGCACTACGTACCCCTCCGGCACTCAAAGGGTTAATACAGAAACAGTAGCAGACAACAACAAAGTACAAGACTGATAAATCGCCCTTTCCCTCTAAACATGATTAATTATACATCTTTTTCCATTTTCAGTTTTACTTAATTCTGTACAATTTGTGACATGAATATACTAAAATGTGCAATCTTAAACCAGCATGTGGTAAGTTTTATTTCTTTAACTGGCTTTTTTTTTTTGAAAGAATTAAAAACAAGTCAAACCTAAATATTAATCCTTTGAGGATAAAAAGTAGTGTAAATATTCATCTAGACAAAGTATTGTGTAATTTAAATTTCAATCCCTTTGAAACCGAAAGCATTGTGTTTATAATATAAGAACAGCGGGCAGTTGTGCCCTTGACTGGAGGGCATGTCATCTACTCCTCTTGTTGAGTGCAAAACCATCAGGCTGGCAGTCGTGACAGATGAACAGCTTACCATTAATTTCTTCCCTTTCATGCCTTCAATCCAAATGGTCCATATTCTCCACGGGGAGGCATCAAGGTCTTTGCTTTTATTTCTCTTGCATACTCGCACTGACTTATAAATCAAGTTCAGATAAGGAACGAGGGCAAACATCAATCTTTTTTTTTTTTTTTCTTGGCCAGTGCCTATGGCACACTACTGAGCTTTGACTGAAAGGTTCTTAAAACCTTCTTGTGATTCACAGGCAAGGCGGCTCTCTAGGAGGACAAAACAACAAAGGGAATGTGAGAGATAGGATTTGTATACTTTGGCTTGTAAATTAGAAACCTCACCTCTGCAGTGTTTAAGGGGAAAAATCAACCTTAAATACACAAATTCAAACTGTACTCTCTGAATAAATAAACGGTTTCAGGAACATTTCAATAGGCTTCCTCTATTTTTTTTTAACTTTCTAGTTTCCTGATATTATACAATGCATTTATTATCTGCAAGTCAATATGTTATTGAAGATCCAAAAGAAGCAGCGGTCTCGAAAAATATTTCAGAGGAAACACTGGATTCTGGCACTGCAGGAATGATAAATATGCATTTATCTGCCCAGACATTATGCAAATAAGAAAAGGGATCTAAATGACAGGACAATATGTCTATTACTAGAGAATATGATAATTCTTAAACCCCCCCCCTTGGATGTTGGAGACCTTTGTAGGAAACAAGGGCTTAAAGGGATGGAGGGAAGTAGTAGCTTGGAGGGAGAGTGGAGTGTTAGTATCTGACACACCGGACTATGCCAGCCAGTACTGTCTAATATGCATAAATACACAGTCATGATTACATCATTTATGTGATGGGTAATATGCAAAGTCAATAGGAAAAGGTATATCAGGAGGACAGCAGGGGACAGGCTTTTTAAGGACCCTCATTTAAACAAGGGTAGTCTCCAATATGTATGTTGGGTGCTCAGAGATTACTTGACATAAACACACACAGAGTGTTATTGTGCTGACATAAGAAGGGTGGGACCCCTAAAGTGCCCCTATGCCACCTACTCTTGCTTTGAAAAATGTATCACTATACTTTTATGAAAGAGGGTAGTTCACTCTTTCATTCAAGGGTACCCTTTAAAGTGGAACTCTCACCTCAAAGAAAGTTATATCTATTTAAATTGTCCTCTGCAATAATGTCACAATCCATTACTCTTGCTTTGTAACTCACTATGGGCATGGAGAGTTTTGATTATAAAGAATTACCTGTTGATACCACACGTGCGATTACTGAGGTACAGCTCATTACCGTTTGGATGCCTATCACCACCCTTCCACTTTCCCTCTTGTGCTTCATTCCCTCATCCTCCCTCAGTGAGTCCCAAATATTCATGTGACCTGGCCACACACCGGCCATGTTTTGTGACGTCAGCAGGTAATTCTTTAAAATCAAATAACTCAGTGCCCACAATGATTTACAAAACAAGAGTAATGGATTGTGGCATTATTGCAGAGGACAATTTAAATTGACATAACTTTCTGGGAAGTGAGCGCTCCACTTTAATGGTGTGCATGTTGACTTATCTAGTGATCACAGCCCCACTCATCACATTACCCCAGCCTCATCCACCATTTTCTAGCACAGAGAACTCGCTTGTCATATAATTATCATGGTGCCCGTGATTCAAGTCTATGGCCTTACCTGTCTGTTTCCTTGTGTGTGATCGGCAGCAGCATAACGAGTCAATGACTTCCTGATTACTCGCACGTCGTTCTGTGCGTTTGCTATTATTATAGCTTTTACTTGATTGACCTAGCTTGACCCCGCCTCTCCAGTAGGCCTCATATGCTGCTTCCTGTCCTAGCCTCAGTGCCCGTTCATGGTGTACCTGACCGCTTTGAGTCTTCCGTTGTGATCCGTTTCTGGCTGCTGATTCCGATTTGTGTATGACCCTTGGCTCCATCTGACTACCCGATTTGTGCTTGAACCACAAGTTGTTCTTCATTATAAATGCACAGCAACCTTTATTTAAACACAGTATCCAAGTATTATGAGCGGCATTTCATTTTTTCTTCATAGTCTCTATACTGTGTCTATCTCTGATATGTACAGCAAATGTGGTTGATTACTGATTGAACTATTATGAAATACATACAAACACTGCAGAATTCAGTTCTAGAATCTATTAGATGAATAATTTGGAAGATAAAAAAAAGCACCTGCACTCATAACAGTGGAATGTGGATAATTAACCCTATTGTAAGCTATATACTTCTCCATGCATAATCTGCAATGGCTCTATCATCAAAGGGGGTTAAACTAGTATGTGGACTTGAAATCAGCACAATGAGGATTAAAGATGAGTATATCATTTATTGTAAGAATTATCCTGCCAAGTACTCTCACTGCTTAAAGATGCATCATTCAAAAGTTATTAACCCTTTGAGTGCCACAGGGGTATGCAACACATTGCAAAGCAATGTGTTGCTTACTCCTCTTGCACTCAGAGGGTTAAAGTATCTATCTATCTATCTATCTATCTATCTATCTATCTATCTATCTATCTATCTATATATCTATCTATCTGTTTATCTGTGTGTGCATTTATTTATTTTATTATTTTGAATTAAGTCCTTGAGAACCAGAGGGGTGTGCACTTGAGGGCCAATGTTGCCTACGCCTAGCACACTAGTGCTTATGTAGCAGCATCTAGGTCAGTGCTCTGAAGGTGATGTAACTCAAACACTGAATCATTTTGGTCTAAACTACAGGAACTTCAGAATTCATATGCAAAAACAATTCTGAGCCAGCGTGGTGTAACTAGTTATTGGAGTGCCCTGGTGAAGACATTTTTATAATATATATATAGAGAGAAAGAGATATTTTTATTAAAGGATATACATCAAACGGACATGACACAAACCATAGGTATATTACTATACAGAATATTGATTAACAAATTAATTTTACATTGCAAAGTGATGAATACCTATTAAATATAAATCCATAGAAAGGAATGACATAAACTGTAATATAATGCAAATAGCATGCCTTATGTGATGTTGTATGGATGTAAGAGTAGTATAGAGAAAAGTTTGAAAGAAAGTTAAAGAAAATAAGGAAGTTTGAAGGAAGAACAGTAATGAGAATGAAGATGTATAACATGGCTGTCCATACCTGCAACGAACCTTATTTAGAAATATGAATATACTCAAATAAAGGACAAGTCTAAATCAGCAGGATCAACTCTGGGACAAGAAATGTAGCCACGGATGTCATGTATCTAGAACATCTTCTGTATTTAAAGTAGCTCTATGAATCAACATTTCCATTACCATTTTTTTAGTTGCACAACGCTACTTTTTCACTTTTGCATGACTAAAACCTACAAGACCCTGGGGAAGATGGGGACCCCTTGGATACTGGGCCCCACAGCAACTGCACCCCCTGTAGTTACACCCTTGCTGAGCCATCTGTAGGTATGTTGCACCATTAGAGTTCACTAGGGGGGACATATATGACTAAACACTTTTATATGTTCCTAGTCTTCAAAGTAGAGGTATTTTATATTTACAGAAGGAGTTGTGACTGCTTGATAAATATCTATTAGTCACCAGTCAATCCGATAGGGGACGGTTACTAATGCAGTTCACCAATTTGTGATTCACCCATCAGTGATAAATCAGCTTGATGACCTGACATCTAGTCCCTGACATTTCATTTAGTGCAGGAGTGCAGGTACCCCTAAGAGTTGCTGAATGCCAAGCAGCACTTCATAAACAAGCCATTGGCAGACTCAAAATAAAAAAATAACCAGTGTATTGCCAGTGAATTGTTTTTAAATATGTCTCCTGGGCTTGACCTGTTAATTGTTTACTATTTAACTGTACTAAGAACATTAACATCAATGGAGTATGAAAATGATTATACCAAATGTTTCGTCTTCACAATTCAGACACAACATTGCACCCATGGACAATTTGATTCATGGATATGCCCAGTGTTCCCCATGGACCTCCTGTCCCAGTTTTAGAGAAAGGAACAAGTTTAATCCTATGGTCTGATGGTCAGAAAGGAGAGTGTACTTTGAGCCTGCTTTTCCCATAAATAGGAAGGAAAGAAAAGGAAAGAAACAACTTAACAAGGTCCTAAATGTTGACCTATATTTCAGGGCTATCTTTTACAATTCCCCCAGGGGTCTTAGGGGTTCTTAAAACTGACAGAGCAAAAAATTGCATCAATGCTATTTAATAAAACCATATAAAGCTTTATTACAAAAAGTTAAAAAGTACTTATCTGAGAATGGAAGGCTGTATCACAGTGTCCTTTTGAGTCTTAGCAATCCTGTGCTTTTACCTCTGTACGGCCACCGGCCGGCATGGCTTCTGGCTACTTCCTCACTGCTATAGTCATGTTTCAGGCACTGGCACGGACGCCTGTTTATGGGCCTATTCTGTTGGGACTAATTGGGTCCCGCCTCCTTCTGCTGCTTTATAAACCTAATTGAGGCTAGGACTTATTGCCCTTTCATGGTGTTCTTGTGCGCATCTAGTTTGTTCCTCTGACCCTTTCTTGGCTTACGTTGTCTCCTGGTGTTCAATCCTTGGCTTGTCTGACTACTTGCTCCGGTTGTGACCTTGGCTGTGGCTGACTTCCTGATCCGTGTATGACTCTGGATTGTCCGACTACCCGCTCCGTGCTGACCTTTGCTGTCGCTGACTACCAGATCCGGTTCCTGACCATGGCCAGTCTGACGCTCCATTTGTGCCTCGCTCCTGTCTGACTACCACTAGGCCAATCCAGGGCACGCTCCTTTACCTAGTAGCTCAGCCACCAGCTGGTCGCATGCAGGTTGCCTCCGCTTGGTGCCTTCCGTTTGCCTCTGGGCAGCTAGTGCAACTTAGTCTCGCTCCTGGGCACTCGCCTCTTATGCTTACCTGTTGCCTGGCATAGCACTTGCGGTGCTACATATACTCTGTGCCTCCTAGTTGCCATCGGTAAGATAGAGTGCAGCTTGTCTCGCTCCTTGCCTCAGTAGTGCGCTCCTATCTGGATGCATCTATCTAAGCACCTACTCTGCTGCCTCGAGTAGTGCAACCAGTTACGCTATTGGTATCAGTGGTCTATTCACTCTCTGTGCCTCTGCTGGGTACGCTCCTGTACTAGTCTTATCATTCCTTCCTGTTGTGGTAGAGCCAAGTCTGGTTCTAAGATTCAGTACCATAGACCTACGGTGGTTCAGTGTCAGATCCTGGGTAGTGGACTAGACACTGTCCTCACGTCTGTCTCCCCACTGACTGAGGAAGTGTTCATTATTACTACAAGTATTCTGATTATCTATTGCTCAATAAACTGGTTTAAATGCACTTGTACTGTTTTGTGTGTTTCTTTACTGAGAGTCTGTGACAAGCTGTTCTGATCACGAGTAAGCATCTTTGATGCAAAACGCGTTGATCATTGCTGGCAGCGCCATCTGTAGTTGTACCTCTCTATCCTCCTGTGACACAAGCAGTCTTCCATGCTGAAATAAGCACTTTTTGTAATAAAGCTTTATATGATTTTATTGAATTGTATTGGTGCAAATGTTTGTGCTTTTGACTTTACAAGAGCGTTTGGAGAAACTCTTTTTTGCATATGCCACAATTGCTGGAGGTTGCAATTTAGACTTCCTTGGGAGTTAAGGTACATACCATTTTTCTTGCACAGTTCTATTGATTTGGAGAGTGCTATTTTCTGGAGATGATATTTGGAGATGCTGAATTTTGTTGTTATATAGTTCTTAAACTGCTCTGATAACACCCAAGCCAGAAATAAGTAGAAAAAAAATCTGTGCAAATTTCCAAGACATTGGGCCAAATGCATGAAAGAAAGAGAATCAAATCTGGAGCATGTGAACTGGACCAAAGTGAAAAATGAAATGTCCCATTGTTTTAAATTGTGATTTTTTTAGTTCCCCTAATATACCGTTAGCATGGTCCAAAATTGTTCCTATTTTCTTTTACTTAACACAGATTTTTTTGTAACTTCTCTCTAATTAGGACAAATGAACACACACACTGTTGTACATTAGATCTACATTTTTGTTGTCCACTATTTATGTGCTCAAGCATTTCTTAGAAAAATTGATCTTGACCTTAATATTCTTAATGACCTTGACTCCCCTCAAACATAATCCTTGATAAAGGCCCACGCTGGGATCAAAACATTGATCTTTCTAATGTATCAATATTTTTCTCTTTCACACCTCGTGAGTGACAATCCTCTTTTACTTTATTTAGCATGTTGTTATGGTCATATGGTCAAACTATCTTTCTGCTATGTAAATACCCAAATATTTGGATTGCCTTGGAAATTAAATGTCAGAGTTGTAGTCTTTCTACATGAATAATATTTTGGCCTGAAAAATTGGAAAAAGCGTGTATATAGACAGAGATTTCATGACCTCCAATGTTAAGTCAAAAAGACAACCATGATCTCCTTTAAGTGTCAACACACGTTAGGATTTCTCCATTGTGTGAGTTTGTAGCCCAACACATTCAGGCTGATGCAGCTAAATGTAGTATTTTTGGAGTAAACCAAATGCACCACAGGGGACAAATGCAAATTCACAAAATTCCCGCTGATTTTACCCTTTAAGTGACAAAGGGATGCACAATGCATTGCTTCACAATGTGTTGCATACCCCTCTGTCATTTAAAGAGTGAAAGGACAATTATCAGATTACTAAGCGTGCTCCAATGGCAGCAGGCATAGAAAAAAAGGTCAGGTTGGCACTGAACTGACCTCAAACATCTCCAATCAGCCATTTAGGGTTCTGAAAATGGACTTCCTGAGCTAGATGCAGACTGTAAGTACACAAATTCCAGGATTGCATGTGCAACCTCCACAGACCTGCTGTATTGTGCTTTCAAGCCTAATACAGCTGTATGAGGAACTGAATTGACCAAGACAGAAAACTGTCTTGATTCATGCAGTACAGATATACCAGGGGAGTGTCAGGTGGAGATGCACTGAGGTGCGATAAAGAGCTGATAATGTGGAGATAACTTCTCCAGTGATATCACTAATTAAATTCCTATGATATTCTATTAAGCCTAATATTTCTCTAGTGGGACAGAGGTCTTAGTACATAGGCTCCATAGAATAACATAGGATTTGAAGAATTGATATCACTGGAGAAGTTAGCTCCACATTATCACCTCTTTATCACACCTCAGATCTCTTTTCATAATTCTGTTCTGCTTCCCTATTGGTGCGCTGAGGCTCACAATGCCGAACTAGCTTAATCAGTAGGTATGCTCCCAGAGAAGCAAATTTATCAGTGGAGCAGCTATCACAATTGTTGCCATTTAAATGGTGCTTTTGACCTCTGAATGCTAGAGAGGACTCCAGTTAACTACTTCACAATGCATTGGAAACCTCTCTAGAATTTGAGAGATTAAAACAAAAACACCATTTAAATCAAAAGGAGTGGCTTCTACCTTATGTTGCCAATGGTTTGTTCCAGAATAACTCTAGGGTGGTTATGCACTAAGGCATGATAAAGAGGTGATGAAGTGGAGACAATGTCTCCGGTGATATCACGTCTCCAGTCCTATGTTATTCAATGGAGCTTAGGTGCTAAGAGCCCCAAATCTGGAGTAATCTTAGTGCGTTGGTGCCATAGAATAACATAGGAATTGGAGAAGTGATATAATTGGAGATGTTTTCTCCTCTTTATCACCTCTTTATCATGCCTTAGGGCATCTCCCCTCAGTTCTTTATAGTACACAGTCTTCACTGTGTATAACCCCTTGGATACTAGAGATGTCCCATGTGAGATTACTGTGGCATCCAAGGTGTTAATTAAATCATTACATTTCATATTCACCATCAGCATCAGCTAATCAGAGAAGAATAAGCCTGTCACAATGCGACTCACCAACTGGCTTTCAGAACTTTCCATCTGGTTTATCCGATCTGTGTTCACCTAATGACAGGAGAGTTCAGTAGGGAAGGATATAGTAATATGATTCTGCATTATAACATGTGCTAGAAATGATTTCTTAGTTCTATGTCTGCCTAATGCCAATATACTAAGCTACTTATACAGGAAATATCCCCACTTAATGATGATTATGCCAAGGGAAGGTTAGAGTGTTATTGTATGGTCATTATGAAGATTTTCTTTCTGCTGTGCCTTGTTTAACATCATGTATTAACCCCTTAAGAACCAGGGAGTGTGCAAAGATTTATTTTTTATTAACGCAATCTTGGCTGTGCTGCAGAGCCGCCTGACAGTTGTACGACAGGCTTCCCTGCAGTCAGCTACAATGCAGAGTTCGGGGAAGGGGGAGGGAGAGGAGAACTTTAGGAGCGATTATCTTTCAAACCGTAAAGGTTTGAGAGATGACAAGATGACACTGGGGGCAATTCATTTCTTTTTAACATGACTGCAATATAGAGATTAGTAATTTTTAAGTATTACTATCCCTTTAAGGTGTTAAACAACACATATATTGCAGGTGTGGTATTCCAGGTTTGCTGGCATTAAAATCTTAAAAGAACTCCAACATCTAAAAGTGAAATTGTGCTATATAATATAGAATATCATGTATCTCCATCTAGCATCTATAAAAATAGTTAGTTTATAGTAGATCTCTAAAATCTAATCCTAAACTTGCATGGGTAGACTGTCTCATATAGAAACCATCTGGTTATGTGTTTAAAAATAAAAACTAATGTAGTTAAAATATTGAGAATAGTAGACACTGATCTTGTATACACAAAGGCTGTGATACCTTATATTGGCCTATTTACAGACAATAAACACCAGCACTTATCAGACACTAAAGAGAGTTAGGTTAATGGAAGTCCTGTAGCTACTGAAAACATATGAATGAGAGCCACCAGAAAGTACATATAAAACTAGATTTTAAGCCTCAGGAAACAGAGAATTTTACAGATGCTTTCATGGAGTGCAGTGTGATGGCAGAGTATGTGCTATGGGATGCACTACAGTGATCATATACCCTAATCCTAGGGTGGGCAATGTGAGACTCACTGGCAGTTGCTCTGCAGCCAACATCCAGCAACAGTCTCACATTGCCCACTCCTGCTTAAGGTGCTGGAGCAGAATGTAGAGTCTAAGTCCAGTGCAGTTGTGCTGCTAAATTTGTACACCACTTACTTTATCTTAATAAAAACAAAAAAAATTAAAACAATGCCAAAACTAAAGTTTTTTGCTATTTCAAATTAGAGTAATTGGATATGGATGAACGAGCAATTTGTTTTGAAGTCACAGAGCCTTTAAAGCATAGGACAAAATAGTATTTAACCCTTTGAGTGCAAGAGTTTTATCCTCTCTGGGACTTAAAGGGTTAATGCATCAACTCTTCTAGTGCCAGAGAGGTATCCAACACATTGCAATGCAATTACATTGGATACCTCCCTGGCACTCAAAGGTTTAAGTCCTGGGTAGGTCTACAATGCAATGAAAAGCAATGCTCTGTATGAATTTATACCAAGGGTTTAAATGTCCCATTGAAATCAGTAAGACTTTGTTTTTATTCCCTCTGGATCAGAGAGAGTTCCCCAGAATTGCTCACCTTTTGCTTTTGTACATATGTATTCCACTGTGGAAAATGAATTTTGGCAGTGAATGAAAATTGTACTTGCCATCTTTTGGTGTAAATAATTCAGAATCTAATAGAAAGGCAAATGTGTGGATATGTAGTTTTGTAGTGCTGAGGAGTTACTTACTTCCTTTGTTCAAACAAATTACATGCAAAGACCAGGGAGTAGATGCACTATGGAGTGATAAAGAGATGACTTCTCCAGTGATATCACTTCTCCAGTTCCTAGATCTTATTGTATAGGCTCCATAGAATAACAAAGGAACTGGAGAAGTGATATCACTGGAGAAGTCATCCCTGCTTTATCACCTCTTTATCAGACCTTAGTGCATAACCCCCCCAGGTTTCCTTTGGAGTAATAACTGCCTACTCCATATATTAGTGTGCTTGCTCTAATTCAGTCCGGTTTCAGCAGTCTAACACCACAACAGCAGCCTAATTATTATGTACTGCTCCACAGTAGGGAGGGATTCAACTTGGTGTTTAAAGGGATAGTAATACTTAAAATGTAAAAAAAAATATGTTGTAGGGTTTATCCCCCTGAGTAAAACCAGAGTACTCCCTCTGCTGAAAGGTGTTTAATTCAAAAGTTATTAATTTTCAAAGTTGAATTTTTTAGGTGCAATATCACAGTGGCCTGAAATTGTACAGTGGCGCTGTTGCTAGACCATCCTATGGAGATTTATGGTCCCGGGACCAGAGCTGTCCATAGGATCGTGTAGCAACAGCGCCACTGTACAATTTCAGGCCACTGTGATATTGCACCTAAAAATTCAACTTTGAAAATTAATAACTTTTGAATGAAACACCTTTCAGCAGTGGGAGTACTCTTGTTTTACTCAGGGGGATAAACCCTACAACATATTTTTTTTTACATTTTAAGTATTACTATCCCTTTAAGCTCTGACACAGGGCCCCCACTCCTTCCTGTTGTGGTGCATGCAGGAACACAATAGCAGAGATGCACTAAGGTGTGATAAAATGGTGATAACGCAGAGATAACTTCTCCAGTGTAATAAACTCTCCAGTTCCTATGTTATTCTGTGGAGCCTATGCACTAAGATCCCTAAAGTTCCAGCGATCTTAGTGCATAGGCTCCATAGAATAATATAGGAACTGGAGATGTTAGCTTCACTTTATAACCACTTTATCACACCTTAGTGCATATCCTCCAATGTCTGCTGTCTCTGGGACACTCTTTAGGCCTTATTCTTCAGGCAAAAGAAGAGCAATTCTGGAGCAATGCAAATGCACCATAGGAAAAAATAAAAATGTCCCCAGTCCCCTTGATTGAACTGAAAGGTAACCTTTTATTTTGATTTTACGTATTTAACAAGATCATAATATATAATGTCAGATTGCCTGGATGTTTTTTTTTCATCTTCACCTATTTGTTTAGACTTGTTTATGTCCATGACATCAAGGTCATTGAATTTCTGAATCTGGGAAGTTTTGCGTCTTTGACAGGAGAAGTAGGGGTATTTATACAGTGTTGCAAGTCTCTATGCAGCATTGTTTGATCTGCATGCTGTACAGACAGGCTCTTCTACATAGTGCCACTGTATTTTTTACATTGATACTTTCTGTCTGCCTTCACAGCTGTACAGAAATTGCTCTCTGAAGAAAAAAATCAAACAGCTTTCTGTCAAGGACATACAAGTGTAAACAACAGGTGAAGATGAAAAATAAAATGTACAGGCTAGTTGGCTTTACATGTTATGTACTTGCAAAGTATATAAGGTCAAAATCAAAGGGTTACTGTTCCTTTAAATGGAACTTTTAACCTTTTGAATGCCACAAGGGGACAGTTCACTGGAGGCCTCTGATATTCAAGAGGTTAAAACCCCATTTAAAGAAAAAGTGCTTGTAGAATTTTTATTTCAAATAACAATGCAGTTGGCTTACTCCAGAAATGTACCTTTTTAGTTTGATGAATAAAGCCCACAGGGGGAGATGTATAAAACCATTCTTGGTGTATGTTTAAAGTGGAACTACCACCCAATATAAAGTCGCCCCCTATAATTAGGCATCTTAATATTGTTATTATCTGCCACAAGTATCATGATCTGAAGTAATCTGTTTCTTCAGTGACAGACAGCCAGGCTTCTTGCTGTAGAGCCGTCTGCTCAACTGCACCGTCAGTTCCATCCAGTGCCTTTTGGTACCATGCAACGCCTCCTAGAGGAGACCGGGACTGACAGCGCAGGCGCACAGATGTCTCTGAGCCAAGATGTCTGCGTGCAAGCCTGGCCGTCGGTCTCTGCAGAAACAGGATTACTTCAGATCGTGGTACTCATAGCAGATAATAACAGTATAAAGAAGCATGTCGCCATATAACTAATGATTGGGGGGGCGACATTATATTAAGTGGTAGTTCCGATTTAAGAAGGGGTGCTAAAGTTGACAATGATGGGTCATATTTATAAAGAAGTAAAGTCAAGTTTATAAATGTGTATGAGAAATTTCTGAGAATATTCTGAAAAAAATTGCCAAAAATTAGCATTTTTCGCATACATAATTATCACTGTGAACTTCCATTAAGAATGGATTATACCTGTTAAGAGTTAATCACTAAAACCACCTTTATTTTGGTACAATTATTGAATTTCTTTATGCATTTGTTGAAACACAATTAGTACTTGGACAAGACCATTTCTACTCCACTTTTCAAAAAAGCTGACCGACTGGAGGTAGTACTTATCGAAATTGTCACCACACACACACACACACACACATACACACACACACACACGCACACACACATACACACACACAAACATACACATACACACACACACACACACACACATATACACACATACATATACACATACACACACATACACACACACACACACACACACACATACACACACACACACACACACATACACACACACACACACACACACACACACACACACACACATACACACACACACACACACACACACACACACACACACACACACACACACACACACACACACACATACACACACACACACAAACATACACACACACAAACATACACACACACACATATACACATACACACACACATACACACACACACACACACACACACACAAACATACACACATACACACACATACACACACATACACACACACATACACACACACAGACACACACACAGACACACACACAAACACACACACAAACATACACACATACACACACATACAGACACACATACACAGACACACACACACACACACACATACATACACACACACACACATACACACACACTGTAACAATTTTGCAGACACTGTTACTCAGATTTTATACATCTTCCCCATAGACCTGTATGTATAAGAGCAAAGTGGAGACAGTCTGGGGCAAACAAACTGCACCAGAGGGAGAGAATACAAATTCCCATAAATTTAAAGGAGCAGTATACTTTTTTTTAATGAAAAAAATATATATTGTGGGGTGTTTCCTGTTGAGTAAAATAAGGGTATCCCCACTGCTGGGGGGTTTACAGATTAAAGTTTTTTTTACATTAGCAGTGCCCCCTAGTGGTCAAATTCCAGTTAGTATTCTGTTATATTCTAATGAAGAGGAAAGTCAGTGACATACAGTTCTCCATAGAATGTGATAGAAACTACTGAGTCACCCGTTAGTTAGAACTATAAGGAAATAAACATAGTAAATTCACTTCCTGGTTATTTTAACTTTTTTTATATTTTAATAAAGCAACTGACAGCAGTGAGCATGCCCTTGTTTTACTCAGCAGGAAATGTTCTATAACATATAGGTTTTCATAAAAAAAGTTTGCTGCTACTTTAAATGTGGCTTTGAACTCATTTCATTCCTCATAATTTTATCTTCCTGAAATGTTGTTATAAATAATTCTCCAACATGTTGCACAGCAATGAACTGGATATCTTTCTAACATTCAAGGGCTTAAAAGTCCCATTTCTATTAATGGGGATTTGTGTTTGTCCCCTATGGAGCAGTTGATTTGCACTAGATACCTTTCTCTAGTTTTCATTTGTGCATCGGGACCTTAAAAGGATAGTAATGTTTCACAAAAACAGCAGCTCAAATTAATCTTCATATTATTTGAGCCATAGAGAATATTATTTGGGCCACGGAGAGTGTTATTACTGTCAGAGTTGTAGTTCAAAAGTAATTGAATGATAAAGTTTCTCCCTCCTGCCCCTTTTATCTAGTGTAATCCTCCTCCCCTCAGATGTGGAATCTGGTCTTAAGACCAGACAGCTCGCAACAATGGACAATCTTCTTACTGTGAGAACAATGAAAGCCCTGCCCCCCGACAGGTTTTTCAGGTTTTTCCCTTATGTTAATTGAAGATTGTCCTTCTCTGCAATCCACCTGAACACCCCCTTGGTGCTCTGAGTTGAGCAGTGTTACATCAGTAAAAGGGGCAGTAGGGGGATATTTTATCATTCAATTACTCTTGAACTACAACTCTGACAGTATTGAAATAATACTCTTTATGGTTCAAATACTATGAAGATTAATTGGAGCTGCTGTTTTTGTGAAACATTACTATCCCTTTACTACTGTCAGAGTTGTAGTTCAAGATTAATTGAATGATAAAGTATCCCCCTCCAGCCCATTTTACCTAATATAAGCTGCCTCCCCCTGATGTGGAATCTGGTCCCTTGACCAGACAGCTTGCAGCAAGGGACAATCTTCTTACTGTGAACATAAAAAAAACCCTGCCCCCCTTGACAGGTTTTTTCTTATGCTCACTGAAGATTGTCTCTCTCTGCGATCCATCTGGACAGTCAATTACTCTTGAACAACTCTGACAGTATTGAAATAACACTCTCCATTGCCCAAATAATATGAAGATTAAAGGGATAGTAATGTTTCATAATAAAAACAGCTCTAATTAATCATCATAGTATTTGGACTTTGGAGAGTGTTATTTTAGTTCTGTCAGAGTTGTAGTGCAGGAGTAATTCAATGACAAAGTGTCCCCCTCCCACCCCTTTTACTGATGTAACACTGTTCAGCCAAAGCAGAAGGGAGGTGCCCAGGTAGATTGCAGAGAGGGACAATCTTCAATTAAGATAAGGGAAAAACCTGACAAACCTGTCAAGGGGGGCAGAACTTTCATTGTTCTCATAGGAAGAAGATTGTCCCCTGCTGTTTTCTGTCTGGTCTATGGACTGCATTCCACATATGAGAAGAGATAGCTTACACTAGGTAAAAAGGGGCGGGAGGGGAAACTTTGCTTGTGAATATCTGTTAAACCATAAAGGTTTGAGAGATAAGACTTATCTCATTCTCCATGTTTTTTTAATGCCTACAAAATAAAATAAAGCTAAAACGAAGTATTACTATCCCTTTAGATGGAGCTACTTTGATTGTGAAACATTACTATACCTTTAACCTCTGAGTACCAGAGGGTGTTCAGTGCATTGCTTTGCACACATCTCTGGCACTCAAAGGGTTAATGTCTTGGCTCAGTGGTCAAGTTAAATACATAATAACTAAACAAGATCTGGTGCTTAGTATGAGATATCTCATAAAAAATATAGGATGTAGCAAAGGATGAATAAAAAAGGATTTATTAAAACATAATACTCACTAGACCAAATTATACATTCTATAAACAATATAGCAAGAGATGATTATACCAAACAATATATTCTTTCAATTACTACAATATGATTAATACTCACAACAAAAAAAATATTATCAAAAATGTCAGTCTGATGATTTTCACAATACACAATACTGGATACCTGTTTTCAAATATTTCCAAAAAAGTTACCAGGTTGGTGTGCACAAAAGAAGACACTTAGATCTTTTGGATTATGACACACTTAACATTGCAACCCTCCCTATAATTCAATACGTCTCTGCATTCCTCCTTTTCATAAATTCTCCTAATTCTATTATTTTAAATTAGCAAACTGCCTGCTGGGAAATTCATGAACCAGTCTGATTGCTGCAAACAAAATGTAGCAAACTGTCTTGTTCCTCTCTCCTCATATAGCTTCATACCACAACAAAAACGCTCTCACCGGGTATTGTTTTATTTGATGTATTTTCTACATACTCATTTTTCAACATCCTAGTGTTTCTTACAATACCGTGACTGGAGACTGAAACATTTATTTTGATCTGTATTAGCTATTCGTTTAGATTACTTCACTGTTTTACATGTCAAGGAATAAAATAAACTATTATATTTGCTGACAAATTAGAACATTTCTCCCCCAAAGCGTGAAGTGTTGAAGATGTTAAATGCTTTTAAAAAAGTCCATCTCAGGCTTTGCCTGCTGGCCATTTGCAGGTGATGTATCTAGGGATCTGGGCGATTTCATTTTCTGGTCTTTTCTTTTCTAAAGCTTTAGGCTGTATTCATAAATTACAGCTGATGACAAGAGTGGAAGCTAACAGTGGCAAAATTAGGCCCAAAGGCAAAATAATTATATATACAGCCCTTAGCAGAGAGGGAGAAAGCCATCAATCAGCCCCCAATTATTCAGTAGTTAATCAGCTCTGCCCTTCCTTTATTGAAGGGTTACAGTGTAATTAAGTTGGCAGCATTCTTTTAATTCATCAAACATACAACACATGGTGGTGTTTTCTGCAATCAGGGGACATCACCTTTGTTCATCTGACCCCCGAATGGCTTTAAGAGTCGGGAAAGAGGGAAACTTCAGAGAGAAGAAAGAATATTTATGCACAGACACGATACAGTGAATATAATCTGGACCATCTAGCTCTGCTTCAAAGCAGCTACACATATTCTGTATCAATTCTCCAGCAATCATTTGTGCATTGCTTGGTACATATTTTTGCATGAAAGGTCTGTGTGACTAGCAAAATCAATAAAGCACAGGAAGTGAAAGAACTTTATTTAATTTCCATTTTTTAAGTGCCGTTTTGCTTGAGACATGAATCGCATTTTAATATTCTGTCAACGTGGTGACTAATGAGAGTAGGAACGCTACCAAAAAATATACACTAATTTGTCAAATTGTTACGTTGGCATACAAATGACATTTTTGGCAGGCTCCTCCTGGAAAGGAGGCTCATGAAATAACCAGGTTTTCTATATTAATGCAGGCAGAATTTTGATAAATAGGCATATTACATTTCAGCTATTAATAGACCGCAGCTGAAACACTCAGAATATACTTACAATCCCAGAATGGCTATTATTTTTGTATGATGGCCCTTTAATGTCCTTAAGTGCTGTAGAGGTCACCAAATCATTGCTCTGCAATGTGTTGGAGACATCTCTACCATTCAAGGGTTAAAGAAGAAAATAAATAGGCATTAGTTTTTATTAAAATATAATAAAATAATCAAACCAAAATAATTACTTTACAATCTAGGAAAAAGTATCATCAAATGCTGTATCACAAATGTGTACAATTCCACAAAAGATATGAGTATTATGATTTTTGATTGCAAATCAAAATGCACTTTTTTGTGTACTTAACCCTTTGAGTGCCAGGGAGGTATCCAAAGCATTGTGTTGCAATGCTTTTGGATACCTCTGTGGCACGCAAAGGATTAACCCTTTCAGTGCCAGAGGGGTAAGCAACGCATTGTTTTGCAATGCGTTGCGTACCCCTCTGACACTGAAAGGGGTTAAATGGTCCTATATTTAAAGCTATTCTGGGTCAAATCAACCTCCCCATAGGACACAAATAAAAATTCTCCAAATACACATTCGTCAAAATGGAACTTTTAACACTTTCAGTGTCAGAGGTCTCCAAAGCATTGCAAATGGAAATTTTTATTTGTCCCCTATGATGCAAGTTGGCTTGAAGCAGTATAATTTGAATTTTCTTTGGAACATAGGGCCCATTGTGCATATTAATTTCTAAAGAAAGAGAAAATAACCATTTATTTTGAATTAACGTATTCTGCAAGTGCATAATATTTTTTCATCTTCACCTATTTTTATGTGCTTTTATGCTCCAGACAGAGAGCATCCTGAACCAGTTTTCAGAGGGCTTTCTTTCAAGGTCTGTGAATGCAGGATGTAAAGAGATACAGTGTAAATAAAATAGTAAGGTATAAAAGTGCTTGACCATTAAATACAGCATATAGTGCACTCAGTGCCGCAGAGGGAGTTTTACATTGAGTTACTGTCCCTGATTTCACTGTCAGTGTCCAGAAAGCTATCTGGAAATCAATACCAGGGAGTTTAACTCTTTGAGTGCTAAAGAGAGGTTTCCAGCGCATTTGTGTTGCAATGCTCTGGATACCTATCCAGCACTCAAAGGGTTAATGTCAGGGACATAAATATGTAAAACAATATGTGAAGATGGAAAAAATAATAACAAAACCTATAGGTAATTTTACTGTACATTCAGGAGTTTCAGGATATGGGAAGTTAAAATAAAAGTGATCACTTTAAAACTATCATAATTAATCCATGGTGATAGTGCTTTGTCACTCTAGGTCCATTTTAGTTAATGCTCAGTGGATTCAGTATATCAGTAGGAATCAGCGGTGCTAGTATATATGTCATAGCCAAAGCTGGAAACACAGCCTGTCTGGCATCAGTGGCCAATTTTAATAAAAAATATATAGAATTTTTTTGGCTTTTCTTTTTTTATTACATATATTAAAGTATTTTACCTGGGTGCTTTTTTTTTAAATGATATTTGGTTACATTGAATCAACTATTTTAGTTCTTCTCTTCTTACCGTTGTCAGTGACATGAGTGTCCTCTATCTGCAGTCTATAAAAAGAGTCTGTGACTAAACTATCTGAAAATGAACAAACTGTGTATCTATTGATGTTTGTACTCTGTTCATGTAAACAGCCGACACACTGAAATCTAATGAGGCTCAGGCGGAGGAATGTTTAAATATTATTTCATGATAATATAGCTGAGGGAACAGATTTTTTTCATGTTGCAAAGAATAAATCTTATAGACTAAGATATTTAATGGGTCAATTCTCCTGTTTGCACCAAAGGTAGAGCAGAGTCAGAATATATGAACATTTGGGGGATTCTGGGACATTTTGGGGCATTCCATTCATCAGTGCCTTTTCTCTCTAAATGCATTAACAAGGTGCAGAGGGATTTTCCATTAATATTTGAATGAATGAATGAATATGTTTATATAGCGCCACAAGTGTACGCAGAGTTTAGACAATACAGGGTGATAAGTGCTTTGCAAAGTGAAACACTGGAAGTGAGGTCCCTGCCCAAAAGCTTACAATCTAAAGTGGTAATGGTAGACATACAGAGTACATGAGGGTCAAGTACTGTATACAGTGCCAGAGTTCCAATTAGAATAGCGGACATAAATTAAGTAATCTACAAAGTGAGTGTCATGTAACATGTTTAAGTTTTGTTTTTCCATTTTCCTGAGCATGCTATAAGGGTGGAATTCAGGGATTAATCACATTAAAGTAATAACAATGGTATTGTCTGTGCCACTATGTACTAAAGTGACCATATGCTCTCATATATACCCTCAGGAGCAGAAATTATATGCTGTTGTATAAATGTAGAAAATAAGTTGCACTGTCAGGGTAGTATATTCTCCTTCACAGAGTTCTTGTGATCTTTTCAGATATTATTGAGTCTTAGACTCTTTTACAGACTACAGCTAGATGGTGGGGTGAACAGTAATTGGACTGCAGGGGCCTATTGGTTGCTCTATGGACATTTTGTTCTTGACTCCATTTTGTCTTTTTCTATTACTAACTCCATGTTGTCCACTTGTTTGACCTCATTTGTTTATGTGACTGCGTGTGCATATGTAATCTATATACACGGGAGAGCGCTAAATTATAAAAATAATATCCTCATATATTTATGCAAAGAGTCTGCCCACTGTTCGTGAAGCTTAAGGGAAGCCTAGAACCAAATGTATATTAAGGAGACCGCCTGCAGCCCTCAACCGATGCCAAGAGTGACAGGCATGGTAGCAGTGGAGGACCTTTGAATCCAGCAGTGTACAGCTGAGAAAGCCATTGAATGAGTCAAGGAGATCTACATGAATTCATCTAAGTACACCAATATATTATCACTGCATTCATAAGAGCCATCACTATGGGTGAAGTGAGGATTACAGACGGGGGAACTCATGCAGGATCAGGCTCCCTGTCATCATATAGTGGGGAGAGAAATTCCATTGGATATATTTACTTATTTGTAACAAGGTGCATGCATGAAGACGGACATTGTTATTGCTTACAGTTAGTTTACATCTAGTATGTGTCTATCAGATTTTTAACACAAGTTTTACTTTGCTATTACATGATAAATGTTGTACAGATGTAATATGTAAATTTTGATATAAAGTTACGATTTGATACTTTCAGCCTTAGTACTCATATTTTCTCTGTGACTCATTGTATAAAGATATGAGGATATTATGTTTTTACTTTAGCTCTCTCCTATGTATATTTCTTTTGTGGTAGGATATAGCACACTTATTGTTGGGATAGTGGCATGCTTTCTAATTGGAAGCCAGGGACATGCAGACTGAGTCTATTATGTATATACATCTTTTAGTTTGATTGCTGAGCTCCATTATATCCACTAGATTGGGTTTGTGTGTGCATGTGTCTTTGCTCCCATATTTTGATGACAGTTGCTTCTGACTTGACACCCACCATAGCCTGTGGTATTAAGTCCTGTCTTACAGGAAAAGTATAGGTAAAAAATAGGAAAAGGGCTTATGATGTATAATGTTGTTCATAGCAATGGTGGAAAGTCATTTCATTATCTGCCTAGAAACTAATGTTAGCCAGTGTTGTGTTAACCTATATAAGGCCTGAGAAGATCCACATTTTTTGAGAGTCTTTTATAGACTCCCCTTGATGGACACAAGCAAATGCTGTAAAATAAATGACTCAATATAATGAACCTGTGTTGGCTTGTTGTCTGTGTGTGAAGAAGCTGACACCCACAATGGTCACATGACTGAAATACCTGATTCAAGGCATATAGTCAGAGTTAAATAAAAAGAACGCTGGTAAGTTAAATACTTTTATGTAATCTATTAAAATAGTAAATGTTAAATATACACATTACTATATTATAAGGAAAGGAAGTGTATTTAAAATAGAATTAACGTGACATTCTAATTTCAGCTTATTTTGACTTAAAAAGCACAAAGAAAATGTGCAAAAATACACACACACACACGCACACACATATTTGGAGAGCCAAATCCGGGCCTGGTGGCATTCAAAGGGTTATAACATAACCAGGTCCTTGCCCTGAGTACCAGCTGATTCAAGTACACACAGAACCAGCGGATGAGCTGTTGCCTTGCTAAGTGTAGTAGAGTATTTTGTATACATGAATCAGCTGATTGGCATATAATTCAATGTGTACATATAACAATTAATCTGCTGGTTCTGTGTGTATTTGAATCAGCTGTTAACTGGATTATTCTGTGCATACTATAACTATGTCATTCAAAGGGTTAAGGGAAGGCTGGTGCCTTTCTAAGTGCTGAAGTCAGAGTGTATCATTTCTTCTTCCTCACTTGCCTTCCCCAACTCATCGCCAGCATCACTTCAGCCTTATAGTATAATGATCAAACTCTCCCCCTCCCCTTGCATAAATAATACTTATTGCATGTGGTGAAGTGTGTCATATTCTCCATTGCAAAGTAATACCCACACATTGCCAAACACAGTTCATCATTGCCTTAAATCTTATTGCATCTCTCCTCTGGAGAGCCAAAGTTTGTATACCCCTGTGGTACTCAAGGGATTAACTTCTTGGATATAGCTAAATCAGAGTTTTTCCAACCAGTATGTCATGACCACTTCCTGTGTCATAGCAACATGCAATAAATGTCAAGAATCAGCAGGATATGCTGCTCACACAGTTGCTGGAAAGATGGTGTTAACCAATCAAATAGAAAACACAGTAGTGACATTCCACTGCAAAAAAAAAAATAAAATAAAGAAAATGCTAGTCGTGCTATAAACCATTTGATTTAAGAACACTTCTTACTATCAATGGACCTTATTTATAAAGTCTAATAGAATCAATTCTGTTGCAAACCAATTGCACTGTGGGGACAATTTAATGTCCCATTGATTTACATGGTGGTCATAACAACTTGAATGTGTTGATGACCTCTTTAGCATTCAAGGCATTAACAGTCAAGATTAAATCAATAAGACTTTTAACATTTGTATTTGCCTTGTACAGTGAAGCTGGGTTTCCAGAATTGCTTAACTTTGTGTTTAAGCACTGAGGAACATATATAAAAGTGGTGCAAGTATAAATCTATCACTATTTGTGTATAAAGGTGTAATCTTTGTTCCTAAAACCCCTTCTCTGTTCCTGGTACGCCAAGTACATTTTACAACAACATTTGCAGGCTTGGCTAAATGGTGCTGTTGTAGTCAATGTATAAAAACTGTCTCAGTTTGAGACAGCTGCAATATCACTTGTATTTTACCAATCATTAGTCTGCCACTGCCTCCTTGGTGTAAACCCAATACCGTCAGTCAGTATAAAAAGATACATATAAAATATCACAATGCTACAAAAATAGAGTTCCAAAAAGCTGCAACTGAGATTTTTTGTTGTTGTTAAGCTTAGTATTCATGTATAGAGCACATGCAAACATCTTCATCTAATTTCATCTAATGCAGGGGTGCTCAAACCTGTCCTCATGTGCACTAACAGGCCAGGACTTGAAGATTTACTTGCTAGAGCACAGCTGAGTTAATTAGAGATTCAGTGAATGAGATTAACACACATGTGATCAATCATGGAAGTCCTCAAATCCTGGCCTGTTAGTGTGTCCTGAGGGCAAGGGTTGAGTTACTGATCTAGTGCACATGCACACAGGACCGATTATAGAGTTCACCTGAGATCAAATTTTGTACATCTCACCAAATTAGCCATATAATAAGTAAATCTATATATTGTTATTTTTTTAATTTTCTTTTTTTTTTTTTTTACTTTGGGATCTCATTTGGAGTACACAGCTAGGGCCCTATATTCAAAACAAAAGTGGAGTAATTCTTGAGAAAACTAATTGCACAATAGGGAACAAAGAAAAAAATCTAAATTATCATTGATTTAAATGGCGCATTTAACTCCTTGAATGACGAGCAGGTTGTCAACTTATTGTGAAACAATGCATTGGAGACTACCCTATCATAAAAGGGGTTAAATGTCCCATTGAGCCCTTTGAGTGCCAGAAGAGTTTTCTAGTGTCCAGACATTTTAACTACAGTTCACCTGGTGGTCAGACATTTATTCTGTGGCATTCTATGGGAGAGGTGAGACATTGACAACAGTTTGCCATAAAATGACAGTAACAGCTTTTTTTGAGCTGTTATAACTTTTCAGTTTGCTTTACTCAGCAGGAAGAGCTCTATAGCATACCAGGTTTTATGAATAGAGTTTGCTGCTCCTTTAAATCAATGAGGATTTACACTTTTCCACTACATTGTAGTTGGTTTTCCCAGAATCACTACACTTTTCTCTTATAAATATTTCCCTTTGCCACAACAGACACTATAGAGCTATGGTCAAGGCTTTCGCTATATAATTTCTCATATAGTCCGCTGAAGCCAATTGTCTGATGTGAGTAGCAAAGAACTATAAATAAATGAAATGAAGTTAAACAAATATAGACAACTGTAAATGAAATATAAAAATATATAATTAATAACCATTGTCAATCCACTGCAGGATGAAGGCCTCCTCAGCAAGCCTCCAACAACTCCAAACATGGGCAATTGATATTTATAGTGTACTTTGGATGGAGAAATGACTAGTGCCAAACTGTTACTAAACTGATCTTGTTTTTTTATGATTTAGCAAAAGTCTGTGCCTTTTCTAGCCTATGCATTTCAAAAAGTGGATGTGGCTAAAATGGCCGCCTTTTGTGAGAGGATTAGCTTGTCATGGCAATTAGCACACGTTTTCAAACTTTTGGCTAACTTTGCCATTAACCCTCTGAGTGCCAGAGGGGTACGCAACACATTGCAGAGCAATGTGTTGCATACCTCTCTGACACTCAAAGGGTTACAATAGGAGCAGGTACTATTCAGCATCAAACTGTTAGTATGTTTCTTGCATCGAAACATGAGCAAATAATCCTATCTAATAAAATGCTAGAATGTTTGTCCGATGCAGTCTTGCGCAGTAGAGATGCATTCGGGCAGTCTCTACAGAGCATGACTGCATAGCATGTACCACCAGTGAGGTGATGGCAGTACGCAGAGCAGGACTGGCCTCTTAACCCTTTGAGTGCCAGAGGGGTGCGCAACGCATTGCAAAGCAATGTGTTGCGGACCCCTCTGGCACTCAAAGGGTTAACATCACCCAGACCTTGGTTCGTATACACGGGCTTTTACACTAGTACATATATAAATGGATTTCAGAAAATAGCTAATGCTACACTTTCCTGCATTGTACCAATAGTTCTGCTTTAACAATCTCTCTTTTTAATCTAAAAAACTGCACTAAAAAGCTGTAATATTGATGTTTGAGATAAATCTAGTGACTAAAAGTAACAGTTAGGGCTCTTTACATGTGAGACTTTTGTAGCACAACTTTTCAGCAGCACATTTTTTGAAGAACTAATTTGTTGTATCAACTGTAAGTCATGGTGGTTTTTCAATGCCACATTCTAGCAAGGTTTTCCCAGCATTCCATTCTCAGTATAAACAGAAGGGAAAAAATAACTTGGAAAAAACAGCTACCAATGATTACTATATCATTTCAATGCAATTCCACTGAAACCCCCCTACAAATATGTACCTGTGTTATAACACTGTCAGAGGAAAGCTGCAGCCTTTCTGAAACAAATGCAGTGCGTGCTGCCTGTATAAAATGGCCAATAGGGTGCAATGATTCACAACATATGAGTTTTCTTTGTGTGTTGCTGCTGCAATGACTGTTGCTTTTGGAAAAAGGGCTTTAACCCATTGTGTTGCATACCCCTCTGACATTGAAAGGGTTCAGGGAGTAAGGCTTAGAAGGATTTACACATTTTACTGTGCTATCTTATATAATAATTTGCTAATGTATGTTTGTCAGAAGCTGTCATGCGCACTACAGACTGCTGCACACGCGGTTGATAACGGAGCAGGGAGCTCTGATTTCAGACTGTAGTCCTTGTGCAGAGGGGGCTATGATCTGAATTTGGAGCGGCCTGCTCCGTTATCAGCCACTGCGCGGGGCAGTCTCTACTGTGCATGACTGCACCGCGGCTGTTGCTGTCTGGCACTGTGGCCCATGTACATGCGCTATTCAACTAGTAAGTCATATTCAAGAGGCAAAAGGGTAGCAATTCTAGAGTTAACCAACTTTAAATTTGCCATTGATTTAACTCTTTCAGTGCCAGAGAGGGTTAACCTTTTGCATTGGAAACGTCTCTGGCACACAAATGATTAAATGAGGGTTTTAAACCAACGAACATTAGAGAGGACTCTCTAGATCGCTCTAGCATTCAAAGCTGTTAAAATCCCCAGTTAAATTATTTGAAACTAGTATTAAAGCCCGTGTACACGGACCAACACTGGCGGTGCTGCAGTCATGCACAGTGCAGACTGCCCGCGCCGCAGCTGATACGGAGCGAGGCGCTCCGAATTCAGACTGTAGTACTGTCTGTGCACCGTGCAGAGAGGACTACGGTCTGAATTCGGAGCACCCTGCTTCGTATCAGCCACAGTGCGGGCAGTCTGTACTGACCATGACTGCAGTGCGCACAGCAGTCTCTACTGCACATGACAGCTTCTGACAAACATCCTTAACAAATTATAATATAGGATTTAGGGGAAATTTGTGTAGGTTGAATTGCTACCCTTTTGCTTTCAGAATCCAGCTCTAATTACTACCTCCTACTACTTTGGGTTTGCTTAACCCTAAATACAAGATTGGGATGTAACACGCTGCAACCTATCTAGCATCCAAAAAGGTTAAAAAGAACATTTACCCTTACTTGTTGTTTCACTACAAATGTGAATCAATTATGCCACTTGGAAACCGTGAAATAGTGCTTATACACAATTATAGAAGGAAAGCTAATTACTAAAAGGTGAAATATTCTCCTTAGCCCTCTATGTGCCATTTAAAAATATATAGCAGTAAACCACAAATAATAGTATATTTACACTGTAATTTAAAAGGTAGCAAACAAATGCACTTTTAAAATTACCGTAATTACAAACCACTTACAAAATATGTATAGCAGATATAATAACAAGCTGGAAATAGATTGCAGAAACAAGTCCATGAATAAATACTATAGTAACAAGATAATATAATACATATAATCAAATCCATAGACGAGATATAAATGCACATTAAAGGATGAAAAAAATACCAGTGTTTAATGAACAATTAAATATGTGCAATACAGAGCAATATCGCAGTAACTTGGCAGTAAGGATTAGAATGATTACATGTACCAGTCACATTATTTAACTGCAAAAGAGATATTTTACCTTCAGCTACAGTATCAATTATATTAACCCTTAAGTGCCAATAATCTGGCACTCAATGGGTTAAAGCTTTAGAAACTATGATTAATACATCCTAGATGAAAAAAAATATATTTTTTCTTAATAAATACAGCTTTGGGAGCATATCCCTGACTCTCTTAATTGGCCTCAGAAAACTTAAAAATGTATAGCTAGTTTGGGATATTTTTATCATTAACTGAATTTCTCCGGGACCTCTAAATTCAGCTGGTTACTCCTCCCCACTGTTCCTATTTTCCTTTAACCCACTCTCTGATGGTAAGAGCCAACCACACTGAAGGAAAGAGTAGCATAAGCCAGGGATGTAACTACAAGGAATGCAGAGGGTGCTGTTGTGTCGAGGGCCCAATATCCAAGAGGGACCCATCTGCCCCAGCATCTAATAGGCTCTAGTTATGCACTTGTGAACATATTTTTGTGTCAGGGGGGCCTATAAAGATGTTTGTATCTGGGCTCCCCAGTGACTAGTTATTGTACCAGTATGAGCCAAGCAGGTGTGAGCAACTGGCATTACTAGAGCAGAAACAATTGAAAAGTCATTCTGCATTATCAAATAAGTTTGTAAAACTGTTGTGTTTGGATAGGGGGTGCAAGTCTGATTTATCTTCTCCCACTAACCAGTTACTGTACAGTATTCTCAATTTTGACATAAGCATTGAAAAAGGAAAATGAATACTATATCTATCTATCTATCTATCTATCTATCTATCTATCTATCTATCTAATGGATGCTGTATATCTTAGAACAGTGGTTCCCAAACTTGTCCTCAAGAAACATAACTAGACTATATCTTAAAGTGGATCACCTTGAATTTTCTTTACATATTTGAAAACTTCATTTGAAACTGCCTATGTGTCATGCTAACCAAAATTCTAGCATACATATAGTTTAGGAGATACTCACACTTATATATTTCTGGAAAACAGAAAGAGAACATTTCCTGGTACTGCACAGAGCTTCTTTAACATATGAAATGTATTAGCATATGACACATCACTGAAAATGATTCATTAGCATATGATATCACTGAAAAGGTTTCATTGACATATGAAATGTCATTGAAAACCTTAATTAGCATATGAAATATCATGGTGGTATACATTAGCATACTGTAACAAGTAAGAATATCGCTATAACTGTACATTTGTTTGTCTTTTGGCTAATTTGACACAAAGGAAGTTTTTAATGCAGTTTCTAAAGATGCAAACTTGGAATAAAGGAGCAGGAAACTTTTTTTTTTTAATAAAACCTATATGTTACAGAGCTTTTCCTGCTAAGTAAAACAAAATCACTCATACTGCTTTCAGTTGTTTTATTCTAAATTTACAACAGTTCAAATAATCAGGAAGGGAATTTACTGTGTGTTTACTTACTGAACATTATAACTGACAGGAAGTGACCTGACATTCTATGAAGAACTGTATGTCACTGACTTTCCTCTCTATTACAATGTACCAGAATAACTAATTGGAATTTGACCACTAGAGGACCCTGATAATGTAAAAAAAACACATTTTTAACACATGTTTAAACAGTAATAACTATACTAATAACTAATAACTGGAAATATGCATCTCTTAACAGTAGGAGTACCCATATTTTACTCAACAGGAAGCTTCCTACAATATATAGATTTTCATAAAAGTTTATTGCTCTTCTATGGGGAAAATATAAAGTGGACCTGTCACCCCAATACAGAGAATTATAATCTGCCTTTATTGTGTAATAGCTATTTTTCTGTAAAGTACATGGCTTTTGACAAATTAACCTTTATGTTTTGATGTCATAGCATGGCACTTTCTGCTAGTTCACTGCCCAGATTATCTTTCACCGTGCTAGTGTGTGGTCTCTGTCCAGAGTCATTCATAGGACAATATGCAGTAATATTGGTCCAATGAATAATCTAATTAGCATAAAGTGCCACATTGTGCCACCAGTAAGTAAAGGTTAATTTCTCAAAAGCTACATAAATATCAATCAAATGGCTAGCACAATATGTATGCAATTTTGAAGTCTGTTTCTAATGAACAATAATTATCTTAAGGTGACTGATTCAGTTTAACTGCTTGGATGTTGTTACTGATGTTTCTAGCATTGATGGGGTTGTGTCTCAACCTCCCCCACAAGGACAGCTTGTGTACATTTAATATGCATAAAGCTGTCTATAACTTACTCTAGCCTAAATGCCATAAAAGGTTAGCTCTCAAACATACTAATATTTTATTCACATACACTTTTTTACCCTTCAAGTGCCAGAGAGATATTCAGTGCATTGCAACCCAATGTGTTAGATACCTTCCTGGCACTCAGTAGGTTAAAGGGCTTTTCCTGCTCAGTAAACAAGGATACTCCCAATGCTAGTAGATGGCCGTTTAAAAATATTATAGTGCAAAATTGTATTTTGAGTGGATGAGTGCAGCCAGAGGCGATGCGAGCTACAAGCTGAAGGGGCTGAAGCACCAGGTCTGAATACTGCTGTCAGCCTGCGGCATGTTGTGGCGGAATGCTGTTCTGGCCTCCCTAATGGTAATGGTGACAATTGGATGTGACTTCTAGTTAAAGGTCCACTAATAACTCCTAGGGATAACATCCACCTTAACTTAATCTGGACAGAAAATCTTAATGGTCATTATGAATAAATTCTCCCTGGATTGATTCCCAAACAATAATATTAATTAGTACTAGATAACAAAAGCAGACATCTTTCATTTGATAAGACTAAAGGAACCCCAGACTCCTCCCACTGAAGTGTTTTTATAGATGAAGCCTAGGAGATGAAGCCTAGGAGTTAACCCTTTTAGTTCCAGAGAGATAGCCAATGGCTACCTCTCTGGCCCTTAAAGGGTTATTAAATATCATAAAGAAGAGTTATGTATACCTGCATGAACATGACATCCAGCACTAATGAAAGATTCTGGTGAACCAATGCAGAATTGATTCATAGTAGACATTAGGACTTCTGTCCAGGGTAAGGTGAGTAGGACTTCTATCCAGGGTAAGGTGAGAGGGAGTTTATTTTGAAGAGATGTTAGTGTTCCTTTAGTCATTTAACTGCCAGAGGGGCATTGAAAGCATTGTGAAGCAAGACATTGGATACCCACCTGGAATTCAAAGGGTTAATGGGATGACCAATATTTACAGTAAAACAGCATCTGATTTAAATACCTTCATATCCTATATTATAATTAGCTAAGGATGTTTGTCAGAAGCTGTCATGCACAGTAGAGACGGCTGCGCATGCTGCAGTCATGTACACTACAAACTGTCTGCTCCACGGGTGATACAGAGCGGTGAGCTCCAAATCCAGACCGGAGTCCTCTCTGAGCATCTTCCTGGGACCAAGTGTGACTGCACCTTCGAGCAGTCTCTACTGCGTTCATGACTGCATCAGACAAACATACTTCTGGCCTTTTATATTATAGGATATATACATATTTATATATATATATATATATATATATATATATATATATATATATATACACACATATACATATACATATCAAGGATGGATGGTTGGAGGAACTCACTCTTAATCCAACTGAGACCCAGGTTCACAATCCCCAAAATGGGTAAATGATATGAGGAAATGAAGAGGGGCAGCATATGTCTTTTCAAATTTACTTTTATTCTACAAAATTTGCAAACAACCGCAAGACGTCTTGTCTTGATAAAGGTCCTATGTAGGACCAAAATGCTGGCCGTTTGTTTGCTCATTTTGTACAATAAAAGTATGTTTGAAAAGACCCACTGGTGCTGCCCATCTTCATTTCGATAGATAGATAGAGAGATAGATAGATAGATAGATAGATAGATAGATAGATAGATAGATAGATAGATAGATAGATAGATATGAGAGATAGATAGATAGATAGATAGATAGATAGATAGATAGATAGATAGATAGATAGATAGATATGAAGATTCAGTTTCAAATTTTAAAAACAGTCAGGGAAGCTCATAATCAAAACATATATCCCAAATTAAATCAATATTTAATACAATCAATGGAGTGCAGTATAATTCATTGCAAAATCAAGATATTCAAACAAGATGTCAGCCCAGAAATTACTAGTGGAAGTTTCTAAACCCTATTAAACTGCTAAATACAATAGACATAAAATGCATAGGGATACAAATCTAAGGTATGAATTCAAACCACAGATAAAAAAGATTATTTGAAATAAAACAAAGTCAGCAAACAAAGACATACATATATACATATACACTGAGCAGTGAAAGTAAAGGCAAGTCTCCTAATTCTATTTTGTTTCAATACATTGAGTATATTACTTTCTATTAGACTTGTATTGCTTGCCTTAAATAAAGGATTTTGTATGTCTTAATTCCATTCTGAGGATATTTAAATGGATAGTAATAATATGTAAAAAAAAAAAGATATTATGGTGTTTATCCCTCCGAGTAACACAAGAGTACTCCCAATGATGAAATGTGTTTTATACAAAAGTTATTACAGCTCAAAACTGAATTTTGTAGGTGCAGTATCAAAGTGGCCTGAAATTGTACAGTGGCGCTGTTGCTACACCATCCTATGGACAGATCTGGTCAGTTGACCATAAATTTCCATAGGATGGTGTAGCAACAGCGCCACTGTACAATTTCAGGCCACTGTGATACTGTCTAACAAAATCATGTTTGAGTTGCAATAACTTTTGAGCAAAACACCTTTCAGCAGTGGGAGTACTCTTGTTTTACTCAGGGGGATAAACCCTACAACATATTTTTTAAACATTTTAAGTATTACTATCCCTTTAAGTCATATGGGACCTTATTCACATTTCTCCCCTATGAACTTTGCAATGTGGACTACCTGGAGAGCAGTCCTTTGGTGCTGCTGGGAGAGATCTATGACGCAATGCTTGTCATATAAGGGGTGTGGCTTAATTGTGAGTGGGGGCGGGGCTCCAAAATACACAAAAAATCCTGAAAAATATCCTGGTGATAGAGAAGAACTTGGCGCAGAGTGCAAGGAGCATACTTTGAAGCAGAAGTGGGCATAGTTTTATTTAAAACTGCCCACATCTAGAGAATCAGCCTCTGCCCAAGGGACCCGGTAATTAGAAGAGAAAACCGGAGTCTCCGGGACAAATCCGGAGAGTTCCCAGCTATGTTAATGACATTAACTTGTGTTTACCGTAAAATCTCAGGTATAATATGCAACTGTGTATGATATGCAGGTGTACATTATACCTAAGATTTTAGGGGAAAACAAGATTGCTATGTATAATACGCACCCTTGTCTTCCCCTATCACACTAAAAAATGTTAACTTGCCACTCTGATTCTCTCCCTCCCCACTTACCTTGATCCTTCTCTCCCCCTCTGTAGTCCAATCCGGCAGCCTAACAGGGCCACAGTGTGCAGCATGCGATGCGCATTGGATCTATGGTATTGCCCTGTGAGGACCTTGTGGTCCTCGCAAGACATTACCATTGGCTTAAA
This sequence comes from Rhinophrynus dorsalis, assembly GCA_037306005.1. Classification (NCBI taxonomy): domain Eukaryota; kingdom Metazoa; phylum Chordata; class Amphibia; order Anura; family Rhinophrynidae; genus Rhinophrynus; species Rhinophrynus dorsalis. The sequence goes on along the minus strand of CM074726.1, from coordinate 130,058,476 downwards.
AGAAGAGGTCCTGACAGGGCAACGCTGGAAGCAGGAGGCAAATGCAAGCATGCCACCCACTGTGACCCTGTCAGGCTGTTGGATTGGATTACAGAGGGGGAGAGAAGGATCAGGGTAAGCAGGGAGGGAGGGAATCAGAGTGGAAAGATAAAAGGTTTTTAATTTTTTTCCCCTCATTTATAATATACACTCCCCCACACACACACTTCACATAAAGTGAAGAGGGGCACAATTGTGCATATTATATGCAAGATTTTATGATATTAAGAAATCTTGAAAACATGCTCTGGTGGCAAGTGGGCAGAGGACAGGTTTGCACACTGCTATTAGAGTGCATCTCCATACCTGGGAACTTCATCCTCTTGAGTCCCTGTGCTGTGACCAGTGATATGTCAGTTATGCAATTTGCATCATAAAGGGGCAGGGCTTAATTGGGTGGGGTTTATCATCATTGTGCAGTGAAGTGGGTGGGAAGTGGGCAGAGCAGGGTAAGAAGGAGGAGAAGTGGGCAGAGTTTCACAGGAAACAGCCAGCGAAACAGCCTCAATCCCCGGAGACCCAGTAATTAACTCTATAAACCAGAATTTGAGGCAGATACAGAGAGTTGCCAGGTACGTGCATCAACCAGTTAGTGTTTGTTATATGCAGAGCCTTAAATATTAACTGGTAATAGCTACTGTTTTGCATTTCTTCAATAAGACTATATATTTGTCTGTTGTGTGCACTAATCTAAGCACCTTTGTCACTAATGCATTAAGAGGTGCAAGCCCCAAGTCTTTTGGGAACATAGCAATGCTTTAGAGCTATGATTGGTGGACTTTGTATTTTATGGGGTAATTAATTTCATCCTATAACAATATGACATATCCTTATCAAGACTGGATAACTCTGAGTGTCATAAGGATATGCGATGTATTGTGAAGCAATGTGTTGCACACTCCTCTGGCACTCAAAGGGTTAATGGTATGAAAATGAAGTACCACAGCATTTCTCTCTACATTTCTGCCATGTATAATCCAGCATGTTGTGGGATGTTACTAGCACAGGCTGTACAGGACATTATATTGTAGGACCAAAAACTGATGCCTCTTATCCACTTAAGGACCCTTCATGTGCCAGGATCATTACACTGGTTCCGGCACATCATGGAATTCTGGGATGGCAGCTCAGTGGTCCTTAACAGCCTCCCATGCCTTGTATCGGGCGGTCATTAAGGGATTAACCCCTTAAGGACCACACGGTCCAGGGGTAGGGTGTTCTGGAGGAGCAACGCACTTTATTTCTTGCAAGCCTGCCCAGTGATGAAAGTGCTGTGCAAGTTCACTGTGATCATGAAATTCCATGATGCCCCAGAAGTGACACCAATGACAGTCCTGACACGTCATCCGTTGGTAAGGGGTTAAAATTTCTATTTTAAAAAATATATTCATTTATAGAATGAAAAGGTACAATCAACTTATTTTGTGGTCTCAAAGTATCAGTGACAATAGTGTCTGAAGCCTTTTTTTTACTATAAGTAAAAGTCATTTTTCAAGTAGAACTTTTGAGCAGCAACAGTTTTCGGTCCTACAGAATAATCTTCTCTACAGCCTATCCCGGAGACAGTACTTTATCTCCCAACACTAAATAAAATAATAGCAACAGCACCATCATAAAATGAAAAGATCATAGAAAAATCTGCACTCATCCTCCTATAAAATGTCATTTTACACTGTAATAACTTTTAAATTAGGAATCTCTCAACAGTGGAAATACTCCTATTGTATTATAAAAATACAAATATTTCACTTTCATATTACCCTTAACACTTTGAGTGCCAGAGGGTTACCCCTCTCGCACTAAAAAGGTTAACTTTCCAGTGCCAAAGGGTTTTCCAAATCATTTACAAGCAGTGCCCAAATCATTGCTTTGCAATGATTTGTACATACCTCTGGCAGTCAAAAAGTTGCAAATGCAATATTTATAAACCTTCTACCCAAAGAATTTTCTAGTTATATAGGATACACCTTGTTTATTTGTGCAGGTTTCCTGGAAGAAAGTGCCAATTTTTGTTTTGGAAATAAATCACCTATTTAATGCAGTGTTTTCTGCCGGGAGATTGAAAGGATTGACAGGAAGAGATGACCAATACAGAAAAGCAGGTTTGCAGAACATAACACAAATAGAAATATTATCATAGTCAAGGTCAAACATAAGAAGAAGGTCGGGGATGTGGGGCAATGAGAGCAATGCTGTCAGATATTGAAATCTCAGCAGGCGATCTGGCTCCATTAAAACTGAATACACAATTTCCCTGGGCCTGTGCATCTGTAACTATAGTACATTTTCTACATCTCAAGCCTGCTCCATTTTTTAAACACTAGAACATTTTAATTGTTTAGTGGATCTATTTATACAAGTTGCATTTTACTATTTGTGTTTGTTTTATTAACCCTTTGAGTGCCAGAAGGATACGCAATGCATTTCATCGCAATGCGTTGAATACCCCCTGGCATTCATAGGCTTAAAGGGGAAGTGTACCCTGGGCATAGGTGAATATCTATCATGTTATCTATGTAGTTATCCTTCCTAGAGTAGTCAGGTATTTCTATATAGCTTTATTATTTGCATTTGCTCTCTTTTGGATTCCACTGCTAGTTGTTTCAGTTTACGATCTGATAAAGCAATAAGCATTGTAGGGGTATTTTTCCTGCTTAGTCAAAGACTGGAGATATATCTTTCAAGAGCTGTTGCAATTTAAACTATTATTTTTATATTAAAGGGATAGTAAAGTTTCACAATAAAATCAGCTCCAGTTAATCTTCATAGTATTTTGGCCATGGAAAGTGTAATTTCAATACTGTTACATTTGTAGTTCAAGAGTAATTGAATGATAAGCTGTCCCCCTCCTACCCCTTTTACCTAGTGTAAGCCGCCTCCCCTCAGATGTGGAATCTGTTCTTTTGACCGGACATCTCACAGCAAGGGACAATCTTCTTACTGTGAGCATAAGGAAAACCCTGCCCCCTTGACAAAGGAGGGCATTTTTCTCCTTATGCTCACTGAAGACTGTTCCTAGCTACAACCCATCTGGACAGTCTTGCTGTTCTGAGGTGAGCAGTGTTATATCAGTAAAAGGGGCAGGAGGGGGATATTTTATCAGTCAATTACCCTTGAACTACAACTCTAAAAATATTGAAATAACACTCTCTATGGCTCAAATACTTTGAAGATTAATCAAAGCTACTTTTTTTTGTACTATCCTTTAACAATGCCCTCTACTGGACAGATTTCAATTACCTGTAAATTCTCAGGTATAATACGCACCTGTGTATTATACGCAGGTGTAAGTTATACCCATGATTTTAGGGGAAAACAAAAGTGCCAATGTATAATAAGCCCCCTTGTTTTCCCTCCCTCTACCCACCCAGAAATGTGTTTCTTATCTGCTTCACTCCCTCTACCCACCTGAATATGCTCCCACCTTCCTTTCCCTCTACTCTCCCCCTCCAGAGACATATGGACATATATCTGCGCAGCGGGTGGCATGCTTGCATTTGCATCCCGCTTCCAGCATCCCCCTGTGAGGACCTGTGTTAATTCAAAATAATGCTAGTTCCCCTTTGAGGACCTGAAGGTCATTGTAAAGCATACTGTAGATCCAATGCACGGACCTCTGCGCACTGACAGTACAATAGTGCCCTGTGAGGACCTTCAGGTCCTCAAAGGGCACTAGCATTAACATAAATTAACACAGGTACTCAAGGAGGGGTGTGGGAAGCAAATGCAAGCATGCTGCCCCGTGCGCAGATGTCCTAGATGTCTGCTGAGGGGGTGACTAGAGAGAGGGTAAGGTGGGAGCATATTGAGATGGATAGAGGGAGGGAGGAGAGGAGCAGACATGAGGATATATATATTTTTTCTCTCGTGTATAATACACACACCCCACTTCATATAAGGTGAAAAGTGACAAAACTGTGAGTATAATATGTGAGTTTTTACAGTAATTATTTTGTTGCATTACATGGAACAGTCAAGTTACTGACAAAGTTCTCCATAGAATGTGATAGAAATGGCATAGACATTCTGGGCAGCTTGAACTTTCAGGAAGTATTGACACATTTACTAACTTGCAGACAATTTGAACTGTTATAACTTTTGAATAAAACATCTGACAGCATTGGGACTACCCTTTTATTAATCAGCAGGCATATCCCTAAAACAATGTTTACTGCTCTTTTAAGGCAGATTTCAGAGTTCATTATAGGCAGTTAATTACAGATTTAAAGCAAAGAGTGAGAGAGTTTAAATAAATTAACCCTTTGAGGAACAGAGGTATATGCAGCACATTGACACCACTCTCGTCCTCAAAGGGTTAAGAGACACTTATCCACCTCCAATATCACCTGAAATCTTAGCATTCTGAACACATCTCCAACAGTGCTTTTCATGAAGTGCATCCAGTTGTGTACAGCATGCGTCAGTGAACAAGAGTTTTGCATATATGTATGGGATACTAAGCTTGTCAGAAAGGCAGAACTTGAATAAAACTCTATGATGCTATAGATGTCTCCAACACATTGTTTCACAAAGAGTTAGAGTGAGACCTATTTACATCAAAGGTTTAATAAGAAAAGGGAAATAGAAAGAGACAAATGTGCATCAATCACTCAGATGAGCAGTACATTGTTGGATTGAGCAATAGATCTATCAATATGTTGTTAGACAGGAATCTCTACATAGATGATGGACGGTTAATTGATGATAAATTATTATTACCATTGACCCAGTCAGGTAGGTTGTACAGAGATTATAAGGCCATAATTACAGTCTAAAGTGGAGTATTTCTGAGGTAAACTGCAGAACAGAGGACAAATACAAATTCCCAGTGTTTTCATCAATTTAAATGGGGATTTTAACTCTCTGAGTGCCAGAGGGGTACGCAACTCATTGCTTTGCAATGTGTTGCGTACCCCTCCAGCACTCAAAGGGTTAACACCCTTGAAGATGCTTTGATTTGCAGCATATTTCCTCTATCATTCATGGGCTTCAAGTGACGATCAGCTTCCTTTTTATATTTCGCAAGTGAATAAAATAGAAAGTCTGCATGCAAAGCATTATACAGCGTTGCATACCCCACTTGCACACATAGGGTTAACACGACCTGAAAAATAAAAAATTACCAGTAATCCTGATGTCCAACAGGTCCTGGCCATTTTTTTTTAATCTTCTGTCCTCTTTCTTCCCTTTTTCTTCTCTTCTTTTTTTTCTGTACAATCTTGTAAAAATAAAAAAATTAAATGGGTAGTTATGTTTTTTTGTTTAAAAAGTAAAAGCCCCCCCAAAGATGCCACAGTTAACCCTTTGAGTGCCGGAGGGGTTGCCGTCCAGCGCTCAGAGGGTTTAAAATGTGTGGAATCTGTCCACCGATTATTTTTTGTTTTGTTTTGTTATTTGTTAAAAATATAAGGTCCTTTATTGTTTTTTTGTATGGGAAAAAAAGAATGCTGGTCAAAATGTTCCCCTTGCTGCCGCCGCTGTATTCGCTGGTGGTGGCAGGCATGATGACAAAACCCCCCCGCCTACCTCTCGGGCCGGTGACTGAGTCATACTGCCAGTCCCTGTTCAAAATGATTGGTAGCCCCAGTTGGCTGGGATGTGTGCTTATGCACCTCTCAACCAATCAGCTTCTAGCAGAGGATGACAAAAACCTCTAAAAGCTGATTGGCTTGGAGGCATTTAGGACATGCTTGCTTGATCACAGTGTGTGTAATCCATGAATCAGTCATTGAGACTGATCCACCTGTGCATAAGCCAGTATACCCTGAATATCTAACCTGGCAATTTGTCCTGAGATCTGGAGCTCAGAATTACTAGACCTTATAGACAAAAGAAAAGATGAACACATTCTGTAGTTAACAAACTTCATTATGTGAAGAAATTTGCAAAACTGCAAATGATTTAAATGAAAAGACATAAGACGGTCCTGTGCTGCTCCATACTGTTAACCAAATGTGAACCCTGTGTAAGGCATGTATAACCAACGCATTTATTTACTTAATTGAAAATAATGAGGGTTTTGTTGCATAGTTTGACCAAAGTATGTTTAACCCCTTAACGACCATCCGTCCAGCTGCACGGCCGGCAGATAAGAACCATCGAGCACTTTTTTTTTTTGCTTAGATGGATTCAGGGGTCCCCAAATGGCATGCAGCCATGCAGGGACCCCTGAATTCCATGACGTACATAACCGTCACAGGCTCTTAACGTAAGTTTTCCCATGCTGGGTATGTACATCATGGTTCCTTAAGGTGTTAAGCTCACTTACATCACCAAGGTACCCCATTTCAGTCAAGTTTTAAGCTATTTATATTGCCTTTTCTATGTTCCACAAAAATATTCTAGATTAAAACACTTACATCTAAAATTTCCTCCTGATGAAATTGTCTTTAACCCCTTAAGGACCGGCGCTCACACCTGGTGACCAAATTTTTTTTTAAAAACTTCCGGTTCAGGGCTCCCGGAGCAGTGTGCAGTCGCGCTGGGAGCCCTGAACTCCATGACGTGCCAGGACCATCACTGGTCCTTAAGTGCCGGGTCGCTGTGACGGTCCTGGCAAATCAGTGGTAGCGAAGGGGTTAAAGAAACACATAGCTGGCAAAATTAAAAACACCTAAAACTTTACTCAAAGAACTAAACTTTCCAGTGTCCCCTTGGTTAGACTGACCTGATCTCAATCAGGTATCATCTGCAGTGGGTGAGTGGGTAGGGACCCAAAAGGACCGGAACATCACCAGTCCCTTTTTATAGGTCCGTTCACTGCATACCACCTATAATCTTTTGAACAAATCATAATTAAAAGGCAAAACCAATGCCATTTTTAACAATGAGATACAATTGTGCATGTTGAAACGTGATATCATTTTTATAACTGTGAAATTCAGCGAGATGAAACATGGTGACAAGCAGCTAGAATAAGAAAGTGCTTACAAAACAAAGAAAAAAGGAAAGGCTCACATCTATAGTATACCATGATTTAAACATTTTTTAATTTATTTATATATATATATATATATATATATATATATATTAATATAAAAGCCTTGGTACATGGGCCAGCATTCTGTTCATTTGGGCAGCCTCTACTGCGCATGACTGTATTGGACAAACATATATCTGGCCTTTTATATTATAGGATATATATATATATATATATATATATATATATATATATATATATATATATTACTAGCAATGTGGGATGGCGCTGCCCGTCAGGATATATAGGGAATTAATGCACACACATGGATGCAAGACAAACACACACAGAGACACACACACAAATGCACACACATGCACTGAGATGCATAAAGAGTGGCACAGTCATTCACACATACATGCAATTCACAACATGCAGACACATAGAGTGTGATACAGACATGCAACACACACAGTGAGGAACACACAGGCACACACAGACACACACACACACACAGAAGTGAGTCATAAGGGAGTGACTTATGTGTCATTGTAATGAGTTTGTGTTTGTACTTATGCCTCCACTGTAGCATTCATTCATATAGTTGAAATGCATGTGGTAATTGCACATACTATGGTGGAAGGTGGATCGTGCTGGCTTCCGGGGTGTGAGTGTGAGTGAATGTGTGTGAGTGAGTGGCATTCATTCATGTAGTTGAAATGCATGTGGTAATTGCACATACTATGGTAGAAGGTGGATAGTGCTGGCTCCCGGGGTGTCAGTGAGTGTGAGTGAGACTATGGTGGAAGGTGGATCGTGCTGGCTCCCGGGGTATGAGTGAGTGAGTGTAAGTGAGTGCGTGTGAGTGCAAGAGTGAGTGATTGAGTGTGAGTGATTGCATGTGAGTGATTGCATGTGAGTGACTGCATGTGAGTGACTGCATGTGAGTGATTAAGTGAGAGTGAGTGAGAGGGTGTATGAGAGGGTGTATGAGAGTGAGTGAGAGAGTGTGAGTGAGAGAGTGTGAGTGTATGAGTGAGAGTGTATGAGTGAGAGTGTATGAGTGAGAGTGAGAATGCGTGTGATTGAGTGTGTGTGCGATTGAGTGTGTGTAATTGAGTGTGTGTGAGTGAGTGTGTAAGTGTGAGTGAGAGAGTGTGAGTGTGTGAATTATTGTAAGTGTGTATGATTGAGTGAGAGTGTCAGTGAGAGTGTGTGATTGAGTGTGAGTGTGTGTGTTTTTTGGCTGATGTGTTTGTGTCTGTGGTGTAGGAGCGAGTGGCAGCCATTTTGTTTTTTCAGTTACTTGGATAGTGGTGGGTGGGCTGGATAGTGGGGGCAGGCCAACTCCCTGCATGATTTAAATCACTCCCCCATTGAATCATCCAATGGAAGCAGTAACTCCTCTTTACTTAACCCTTTGGGTGCCAGGGGGATATGCAACACATTGCTTTGCAATGAGTTGGGTACCCTTCTGGCACTCAAAGGGTTAAGTTATGGTAACATAGCAATATAACACACGGTGGCTCTTCAGTTGAGGCAACGTAGCAATATGCTGGGGGAACAAATAGATAGTAGTGTTTGAGGCTTGCAATCTGTAACATACAGCAAAGCATCTCTCTCCCTTTAAGGAGAAAGGGCGGGAATCAGGAAGCAGGAAGTGGAGGAGTGACAGTTGAAAACAGACAGTTAGTAAGGTTGACTGAAGAGATGAAAAGAGTTAAATAAAAGATTTGCTATTAAGTTTATCCCTGAGTGTTTGTATTTTATGGAAACATTACACCCTCATACTGAAACAGAGTGTATGGAGGGTTACAATTATCTGTGTGGGGGGGGGGTGAAATAGTGTGTTTGTGGGGGTCATGATCCTGAGTTAGAGTGTGAATGGACCAGGAGAAGTTACTGATATTCCCTACTGAAGTAGGAGCGAGTGGCAGCTATATTTTTTTTTGTTAGTTGGATAGTGCTGGGCAGGCAGGAGGGGGCGGGCCAACTCCCTGTATGATAAACATGTCCCCATTGAATCACCCAATGGCAGCAGTAAAGTCCCCATTGAATCACCCAATAGGAGTTGTGTCTCCTAATGAAACATAAAATATGTAATGAGGCATTCTGTTCAATGTGTGTTTGTTTTCTGAGGAGACATAAATTATGTTCTGTGTGTGAGGTACCATAAATTATGCAATGAGGCTTATATATATATATATATATATATATATATATATATATATATATATATATATGTGTGTAACAGTTATTCAGACTCTCAGACCAGAGGTAAAAAATAAAACACAGTTTTATTGAGAATAATTTAGGAACACGGCCATCTAAGGGCAGAAATAGGTAATTACACGTAACTGAAGGCAATATGGTAATATAGCAGACACAGTATTGATAGAGAGCAATGCATACAAGCAAAAGGACTGAGTAAGGCTAGGGTTAAGTCCAATGCAAATGATCAGTCTCTGTTGTGGTATGTAAGACAACGCCCAGTAGGCCTCAAAGACTGGTGATTAAGCAAGACCAACACTGGTGCTAGAGCTGGATGATACCAGAGCCAAGGGCACTCTGCCGTGCGTAACGGAATAGGCACACTGTGTGAGCTGAAAGGGACTGGAGCCACGGTACTCTGCGGTACTGAAAGGGTTAATGACACTGCGTGAGCTAAATGGAAACTGAGCCAGTAGCACCCCTCGGTGCGCCAACGGATACCCACACTGCCAGAGCTGAAAGGGGTCAGAGCCAGTAGCCCCCTGTGGTGCGTCAACAGATACCCCAATACTGCTAGAGCCGAGTAAGACCAGAGCCAGTAGCACCCCTCGGTGCGCCAATTAAGCGTATGTTGCAAGAACTACTATAGATGTAGATGGAAACCCAATGCTCTGCAAATATAGCGGATGGCTCGGTAATGAAGGTGGAGAGCTCAGCAAGTGTAATGGAGAGGCTCGGTAACTGAGGCAACAAGCTCTGCAAGGGTTAGCGGACAGGCTCGGTAACGGAGGCAACAAGCTCAGCTAGTGTTAACGGATGCCCGGTATCTGAGACAATAAGCACAGCAAGTGTAAACGGACAGGCTCGGTAACGGAGGCAACAAGCTCAGCTAGTGTTAATGGATGCCCGGTATCTGAGAAATAAGCACAGCAAGTGTAAACGGACAGGCTCGGTAACGGAGGCAACAAGCTCAGCAAGTGGAAGGTCAGCTTAGGAGGCACAAGTCTGACAGTTCACAATGTCGCCAAGCAACATAGACGAAGCCACACTGGAACCGGAACTCAGGAAGCAGGATACCAAGCAGGAAAGTCAGCAGACCGGGTCATACATGGAGCAGGAGCTTCAGACAAGCCGGATCAATCACGGAGCAGGAGCGTCAGCCAGGCCGGATCATACACGGAGCAGGAACCTCAGACAAGCCGGATCAATCACGGAGCAGGAATGTCAGCAAGGCCGGGTCATACACGGAGCAGGAACCAGAAGAATAGTCAAACAAGCAGAATCGGTACACAGGAACACAGCAACGGAAGCACTGGTACTGGAACACCACAAAAGGGCACCTAACAGGTGCCAGAGGCCTGGTATAAGAAGGCCATACTGGGCGGGCTTAACAAGTACTGCCAATAGGAACACACCACCGCAGAGAGTGACAGGTAATCACGGGAACCGTGATAGTAAGCAAGAAATGGAGCAATGTCCATGTTGGAAAAAAGCACTGACAGGTCTTGCTTGCAGAGTTGCATTTATTATCAACATTTCGACTCCCTAGAGGGCCTTCCTCAAGGCCCTCTAGGGGGTTGAAACATTGACAATAAGCATAAAACATAAAAGATCTACATTTTGAATTACTCAGACTGAAGAAAAAAGAAACGGACCTGGACTTACATAGCATATTCCTCTCTGACTATTTCCGAGCTAAACATATTCCGCATGGATTTCGTATCAAGAATGTTCCACCCATCGGAAGGATGAACCAAGAGTTTTGCAAAAAATGGACAAAGGTACTTGATGAATGTTCCCTCAACCTAATGTTATTGGTGATTGAAGAAGTGGGAAATGAGTTATCCAAAACCAGAAAGTCCATTGCTGAATTTGAATCCAAACATTCTGATACATTAAAAGTGGAAGGAAATAAAGAGAGTGATACAGCACTAAAAGTTCAAATTAAGAAACATTGATCTGAACTTATAAGTTTTAAAAAAGTTAAGTTGCACTGGATCAATGAAGATTACGAGGAAGGCCGTGTATATGGCTGGCCGAGTGAACAAACTCAGCATACACAATTTATGCAACGTAGAAAGACACAGAGGACCAAAATTCAAAAACCGAACTTTCAGTCAGTGGATACCATCTCTGGCGATTCAGAGGAAGAAGCTCTGGGTGAAGCAGGTTTCAATGATAGCCAACCAATGACCACCAGGAGCGCACAGAACAAGCCGTCTTTTTTTTGGTCCAAGATCCGGGGAAACCCCCAATAGCTCCACAACGTATAATAGAAAATGATGGAGGAGATGTACAAGAAGGGGCCAAAAAGGAAGGCAACACTAGACCCAGAAGTTCGAACAAAAAGAACAAGACAAAATAGAAACAGTCTTCTATAATCTTTCCAAACATACCTTTTCACCAGGCGAAATATCCCTTTTAAATGAAGGACTATCATTTGTCCCCACTGTGAAACACAGTAAATTTGAATGGGAAGTGGACAATATAAAATGTTGAGGTCTATGAGCTTAAAAGAAATTTTTGCAACCTCCAGTCCATCTACATCTGCTTCTTCCTTGCCCCGATTTAAACTTAAAAGTAATAAAGTTTTCTTCCCATCAGATCCTACACTCCTCACGTTCAACAGGCTCATTAAAGATGACATTCAGGATTCTTTGGAATCTAAATCTCCTATTCACCCTAACCTGGACATGGAAGAGAGGAAGGCTATTAAGACATTTAGAAATGGTAAAACAATATGCATCCGCCCCACAGACAAGGGAGGGGCAATTGCATTACAGGATTATACAGACTATAGCGGTTCTTTTAAAGCACAACTGGATGATGTCTCCACTTACCAGAAACTAGACAAGGATCCAACTCGGGAGACTGAAAATACTATCGATAATCTGGTTAAGATGGGCATACAAGCACAATGGATTATAGAAGAAACAGGAAGATATCTTGTAGAAAAACATCCTATATGCCCAATTTTGTATGGACTGCCCAAGGTGCATAAATCTATGGTAAATCCCCCTATGAGACTGATTGTATTGGCACGGAACAGTTTGTTGCAGCCCCTTGGTGTGTTTATTGATTACCATCTTCAGCCAGTTATTCAGAACCTCCCTACAGTACTGAAAGATATTCCATCATTGATTGGAATTTTGAAAGATTTGCCTGAGATTGATGAAAATATGTGGCTTGTTTCATTCGATGTGAATAATCTATATGCAATAATTCTCCATATAGAGGGAATTGAAGCCACACGAAAGATCATTGTGGAATCACTACTTTATCATGGACCACCTTTTGAATATTTCATCGCTTTACTAGAAGTTTGCCTGAAAAATAATTTATTTTGTTCGAAGGATCCTTCTTTCTTCAAGTGTCAGGCACCTCAATGGGTGCCAGCATGGCCCTATCATATGCTAACACGTATATGTACATATTTGAACGTACTTATGTCTTGGTTGTGTATAAAAAAAATAAAACATTGTATAGTCGCTATATCAACGATGTGCTTATTCTATGGAGGGGCACAGAAGATGTCCTTGTCTCATTTGTGAAAGAGGTTACCTCATTACATACGCCGGTGGAATTTACCTTGTCATATAGTGACATAGAAATAACATTTTTGGATCTAAAAATTTTTAAATCAGCAAACAAACTAGGCTATGGTCTCCATAGAAAAGCTACAGATCGGTATACTCTGCTACACAGTACAAGTTTCCATCCTCCAGCTTTGAAATCATCCTTACCTAAATCCCAGTTGTTAAAGGTTATCAAAAATAACTCTAATGAAGAGATCAAAACTACGCAACTCAAAGAAATGATGGATCGTTTTGTGTCAAGAGGCTATCAAAGACACAAAGTGGAGACAATTTGCAAAAAATTGCTCAGTGATGAAGCTAATCTTAAAAACAATAAAAAGGATGATGAAAATGAACCACCAGAACGAATGGTGATATCAAATAAATACACCACAGAATCTACTAAAATTAAAAAATGTATAACCAATAACTAGAATCTCCTCCAAAAAGATAAACAATTACCAAAGATCTTCAAACAACCCCCGTTGTTGGGATATAAACATGGCCCCAATCTTGAGGACCTTCTTGTAAATCTGGATCCTGTGGATAGCTACACAAAATCTAAAACAACTTGGATATCAAAAGCACCACCAGGATGCTATAGATGTTCTGGGTGCACGACATGCGGTTCAATTCACACAGGAAAATTCTTCACGCATTCACATACTAATAGAAAATATAAAATTAAAAACCGGATTACCTGTACATCGGAATGCATTGTCTATTTTCTAACATGCCCTTGTGGCCTTGCCTATATAGGTAAAATTGAAAGAACATTGCGTGAACATATGGCAGGACATCGTTCAGCTATTAAGGTAGCATTTAGAGATGGATACTTGGACAAACCTGTGGCCAGACATTATTTAACCATGAAACACTCTATGACCTATTTCAGTTTCATAGGCATTGAACAAGTGACAAGTAAAAAACGGGGCGGAGATCGTGCCAGGAAATTGTTACAAAGAGAATGCTTCCGGATAAATTAATTGAATACGATTAACACTTATGGGTTAATTGAGAAGAATAATCTCAGTTGTTTTATTTTGGAACGCTAAATCAGTATTTCCTGTTAAGTGATTTGTATCAATAATATTGCTATGTATTCTCTATATGCTTTCTCTCTTTCTGTGACAGGGTGGCACTGTGGTGTCTAATCTTGGGTGCTATTGGGTCTTTGGTGTCGGTTCAGTCTATCATTCTTCTCCTTGTCCATCTTATGTCATCACTGTGGGTCGTTGGGTCTGCATGAGGTGAGACCCTATTTGTGTATATATACGTTGTTTCATTTGTTTTTAAAATGTTTGCTTGACAAAGGTCCCAAGTGAGGACTGAAACGTTGCTACTTAGTATACCATTAAAACTGGTGATATTGTTGCAAAATCCGTGAGTGCGCATTCTCCACAGAAGATATATATATATATATATATATATATATATATATATTGTTTAGAAAAATCATAGAAGGTATTAACTTTTTTATGTTCAAAAGAAAAGTAAATGAGTTCTAGGGAGACCATTTGCACTTCTGGGTGAGCTAAAAATCCCCTTTGATTTAAATGGGTATTTTAACCCCTTGAATGCTAGAGAAATCTCCAACGCATTGTGTGTGCAAATGGTTTGCAGCAGAGCTCTTCTACTTTTCTACATACGACCCTAAATGCAACTGTCCAAAACATATATATATATTTTTTTTTTTTTAATGAATACTGAAAATATGTTGTGACAACTCTGTAAACTGTAAGGCCATTGAGATATTCCTCCTAAACAAATGTAAGTCTGATCTGAAATAACTTCGGAATAAAACATCTCTCAGCAGTGGGTATACAAGTGCTTTACTCAGGAGGGTACACACTATAATATATAAATTTTTTACATTTTAAGTCCCTTTAATATAAATACATCAATGAATAAATCTTATTACACACCATTATATTTAATTATGGCTTTACTATGCACATGTGTTATTTTTTTGTACCATAATTTATTAATAAACAAAGCAACATGGCTTTTTCAAGTAATAAAAACAATATCATTTGTGGGATTTAATTTAAAATGTTTAACCTCTTTGGTGCTAGGGACGTCTCCAACGTACTGCTTTGCATCCAGTGGGTTATATACCTAAAATTAAACTCTGCATAGATACTGTTTAAAAAAAAAAAAAAAAAAAATATATATATATATATATATATATATATATATATATATACACATATACACATTTTAATCATGTATTAATAATAAAAAAATCATTTTTGTATATTCTTTAGAATTTTTGGGGTAAAAAAAACGCCTATAATTGGAAATGCAATACATACAATTAAAACATGCATGTTTCTAAAAGGAACTTTGTTACTGATAGAGATGTGAATTTGAACTATGAGATTTTATAAATGGGCCTTTTGAACATAGCAGCTTTAAGGAAGTCGAAAGGAACAACCTTTGAAAAGTGTGCTTACGGGAACCTTTCTGCACTATTCCTAGCTGTTCATACAGGTGGCCAAGCACAGAAAGTTCCTGCCAATTTCTAAAGTTACACTTTTATCCACTAAACAAGCATCCTGATCCGGGTTACTAAGCAGGGCACTCAACAGGAGCCCAAAAGTATGCATATTAAATATCACATATTCCTAACCCTGGGCAATCTAATGCTTGACACAGCACCTCCTTAGTCTCTTCCTGTACTAGCAGGCTTGGGATAATGGGTCTTCCCAGGAGAGACTTGTAGAGCTGTCTTCTTGTGCAATAGCTAGTGCACATGCTTCCAGTTTAAAAAACACATGTTCAGCACATTTTGTCTTTGCAGAATGGAATGTGACTTAAGTTTGTTGAAATAGAAAAGGGTTCAAACAAAAGGACTTGTGTCAAAGTGCGAAAAGTTTCACATACTATTATTGTTAGTGCACAGAAGTAGATTATGCTGTGTTCTGGAAGTTTTTAGACTTTTATGTAACTAATGTCTTACGACTTTTTGACTTAACAGATATAATTTATTTCAAATTGACTACTTAATTGGGGGTTAGATTTAATTCAGTTAAACCATAAGCACTAAACTGAAAATCATTGTTGACTGATCATTAAACTGAATATACACTTCTTCTAAATGCAGCATGAATATTCAATAAGAAACTAAAGGCAATATGTAGGAAGACAAGAGGAGTAATTCTGGAGCTAACTGTAGCTTAGCAGACAAATAAAAATGAAGACAGTGGCATAGTATTACCTAAGAAAAGATATAGATTTGTTTAACCCTTTGAGTGCCAGAGGGGTATGCAGTGCAAGGGTTAATTCATAAATACCCACAAAGTATCACTGGATCATCACAAGTGTATGGTGGGAGAGAACAGTGAATCTGGTGTACTGCTTTCCCTGCAAAATAATGACCTGTATTCATTATCAAGCAAGTCGAGAAAACAACTTGTGAATTAGAATGTAAATACAAAGCACAAATAAAGTACAATAGCTATACATTTTTACAAAAAGGTTTACTGCTGCTAAGGATGGGAGAAGCAATTATGTAAGTTCAGAATTCATTTCAAACATGTCATTTAGCTAGACACAAAACACTTCTTAGCCATTCATATAGTTGAAAGAAAAGTGATTGTGATGTCTGGGAAAAAAACAAGGTATGAGAGCTTTGTTAGGTTAGTAGGCAGGCAAGACTGCTGGTCAAATCCACCCCCATGTTCTGTCATTATAGTTACATAGTTACATAGTTACATAGTAATTTAGGTTGAAAAAAGACTTGCGTCCATCCAGTTCAACCCTTTTCCTATTCCTGTTTACCATCGCTGACCCAAAAGAAGGCATCCGACTCCAAATGGCAATCAGATTTCTCCCTGGATCAA
The DNA here is from genome assembly GCA_037306005.1 of Rhinophrynus dorsalis. Taxonomy (NCBI): domain Eukaryota; kingdom Metazoa; phylum Chordata; class Amphibia; order Anura; family Rhinophrynidae; genus Rhinophrynus; species Rhinophrynus dorsalis. Next base: position 130,041,887 of record CM074726.1, on the reverse strand, counting down.
CAAGCCCTAACTAAATATTAATCCCAATACTAACGTGCATAGCCCTCTATATTATGCTCTTTTAAATAAGTATCCAGGCCCCTTTTAAAGGCATCTAATGTATTTGACAGCACCACCTCCTCCGGAAGTGCATTCCATACCTTTATTGTCCTTACTGTAAAGAAACCCTTCCGCTGTTGTAGACTAAATCTCCTTTCCTCAAGTCTAAGCGGGTGGCCCCTTGTCCTGTGTACTGTTCTGTTAATGAACAGGTCTTTTGAAAGCCCTTTATATGGGCCTTGAACATATTTATATAGTGTTATCATATCCCCTCTAAGACGCCGTTTCTCTAGTGTGTACAAGTTTAACTTTTCTAGCCTCTCTTCATAACTAAAACATTCCATTCCCCTTACTAGTTTTGTAGCCCTCCTCTGCACTCTCTCTAGTTCCATAATGTCCTTCTTCAGAAAGGGCGCCCAGAATTGAACAGCATATTCTAGGTGGGGTCTTACCATGGACCTGTAAAGAGGCATAATTATATCTTCCTCCCTTGAGTCAATACCCCTTTTAATACATGCCAATATCTTATTGGCCTTTGCAGCTGCCAGCTGGCACTGCATGCTACTGCAAAGTCTATTGTCTACCATTACTCCTAAATCCTTTTCATTAGTAGATTTCCCCAGAGAAACACCATTTAAACTATATGTTGCATTTTTATTATTATACCCAAAATGCATAACTTTACACTTGTCTATATTGAATCTCATTTGCCATTTGCCTGCCCAGTTACTCAATTTGTCCAAGTCCTCTTGTAATGAAGACACATCCAGTTCAGACTTTATTACCTTACTTAATTTTGTGTCATCGGCAAACACTGATACATGGCTTCCTATGCCCTCTGGGCGGTCATTAATAAACAAATTAAAAAGAAGAGGACCCAGGACAGATCCCTGAGGCACTCCACTTATCACGTTTATCCAACTGGAGAACTTGCCATTTACTACCACTCTTAATTTATCCCCTCTCCATTACTCCACTATGCCTCCCTCCATCTCTCCCCTTCTTTCTCTCTCTCATTTTCTCATAGTCACACCCCCCTCTCCCACACTCCAACCTCTCTTTCTCCAGTGCTCCCTTTCCTGCTCTCTCTATCTCCTGCTTTCTCCAGCACTCTGATCCCACTCCCTCTTGCACACTTCCAAACCTCCCCTCATCACCATTCCACTGTCCATACATGATTAACGCTGATCTGAATCTTTATCTGGGACATTCAGTTCAGTTTGTAAAACAAATCGATATTTGGGTTATCTCTAAATTCCATATGCAGACATGGGGGAGGTGCACTAAAGAGCTATGATGTGGAGATATGATTTTGTTTTTGTTCAAAGCACTTCAACTTTTCAATGTAGACACCCATCGCCAAATGCAAAAAATTGTAGGGATGCAAGAGGAGAGGAAGAGAAGGTCCCCATCTGCATACAAGGTTGTTAAACTGCAGTCATTGTGGAAAAGATGCGCTCTCTTGCATATCACCAGCAGTACAACAATCCTGAAGGCTGAAAGCATTCTCTCTACTTCGCTACTTGGTCAATAGGAGTCTGGAGAGGATATTTTCAGCACCATGAACAGCATCACTCCCTAAAGCCTTTGAGTGCCATAGGGATGTGCATTGCATACCACTTTGGCATTCAAAGGTTTAAAAAAGTACACCAAGCAGTACACAATCATCACCTCAGCTATGTATCATATCTGATACTCATACATGTTGTGCGCTCGCAAGGGAACACGTCTGGGGGTCAGGCAGTGCCTGGCTACCAGCTAACCCCCAGCCTTGTTCTCTTGCCCACTGGTAATCATGTACACTGTCTGGCCACCAGACTTGTTCATTTGCCTACTGGTAGCCACAAATCCCTATAGGCACTGCCTGGGCAAGGGAACAAGGCTGGGGGTGTCAGTTATATGTGGGGCTAACACACAATGGTGATGTTCCCCATGTTCCCCACAGTACTTATGTTCAACATGCTGCCCTACACAGTTAATATTCAACATATGCTGCCCCACACAGTCAATATTTGAAGTATGGTGTCCCATACAGTTAATATTCAATATATGTTTCCCCCACCGAATACAATAATGACTCATTAAAGGGATAGAAATGGATCTTTTAAGTGAATTTAATATTGCAGATATTAAAAAAAGAAAGAATTGAGGCCAGTCCGATCTCTCAAACCTTTATAGTTTGAGAGATATACAATTACAAAGTTCCTCCCTTCCTCCCCTTTCACTAACGTCAGGATCTAGTTTACAGCTGGCAATCCTGGTCTGCAGACCGGCCTGTGGCTATTCAGCAATGCTGAAATAGAGCGATCTAAAAACAAATACTTCATTGGAACGGTCTAAAAAGTGCGTTTGCAAACCAGGCACGCTTTGTAGACAGTTCCAATTAAGTATTTGTTTTTAGATCGCTCAATTTCAGCTCTGCTGAAGAGCCACCGGCTGGTCTGCGGACCAGGATTGCCTGCGGTAAACTAGAACCTGACTTTAGTGAAAGGGGAGGGAGCGGGGGGGACTTTGTAAACGTATATCTCTCAAACTATAAAGGTTTGAGAGACTGGACTGGCCTCAATTACTTTCTTTTTTAATATTTACAATATTAAATTCACGTAAAACAATCCATTACTATTCCTTTAACCTGCATTTCCATATGGAAATGACTCATTATTCTGCATTTCGATATGGAAATGGTCATTGTCGATGTAATGAGTGAAAATCCATAAACATGTTTAAGGCATGTCGGATTGATGTCCATACCTGAGAACTTCTTCTTCTAGCCTCCCCAGAGAGTGAGGCTTGTGGTGTCATTCAGAGAGACAATTGACGCGATTTGTGTCAGAAGGGGACAAAGCTTAATAGTGACTGGGGGCATGGCTTCAGAAAGTTGCAAAACTATAGAGAATAGGCTGGGGAAGGCGGAGAAATGGGTGAGGAGTAGGTGGAACTGATAGGGAAGAAGCACAAATGGGCAGAGTTTCTTAAGAAACTGCCCACACCCCAATGAATCAGACTCTGCCCTAGCGACCTGGTAATGCACAGTCAAAACCAATGTCTCTGGGGCAAACCTGGAGAGTTCCCAGCTATGTTGATGTCAATGTGGGCAGATTTCTGTCAGATAGCTGGGGATGTGATGTCAAAGACACTTTAGTGCATGCTTGTCAATTTGCCTTTGACAGGAACATTGATATTCTGAGCTTCCTTCGACCTTTAGTCCATCTCCCCCATTGATTCATTGGTTGCTAAAGTCTTCTCCATCACCTTTCAAACCAATGCATTGGAGATTACATTAACATTCAAGAGGTTAATAAATGGGTTTCAATAAACCAAGTGGCAACCTTTTTAAATTATGATTAAACTGAATCTTCACAAAACAGTGCAAATGAATGCTAATAAAGTTAAACAGAACTTCCTTGATATCATTCATATTAGGTTTCTGTCAGTATCACTACTCATCTGAATAATGTAAGGACTGATTGGGTTACTGCGGTAGCTGAGTGTGTGTGTGTGTGTCTCACTGTGTGTCTCATTAGGTAGGTCTCTGTAAGAGGAATTTACAAATAGATTTTCACGCACAAATATGCAGAAAGAATTGCTTTTATGCTCTGCACCTGCCTAACTTGTTTGTACAAAGCTTTTTGTGTGACAAAATGGCTTTGATGCTCCTCTTATGCTAAGAGATTATAGTATATATGTATATAGAGTAAATGGGTGTGTGCACAGGAAACCAGCACAAATGATTCAATATACCTTCATCTTTTGAGTGCCAGATAGGCATCCAAGACATTGCGATAGCACTTCTCTGGCACTCAAAGGGTTAAGCCATTGATAGATTTGATGTTAAGGGCTTGCTCAGATAGAGACTGAGCATGTTAATGAACTAATGTGCATAATCTCAAGTGATATTTTTTTAGAGAAAATACACTATATCCTAATTTCATACATTCACTTTTGTGTGTCTGTATTCACTCACAATTGATTAGTCCAAAACTGTAATTTTCTCAGTAAACATCTCTCATCCCTAAAAGTCACTATTATTTGGATAGTGTCACATGGCTCTCTGAAGCTCAGGAAAGCATTCTCTGTTGATTTTGTGCATCAAGAATAGATATGGCTGAATATACAGTCCTGAAAGAGTAGACACCCAATCAAATCATATCAAAGCATTTTCTCTTCTCTGCAGTGAATGTTATAAGCTCTGAAATGTATACTTCTTAGTATCTACAAAGATATTGAAAATGATATATTTAATTTCCCCACCTTTGACAGTATACACACTACTTACAAATTTAATTTTTAGTGCCTGAGGCACTGGAAGATAATGTAACTTGAGTAAGGTCACAAACTGACATGGGAATTGAACCAGGCCTCACTGCCTTAGGCCTTATGCTGGAAAGAAAATTAGAGTAATTCTGGGGGCAAACCAAAAATACCATAGGGGGCAAATAAAAAATTCAGATTAATAGAAATGGGATTTTTAACCTCTTGTGTTCTAAAACGGTCTCCAATGCATTGTGAAGCAATGCAAAGGATTAAAAGTCTCATTTATATCAAATTTTTGTGTCCCTTATAATATAATTGGTCTGCCCCAGAATGATTCCACTTTTCTTTCCTGCATAAGTCTTTAAGGCAGTGAGGCCTGGTTCAGTTCCCATGTCAGCCTATGACCTTACTAAAGTTACATTAAAAATTAGATTATAAGTACTGTGTATGTCATAGTTATAAAAATTAAATATATAATTTTCAAAACAGTTGTGGATATTGAAAAGTATGCTTTTCATAGAGCCTGTGGAAAATGGTATTAACATTTTCTATACCAAAGGGATAAGCAATGCATAATGCATTACTTAACATTCTGGCACTTAAAGATTTAAACATACACTGTAATCTATAATTATATTTTGTAGCGTAATGGTAACTGAAAAAATGCTTTAGATATTTGGGAAATTCATAATATACCTTAGATTGAACTGCACTTTCCCCCTTCCTTTTTTCCTTTTTCATTAAATATGAATAAGTATATAAATATCTGAATATAGATACTTTGATGTAATATTTATTAATGCCATATATGGCAGCTACAAATTAGGTGCTTTAAGGCAATTTATCAAAAATTCACCTCCTCATGTAAAATAAGAGTGGCACTACATAGAAAATAATTTTATCATGCATTTTCCCTCAGAAGTGCTTGTGGCCATTTTCTGATGCAAATTAGATTCCAGAGAAATTTATCAAAATATTGCAATCAACTTATTGCCTTTCATGAGGCAAAATGCTTGCACTACAGTATTTAAAAAATAAATTATTTTCATTTTTTTTAGTTAGTGCTACTGCATTTGCTTACAAATATCTTCTTCAACATTAAACACAGTAAACATAGTTTAATTTTTACTGCATAAGAAAAAAATATTGATTCTTTAGGAAGAATTTTATTCAGAATGCTTTTCCAGAGGAGATCTGAGCAGTGTTTTTTTTAAATATGAATAAAGAGTAATAAATACATATTTATTCATATGGTTTAACACTTTACTGTACCTTTACAAACCTCTAAACAACATGATTAAATAAAAAGTATATATGATAAGGATTCTTTTATTATTTATTTTCTTCCAGATCCCATTTCCCACACACCTTAGGTTTTCTTCCCCATCTCAGGTTCTGAAAGCTAAATTTATAATTCCTATAGGTTACTTTGATATCACACTCATCTGCACAGCCAATGGGAATGAGGCTGCCACTGGCAGTTTAATTTCTTGCATTAGATGGAACAAGATGTTTTGGAATGTCCTTTCCAGTGAGAATAGCACCAATTAACAGCTAAAAAGTGACCATGAACATCTGTCATTTTAGTTGCCCTTTACAGTATGTGTTAATAGACAGCAGGGTGTTAGAAATATTATGGAAAATGCAGAATAAAAAAAGGAACAGAGTTATCACTAGTGCAGTATTCACAGGTACTGGTCACAACATTATCCTCATTTATCACCCACAAATGGACTGGTTTTTGCAATATTAGTATCTGAACTAAGTACCTATGTACTTTCCAACATAAAATGCCTATAATTATATATACAGTACCCCAGCAACAGTATAATGATATCTCCAAATTGCTCTGCAAATGAAATAATAATAATATTAACCCTTTGTGTGCCAGAGGGTTACACAATGCATTGCAATGCATCTGGCACTCAAAGGGTTAAAAGGACCCCAAAGGTTGCATTTCAAGGAAATACCAGCCACTTTATCAAAGGACAATGGTTACAAAATGGAGAACATTTTTACATCCATTTTCTTTAAGTGGATTGTGGGGGAACAGTATACCTCAGGACATACTTTTGAGAGAAGATGGAGAATGCTATGGATGGGTCAGTCATGTGCCTCCAAATGGAATCATAGCTTCTATTTAGAGAGAGAAAGATGTCAACTTTCCCAAGCGCTAATTTGCATTAACCATTTGAGCTCCAGAGAGGTAGTCAATGCATTGAGCTTAATGCATTGGATACCTCTCTAGCACTCAAAGGTTAAGGCACAGGGGAACACAACTTTAATTATATGCTGTGAGATTAAAATGCCAAAGTTGTTAACTGGAAACAAGGGCTTAAAGGGATAGTGATACTTATAATGTAAAAAAAAAACCTTGTAAGGTTTATTCCACTGAGTAAAACAAGGGTACTCTGACTGCAGAGAGGTACTTTATTCAAAAGTTATAACAGATAAAACTTGATTTCTTTTAGGTGCAGTATCACAGTGGCCTGAAATTGTACAGTGGTGCTGTTGCTATGCCATCCTATGGACAGCTCTGGTCAGCTGGTCATAAATCTCTATAGGATGGTGTAACAACAGCGCTACTGTACAATTTCAGGCCACTGAGATATTGCACCTAGAAAAATCAACTTTGAGCTGAATAAAACACGTTTCAGCAGTGGGAGTACCCTGGTTTTATTCAGGGGGATAAACCCTACAACATATGTTTTTGCATTTTAAGCATTGCTACTATCCCTTTAAGTATACACAGTGTGACAAAGATGCATATGAAAGAAATTGATATGTTTCAAGAAAATGTGCAGTTTTGTTGTTAAAATTAATTTTGTTTGTGTTTATCACAATTTTGTCTGCCATTTGGTCACCAAATGAAGAGCTTCACTGAGGCTGCTATACTAAGTAAGGAGGATTTTGGGAATAAACCAAATGCACCATAGGGGAAAAATAAATATTTCTATTGCTTTAACCCTTTGAGTGTCAGTGAGGTATCCCTCTGACACTTAAAGGGTTAAACAGATTTTTTTCCCTTTAATGCGGAACTTTCATCAACATTACACTTAGCCCCAAAACCTTAATATGGTAGCTATATACATAGAAATACTTGCCATTTGCAGTATAAGTCCTGCATAAGTAAGAGAGAAAGTTTTCGGCAGGCAGGCATGGCTGAGATCTTGCAAAAGGCGGTCTCTGTACCTGCGCGGTCAGTCTGCTTCTGGTGCCTTAAGGCACAATGCTTCCAACTCGCCAGTTGTGGAGATGAAGGGGATGGACAGCACAGACACAGAGATGGCATCTCTGCAAGATGTCTGCACTGTTCCCCACTGCTGCCTGTCGAAAGCGTTCTCTCTCTTACTTATGCCAGGCTTATACTGCACATGGAATGTATTTCTAGGTATATAGGTACCATATTAAGGATTTGGGCCTAAGTGTAATGTTGATGACAGATCCAGTTTAAATGCCACAGAGGTCTCCAACCTATCTAGCATCCAAGGGGTTCAATGCGCCATTTAAATAATTGGTGGATTTGGGTAATTTGTATTTATCCCATGTGGTGCAGTTGGTTGGCTCCAGAACTGACCCAACCTTTCACAAATTAAACAAAGCAAAAATAAGTGTATATTGTTGTGTGATCTCATTGTTGTAAGAATAAAAACAATATATTATTGTTATGGATCATAGTGAACAAAAGGAGTCACTAGTTTTCAAAATGTTCTCAGATGTTCTAAGTATTTTTTTTATTGCTTTCTCAAAATTTTAAATGAACTAAATTAACTAGGAACATCATAAAACAATTCAAGAAAATGAAGAGATTTAGAAGTATTTTACAAATGTAGTATAATGCTTGTGTCCTTAACCCATTACGGACCCATGACATGCCAGGACTATCACGGTGGTTTTGCACTTCAGGACCAGCGACGCTCCTAGTACGTCATTTAATTCATGGAATTCAAATCGCTAAAACAAAAATGCTCCATGGTCCTTAACTGCCGGCCACGTGGTTTAAGGGATTAAAGGGGCCCTATACACTAATTATCATAGTGATATGTTGTAGGGCTCTTTCTATACAGTAAAATAAAAGGTACACTCAAAGCTTGGATATGTTTCTTTCAAAGACTATTAAAAAGAGTGTTACTTAGGATATCCCAAGAAATCCATTGTAATCTGTGTGACACTCAGATTTTCATGGGTTTAATAGAAACAGCAACTTAAAGGGAGAGTAATACTTAAAAATGTAAAAAAAAAATATGTTGTAGGGTTTATCTCCCCCAGTAAAACAAGGGTACTCCCACTGCTGAAGGGTGTTTTATTCAAATGTTATTACAGCTCAAAGTTGAATGTTTTAGTTGCAATTTCACAGTGGCCTGAAATTGTACAGTGGCGCTGTTGCTACACCATCCTATGGAGATTTATGGTCCTGGGACCAGAGTTGTCCATAGGATGGTGCCACTGTACAATTTCAGACCATGTTGATATTGCACCTAAAAAAATCAACTTTGAGCTGTAACAACTTTTTAATAAAACACCTTTCAGCAGTGGGAGTACCCTTGTTTTACTCGGGGGTATAAACCCTACAACACATTTTTTTTACATGTTAAGTATTATTATCCCTTTAAGCTGTCAGGAAAATGCAGTTATCTTGTTAATAAAGTTTCAAAAAAACAGCTCCAAACATTGGAAGTACCTTATATATTATTATATATTTTTCATAAATAGAGTGTACTGCCCCTATAGAGACACTTACATTGCTTAGTGAAACAAATAGCACTTAAGCATACAATGTAACATAAAATAAACACATTTGTACACAATATTTATTTATTGTCATAATATATGTTTATACCAGGTCTTTTAGAAACGTCTATTTTCATTTCTAAAAATAAGCAAAAATGTACCTCTTGTCATAATAAATCACACAAGCTATATAGTTTATACACACAAAGATGTGGATGTCGAGAAATCTGTGCCATCTGATCAGAGATGAGAAATCGTTAGAACCATTAGAATCGTCTTGATGTTTACTTTGATAAATCGGATACAGATGTCTCCTTAATCTTCACACAGGATTCAGAAAAAAAAAACTATTTTGAGATGTCTTTGCTACATCGACCACTATAATTCCTTTCTATAAACACATTTTATTTTACCAATAAATACTTTTTAAAGATAGGAATTCAAGAAAGAACATTAAGTGGAGGTAGAAATGTTGAAATACTCAGGAAAAGACCAGCACGAGTGAGAAATGGAGGATAGAAAGTGACCACAGAATCAGATCTAGGCACAGATTTGCATCCCTTCTACGAGAAATCCTAGCTGTCCTTAACCCCTAACATGGCTTCACCCGCACTCCTGACATGATTCCTCCCTTAGCACCATCCTCTGTTTCCTAGTACCTTAAATACCCTTACCATATAAGTAAATAAAAAGTTCTTAATCTGGACTGGTCACTAATCTTTTTTACGTCATTCAAAATTACCTTAGTTTCATGTTAACCAAAAATCCAGCAGATGTATATAGTTTGAGAGATTAACTTTGATTGCTGGGAAAACTTAAATTTTTTCAGCAGAGTACAGAGCTTAATTAACCCCTTAAGGACAATTGCCATGCCAGGACCGTCACGGCGGTCCAGCACTTAAGGACCAATGATGGTCCTGGCACAGCATGGAGTTCAGGGCTCGCGGCTGCACGCCGCTCTGGAAGCCCTGAACCGGAAGAGAGAATAAAAAAAAAAAATGCCCCGTGGTCCGCAAGTGCCGGCCGCACAGGATCGCGCTGGTCCTTAAGGGGTTAACATATACCACTGCACTGAAAAACTTTATTAGAATATACAATTGCACTGAAAGCTTCATCCTATATAATAATTCCCTAGGATGTTTGTCAGAAGCCGTCATTCACGGCAGAGACTGCCCGAACGGACAGAATGCTGGGAGTTCTGTGCTGGGAGCATTCTGTGCTTTTGGGCAGTCTCTACAGTGCATGACTGCGTCGGCGGCAGGAAGCAGAGCAGGACCAGCCTCTTAACCCTTTGTGTGCCAGAAGGGTACACAATGCATTGCAAATCAATGCGTTGTGTAACCTCTGGCCATCAAAGGGTTAACATCACCTGGACACTGGCCCGTGTACACGGGCTTTTACACTAGTTAGCATATATTAGATTATGGCACTAAATATGACTATATCCTAAACTATATACTTATTTGTCTTTTGGTAAACATGACACATAGGCAGGGTTTTAATGAAGATATGCAACCAAATTAAGGTGACTGGTCCACTTTAACCCCTTGAGTGCCAGAGAGGTATCCAATGCATTGGATACCTCTCTGGCACTCAGGGGTTAAAGTGGAACTGTCACCTTAAAAGGATAGTAATGATTAACAATAAAAGCAGATCCGATTAACCCTTTGAATGCCAGAGGGGTACGCAACACATTGCTTTGCAATGCGTTGCGTATCTCTCTGACACTCAAAGGGTTAATCTTCATAGTATTTAGGCCATAGAGAGTGTTATTTCAATACTGTCTGAGTTGTAATTCAAGAGTAACTGAATGATAAAGTATCCCTGTCACCCCTTTTACTGATGTAACACTGATCACCTCAGAGCAGAAAGATGGATCCCAGAGAGGGACAATCTTCAGTGAGCATAAGGAAAAACCTGTCAAGGGGACAGAGTTTTCCATATCCTCACAGTAAGAAGATTGTCCCTTGCTGTGAGCTGTCTAGTCCCAGGACCAGATTCCACATCTGAGGGGAGGTGGCTTACACTAGGTAAAAGGGGTGTGAGGGGAAAACTTTATCATTCAATTACTCTTGTACTACAACCCTGACAGTATTGAAATAACACTCTCCATGGCCCAACTACTATGAAGATTAATCAGAGCTGTTTTTTAGTGAAATATTATTATCCCTTTAAGGCAAGTTTAGTTTGTTCTACAGGAAAATAATGCTGCTTTAAAGTTGTACTGGCTATTTTTTTTAATTAAAAAAATATTTATTGAGAACATTTATGTTTTGAGGTGACTTTAAAACACTTTATGCCAATTCCCTGTAGAGTATGCTAATTAGTTATGTCAAAGGCCAAATGTACCACTCACTTTGCTATTACAAATGACCCCAGTGCAAAAGCTTTGTCTAGATTCAGTCATAACACTGTGTGTGGTAATAATGGCCCAGCGCAAAAAAACGAATTACCATAATGTGCCCCCAGCAAATAGTGGGTGATTTCTCAAAAAAATATAGTTCAAATAAACAAAATTGCATCATACAGGCAGTTTTTAATTCTCTTTAATACATACTAAACTTATCTTAAAGTGACAGGTCCACTTTAAAGTATTAGAACTGTATCCTCTTATGATAAATGTGAAGGCTCAGGTATCTACCCTGGTAAACTAAGCACCAGTCCTGATAAAGAGAAAAGATTATTAGCACGTACTTGTTTGTCCAAGTTCGGTGTTCCAATGTTTGAGGGAATTCATCCTTACTCTACCCTGACCTACTCAAGTAATTCAGGTCATAGAGTACAAGAATCAAGGTACTGTGTTTACCATGAAGGGATTTTGGTAAGATTTGGAAGGATGGGGAGATCTGTAAACTTCCATGGAGGAAAAAACAAAGAAACCTTTGTAGACCATGGGAGATGCACTAAAGGTCAATGCAATGGTGAAATGTGTCTGATGATAGGAGGTAATCACTTCACCATGGAGAATACAAAAAACTTTGCTATATACACTAAGTTTTATATTTGCAAGGTGAGAGGGGGAGACACTCTAATCATTATCATGTAGTGTTAGCATTATGCAATGTAGCACTTTCTCTGCTTCTTCTCTGCTGATCAGCTATTTCCTCTCCACAGTGGACCATCCAATGGTCAGCTGATTAATGTAAACAGCAATTTTGCAAGATGGCGTGCCTTGTAAGTCTTCTGCTTACGTGAAACAGCTGATCAGTTGTTCCATGTAAGGAAAGAACTGGCAAAGACGCTGCTACATGTAACAGGTGCTTTGCTAGTTCTCTCAGTTTCTGAATGAACTGTGAAGCTGGGTAATGGATTCTAAATTGTGTAACCCTTTCAATACCACAGGGGTGTGCAATGCACATCCCTATGGCACTCAAAGGGTTGAGGAAGGGAAGGTACTGTCCATGTTCTCCACTAGAGATAGCAAACTGTCCTGTGGGCGCCATAGAAAACTATGGGGAAGATCCCAACTTTGCCATCACTGTTTGACAAAGTTGGCACTGTGAAGTCTAACAGCATAGGCAGCTATTGGCACTTAGGACAAATGGTGAAGTGCCACATTAACATCTAAACACAACCAAAGGAGTATGACAGGGATATGATGGCAAGGATATCTTAATGAATATTTCAAATCTAAAATCTTAATTCCAAACTGCCTGTGTATCATGGAAGTCAAAAGACCAGCAGGTGAATGGTTTAGGAGACATTGCTATTTCTATTTCTGCATGATGAGCTGTCAGAGTACATCGTCATATGCTCATTAAGCAACACAGACCATCATTAGCATATAGTGCCACTCTGATAGAATCTTTCCCTTTTTAAAGAAATTAAAGTTTGCATATCTCCTAAACAATTCAACTAACCGTTATACTCAGTAAAAATGTTTCAGCATTGTTCTCCATTTACCACTGCCTCTCACTCGGTTCCAGAATTACACCAGAGCAGCACCTAGAGCTCACTACCACGTTCCAGAGTCTTATTTAGCTTCTACTCACAAAGCTGTCCCTTAGAAGTCATCTGTTCCAAGAAGGTTACACCCAATACCTCTAACTGTTCCAAAACCTCCACTACAGCAACAATACATTGTCCTGGCCCTTTCCAACCAATATAGGAAACCATCTGCAGTTATTCCAAATCTTTCCCTTCTTTCTAATGAAATGAAGACCCATCTGAATGTACCTTGTGTTTCACTTGTTCCCCTTCTCCCTTTAAATTGTAAGCTCTTGTGAGCAGGGTGCGCTTCACCATTTATATCCATTTGTAAAGTGTTATGTGTTTGTAATGAGTTTGTAATTAGCTCCCTAATTGTATAGAATTGCAAAATATATTGACACTTTATAAATGAATGAACATAACAATAATCTGTTTGGTCTTTAAACTAACATGATACAAAGGCAGTTCTGAATTATGTTCTCAGATATACAGACTTGAATTCAAGGAGACAGTTCATACAGATACAGTCCTAGAGGACTAATACCATGGGCCCTGCTTCTAAGAGTTTAAAATCTACAAGAATTTGCAGTAACAAAATATGAAACACAAGTTAAAGTTAAATAAGTCAGACAAAGGCACATAATATGAAAAGAACTTCTTGACAAACATTCCCAAAATTAGTCTCAGTTGGCTATTTTAACTACATTATAAAATACATATTCCAAGTTCTATAATGATATGTTTTTTCTGTTGTAGTTCACATAGTCCACACAGCGCATTATACATCTACTAGTTGAAGAGCCCTTTACATGGGCCACAGTGCCACTGCCAGCCGGTTGCGGGGCAGTCATGTGCAGTAGAGACGGCCCGCGCCACGGCTGATACAGAGCTGGACACTCCGTCTGTATCAGCCGCGGCGCGGGCAGTCTCTACTGCGCATGACTGCATCGTTACACGCGTTTTAGTGAATTATTATATAGGATAAGTCTAATAGTTTAACTGCTTGTATGTTAGACAGAATTTCCAATCCCTGTGGAGTAATGCATTAAATAGTTGAGGATAATCAGATTAATGCATAACAATCATAAGACCAACAATTTTAACACATTAATGTACGAATCTCATATTCTATTTTTGTCAGAATTTATACAAAATGTGTGTGAACACACAGAGTTAAGTTGTTGCACAATTCTCTGGTCTTTAAGGGGTTAAAAATAATGTTGTTAAAGTGTGGTTTGGGCTCAGCAGAATGTCTGAGTGTAATGCACTAAAGGGACAACTGAACTTTTCATATTGTGGGAACATGCACATGGCCTTTCCATATATTTTCCCATTTGTTGGCATTTAGACTGTAAGCTCCTTGGGGCAGGGCCTCTCTCATATTGTTTCTATGACTGTGACACATCACATTTTATATTTTTAGTAACATATTTCTATTGTAAGGTGCAGCATACACTGTGTGGAATCATATAAATAAAGATATATACATACATGTCAGCTTTGGCCTAGATTCTATAATAGGTTATGTATGGTATCACGTGTTTCATCTCAGAAAATCTTTTTGAAGTCTATAGGATAATTTGTAGAGAGAAAAAATGATAATGTTATCAACTGAAATGGAATCCATGTCTTTTTTTCACACAAATCCCAAGAAATGTGTGTTCATTTTTGCTCGCGTCACAGTTAGGTGTGAAAACATTGTTAGACTATTGCAGAATGTTATACTCAAATATAGCTGATGGCCTCATACTCAATGTTTTACTGTATGAAGGCTTGCAACATTGTTACTTGGGGTAATGTGCAATGGGGATGGAAAAATGAGGTGTAGAGAAATGTAAGAGTGCATTAGAAAAACTGGAAAGATGGAAGGACAGAATATGAAAGTCAGGAGATGGAAAGAACAGAGGAAAGAAAGAGTGAGTCGAAAAGCTGAGAAAAAGGTTGAGGGAGCTTAGAGAGGATGACAGAGCTAACTGAGAGGATGGTTGGCAGTGTTGAGAGAGAGAAGATGGGTGAGGAGCTGATTGAGAGGATGGGCAGGGAAACAGAGCGAGAGGATGGACAGTGGAGTTAAGTTAGGTGATGGGCAGTGGAGCTGAGTGATGAGAAGGGCAGAATATTTAATGTCTACTTGTTATTACTAGTGATGAGCGAGCATGCTCGGCCGAAGCTCGGTTCGGCTCGAGCATCGCTCTGCTCGGCACATGGCGGTACTCGTACGAGTACCACATGTGCTCGCCCGCCATGTTCGGGTCTCCTCCCCGCACATTTTGCGGCTGCTGCGCAGCCAATAAACGTGCGGGGAGGCTCTGACATCAGTGTAATGCCAGCAGCCATGTTGGCTGCTGGCATTACACTGATTGGCTGGCCAGAACCCGTGATCGGGTGCTGTATAGCACCCGACGCGCGAGTTTGGCTCATTCTTAGCCAGGGAGAGATGCGCTTAGGCAGGGAAAGTCAGTGTAGGGAGAATAAAATTGTTGAAACTCTTTCAAGACCCAAAAGTCCTTTTTAGGACTGTTGTGTGTGGGGGCAGCATTTATATTTTGTTTGGGGGGGCACAATTTCCTTTTTTTTGTGGGGGGGATATTTGAAAGGTGACATATAATACTAGATGCACAGGAAGTCAGTGTAGGGAGAATAAAATTGTTGAAACTCTTTCAAGACCCAAAAGTCCTTTGTAGGACTGTTGTGTGTGGGGGCAGCATTTGATTTTTTTTGGGGGTGGCAGAATTTCATTTTTTTGTGGGGGGGGACATGTTCTAAGGTGACATTGTACTAGGTGCACAGGGATAAATATTTCACAGTGCAGTGACAAGCTGACATATTCTGTTAGGTGCACAGGGCCAATGATTTTACAACGCAGCGACAAAAAGGGCCATTTTAAACGTGTGCCTAGCTATAGATTATTGTCACATTCTGTTTAGTGTGCAAATTCACAAATTAACGTCACATATTCCGTTCACTGTGCCTAGCCGCAGATTAGCGTCACATTCTGTTTCGTGTGCCTAGCCGCAGATTAGCGTCACATTCTGTTTCGTGTGCCTAGCCGCAGATTAGCGTCACATATTGTTTAGTGTGCCTAGCCGCAGATTAGCGTCACATATTGTTTAGTGTGCCTAGCCGCAGATTAACGTCACATATTGTTTAGTGTGCCTAGCCGCAGATTAGCGTCACATATTGTTTAGTGTGCCTAGCCGCAGATTAGTTTTTATCTTCCTTTTTGTGTGTTTTACGGTCAGTCGGCCAGAGCACCCGAACACCCGAGCATCGGGGTGCTCGATCATCACTAGTTATTACCTTTATTAGCCTCCAGATTATCATTAAGGACATACCTATTGTTTATCATGAGTGGAAACCAAAACTCAGATTCCTTATAGTAGGCTCTTATAATATATGCCTGCTAATTGCATTTAATAAATCCTCCTTTACAGTTTTTATGAACACTTATGGTTTCCAGTCTAGTTTCTGGAGGGCCACTCTTGGCTGAATCTTGTAAATGGGGGATCACACTCTGGTTACACACAAACATGCATACATACCAACTTCCGCAGGTTCCCTGGAGAGGCTCCCAAAGTCCCAAAGATAAAGATGTGATAAAGACAGAGGTGATTAAGTGGAGAGGACTTCTCCAGTTTATCACTTCTCCAATTCCTATGTTATTCTATGGAGCCTATGCAGATTTCTTCAACTCTGCAGTTTTTAGTGAATAGGCTCAATAGACTAACATAGGAACTGGATACACTGGAGAAGTCATCTCCACGTTATCACCTCTTTATCACCACTTAGTGAATCTCTCCCTATGTATTCTTGAACTGGTTTTCTGTTATAATTACTAAGGTTGGAATATGCCATCATAAAGCTTACAAAAACGCATATAATTGATGGCAACCTGGAGCTCTCCAGCTGATGAGACTACAGTTCTCATAATTCCAAGCCATAATGAGGGTAATTGTAGTTCTCAAAAGCTGGAGGGCTTTAGGTTGTTCAAACCTGTTGTACATTGCATGTAATGTCTCACCATATGTGTCCTATACATTTTTTAATCAGTTGTAGCTTTTAGAATGGTATGGAAAAGAAAGCATTGGTTGGCAGGGCATATGAGAGATGGTTATCTTTTACTTGGCATGGCAAGAGCAAAATGGACTACCTATTTGTACATGTGCTTAAATTAATCAACACAGTATTTATAGCTTATTATCTTACTGCTGATCATGTAACCCTTTGAGTGCCATAGAGAGGTATCCAATGCATTGCTTTGCAAAGTGTTGCATACCACTCTGGCACTCAAAAGGTTAACACTTTGCATGCCGGGTGGTTTCCAATGCATTATGAAGCAATTTGTTGAATACCCCTCTGGCATTCAAAGGTTTAAAGGCACCCAGTACAAGGGTCTTTCAGACTAAAGCAGTGGTTTCATAATAAAAATGTATATTTATGTAAATTACATTTTTTACTCAATACTTAAAAAGTGGAGTAAAAAGGCACCAAAATACAGGCGGAACCTTGTTTATTAGTGTGCTTCGTCTGTACCTGATCTTGGACTAAAGCTGTTATCAAGGTGGATGCTGGATTCAAGATTTTCATATACTCAGAACAGTTTAGCACAACAGAGTTTTCTCTAGATCCAGTGTTGATATTTCTGGACCACTGGAGCATTACAAAACATGAATAAAAATCTTCTGAAAATCTTGCTTATCCATGGAGTATACAGTACTTGGTGTAAAGTGCTGTATTAAAGATTCAGCCTGCAATTAACCCTTTGCCTT
Source organism: Rhinophrynus dorsalis (assembly GCA_037306005.1). NCBI lineage: Eukaryota > Metazoa > Chordata > Amphibia > Anura > Rhinophrynidae > Rhinophrynus > Rhinophrynus dorsalis. The sequence continues at coordinate 130,024,164 of CM074726.1, read as the reverse complement.
GTCCTTTTGCTTTGGTATAGGCAGAAATTCACTCACTGAGTCTAATGCCCCTGAATGAACAGGCAAAATGTCCCATAGGAAATTTCTTGGCGTTAGCAAAAAAAACCTCAGAATATTATGGAGGATTTCTGTTTGGAATTGTCATGGAAAAAGCATCAAATTTCTGTTTTTCTGTGAAAATTTCTACAGGAAAAAACTTTACTTTTCGTCCATCCCTACTAGAGAGTGCTAACACATGTTACGTTAATGCATTTTCCTCCCATATTTCTGCACAAACAAAACCTCAATTAAATCCCCCCAACGCCAAAAAAAACAGCCAACGGTATTTGTTCAAGCATGGTAAGCTATTCAGTTACCTGTGCTGTGAAAAATAGTGAGTTTTGTCATCCCCCCATAAACTGATTGGCTGGGAGGTGGTAAGCACACATTCCAACCAACTGGAGGCTGGCATCCACCTTGAAAGGAGACTAGCTATATAAAAAGCTAGTCTCTGTTCAAAATTCCCTCATTGGGACTTGGGCAACCAACAGGAAGGTATGGAGTGGGGGAGGGGGTCTGTGCCAGTACATTGCTACCGCCGCCAGCGGAATTTTCCTTAAGTATGGGAATGGCGTTTTAAATCATGGGAAACTTGACATTTTATTTTATTTTATGGACAAGAAGAAAATGAAGATAGAAAAAAGAAGATTACAGAGAACAGAAGAAGGAAAATTGAAGGGGAAGATGGACAGTGGATGACAGATAGGTTTAACACAGATCTGGCTGTTAGTATGGTATTAGGGATAGTATTGTTGCACTTTACTGTTAGGGTTAGTGTAGGGTTAGTGTTTGGGAGGGTGACTATATATTTTAGCTAATGACTGGTGCTTGCCAGTATATCAGGCACCCATCGTTAACTTTTTCCTTTGATGTTCCCAATATTCACGCTATTTAGCATGCGTTTTGGGAACTTAACACAAAACAGACATTTGGCCACAAGTCCTTTTCTGTGGCCTCATGTCCGTCGTGGTTTCATCTGGTAGGGCAATTAAATACCAACTTAGACATTTTTTTTTGTCAGTCAGTAACCAGTTTTGCCCTACCACATGTTTTACTGGACAAAATTAAATCAAGCCCTTAGAATCTCAAATGCAGGTTAAAAATCTAAAGATATGAGAAAGTTTTAGAAAAAAAGACACGCGCTCTGAGGCATCAGAAATGGAAACACATACAAATCACCTTGGAAATACCAAGTAAGCACTCTTAAAATATGTAACAAGCCTTCCACGGCTCCAACGCAACTAACTTACACATTAACCCCTTGATGACCAGACAGGTGTGCAAATAATTGTGAAGCAATGTGTTACAGGCACACCTATAACCATACCTGAAGATCCAAATGATCCAGCCTGAAATCTTTAAAATAAATATTAAGCCATGGAGTTTCCCAGAAAGTAGATTTCAGGAGCTATACCCTTGCTCATTCTAACTGGGAGGTGTTCGTATCAGTCCTCAAGGAGCACTTAACATGCTGGAAATTTGAGTTTTTACTGCCTGAAAATACAAAAGAGAAGAAAGATGTAACCTTTCTGATAAAAATGTCTACACTAAATAAGCAGTTCATTGGTGCAGCAGAGGTAGTAGTTAACACTGGGCTCTGTCTCACTGAGAATTTGGCCATTCATCCTGAGAACCTGACATGTGGATCAAAACCCTGAGAGATCCCATGTATGCCTATAAGTTGAGCTGCTCCTTTGATTGCCACAAGCATATCCAACACGTTTCAAAGCAATGCATTAACCCTGTCAAGGCTATCACTATCATGCCCTCTTCCTATCTACTTGTCCTGGTGTCTTCCAGCATTTTCAGTTTGAAGCTCTTGTTCTTGCTCTGGAGTTTTTACCTTGCCTGTTACTTACTGGCAATGAAACAATTCAGCCAGCCTTAAACCCCTTCTTTGTTTGAATACATTTCCTTCTTTACAATATGGCCACCTCTCACTCAGTGTACCTTCTGAACAGCTGTAGGTTACTACTCTCCCTGAGCCTGTGGGTGAATCAGCTAGTTACCATCTGCCTCCAGTGATATTTTCCTGACAACGTGCTTTATCCCCTAGCATCCTGTCACAGCTGTGTATGTTGCAAATGCATGCGACTGAGTAACAGGTGTGGGGCAGGAAGCCTGAGGATCTTGACATTGCAGATGAGCATCCCCCTGCAGGTTGAAGCCTGGATGCCCCAGCTCTAGCAGCACCAAGAATGCCATCTCAGGATGGAGGAGTAAGAGAAGCAGTAGTTGCAATACATGTGTTTTTGGCATGATGGATAAGGTGAGAGCAATACAGGTTAACATCCCAAAACATCATTAACCTCTCTGATCGTTCTGGTTCTCAGGGTATTTTCCATTACATGTTTGTGAGCAGTACTGAACATCAGCCAAGACACATGTTAGACATCCTTAGACTTCAATGTACATTTGTGTGGCCTACTGCTACAGCTCTGCCTGTGAGTAGGCTAATACTATAGGATAGGATTTCAGTGTGGAATGTGTTTGCAAATTAACAGGAGATTTACTGTACATCATAGAATGGCATCCCTAAAATGTGTTACACAATAATGAGGCTTATGTACCAAAAAAGAGGTGGATTGATTCTAGGGCAAACCAAATTCGCCAAAGGTAACAAAAAAAAAAAAAAATCACACTGATTTAAACAGAGATTTTAAACCCTTGAAAGTTAGAGAGGCCTCCAACGCAGTGTGAAATTATGAATTGGAGGCGTCATTAGCATTCAAGGGTTAAAATCCCCAATTAAATTAGACAGCTTTTAGGACTTTTTTATTTGTCCCCTTTGATGCAGCTGATTTGTCTGAGAATTGCTCCAGTTATGCTTAGTACATCAACCTCCATAACTTCAGTTCAGCTAAGAAATTAGTAAAAATGCAGAACATTGGTTTTTATAGCCTACAATTCATTGCAGTGACATTGTCCTTGGATTGCTGTAAATTTCCTTTTCCATCTCCACTAGTAATTTAAGATAAATTCTCAATATTACCATGTTATATGCAATATTATGTACCAGAAACATAAGGATGCAGTTTATCTTTGTCCATAAGAAAGTTGAGATTAATCAAAATGACTCTTTGCTTGGATCTGAAAGTACTTGTGGAAGAAGAAATGGCATTGACAAATTGCTACTATTTATTTTTTAAAAATGTGCACTGCAATCTAAGAGTGGATCTCCAATCTGCATACTTGAAACAGCTGACCTATCCAGCTAATGCAAATAAATTAGCCTTTTTGGTACTTTGGACAATTATTTAATGCTCTAATCTATCATTATTTAATACATTAGTCCTTCTAGTTTAAAGATTTTTTTATTTCTCTTTTTTCACAAATGAGGTAATTCACAAATTAAAGAAAATAGAAAGCGGGTTTACCAGTGAAATAACAAATTCACAAATTAAACCAACACATGTAGGACTTCTACACAATATGTATGGTCATCATGGTCTCCATTTTTTAGAAGGTAGCACCTCTTTGAGGATTAGTTTTCTTGTGTATGTCAGGCATGAATTTTGAATAATTTTCTCTTAAAGAAAACTTAATACCTCCCAATAACCAACACTTACTTTACTATGGCTGTGAAATCTCAACGGTCCCTATGTATTTTGATCTCGCTTCTTTGCTTAATAAATAACATCTTCAAATTAGTCTTCAAAGTCATTTCCATGTAAGCAGACATGCCTGTTACAAGGAGGACCACAACGCCCTCAAACTCTGCTAACTGCTCATACTAATTAGAAAAATCAGAGGAGTGTGCAATGCACTGCTTACCTTGCTAATCAAAAAAAGGGTAGTATTCATTAATTTTGGGAAAAAAAAGTTGTAGAGCTTTTCCTATAGAGTAAAACAAGGGTACATTTTTGCAAATGTTATTAAAAATATAACTTAGCATAGTTTGAGATTATAATGTTTTGCAGCCAGGTAGTGCTGTTGCTATAACAGCCTGTGTCACATATATATATGACTACTATGGGCACTGTGGGGATATCCCATGAATACTAAAACAATACGCAACTTTACCCTGCTTGAAGAAATCAGTGATATTGTAAGAGTAAAGCAGCTAAAATATTCAAGAAACAGCAGTGGATATGTCATTGTTGTTGCCAAAAGATGAGAGTTGGTACTGTGTTAGCCATAGAGATACAGGAGGCAAATATAGTCAAGTTGATACTTTTATTGGCTAACTAAGCAGATTTAGGATGCAAGCTTTCAAGACCTTAGAGGTATTGAAAGTGTACATCTTAAATCTGCTTAGTTACCTATTACAGGCATCAACTTGACTATATTTGCCTCCTGTATTATTGTTGCAAGCATTAACTATCCTTTTACCTAGAAGTAACTTCTTCTCACCCTATACTGCCCCTCAACTGTCATGTGTACTACTATGATATGGCATCCAGAACTGATTGAATATGTTACCTCATGAATATAGGTACAAAGACAAAATTCCGAGAGGCTATTTAGATTTTCTGGACATAGCACAGTAAGTGGGTTGTTATTATATGGATGGGAAAAGATTTTCATCTCAAACCAAAATAGGAGAAAAATGGCACTTCTCCAGTGGAAAATACCTGCGGAAAATGCCATTTTTCTGCTTTTTTCGCCTATCTCATTGCATTGAAATCAATGGGAAGAGTGATGTTACACACAATGCATAGAACATATTAATTTATTTCCCAGAGGCATGGTAAAAAAAAAAAGGGTATGAGTGTTGGTGGAGTCTGGGGAAAGAATCAGTTGAACAGGGATTATTTTTTTGGGGGGCGGTTTGTTGACTGGGGTTGTGGGGACAGTTAATAAAAATAAATAAATAAATACATAAAATTAAAATTTGGTACGTAATGTAACAGATACAGGGACCACCACCTCCCGATGTAAGGTGTGACTGGGGAAGACTGATACTTGATGGGATAAAGTATTTTGCAGAGGATGATTTGTAGGACTTAGACTTGTTGTTAGAGTCCCATGCTCTGAGGAGACTTTGATTTGTAGGACTTAGACTTGTTAGGCACAAGCCAGGAGGAAACATTGATTTGTAGGATACATGACAACTAGCAGACTTAGTCGTAATAATGTATTCTCCTTGCCACCAGCTTAGCATATTCAGCAGGATGGAATCTCCTCAGATGCTGCTTGATTAAATACCTGCAATTATACTCTACCAATTGCCATGTGTGGTCAGCGCACCACACAATGTGCAATGGGTAGACACAGCCTGCCACATCCTCACATCTACAGAATTGCTATCAGCTGGTGGGGGAGGCAACGATGACAGCAGTGGATCATCAGAAGACGATGCTAATAGGTCTCCCCGTGATGTGAACCTAGAGCAATAAGTTTATGAAGAGTCAGGTATTTTGCTCGCCATCGAACTTTCAGGCTGGGGTTCTCTATTCTTCTCTCTCTTCAATTTCCTCCTCAAATATGTTTGGCCTTGGGGAAAGACAGGGGGTAGAAAAACAGAGATCCTGATTTCCTTTGAGGGGGTTTGGCTTTAACATGCTTCCCATAAATGTTATGGTGTCTGTATTTCATATGTGTTATCAAGGCAGTTGTGCCAAGTTGTTTCCCTTCTTTTCACTGATTTATCTCATAACCACACCAATGGAGGGCCTGAAAATGAAGACAAAGGAAGCTGAAGCAGGCAATCTGAAACAGGGACTGGTGCTGGAAGCCAAGTGCTAGAAGTCAGGAGCTTGAGGTATCTACTAATAGCAACCTCTTTCCCTGATGTTTAAGTGGCTGCCAGCAGGATACAGAGGGGTTCAATGTGCTTTACCAATACAGAAAGCAAGGAAGATTCAGACAGTTGAAATCAATCCAGGAGCAGGCATAGTATCTACAAGAAGCAACCACTCTCCCCCAGATGTTGTGTGTGTGCATCTGTGCATCAGATACGTTAAGACCATGGCAAGGTACCAAATCAGCAGGCAAAGCCAGAGTGAAACAAAGTCAGGGCAGACAGCAAAGTTTCATAAGTAGATACAGATAGTACAAGAGTATAAGGCAGGCAGCAAACAGGCAGGAATCAGGAACAAGCCAATCTTAAAACCAGAATCTCACTCATGAACAAGTTTCAGGAACACTGAGTCTCAGGTCAGGCCAAAACAACTGATCACTGTGTGTTCAGAGAGATTAGTTTAAATACCTATTGACCAGAAACCATCTGAAATGAATGATCAACTAGGAATGATGGAAAGCTACAGAATACTATGTGCATGCAGGTGAAGCAGGAACAGGCTGCCACAGAATCCTGATTAATCAAGTCTGTCTAGTGGCATGTCCTGGAAAGCACACACATCCCAGATACAAAGTTGCCCAAATCCAGGCAGGAACCAGATAACAGTGAGGTGACAACAGGTAAGAACTGGCATGGGAGAAGAATATGACAAATAAAAAGGGAGCTTGAAATGGAAAATGGGCAGATGTAAACTGGGTTGGTAGACCAATACGACTCAACAATAGGTTGTGCTTCAGATGGGGAAAGTGAAGTAGGTACCGATGTGTCTTAAAAATGGGATGGGGGACCAAAATTAAAATAATACATTGAGTTTGAGATGGAGAAATTTCAGCAGGATGTGCTTTAAAACTGGGATTGGAGACCAATATAATAGCAGATTGTGCTTGAGAGAGTGTAGAGGTGAGTAAAACTAAGACTAATATGAAAACAATAGATTGTGCTTGAGATTGAGAAAGTGAAGTGGATTTAGATGTAGTTCATGCAGGGAATGATAGACCTATATGACATACTGTGGGAGTCTGAGGGATGTGGGTAAAATCTGGGAGAGGGAAAGGTTTTTACCACTAAAGTGAAATGTGAAAAACAGCAATTCCTGCCTTTCATGGGAAATCCCACCTAAAATGCTGTTTTTTTTTTTGTTTGTTTTTTTTTGTCTTTTACCAATTTTTTCATTACATTAAAATCAACTATAGTAATGCTATTTCTCACATGCAAAGAATGTCCCCCCATATAAATTGCCAGTATAAAAGGAGGAATAAGTTTACCACATGTCAGTCTCTGCTTTGGAGACAGTGAAAGAGAGAGGGACAGAGAGACAGAGAGAGAGAAACCTGCTGAAATGCTGGCACTTGCTTTGTAGAATCAGACAGGCAAGCTGGAGTTCATTCAAGCAGTTTTGATCATTGCTGTTTTCTGGACAGTTAGGGTGCAGGGAGTGTGATTTGTACAGTGACACTACTGTGGCAGGGGCATTTTAAAAAATATATAGTAGGTAGGCAGGGGATCCTACCCTTGAAACTGAGAGAGAAAACTTGACATATAGTAGAGATACAGCTATACATTATAATTATTTCAGTCAGATGACAAAAAAACAAAACATCATACTCAGAAAAGAAAAAGACAAGCATATAGTATTGATGTGTCTGTGTTGTCCTAATTGCACACTGCGGACATGTTAAATCTACCAGCTCTGTCATGTATCTTACAGTAAAATAAACATTACTATGATTCATTATGTCTGCCAAACATTTTAGGGATAGGAGGAAAGCCCCAGCAGGAGAGGGTCATAGACATAATGGTGATACTAAGAAAACTGACTGTGGTAATGGCTGCTGCAGCATGTGCAATAAATGCTTATAATTCTCATCCTCCTGAGGAGACTGTAAAAGTTATATGAAAGTTCCACCAGTAGCAGTACTACGAAGCCTTTTAACCTTTAGAGTCCAAGAAAAGTATCAAGTATATTGCACACAAAGGGTTAACATTAAAGAAGAGTATATGAATAACCTCATTCTAATCTCCATAATAAAAGAGGGTTTAGCAGTAGTGAGACCAGTGACAGACAATGGCAGCAGTGACCCCCATGACAAATTAGTGGTCAAAGTTCTATAAATAATCTAAAGTAAAAATAAAAATGAAAATGTTACAGACTTTAAAAAAACGTAAAGAATATGAAAGTGGTAGTGGAGAGGAAGAGATTATGGTACTATAACATGTTTTTCCTTATGCTGCTGACCTAATTATTAATGATAAAGTAGATTTAGAGTATGTTCCTTCATGTCCCTCCCCTTTCTGATACAAACCATGTACAGGAAGCAAATATAGTCAAGCTGATAGCTTTATTGGTTAACTAAGCAGATTTAGGATGCAAGATTTCAAGACCTCTCAGGTCTTTTCCTCAGACATGTTATAGAGATAAATAGGAAAACATCTGTTTTCATAGTTATCTGTGTAACATGCCTGAGGAAGAGACTTGAGAGGTCTTGAAAGCTTGCATCCTAAAGCTGCTTAGTTAGCCAATAAAGGTATCAGCTTGACTATATTTGCTTCCTTTATTTCCACGGCTAATACGGTATCAACTCTCATCTTTTATCAACAAATCAAGTAGAGACTGAAGATTACATAACAAAAAATAGGTAAAAGGTGGTTGCGTGCTAGCTGTAGAAAAAGCAGGAGACTGGTAAAGTAAAAGATACCTTTTTTGATGGAGTAACTTTAGAATGAAAGCTTTCAAGGCAACATAGGTCTGGCATGTTATAGAATGAAGGCAGAATATAAATACATGACATAGTTTGTGCATCACTTTTCCATATGGCACTCAAAGGGCCAGAATATGTTTATTGTGTGAAATAATGTGATGTAAATGTCTTGTCAGGGTTCAGGCCATAGTTCAGAGTGTTAAACTTGGCCATCTATTTATATTCCCAGATCTTTCTGTCACTCTCTATGTGAAAGTTTCCCATCATCAGTACAGTGATCCTGAGATCTTTGCTGCTGTGACTGGAGTTTAAAATATAATTTACACAGACACTGATGATAAGAGTTCCACCTCCAGTGGAATTCAAGTTAATCAAGAATGTGCATTTCTCTGAGTCATGAATGTACAATATATGTCATGTATTGTGTATTCAGCCTTCATTATATAAAATGCCTGACAAACAGACCAAAGCAAGTTTTCTTGGAAGCTTGCATTCTAAAGTTATTCTGTTAGCCAAAAAATGTGTCAGTTTTATTATATCAAAAAATAGCTGCACCTGAAAGCAACATTCTTATGAGATAATCTGGAATGTCTGGACAATTAAACATGTCTAAAAGTACACAATCATCATCTTCATCATCATCAACACCATCAATGGCTCCAAAATTCAAACCCCCCTTGTCGCACCTACTATTTCTGACTAAACAACAACATAGGTCAACATCAACAACCCCGGCTGTGACTGCTTCTGCTGCTGCACCACTGCTGCCTATTACTACTAACACTATTGCAACATTTAGCCTCTGAAGTAGTGACAGTGCAATAAGTAGTAGTCTCTCAGGAACTCCTCAATCTATGACATCTCCAGTATAGAGATATTTAACAAACAATCCAAAATCTAAACATGTTTCTAGCTATTGTCACTGTAAAAAATATGTTTGCAGGGGGAGAGAAGGATAACATCTGGGTACTCCTCTGTAGCACATTCACAGGTCTGATTGGGAGACACATGTGCAACAAATTAGAAATGCAACTACTAGAATAGTAGCAGTGGCTGAACTTGCCCAGGGCCCAGGTGTCATGGTAACTCAGGCAAATAATCACACAACACAGTACAAGTAAGTTTAACCAGTTTATTGAAGAAAATAATAGTAGCAATAGAAATAGTATGAATGATAATAAGATCGACACTTCCTCACCCTTGGGGAGACAGGCGTAAGGACAATGTAGTCCACTACTCAAGCTGACACTGAATTGCAATTGGATAATAGATAACACGGGTACCGAGCCAGACTTGACTCTCACCTGGAACACCAGGAATAGTAACGGAGAGTACCCGGACAACCTCCTGACAGAGATGTAGATGACAGTGCACAGTGACGTACAGCAAGGTATCGAATGAAGGCCACACAGCGGAGGTGCACTAGGATGAGGAAAGGATGAGAAAAATAAATGTAGGTGCAAAACTACTAGAAAGCACAGTAAAAAGATAGGAAGCGAAAGGAGTATATTGATTAATTGTATTCACTCCTTTGCCCTACAATACAATGTGGGCGGCTGTCAAATAAATATCTACAGTATATCATATAGATAATAAAAACAAAATATATTTATATCTGAAGCACCCAAACTATAATCTACTAGTAAGTATAATTATTATAAATAGAATTAGAAAATGGGTATACCAAAGGTATCGATATTTAGTAAAAAACAGGATTCGGAATATAACAATCTCAAGCAACATACAGCTGGAACTAAATAGCCTCAGCAAAGAAGCCTATTTAGCTGGAGAACCAGTAGATACATTTATTCATATGAGTAATACTAATGTTTTGATATATTACAAGATCAAAGTTATTGGAACCTACCCATTGTCATGGTCGCGCCTTACTTGTAGCAGCCAGCAGCTGAGAAGCCTGCAGCTTCTGTCCTCCCTTGCTGCGGTTCTCAGCCGCATCTTCTATGCGGTCTGCTTCCGCATTCCCGGATGTCCTTGAGTGGACTAATGTCATCTGGCAGCATTCCAGTGATGTTGTGCCCGCTCTTTAAAGATACAGGAGGCTAGTTTAGTGCTCCTCCTCCCGGTCTACCATATATAAACTGCCTGGACACCACAGTCATTTGCTCCATAAATGGTTCTTTTGTTCTATCAGGTATTGAACAAAGGGCTGGAACATGTTTGCAAGACCCTAAGAGCCATTTCTAAAAATGTAAAATAGGTCCCCAACTAGGAACTAGGTTGGGAGAGCAGCTAGAAAATGGTGCTGGGGAGAGTAGTTGACAACAAATATATTAATGGATAAAGTTTTCAACCATAAAGTTGAATGTTTGACCCTAGGTAAGCTGAAGCCAGACCAGGATGGAAGTACTTTCAGATCAGAGGAATAACAGAGACCATCACACACTGGAGTAAAACTGTGTCGAAATAAAACTGGTAACCAGAGGCATCATCAGTGTTAAGCCAAAGATCAGGGCAGATGGAGTTCAAGCAGAAATGGAATTCAAAAAGGCCACAGCAGGTGGAAGGTAAGTCAAGTTGGAGAACAAGCAGGAGTCTGTACAGAAACAAATCAGGTTTTCAGAATGGATGCTTAACAACTGAGAGCCCAAACAGAGGAAGGGGTTGTTTAAATACCTATGACACTAGATGTTAAAGAGCCACAGTTAAGTAAGAGAATGCTTGCATAACTCGTGAGGAGACTAGATTTCACAATTGCTCACCTATACAGACCTGTGCATACCCATGCACACAACACAACATGAAAGAGAAGAGTTGTGTCCTCATGTGCTCATGGGAATATTGGGAGGACTGGGGCATGGGCCCACATCCAGCACAACAATGTACCTCTGGTAGGCCCTGATACTGATGCACTTGAACAATGTCTATCTCCAAGGAGTGGTCCTACTGCATATGAGATGGTTACAGCATACTGCAAAGATAATCATCTAGGCTAGGGCTATGATCCACTTGAATACTGACAAAACAAACAAACAAAAAAAGAATGTATAGCTAGCACTTCTGTATGCTGCTGTGAAACCTGTAGTTGCCCACCAGCAAAGTTGAAGTCAGAAATAGTTTTCAATTAAACTGGTTATATAGTTAATAACTGTAGGACACTTTGTCTATTCAGCAGCAGTTTTGGTACACTTTTTTTTTTTAAACTGAACCAACACTTAATATCGTATTTAACAGTGAAATACAAAGATAGAGAAGTATATGGCTCATGTAGTGGTGGTAATAGCACCAAGGTAAAGGTGGTAAAGGGATTTGCACACTTGCTACCACCTCTGGCAGATGGGACTAGTGCTATGATAATTAAAGAATGATTGACAAACAATGCAATGTTATACTGAAATCATGATACTGCATGTAATTTGTCTAGCATTCTATCCTCTTCATTGTTATCTTCAAAAGCAAAGCATGTGCAGAGTGGGTAAAAACAGGAATGGAAGACCAATAGGACTAAACAATAGATTTTGCTTAATATGGAGAAAGAGCAGCAGGTGCAGTAGTGGATACAACTGTAATGAGAGATTGTACTTGTGATGGAGTGAATTGTGGGCAGTGGTGGATATAAACTGGGGTATGACTAGCACACTTTAGGGGCATTTTATTTGCTGGTCTAGAAGTTGATTGAAAAGAAAGAGACTGTAAAGATAGTGCAGTCTTTATGCTGGCATTTTATTGGAATTATACATATGTCTCAGATGCATTATTTACAGGGCCAGATTTACATCCTAGGTGCCCCAAGGCAATGTGTTAGAGATCTCTTTAGCATTCAAGGGGCTAAATAATAGCCTGTAAAGGGATATAGAATTGGTGCTAGGGCATGAGCTTGTTCTGGTCACACCCATAATTCATTATGCGGGTGTGGCCAGCACAAAATCTGGGTCTCTAAGAAGTTGCCTACTCTGCCTATTGGGAAATCAGTTCTAATTACTTAGCAATGCATTGGAGACATTTCTACCATCCAAAAGGTCAATGTGGCTTCAAATGCAAAACAACTAAAGCTAAGGAAGAGCAGTGGCATTTTATCAAGCATCCTCAGTCAATTCCAACTACAATCTGATTCTCTGAACAAATATGATGTAACATTCAAGATAGATGTGATTATAAAGGGAATTGAATATTCTGGGATACACTATTAATGCTCTTACAGGAAAAAGAAAAATGTCATCAGACACCCTGTGACAGATAAACAAACAGAAGAGGCAAAAGGTTTTCAATTAAATTATACATAGAAATAAACTAAAAATGTTATAAATTTAATTTATTCAGAAGAAAAGTTCAAATTACACAAGAAACTGATACAAACTGGAAAAGGAATTCACTAACACAAATGTTATGTGCAATATTTTAGTATAATTAAGAAAGTATTTTGACTTCTGCAAATTAAATTATTTAGTCAGATAAACTCTCTTGGTATTTTATATGGTAAGTGACAGGGCTGAATAACCAGAATCTAGCAGAGTGCCTAGAGCTCCAAATTTTGAGGGTCACCTCAGCTACTCTGGCCACACCTACAATCCAAATTGTGGGCGCGGTCAAAGCAATCTCAATTTCCTTTCATCAGTTTTATACCACTTTAAAAGCTATTATTTAGGTGCTATAGATATCTCCAAAGCATTGCTACACAATATGTTTGAGCAGTGGCGTAACAATAGGGGCCACATCTGCCACCGGGCCCGTAACTCCAGGCTGCCCCTGATACCCCCTCGGCACCATGGACCTCTTGCTGCTGAGCTCTCCCTCGTTGTCACTCTAGTAGTACAGAGCGCTGGGGGATGACATAATTTCCCTTCTCTCTGCATTACTGATGAGAGGACCGTGTGGGAGCTCCAGGTCTTAATAGAGGTCTGTGCTGAAGGAGGCACAGACCTCTACTGCCATGTCACTGGACCAAGAGTTACATAGGAAATGGACACTGGGGGCAATGTGAAGAGGTGGAGAGTTGGGGGCGATGTGAAGAGAAGGACATTGGGGGCAATGTGGAGAGTTGAGGTAATGTGAAGAGGAGGACATTGGGGCAATGTGGAGAGTTGGGGGTAATGTGAAGAGGAAGACACTGGGGCAATGTGGAGAGTTGGGGGCAATGTGGAGAGGTGGATATTGGGGGCAATGTGAAAAGTTGGGGTAATGTGAAGAGGAGGACATTGGGGCAATGTGGAGAGTTGGGGTAATGTGAAGAGGAGGATATTGGGGCAATGTGGAGAGTTGGGGGCAATGTGGAGAGATGGATATTGGGGGCAATGTGGAGAGTTGGGGGCAATGTGGAGAGATGGATATTGGGGGCAATGTGAAAAGTTGGGGTAATGTGAAGAGGAGGACATTGGGGGCAATGCGGAGAGTTGGGGTAATGTGAAGAGGAGGACATAGGGGCAATGTGGAGAGTTGGGGGCAATGTGGAGAGGTGGATATTGGGGGCAATGTGAAAAGTTGGGGGCAATGTGGAGAGGAGGACATTGGGGGCAATGCAGAGAATTGGTGGCAATGTTGAGCTACCCATTGGGGTCAATGTGGTTGGGGGGGCCCATGGCAATTTTTGCACCAGGGCCTGGTGACTTCTAGTTACGCCTCTGTGTTGGAGATCTCTCTAGCAAGCAAAGCTTTAAAGCTTTTTTTTCTGTTCTTTCTTGTTATAGGCCAAGGGTATTTTCTGTGCCAGAAAATAGTGGATGGGATTGAAGGTGAGGTCATGTGGTGTGTGTGGGGGTGTGGCCTTGCCCATGGGTGTCTGAGATGCAAATCCAGCCCTGGTTAGTGATGGAATGCACTAATATCACAAATATTGTTGTTGTTTTTTGTAAATTAATTTTGTTTGTTGGAAAATAAAAACCATTTCAGTTAATTTACTGGTAGCTTGTCAATCCTAGCCATTTATACATACATTTATACAAAAACATCTATTAGTGATGAGTGAATTACTTTCTCAGGTTTTCATTATGTATGCATCCTTCATATCTGTGTAAAGCAAAGCAATTTATGAATGAAAGACAATTGTTTCTTGTAGCATTATTCATTTTCAGCTAGGAGTACTAAAATAACGTAATCACCTGACACAATAGAATAAATAACAGCTCTTGTTCAACTCTTCTTTAGATTTTCTGAAGTGTGTAGGTAGGTTAGGCTAGCTGTGCTGAATAACTGAATAATTATTTTTCCTTTAGACAGGCGGTATGTTCACCATCCACACTGATAATGTCTGAGGCATTAAATGTGACCAATAAAGTTTATCAATACAATAGTCAATTACAGAGTGTGCTTTTAACTCTTTGAGTGGCATGGGGTAAGCAACAAATTGCAAATCAATGTGTTATGTACATCCAGCACTCAAATGGTTAATGCAATAATCTAATACAGTAAAATGTTGCAATGAAAATGTATAATTGTGTTGATTTGTTTTTGAAACTATTGGATTGAGTTCAGTCGTCATTCTTGTCCTTCATTGTAGGTACCCAACTCTTTAAGAACCAACAACCCTTTTAATTCTTTAAAGGGAAATTATGCCCTTGGAACAAGATGCTCCTAATTTGTTTAGTAGATGGACATTTGGGAATTTATACTTCATACATCAGTCAGTCATATCTGGTCACTGTTTCTGCATCTTAATTCTTTACACTCCAAAGTACTGATGAAAGGGTAGCAAACACCCTGAAACACATGGATTGCAATGAAGGAACAGTACCTTTTGATTGAGATTGAGAATATTTAAAGAAACAAAGGAGGACAGCAGTGGACAGGTAACTCCAGGAATTTGGACTCATCTGGTTAACACCTCTTCATTGCTTAGTGAATCTCCCCCATCAAGTTCTTATAGGTGAAATTCTCATTAATTACTTGGTTTGTATCATTTAGGTTTTGTACTTGGTTGTATGAATCTGAAGCTTTTGATTTACTTGATTTAGTGATTTAGGCTGAGAGCTGCATGTCAGGGGTTCCTAGAAATGGCAACCAAGTGCATTTAGCTTTGTCAGTGCCAACCATACATTACGTTACTGTATGTCCATCTGCTTCTGCCTGACAAAGAAAATACCCTTACCCATGTTGCAGGATATGGCGGAGATCTATTAATTGTAATAAAATAAGAGAATATTGCTTTAGCACATGATCTATTTAACCTATTCTAAGTATTTTTTCTTAAATACAATATGTAAACCAAACATATTTAGAACTGTAATTAAATGTGCTAAATGACCTTTTAAAATTAAAATAATTTAACACTTTTCAAAAATCACTTTTTTAAGCAGTTTTCTTCTACAGCAACTTGCAAATCCATCTTATTTTATATTCTGTTTTTTTTTCTAATCACTGGGAAATGCACAAAAATAAAGTTCCAGGGGAGTTTAATCACAGAAAATCATTACTTAAAGTCAGTTACATTTTTAATCAACAATGAAATTTCCAATATACCAAATGGATCCCTTGAGTAGTGAAGTGAATGCTATATCACAATGGGATACTTATTAGTATCTAAAGGTTAATTTAATCAGACACTATCAATCTAATATTTAAAGTCAAATAATGAGTTGAGCATCCAACAAAATACACAGTAGTATACTGTTTTAATTTTCTATCAGAAAAGAATACAGAATATCTTTATTAGGGAAAACTTTAATTCAGGAAAAAAAGTCATGTTTTATAATTAAAAGTAATGATGCAATAAAGTATTTTTAATTTCTCCTAAAAGTAATATATTATAGAATGACATTTTCACTCTGGAATATGGTGAGAAAGCCACCAAATTCTGCAAAGAGATGTACCTATTTTCCACTTTATAATCATCATTCATTTAGTGTGAAGATATTCCACAAAGCTGTGTTGGGTTTAATTAATAGAGATAAATGTACCAACCACTGTTTTGTTTGGCTCTCCAAATCTATGACCAGATTGAACAACCTGTTGTTTCTTAGAATCATTTATAACAGGGACAGGCAATATCTGGCTCTCTAGCTGTTGGGCACTATAGTTTTCAATTTCTCTAACCAAAGCTTGCCAAACCAATTTAGAAAAAGACAGCATTGACCCCTTAAGGGCAAGAAGCAATGCAGTGCAGTGTTTAATAATTTGCATACAGTGATATTAAAAAAAATCATCCTACCATCTATTGCAGGCTTCCACTGTGCAGAAGCAGTCATCATTATTTGTTGTTTCATTTACAAGTTTACTTCTTTTTCACATTGTGTTACTATACAGTTAAATGACATGTGTATTTTACTCCTGTGCAAAAGGGAAGGTGTAGCTAAAATGGACAACCAGAGTTTCACTCTGTGTTGACAGTAATGTAACAGGGATATTGCCTAGGCAAGGAACAGTTAGAGTTCTCAGACTAAGCCCCCATTTTTGTTGTAAAAAATATATGGCTTACATGGAGGTTACGTGTACTTATAAAGCCATGCACCATACTGGGCAGTCAGCAGTATCTCCCCAATTACAAGTCCTCCAGGCAGTCCATTGGGGTCACCAAAGGGGGAATCTATCCCTAAAGTTTGCCCACACATGGCCTACGCCATTAAATTAGTCAGACAGAGCCACAGGTCAGCACCAGAATGGATGGTAAGACAAGCCAGGGTCAAAAATGGAGCGGAATTGGATGCCCAAAGGTCATGGAGCGCACAGAGAGGATAGTCAGACAGAGCCACAGGTCAGCACCAGAATGGATGGTCAGACAAGCCGGGGTCAGGAGAATAGGATACAAACAACTGAGAATTGCACTGGACAAAAACATAAAGGGTAACTGAGTGAGAAACTAGTTCCCTTTTAAAAGCCACCCAGGAAGTAGGTAGCCTCACACCTGAAACATGACGCAACAGAACAGAGATGTGTCTCATAGTGCCTCCAACCCTTCCTCATACCAAGCCTCTGCGTTGCTCCAGACGTGGACACGGAAGACTGCTGGGGGCACCAGACGCAACCAAGCCAGAAGCCAGGCTTGACATGCAAAATGATGCCGAAGTGTCATTCCAGGCTCCAGGTTCCCACCATCGACTGATTTGGCGGCGCTGGCACTAAGGTACATCTATGTTTACCTTGGACAGGAAATGTCAACAGATAGAAACACCATGATCGAAACTGATCAATGAATACAACTGGGATAGCAAACATTTGGAAAACTTAGCAGCAATGTCTTGAAGCACTCAGCCTCAAGCGAAAGGTTTTTAACCAATGTGTCCTTCCCGTTCTTACTTATGGCTGTGAAACATGGACACTGAATGCTAAAACCTTACAAAAACTTGTGGTTACTCATAGAAGTATGGAATATCAAATTCTGAACATAACAAAAAGAGACTGAAAAAAAGTGTGCATGAATTCATCAGCGAACAAAGCTGAGGTCTGTTACTTCTTTGGCACAGACCTCTGCAACCATCTCCCTTATTGTCCCCAACACTCTGATAATGCAGAGCACCAGGATATGATGAAATATCTTGGTGCTCTGCATTACTGGACATAGAGAGGACTGCAAAGGAGCTACTAATAGAGGTCTGCACCAAAGAAGGCACATACCTCTTCTTCTACACCACATGAAGCCCCCTCCTGTGCAAACAAAGGTAGGCAAGTAGGAAGGGGCAACAGGAAAGGGTGTATGGGGAGAAAGAAATTAAAAAAAGAGGGAAAATGATTAGAGAAGGGGATGAAACTGGGAGAGAGGAAAAAAACCTAGGGGAGTTAGAGGGGTTAGAAAAAGAGGTTAAACTGTAAGGAGAGAAAATAAGGAACACAGACTGGGGAAGCAGAGAAAGAGGGCTAAACAGACTAGATGTACAAAAAGAGAGGGAGACAGAGTAGGGGAGGAAATGTACAGGAAATAGACTAGGGGCAGAAAAAGAAAATGAAACAGATAGTAGGGCATAGAAAGAGGATGAAACAGACTAGGGGTAAGAAAATGAGAGTGGAAACAGATTGGGGGCTTCCCTCACTTTGCTCTCCCTCTTTTCTTTGTTCCCACCCTTTCCCTTTCTGCCCCCCTTTTGCCACTAATAATTGGATGTGTGGTATCACTGGTGTAGCCCCATTTCAAATATAACTATGTTGTATCTTTGGTGCAGCCCATTTCAGTTGTAAGCCATGTGGTGTCATTGGTGTATCCCCATTTCAATTGTATCTTCTGTGTGGTATCACTAGTGTAGACCCATTTCAATTGTAATCTCTGTGTATTGTCACTAGTTTAGCCTCTAGTGTTGAGCGAGCACCCCGATGCTCGGGTGTTCGGGTGCTCTGACCGAGCACCCCCTGAGGCTCGAGTGCTCGGCCAAGCACCCGAACCCCATTGCATTAAATGGGAGGACTCGAGCATTACACCAGGCACCCCCTGCTCTGATGAGGGGAGGGTGCCTGGTCAATGCCCCCCTTCATCTCCACAATGCCCCTCTTCCACAATGTCCCCCATCCACAATGTCCCCCTTCCACAATGTCCCCCTTCATCTCCGCAATGTCCCCCTTCATCTCCGCAATGCCCCCTTCATCTCCGCAATGCCCCCCTTCCACAATGTCCCCCTTCCACAATGTCCCCCTTCATCTCCGCAATGCCCCCTTCATCTCCGCAATGCCCCCCTTCCACAATGTCCCCCTTCATCTCCGCAATGCCCCCTTCATCTCCGCAATGCCCCCTTCATCTCCGCAATGCCCCCCTTCCACAATGTCCCCCTTCATCTCCGCAATGTCCCCCTTCATCTCCGCAATGCCCCCTTCATCTCCGCAATGCCCCCTTCATCTCCGCAATGCCCCCTACCTCCAGTCCCTGGTGGTCCAGCGGAGCGTCTGCAAGATCTGTGCCTCCTCCGGCACAGATCCCTGCCACCCGAACATGGCGGGCGAGCACATGGCGGTACTCGTACGAGTACCGCCATGTGCCGAGCAGAGCGATGCTCGAGCCGATCCGAGCATCGGCCGAGCATGCTCGCTCAACACTAGTAGCCTCATTTCAATTGTAACTTCTGTGTAGTGTCATTAGTGTAGCCCCATTTTAAGTCTAAGCTTTGTTGTATGTTTTTCAATATATCTAACTCCTTGGATGGCAAGGAGATACCTAATGCATTGCCTTGCAATGATTTGTTGGCCTCTCTAGCATTGAAGGGGTTAAATCATTCACTTTCCTTAAGTTGGTACTAATAGCACTACCCACAAGAACAATGGGCAAACTGAGAAAAGATTGTGGCAAGAGTCGAAGGGCCAAGCTAGCAGGGGAGAGCCCTATGCAGTCTTAATCGGACTCTGGCTAGAAGACCTGATGGTATATGGACCAAACAAGTTCTGTAATGGATTCCACAAACTGGTTTAAAACATTTCACTTGAGTCAGAGTGGTAAATCTGTACTTTTTCCAGATATTTGCAATTCCAATTTTATTCACCACTCAAAGAGTCGGAGCACTCCCAGGACTTATCGATATGAAAAATGTATTCAAACAGTGCTGTGGTGAATCAACACTTCTGTCCTCACTTGGGACATTTTTTAAAATAAATCTTTCATATTAGTAAGTCCAGGGAGTGCTTCAACTCTTTTTAATTTTATATACTACAGCCACAGGCAGATTTGAATAATACTAAGCACCAGGGCATATTTTAATTAGTAGTTTATCTATCTATCTATCTTTATATAATCATCATTTTCAGTCATTGTCCATCATTTTCAGTCATTGTCCACTGAAGGATGAAGGCCTCCACAGCAACTTTTTAACAAATTCGATCTTGTGTTTTCTGTTGCCACTGCGCACAAAAAAAATTGATAATTTCATCAACC
Source organism: Rhinophrynus dorsalis (assembly GCA_037306005.1). Lineage (NCBI taxonomy): Eukaryota > Metazoa > Chordata > Amphibia > Anura > Rhinophrynidae > Rhinophrynus > Rhinophrynus dorsalis. Next base: position 130,003,949 of record CM074726.1, on the reverse strand, counting down.
CATCTTGTCTTTGGTTTTCTTTTGGGCATTTAGTCTCAGGCATAATCCATTCCAAAATTTGTTTGATCCATCTACTGTCAGATCTTCTTGCAATGCATCCTGTCCATTTCAGGCTCTTAACTCTTTCAATGATGTAACTTTTGTCTGCTAATAAAAGTATGCACACATTCTTCTGTCTCTTTTTTGTTCAAACTGTAATTTTTCATATGTCTCTTAATGGATGAATTCTCTATGATGGCTGGAGTGTTTGATTGTGTCAGTAAAGCCGAGAACTATGCCATATAGGCTATTGAGGTATTTATAGGTATTCCTACTGCTCCATAGGGATTGAGGTGTTTTTAGGTCTCCATATTGTTCCATATGGATTGAGGTATTTATTAGTGTTGAGCGAGCATGCTCGGCCGATGCTCGGATCGGCTCGAGCATCGCTCTGCTCGGCACATGGCGGTACTCGTACGAGTACCGCATGTGCTCGCCCGCCATGTTCGGGTCTCCTCCCCGCACGTTTTGCGGCTGCTGCGCAGCCAATAAACGTGCAGGGAGGCTCTGACATCGGTGTAATGCCAGCAGCCATGTTGGCTGCTGGCATTACACTGATTGGCTGGCCAGAACCCGTGGTCAGGTGCTGTATAGCACCTGACCAGCGAGTTCGGCTCAGTCTGAGCCAGGGAGAGCTGAGGATAGGAAGGGAAAGGCAGTGTAGGGAGGAAAAAAACAAAAATTGTGAAAAAAAAAGAACCAAAAGTCCTTTTTAGGACTACTGTGTGTGGGGGCAGCAGGTTATTTGGTGTGGGGGGAAAAAAACAAAAAAAAAAAAAAAAAAATATATATATTCTGTTTAGTGTGCAAAGTTGCAGATTAGAGCACATTCTGTTTAGTGTGCACAGTTGCAGATTAGAGCACATTCTGTTTAGTGTGCAAAGTTGCAGATTAGAGCACATTCTGTTTAGTGTGCAAAGTTGCAGATTAGAGCACATTCTGTTTAGTGTGCAAAGTTGCAGATTAGAGCACATTCTGTTAAGTCTTCAAACTAAAATATCAAAGTCACGTATTCCATTCAGTGTGCGTCGCCGCAGTTTAGCAGCACATTCTGAGTACTGTGCAGAGTTGCAGAATAGGAAGAAATACTGTTAAGTCTTCAAACTCAAATATCAAAGTCACATATTCCATTCAGTGTGCTTCGCCGCAGTTTAGCAGCACATTCTGTGTACTGTGCAGAGTTGCAGAATAGGAAGAAATACTGTTAAGTCTTCAAACTAAAATATCAAAGTCACATATTCCATTCAGTGTGCTTCGCCGCAGTTTAGCAGCACATTCTGTGTACTGTGCAGAGTTGCAGAATAGGAAGAAATACTGTTAAGTCTTCAAACTAAAATATCAAAGTCACATATTCCATTCAGTGTGCTTCGCCGCAGTTTAGCAGCACATTCTGTGTACTGTGCAGAGTTGCAGAATAGGAAGAAATACTGTTAAGTCTTCAAACTCAAATATCAAAGTCACATATTCCATTCAGTGTGCTTCGCCGCAGTTTAGCAGCACATTCTGTGTACTGTGCAGAGTTGCAGAATAGGAAGAAATACTGTTAAGTCTTCAAACTAAAATATCAAAGTCACATATTCCATTCAGTGTGCTTCGCCGCAGTGTAGCAGCACATTCTGTGTACTGTGCAGAGTTGCAGAATAGGAAGAAATACTGTTAAGTCTTCAAACTCAAATATCAAAGTCACATATTCCATTCAGTGTGCTTCGCCGCAGTTTAGCAGCACATTCTGTGTACTGTGCAGAGTTGCAGAATAGGAAGAAATACTGTTAAGTTTTCAAACTCAAATATTAAAGTCACATATTCCATTCAGTGTCTTTCACCGCCGTTTAACAGCCTATTCTGTGTACTCTGTACAGTTGCAGAATTATAAGAAATACTGTTAAGTTTTCAAACTCAAATATTAAAGTCACATATTCCATTCAGTGTCTTTCACCGCCGTTTAACAGCCTATTCTGTGTACTCTGTACAGTTCCAGAATTATAAGAAATACTGTTAAGTTTTCAAACTCAAATATTAAAGTCACATATTCCATTCAGTGTCTTTCACCGCCGTTTAACAGCCTATTCTGTGTACTCTGTACAGTTGCAGAATTATAAGAAATACTGTTAAGTTTTCAAACTCAAATATTAAAGTCACATATTCCATTCAGTGTCTTTCACCGCCGTTTAACAGCCTATTCTGTGTACTCTGTACAGTTCCAGAATTATAAGAAATACTGTTAAGTTTTCAAACTCAAATATTAAAGTCACATATTCCATTCAGTGTGTTTCAACGCCGTTTAACAGCCTATTCTGTGTACTCTGCAGAGTTGCAGAATAGTAAGAAATACTGTTAAGTTTTCAAACTCAAATATTAAAGTCACATATTCCATTCAGTGTGTTTCACCGCAGTTTAGCAGCCTATTCTGTGTACTCTGTACAGTTGCAGAATAATAAGAAATACTGTTAAGTTTTCAAACTCAAATATTAAAGTCACATATTCCATTCAGTGTGTATCACCGCCGTTTAGCAGCCTATTCTGTGTACTCTGAACAGTTGCAGAATAGTAAGAAATACTGTTAAGTTTTCAAACTCAAATATTAAAGTCACATATTCCATTCAGTGTGTTTCAACGCCGTTTAACAGCCTATTCTGTGTACTCTGCAGAGTTGCAGAATAGTAAGAAATACTGTTAAGTTTTCAAACTCAAATATTAAAGTCACATATTCCATTCAGTGTGTTTCACCGCCGTTTAACAGCCTATTCTGTGTACTCTGTACAGTTGCAGAATTATAAGAAATACTGTTAAGTTTTCAAACTCAAATATTAAAGTCACATATTCCATTCAGTGTCTTTCACCGCCGTTTAACAGCCTATTCTGTGTACTCTGTACAGTTCCAGAATTATAAGAAATACTGTTAAGTTTTCAAACTCAAATATTAAAGTCACATATTCCATTCAGTGTGTTTCACCGCCGTTTAACAGCCTATTCTGTGTACTCTGCAGAGTTGCAGAATAGTAAGAAATACTGTTAAGTTTTCAAACTCAAATATTAAAGTCACATATTCCATTCAGTGTGTTTCACCGCAGTTTAGCAGCCTATTCTGTGTACTCTGTACAGTTGCAGAATAATAAGAAATACTGTTAAGTTTTCAAACTCAAATATTAAAGTCACATATTCCATTCAGTGTGTATCACCGCCGTTTAGCAGCCTATTCTGTGTACTCTGAACAGTTGCAGAATAGTAAGAAATACTGTTAAGTTTTCAAACTCAAATATTAAAGTCACATATTCCATTCAGTGTGTTTCAACGCCGTTTAACAGCCTATTCTGTGTACTCTGCAGAGTTGCAGAATAGTAAGAAATACTGTTAAGTTTTCAAACTCAAATATTAAAGTCACATATTCCATTCAGTGTGTTTCACCGCCGTTTAACAGCCTATTCTGTGTACTCTGTACAGTTGCAGAATTATAAGAAATACTGTTAAGTTTTCAAACTCAAATATTAAAGTCACATATTCCATTCAGTGTCTTTCACCGCCGTTTAACAGCCTATTCTGTGTACTCTGTACAGTTCCAGAATTATAAGAAATACTGTTAAGTTTTCAAACTCAAATATTAAAGTCACATATTCCATTCAGTGTGTTTCACCGCCGTTTAACAGCCTATTCTGTGTACTCTGCAGAGTTGCAGAATAGTAAGAAATACTGTTAAGTTTTCAAACTCAAATATTAAAGTCACATATTCCATTCAGTGTGTTTCACCGCAGTTTAGCAGCCTATTCTGTGTACTCTGTACAGTTGCAGAATAATAAGAAATACTGTTAAGTTTTCAAACTCAAATATTAAAGTCACATATTCCATTCAGTGTGTATCACCGCCGTTTAGCAGCCTATTCTGTGTACTCTGAACAGTTGCAGAATAGTAAGAAATACTGTTAAGTTTTCAAACTCAAATATTAAAGTCACATATTCCATTCAGTGTGTTTCACCGCCGTTTAGCAGCCTATTCTGTGTACTCTGCAGAGTTGCAGAATAGTAAGAAATACTGTTAAGTTTTCAAACTCATATATATTAAAGTCATATATATCGTGTAAGATGAAGAAGGCGGGTAAAAAGGGACGGGGAAGTGGACGTGATCCTGAAAGTTCAGGGCGCGGGTCAGGACGCGGAGAAACTGTGCCTGGTGCCAGAGCACAAGAAAGAAAGACATCCACCATACCTAGCTTCATGTCTGATTTCACAGGGCGTCGCAGGACATCACTCTCGAGGTCCGACCAGTGCGAACAGGTGGTCGGTTGGATGACAGCTGATACTGCTTCCAGTCGGTTAAGCACCACCCTGTCTTCCACCAAGTCCACTCTCAGTAGCCAAGAGTCTGGTCAACATAATCCTCACTCTGATCATCCTTCCTCCCACCATACACGGTCTGGTCAAAGAAGTGATCCCACACTGGGATATAGTGATGAGCTCGTCTCATCACCAATCCTTCATTTGACCCTCTCTCCAAGCACGCTTGCAGAGGAACATGACATCTTGTGCCCTGATTCACAACCTCTAGAGGCTACCCAATCACAAGAAGATGACAGATGTGAACGGCATTTAAGGTCAAAGGAAGTAGTGGATGATGATGATGATGATGAGACACAGTTGCCATTAAATCAACCACTATTTCCTTCTCAAGACCTTGTTGAGGAGAATGTTATACAGTTGTCAATGACCGAGTATGTGGTGGGATCAAGACTTGAGGAGGATGATCAGAGTGAGGAAGTGGAGGAGGACTTGGTGGACGATGAGGTGACTGACCCCACCTGGGAAGGTGTAGAGCCGAGCGATGACAGCAGTCCTGAGGGTGAGCCATCTGCAGCACCGCAACAGGCTGGAAGAGGCAGTGGTGTGGCTACAGAAAGAAGGCGGACCGCACCAAACCGGCCCGCAAATGTTCCACGGAGCACCCCCTTGCGTAAATCTACCTTGCCAAGGGGTAGGTGTTCCGCGGTATGGCGTTTTTTTAAGGAAAGTGCGGACGACAAAAGATTTGTAGTTTGCAACCTGTGCCACACCAGAATGAGCCGAGGCATGAACACTAGAAACCTCACCACCACCAGCATGATCCGACACATGGCATCCAAGCACCGTAGTAAGTGGGAGGAACGCCTGGATCGCCCATCTGTGTCTGCAGGCCACACCACTGCCTCCTCTTCCCCTGTTTTCGGTGCCGGCCAATCGCCTGTCGAAGGCGCAGGCCCGCATACCTCCCGCCCTGCACCTGTAGCATCTGAAGCACCATCAGCGACCACATCCACTTCCCTGTCCCAGCACAGCGTCCAAATGTCGTTACCCCAGGCATTTGAGCGCAAGAGAAAATACCCAGCCACCCACCCACAGGCCATAGCACTAACCTCACACCTTTCAAAATTACTGGCCATCGAAATGCTGCCATTTAGGCTTGTGGACACTGAGTCCTTCCGCAGCCTGATGGCAGCAGCTGTCCCTCGGTACGCGGTCCCCAGCCGCCACTACTTTTCCCGGTGTGCCATCCCCGCATTACACCACCATGTGTCCCGTAACATCACCCGTGCCCTGACCAACGCAGTTACTGGGAAGGTCCACTTAACGACTGACACATGGACAAGTGCTTGTGGCCAGGGACGCTACATTTCCCTGACGGCACACTGGGTGAATGTCGTGGAGGCTGGGAGCGACTCGGACCCTGGGATGGCACGGGTGCTACCCACGCCGAGGATTGCGGGCCCTACCTCCATCAGGGTTTCCACCAGCACCTACGTTATTGGCTCCTCCTCCTCCGTTTCCACCTCCGAATTCTCTACACACACCGCCACTCCCCCATCAGCCAGTAGCTGGAAGCAGTGTAGCACTGCAGTGGGGAAGCGTCAACAGGCCGTGCTGAAGCTGATCTGCCTTGGGGACAAACAGCACACGGCCTCAGAGCTGTTGCAGGGGATTAGTCACCAGACCGAGCAGTGGCTCTCGCCACTCAACCTGCAAGCAGGCATGGTTGTGTGTGATAATGGGCGTAACTTGGTGGCGGCTTTGGAGCTCGGCAAGCTCACACACGTACCATGCCTAGCGCATGTATTTAATTTAGTGGTGCAGCGATTTCTAAAAACCTACCCCAATGTGCATGATCTCTTGACCAAGGTGCGCCGCGTGTGTGCACATTTCCGTAAGTCATCTACAGCTTCGGCCGGCCTGTTGAAGCTGCAGCAGCGCTTACAATTGCCAGCTCACCGGCTGCTGTGTGACGTGAGCACGCGCTGGAACTCCACCTTCCACATGTTGGCCCGGCTTTGTGAGCAGCAGAGGGCAGTAGTGGAGTACCAGCTGTTACACGGTCGTCGCCTCTCCGTTCAACTTCCTGTAATCAGAAGTGAGGAGTGGGAATGGATGTCAGACCTCTGCGAGGTTTTACGCAATTTTGAGGAATCGACACAGATGGTGAGCGGCGATAACGCTATTATCAGTGTAACCATCCCACTTCTGTGTCTACTGAAACGCTCGCTGCTCACAATTAAAACCGACGCTTTGCATGTGGAAGAGGTGGAAATGGGGGAGGAAGAGCTTACACAAGGTGATAGCCAGAGCACCCTCACTTCGTCTTCTCAGCGACAATTGGAGGAGGCGGAGGAGGAGGAGGAGGAGGAGGAGGAGGAGGAGGAGGAAGACACGGTTGCCTCCGCTACAGAGGGTAGCCATGGAACTTTAGTTCCATCTCTTCAGCGTGGGTGGGCAGAAGAGGAGGAAGAGGATGAGGATATTGAGAGTCAGCCTCCTGGTGAGGACAGCGAAATCTTGACTGTTGGTACTCTGGCACACATGGCTGACTTTATGTTAGGCTGCCTTTCCCGTGACCCACGCGTTGTACGCATTTTAGACAACACGGATTACTGGGTGTTCACCCTTCTGGACCCCCGCTACAAAGAGAATTTCTCATCTCTCATTCCTCCGGTGGAGAGGACAAGCAAAATGGTGCAATACCAGAAGGTTCTTGTTGAAAAATTGCTCCAAAATTTTCCATCTGACAACGCTGGCGGCAGAGTACGTGCTACCTTGGCCAACCGAGAAGGGGAGAAAAGGGGAGCACACAGCAGTTCCGACAAAGGCAGGGCAACACTCTCCAAGGCGTGGGACACCTTCATGACACCCCGCCAGCACCCTCACCCTGATGCGCAGCCTAGTGTCACAAGGAGGGAAAAGTTTTGGAAGATGGTGAAGGAGTACGTAGCAGACCGTGTCAGCGTCCTCAATGATCCCTCTGTGCCTTACAACTACTGGGTGTCCAAGCTGGACACGTGGTATGAACTGGCACTCTACGCCTTGGAGGTGCTGGCCTGCCCTGCCGCCAGCGTTCTGTCTGAGCGGGTATTTAGTGCTGCTGGTGGCATCATAACAGATAAGCGTATCCGCCTTTCCACCGACAATGCTGATAGGTTGACACTTATAAAAATGAACAAGGCCTGGATTTCCCCTGACTTCTCCACTCCACTGGAGGAAAGCCCCGGGGGAACATAAACTCACTTTATATATGTTATTTACAATGATGGGAATACTCTGTATTCCCATTCACCCCTTCCACCCCAAAAACGGGTATATGGTTGACTCTTAATGTTCTCATCCTCCTCCTCCTCTTCCATATGCCCTGGGATATAATTTTTATATAGGGCCAGCTCACCAGCGTGCCCTGGGATATAATTTTTATATAGGGCCAGCTCACCAGCGGGCCCTGTGATATAATTTTTATATAGGGCCAGCTCACCAGCGGGCCCTGTTTGCCAATTTTTATATAGGTCAGCTCACCAGCGGGCCTTCTCATATAATGTTTTATTGGGTCAGCTCTCTAGCGGGCCCTCTCATATAATGTTTTATAGCGTCAGCTCACTAGCGGGCCTTCGCATATAATGTTTAGGATGGTCAGCTCTGCAGCAGACCCTCACCCATAATGTTTTAGATGGTCAGCTCAGCGCACGTTTCCCTCTTAATCATGGCCTCAGTTCTGAAAATCAAGGAAATTTTTGGGAGAATTTGCCTCTGCGCACGTTTCCCTCTTAATCATGGCCTCAGTTCTGAAAATCAAGGAAATGTTTGGGATAATTTGCCTCTGCGCACGTTTCCCTCTTAATCATGGCCTCACTTCAGAAAATCGATGAAATTTTTGGGAGAATTTGCAGATGATATACAAGTAAATATACAGCAAATACTGTTTGGTAACAATTTTTCGCCTAAAGTCGTTTTTATTTTCCTTTTTGTGTGTTTTACGGTCAGTCTGTAAAAATGGCGTACTACGGGCGAAAGATCGTTCCCAGCAGCGATGTTGGAGTCCAAGGTGCATCCAGACATCCTCCCTATGCTGTCCCTGAACCATTTCTGTAGTGTTTCCATCTTTTTCTGCCCTTTTCCTATGGACCAGGCACCCTCCCCTCATCAGAGCAGGGGGTGCCTGGTGTAATGCTCGAGTCCTCCCATTGACTTCAATGGGGCTCGGGTGCTCGGCCGAGCACTCGAGCCTCAGGGGGTGCTCGGTCAGAGCACCCGAACATCCGAGCATTGGGGTGCTCGCTCATCACTAGTATTTATAGGTGTTCCTACTGCTCCATAGAGATTGAGGTATTTTTAGGTGTCCTTACTGCTCCATAGGGATTGAGGTATTTTTAGGTGTTCCTACTGCTCCATAGGGATTGAGGTATTTTTAGGTGTCCTTACTGCTCCATAGGGATTGAGTTATTTTTAGGTGTTCCTACTGCTCCATAGAGATTGAGGTATTTTTAGGTGAACCTACTGCTCCATTGGGATTGAGCTATTTTAGGTGTGCTAGCACTGCAGGACATTCTTTGTTCTTTTCTTTTGTATACTATGTCATAAGGAGCATATACTTTTGTCAGGGTCATCCACGGTAAACAGATCAAAGCTAAGAAACCAAACTAAATCAATCCAAAATCTGACAAACATACTGGGCAAGTGTGGAAGATTGTGGTTCATTCCCTCATATGGCTTCACAACAAAATAAATGGCCCTTATACCCCAGAGGCTTGCAAATAACTAAGCTAAATAGCAGAGGGTGCTAAGAATCACTGGATTCTATCAGGTTGCCTTTGGACTTTAGACATTGGAATGCTTCACATTCTGTCTATGACTTGAGTACGGTTTTACAACTATGGGAGCTAGTACAAGAACTGAACAACATCAGTTGGAACATTACTGGCTTATCTGAGACTCATAAAAAATACAAAGATTTATTCAATTTAGATTATGGACATTGGCTATACTATAAAGGAACCAACGATGGAAGAAGCAGAGGAATCAGATGTAAAACAATATTCACTGATTGCTCAGTCTTCAACCGACCATCAGCTGGTGAGAACAAAAATCAAAATTGACTGCAAGAAAGAAGGGAAAAAAATGATAAAGCTGACAAATTTTAAGATAAACACTAGTATTTTGAATTAACACACTCCAATTGCTTCAGTGTGATGCAAGGCCTTCCATACACAGACATTTCAACCCACAATGATAAAGTCATGGAGATTATCATAGACACTGTGTATGCCCTTGCACCTACTGTGAAACAAGAAAAAACAACCAGAACAAAATGAAACTCTCTCTCTCTCTCTATTATATATATATATATATATATATATATATATATATATATATATATATATATATATATATATATATATAATTGAGACAATAACCAAAAATGAGCACTCATAAGGACTTGCAATGAAAAGAAAAAATGTATTGCCTTCAGAAAGGCCCTTTAGGGGACTGAAATGTCGACAATGCATTTTTTTTCATTGCAAGTCCTTATGAGCGCTCATTTTTGGTTATTGTCTTAATAACTTATATGTTATATTATTGATTTTGCAGCACCAATGCATTTTTTTTTTTGCCTAAGCTACATTATATATATATATATATATATATATATATATATATATACATGCATACAAATAGAAATGGCAACGTTACCATGATAGAAGTGCACCCTCAAGTCCTGAGAGTACACATCTATCATGGTAATGTTGCCATTTCTATTTGTATACACGATTTTTGAAGTAGCACCTAGGCATTAAATTGTACAAAACTGGTCAAATAGGAGTGCCCATTTGCTTGTGTATATATATATATATATATATAAACACACAAATGTTCAGTACATGGAGCACTCTTTAGACAGTTTAGATAACTTGCCTGGTTGCCAGTCTCCAAGGGTTGCAGGATACAGTAGATCAGGAAAAGGAACGCAAACTTCAAGAGCCCTGTGACTGAGTTTCTTTTCCTCATCTACTACATACATATATATATATATATATATATATATATATATATATATATATATATATACATACAGATACACACACATGCAGTGAGAGAAAGAGGCTAATGACTTACAATTCTGGTCCAAACTAACTGTACCACAGAGGACATATCACCATTCTCTATAGCATTTGAGGGGTTGAAGTAATTGGAGATTTTTGTTAGCCATCATCTCTGGTGAAGTCAGTTTGCTCCAGAATTACTCCTCTTTAGCTTATTGCACAAGATCCCATATTCTTTAAAATGCTGGCAAAACATGAAAAAGTATGTGGGAATATTTAGTGAATAAAGCACGTATATGTTTGATGTTTACCAAGGAATAGAATGATCTGTTACGTTTGATGATAGTGATATATCTGACACAAACATTTTTTTCTCTGGCACTCAAAGGGTTAAGATAAACACACAAAAAAAGTTTGCTTCAGATTTATCACTATCACTTGGTGCCTTTAAGCCTATGAGTGCCAGAGGGGTAGGCAAAGCATTGCTTTGCAATGCGTTGCGTTCCCCTTTGGCACTCGAAGAGTTAAATTTGATGGTCAGACATAAAAGTACATATCTGTAAATATATAATGCTTCATCTAGCATGCTTGCTAACTAAAAATTGCATATAAAATCTTCAACTCTAATTTATGGATACATTTCATTAACACTGGTCAGGCTTAATAGGCAACCCAATAATTATCTTGTTACAAGCAACATAATTGCTTGCATTCTGGTTAGTCACTCAAGAGGTTCATAATTTCAACAAAGCAACAAAGAGTCACTCGTTTAAGTCTATGGGGAACATTGTGGCTGGGTATTTCCTTCCTCTGAGGAATGATTACAGCACAAGCATTTATGAGCTCTGGAAACCCGATACTTGGCACGGATGGAGGACTCAGTGAAGAAAGAGGAAAGTCGGGAGAGAGGAAGAAGCGTTGGGGAGGGTCAACAAGCTGATGAACTTTGGCTTTTAAAATGTGTACAACCAACAAACTTAAGCAAAATCCATGCTGCGTCCTGCAGTAATATTAAGATTAACCCCATGGGTGCTAGAGATATCGTCGATATATTGCTTTTAAATGCATTGGAGACATCTCTGTTGTTCAAGGGTTTAACCCCAGACGCACCATTGTTGTGTTTAATACATTACAAAACAATGCAAAGAACTACACTTCTATAATGTTCCAAGGGTCAAAAGAACACTAACTCATCATTATAATAAACCCCTTGCATATCTTAATCTGGGTAGAAATTAGTATTGGCATCTATGAACTGAATGAATTAAAGGGAAAGTAATGTTTCATAATAAAAACAGCTCTAATTAATCATCACAGTATTTGGACTTTGGAGAGTGTTATTTCAGTTCTGTCAGAGTTGTAGTTCAGTGATAAAAATTTCCCCCTCCGTCCCCTTTTACTGTTGTAACACTGCTCAGCCAAAGCAGAAGGGAGGTGCCCAGGTAGATTACACAGAGGGACAATCTTCAATTAAGATAAGGGAAAAACCTGAAAAGCTTGTCAAAGGGGGAAGGGCTTTCATTGTTTTCATATAAAGAAGATTGTCCCCTGCTGTTATCTGTCTGGTCTTACAACCAGATTCACATCTGAGAAGAGATGACTTACACTAGGTAAAAGGGCGGGAGGGGAAACTTTGCTTGTGAATATCTCTTAAACCATAAAGGTTTGAGAGATAAGACATATCATTCTTCATGTTTTTTTAATGCCTACAAAATAAAATAAAGTTTAAACGAAGTATTACTATCCCTTTAGATAAAATCTTCATTTAGTACTGGAAATCTTGTCCACTGAGGCAGGCATGATTCAATGCTGCAGTACTCCAAGTGCCTCAAATTGAAGGTGTCCTTAACGACTTTAGTTGGTGGAGTTTCAGGTTCTGGAAGCCTGTAGACTAATTAACCCCTTGAGTTCCAGAGAGGTATCCAACATGTTAAAAATTATTTTGGAGAACCAGTCCATGTAGATTTGATATCTGGTCCAAATAAAAGCGAGTGGAGGTTTGTTATTAGGAAGGGCTAGTATTCTTTTAAGTATTTTAAAGGAATAGTAATGTTTCACAAAAAAAAAGCTCAGATTAATCTTCATAGTATTTTGGCTATGGAGATTGTTATGTCAATACTGTCCAAATTGTAGTATAAGAGTAATTGAATTATTACTTTTTACCCCTTTTTACCTAGTGTAACACTGCTCATCTCAGGTGTGGAATCTGGTCTCTTGACCAGACAGGTCACAGTAAGGGGCAATTACCTTACTGTGAGCATAAGGAAAACCCTGCCCACCTTGGCAGGTTTTTCAGATTTTTCCTTATCTCACTGATGATTGTCCCTTACTGCCATCCATCCAGACAGTATTGTTGTTCTGAGGTGAGCAGTGTTACATCAGTAAAAGGGGCGGGAGTGGGATTCTTTATCATTCAATTACTCTTCAAATACTATGAAGATTAATTGGAGCTGCTTTTTTATGAAACATTACTATGTTTTTATTTCAAGATTCCCTTCTATTTGGCAGATACAGTATTAGTTCAAATTTCTCTAATTAGAGATACCATGATATGGTTCCAGGTTTACTTATTGTTCTTTCCTCATATGATCTTGTCCTTTTATATTCTCTCTTTATTCTCTTTCTTTATTGTTCCCATTAGCTGCTGTTTCTTTGCTTCAGTTCCTTTACACAATTATAGCGTTTTCAGGCACACAAAAAAACACAATTTTTCTCTTTTTTGTTATAATTATAATTTCTACCTTTTTGCTACCGCCAATGAAATTCCCATAGGAACATTGCCAGTTTCTGCCCAATTTTCACATATGCTTTCTATGACAGTTAAAAATCCAGCTGCAATTCTGCGGCTGCTGAGTGCTGAAGTTGAGATATCCACAGTTGAAAGTAATCGTTGGTAGCTGGCTGAGTCTTATGGTAACATAAGCCTTGAAAGTATTATTAGCAGGCTAAGTCTGACAGCAACAGGTTGGTAGGGACCTCAATAGTAAGCTGGTGAATGTGATATATCATGTGGTTACATTTTTGCACAGAATATAAAGCATTGCGAACACTGTAGAACCGGCCAAAATGTGCATAGCTTTCTTTGAGGGTTTTAGATTCTGAGAGGAATGCATGAAGGGTGCATGAAGTATGCCTGCTATTCTCAAGGTAGCTGTCATATTGGAGCCATTTTCAGGAGACACATCTACACCTTTGTAGGATTTTCTCTTAAAGCTCTGCATCCATAAAGTGGCATGGCAATGGCACAGACTAACTTACAGCTTGCCTTTTCTACTAGTATCAGAGGCAACATTTGTGGTGACCCACTGAGGCTGCTGTATAATACTGCCCAGTGATGGAAAATGTACCCAGTGTGAAGTAACAGTCATATAGTCTGTACTCTGGTCACTTGTCCATATATCTGTGGCCAACAGAAATTTCTTGTAATCAAATATTTCCAGCCTTTTACCATGACACTAACCTGCATGAAGAACTCTGGCACATCGTTTAAGAAACATAACTGCAGCTTTGGGTATGCCAGCATGATGCAACACATAACATCAGTTCTGGAGGAAAAACAACATTTGCTGTTGACAGAACATGGAAGAAGAATTGTGTAACTTAATTGTTTCAGAACCATTACTAGTGGATGTGGTGGTGGTGGATCTTTTATTGTTTATGGGGACTCTATAACTCTTGTCACAGCCAGTAGTAGATACATGAGCATTATTGTTACTGAGTGAAAATGTGGTTCCACTCCCTGAGACATCTACAGCACTAGTATTATGTACCCAGTTGCCCATTACACCTTTAGGAGTGTTTTTACACCTGCTAAACATCACTACTTTGACATGCTGCTATTGTGTCTCCCAATAAGACCTATGATTGTTCCTCAGATGGGATCTCAATAAGGATGTGCCAAAATAGGATTCTGATTTCCCTCTGTGCACATGTAATTTTTACAGAGACAACAGAAAGCAACATGTGTAGCTTTTAGATCTTTAGTTAAGTATCTCCACACTGAACATTTCCTAGACTAAGGGGTTCCTGAGGACCTACGTCTACTAGTACTACTACTACTACTTCTACTACTACTTCTATCAGGGTAACTGTTGCAATAGTACTAGGAGTAAGTGTCAGTGGAGGTACACTTTGAACAGCAATAGATGCATTTCTAGCCAGGGTGATATGACCTGCATTGCTGCTTATTTCAATAATAGCTGAGTGAGATTGGCTAGGAGTTGAACTTGATGATGACTGAGATGATTTGTTGGACATAATAATGACAGTGTAGATATTTATAACAGAGCTGTTAGCATGCAGATTTATATTTTTCTGTCTAAAAATTATATATGATGTATGTTTCTGTCTCTGTAACTGTCACTCTGAGTCTCTGATCAAGTGTTAGAGTAAGATCTACTGTCCGTCTCTGTTACCTATCAGTCAAAAGTATTTATTTTATTATTTTTTAAACTGTCACTGTCAGTGTTATTGTCAGTGTCACTGTCTGCAATTCAAACCACTCTCCTTCAACCTTCCAGATAACTGGCCAGCGCCAATACTTCTTAAGTCAGACAACTCCAGCTCTCCCTCTTTGGCTGTCTGTATCTAGACGTTATTAGCTAGTGACATTGTAGCAGCTTTCTCTTTCTCGCCCAAGGACTGAGCTGTTAATTTTACAGTACAGTACTGGATAGACCTGGTAGCTTCAGAATCATCAGTTTGCAATTAGGAATAATGTGCACAGCAGCTGGTAAAAACACCACCAAACCTCAGTGTATGTTTGTCCCTCTTGCTCTTGTAGATGTAGGAGTGAGAGAGTATGCATAAATTGTGCCTATCTGTTTTGAATGTTATGTGTGGTATCAGTCACTCAGTCTCAATAGAGTCTCAGGCTCAGCAAGCTACCTCAGATAGGAAGGATCACTTCATCTGCCTATATGACTCTGTCACTTATCAAACAAAAAGGTTTTGTTTGTGGGTTTCTTAATGATCCTTTCCCTGTCACACCAACACCCAGAGAACAAGTGATAGTGGCTACCACCAGAAACAGACAAAGTCAAGATCACAGGTACTAGATGCTGAGTAATGACCTTCCAAGCCTGAAGATGGTGGGAAGGACCAGGGTTTAAGTAGACTGCAACAAGGTGTGGACACTTAGCAATCAGTGCTAAGTGTGCCTACTAACAGGATGAGCTGGATGGATTGCGACACACACCTTGCACATCCATGAGCCAAGCCATGTATGAGCAGGAAAAAGTGAAACAGTATATTGCTTAGAACACCTTCTTGAGTGACAAGGGCTGGGTTTTGACATAATTCAATCTGGTAAACAGAAAGTTTTTTCCCTCACTATCCTTACACTTAAGTTATAGTTGATCTGATCCATCAATCAGACGGAGCATGATATTGATATCACCTACTGTCTAAAATATTTGATAGAATCATGGACATGAACTTTGTCAGTAACTGAACATTATGAGGCAACATCAGCCTACATGCATGAGTAGCAAGTAAACACTACAGATGGATTGGAACTTTTTTCTTCAAGTTCTGAAGATATCAATTACTGTTTGTCTATTATGAAAGATCAAAGTGTTTACAACTGTAGGCTTCTCCCTACAACAAGCGGTAGAAGCAGAAGAGTAGAAGAACCTG
Source organism: Rhinophrynus dorsalis (assembly GCA_037306005.1). NCBI lineage: Eukaryota > Metazoa > Chordata > Amphibia > Anura > Rhinophrynidae > Rhinophrynus > Rhinophrynus dorsalis. Next base: position 129,987,955 of record CM074726.1, on the reverse strand, counting down.
TTTCTGTTAGTTGTACTAAATTCTACTGAAACCTTATGATCCTCCTTACAGTGCTTCTGAATCCACTTAACCAATCAGTTGTGTTTTTATCTAACTGGCCATCTATCATTTCAAATTTCTCTTTCATTATTCACTTGTAAATCACTGACTTCATATGGTGCTTTAAGTATGCCTTCTTACAACTAGATTGATAGAATCATGTGAAACACAAGGTCATAGGATCAATCAGCTTTCTGTTTTTTTAGCAATAAAAAGTATGATCTGTGTAATTTCTAATAAGTGCACTGCTTAAGATCTGGCACTGAGTACATTTTCATTTTTACACTTTATGCTGGATACGGAGTTTCCATTTAAAGAGAGCCATACAGAATCTGGTTGAATGTATAAGAAATATAGTAGTTGTTGTCAACATATTGCCCTTTATTTTCAGTGCTCTCTAACATTCCCATCTTCTTTCTTACCAACTGGATTTGCAACTTAGGTAAAGAGAAATTAAAATGTCATAGTTTTTTTAATTCTTTGAAAGCTGAATGTTGAGATCCATCTTGTCAACAATATAATATAGTATAACACTATACATAGTACAACTGTTAGGGTGCACAAAGTGAAATAATTAATATGCCAACATATTTTGCAAAATCAACATATTTCATTTCTTTACCCTGAACAGAGTTCACCTTAACCCTTGGATGATAGTGTTTTATTCAATTATTTGCAAATAAGTTCTAAATAGGAAAATGTATCTCACTATAAAATTTTGGATCATGAAATCACAACATAATTATGAAAGGCAGACCCCCAAAATGTCTTGTAGTAAGGAACACATTGGGGAGGGGTTGATAAAGTGGAGATCACTTCTGAAGTCTTCTAAACTCTCAAAGTCCTATGTTATTCTTGAGTTAGAGATATCTTGGTGCATTGTCTCCATGAAATAACATAGGAATTGGAGAGTGTAGAAAACTAGCGAAGTGATCTCCACTTTATCACCATGTTATAACCTTTTTATCACACCTAAGTGCATCTCCCCTCAGGTGTTCTTTAAAACATTACTTACCATTGAACTTACAACTCCAGAAGGATGGGACTTGGAGCTTTGACAATTGGAGATCCACAAAACTGAAAAGAAAGAACTCGCACTTCAAGGACAAATTTTATCTTTCTTTGAGGACTCCTACACACACAAGGTTCAGAATTTAGACAGAATTCAGTTAAAATTGACCAATGAAAGTAGCATTGACCTAAAACCTTGAAAAAATTATAAACATAGATATGATAGCAAATTAAATAATTTCAGTAGATAATCTATTTGATGATAAGCTGTTCAGCTTGCAGTGCTATAATTTTTGTGGTACAAAATTGATATGGACTGGAAAAGAAATGGAAAGGGACTAAAATTGCTAATGTGTGTGTGTGTGTGTGTGTGTGTGTGTGTGTGTGTGTGTGTAAAGAGAGACAGCATGCTATTTTTTACACAGCTATTAAGGTAAGTTAAATTTCAGTATCCCAAAGAGTATTTTATAATATGCTGCACACCTGGCTGGCACAAAATAAATACATATTCATAGAGAAGTAGAAAAAAGCTGCAATGACACAATGGCAGAAATATGCGAATTACTGTAGCATAGCAGAGTGGTAAAGTTCCTGATGTGAACTGGGCTTCAAATCACTTGTGTCTACTGCTGATAAGCTTTGACAAAATAATAATATGACCTCAGGTGTACCAGATGTTGCATTGACACCATGAGAAAAGTGAGAAGACCTTCAACCTCTATCTGCGAAGAATCTCACATGCATGGAGTGGGAATTTCACAAAATGAAAATATATTGACAACTATGATAGTTAACAGAAGTGGAAAAGGAATTAGTGAAATGCATCATCTGTTTTTAATCCCTTTCAGAAGTATGAGGTAAAATTCTCAACAAGGTCATAGGATTTCAGGAACTGTATATCTAGACCAACAGAGAAAAATACTTACTTTATAACCAGATGCAAAATTGTTGCAACATTTACTGCTATAGTATTCCGAGAAGAATATGTATATTATATATAGTAAACATATATAATATTTGCCACTTTAAAGCCTTTTTTTTGTAATTAATTTTATATACCAGCTTTAAACTCTATTCTGTTAGCTAAAACTATTTTTCTGCCTTTGGTATGTCACATTTTGATGCTTAAGTAAAGCGTCAGTACCTACTCATTGCTGTGACTGGTATTTGATGCATTTGTGTTTGACCTCATTTTCACTTACAATAAAAATCTTGGTATCCTATGTTTAAAAAAAGATTTATGTGGAAACTCCGATGTGAATTTAAAGTTACTTGTAGTCGTTTTTTGTCAGGAAGTCATAAAACAATATAACGTGCCAAATTTACAGTTTTAACACTGTTTGTTGGAAAAGATGGAAAGAAAATATTTAAAATATGGCTGCCTTGTTATGGTATTTCTGGTATTTCTAAATTCAGTCAAAAAATTGTAATGATAATTTTGGAGATAAAACAACAGTAACAAGAAAGAAATTTTTTAAACATATTATTTATTTTGAGTTTAATTGTGACTGTGCATTCATTTGATTAATTTAACATAATCAACTGATAAAAGGCCCTTACTCTGTCATATTAGAGAATGATAACATTAATGGTCTGCGGTGAGAAAACAGTGTGATGTAAAGTAGGAATTACTATTTATACACAGAAGTCAGACAAACCCTCATATGGGAATGTCTGTAAACTTGGGTAGCAACCTTGAACATATAATCTTTGATAAGATGAAAATACATCAGAAATAAATGTATGTAATAAAAACGTAACAAAAATATTTTTTAAAAAAGTAATAAAATTACTTACAAATTTAGCAATTTTTATTGAAAATAATCTGGCAAGTTAGCTACTTTAAACGTGTCATATGAAAATTGTGCAGTATAATCTAGAAAATTATTTTTACTAGACTTGTGCATGGAGATACGTTTAAGTTCATCTGAATCATGCCAAATCATGCAAACAAATTTTAAATATTCGGAGAAAAGGAACTTTGTTTGCCTTTATGTTCAGTTAGTCAGAATTTTGTTGAACATATTTGTTGCCTGATTAAATTATCTCAACTCTCTTTGCATCAGGGAAGGCCCCTGCAGCCTTCTCTGGACTGACATTTGAATAATATTAATTCAAATAAATAATAAGAGTAGTTGCTGGAAATAACAATGGCATGTTTGGAACTCTGAACTAGCAGAGTGCCTATTTGTATGCAGTTGTTGCCAGGAACTTGAATGCCAAAAAGTATGCTGTCTCCCGGGAACTCAGGTTTGGATTTTGCAGAGAGGGCAGGCAGATAATTGGCATTGGATGGAGAAGATGCAGCTATATGATACACAGTGGTACCTACTACCAATGACGAGGTAAGAGAAAGGGATCTACAGTGCAAGCTCTTGCTAAGGACCACCAGAGTAGCATTTTCAGAAATACTACCAGGGCCATGCACCAGTGCAGGTAGGGAGAGGGCGCACAGGGATCTTAATGCATGGCTTAAGTACCAGTGTAAGAAGGAGGGTTTGGGTTTTTTAGAAAACTGGACTGACTTTGCTCGTGGTTGTAATCTGTATAGTAGTGACTGATTGCACGAAATGGAAAGGAAGTTGCTATGCTAGGGCATATAAGGTTTAGAAGGCTGGAGGAGCTTCTAAAGTAGGAAAGGAGTGGAGGGTACAGCTTGTAAATTGGGGTTGATAGTGTAGATAGGAACTGGGTACAAGAAAAGGATCATGGGAGAAGGGGTGGAAATAAATGTAGCTAACAAGGTGGATCTCCTATTAAATTCAGATTTAGGCAACTGGTGGGTAAAATATATAATGATGACAAAATGAATTGCATGTTGGCTGATGCAAGAAGTATGGTAGGCAAAATGCGTGATCTGGAATTACTGGCTTTTAATGAGCATTTGCACATAATTGGAATAGCCAAAACATGGTAGGATGATACACATGGTTGGACTGTAAACATTGAGGGTTATTTCCTGTTTAGGAGGGACATGGTTAACAAATGAGAGAAAGGGGTGTGTGGCTGTTTGTGAAACCAGATCTAAATCCAAGTTTAGAGGAAGATGTTTGTATGGAAACTGGAGATAATGTGGAGTACTTGTGGAGAGAAATTGAAGCTGTGACATGAGGTTAAAAAAGGTGTTGGTGGGTGGGTATATGCTGCAAATGACCAAATATTGATGAGACTGTAAAGACTCAACTTAATTGCAAATGAAAAAAAAAGCTGCATATCTTGGGCATACTATAATTGTGGGAGATTTTAACTATTCAAATGTAATCTGGACAAATGAGACATATCAGAGTGCCACGGGAAGCTGGTTTGTGAACATGTTAAGGGGTATCTCTCTGACACCAGTGAAAGAAGTGCCAAAAGAAAGAACAACCTAGTTATAGCAAATAATATAGTTATGGGGTCCATTATTAAAGTAGGTAAATATTTGGGTAGCAGCGATCACAATACAGATTTATTTGAGATCAGTTTGAAAAAAAATGTATAGGTACAACCAAAACGCTTAATTTTAAAAAGCCCAACTTCAAAATGGTATCAGCATGAATGCAACACATAGACTGGAATAAATTATTAAGAGGAAAATGTTAAGGAAAAATAGAATGTAAATTTTGGATACAGAAATATATCCAATGGTATATACCGTTAGGGAAAATGTAAAAGAAGTAGATCACAAAAATATGTTTGAATGCAAACAATTTCAGTGTGAATGAACAACTAATTATCTCTTGAAATACAAGGAGTGCAACAAAGATTGCAAAAAGGCAATTAGGCTAGAAAAAATATAAAATACAAATGAAACAAAAATTGCAATGGAGATCAAGATTAATCAAAAAAAGTAAATACATAAATGGTAAACAACTTAAGAGAGAGTGCATTGGACCTTTCAAAAATCAATATGGGAGAGTTGATTAGGGAGGATAAGGAAAAGGCTGATGTTTTTTTCATTGCAGTATACCAGGGAACAAGATATGTCAGAAAAGTCTCAACAAATATCAATTACAACCATACCATTATCAGATGGGTTAACACAAGAAGAGATCAAGTAAAGACTAGACAAAATTAAGACTACCGTAACAAAGCACCTGGGTCTGATACATCCAAGTGTTCATTGGAAACTCAGTGCAGTGTTAGGAAGACCATTCATTTTAATCTTTAAAGGGATAGTAATACTTAAATATTACTAATCCCCATATTGTAGTCATTTTAAAAATAATTGAATTGTCCCCAGGGTCATCACTCAAACCTTTATGGTTTGAGAGATAACAGTAAGCAATGTTCCCCCCTCCACCCCCTTCCCTGAAGTCAGCGTTGTACTGACTGCAGGGGAAGTCTGTTGTACAACAGGCTTGTGGCTCTGCAGCAGAGCCGAGATCACGTTAGTAAAAAAAGAATTATTTCACTGAAACGGTCTTCTACGTGTGCTTGGTTTGCTTCTACGTGTGCTTTGTTTGCAAGTACACATAGTAGACCTTTTCAATGAAGTAATTATTTTTTACTAACACAATCTCGGCTCTGCTGCAGAGCCGCAAGCCTGTCATATGACAGACTTTGACTGCAGTCAGTACAATGCTGCATAAAGGTTTGAGAGATAAGACTTATTTTGTTCTTCATGTTTTTTTAATGCCTACAAAATAAAATGAAGTATTACTATCCCTGTAAGTTTGAGCAATAAATCATTTGTTACTTTTCTTTTAAATTAACATACTCAGGAATAACAGGTGTAGTTGCTCACGGCACAGCTGACACTGTCAACTATAGAATGGATGGACATACATTTTTATTTGGTTGTGATGCTCTTCTGTAACACTAGTCCCTGACTCCTAGTCTTTGTAACTAGCTATTATTAATTATTATTTCCTAGCTATTAATTATCATTCACTAGCTAACCTAATGCTAGACACTGCTGCACTAATATACTTCTACAGCCTCCAGCACTAAAGGAAGGCAGTCAGAAGAAAGAATATACATTTGTTTTGTTTCTTCCATGATTACAGTGAGATGATGATCACAATGGCTGTGACACTGTTTCTCTTCTGGCTGCTAAATTGCAAGTAAGGGAAACATGCTACATCCAGATTATATTAGTTTGAAGGGCCATCCCCATGGAAATTAGGATTGGCTAGAGTATAACGCACAATCAGTAACAGCCATAAATAAGACTGTCCCTCCAATTCATGCCAGAATTGCATTGGCTATTGTGTAGCAATCTCTTCTACTCTCTTTCCTCCTACATACAGTATCTTCCCCTTTCCCCACTGAAAGTGGTGTGAACAAATGAATTAATTAACTAATTTATTTCAACAAAAACAGACATTTTCATTATTTATTGTAAGACATCATGCACCTGTCCATTAAGATGTCATTTTAATTTGAATTTCAGGAAACACATGATTTTTGGTTAATTTCAAATTTGTGATAAAACAGATGTGCATGTCTAATTTGTAGTGCTAATAAAGGCTTTTTAATAACATTTTTTAACATGCTTCAATAATGTCAAGGAAATCTGTTTAATAAGTGATAGACATGCTAATTTAATAACCAGGGTTATGTGAAATTTGGTGAACTGTTCTCCAGTTTGGATAAGGCAAAGTGTTCTTCACTTAAAAATATGGAGGACTGTTCTCCACTTTGAAATATGGCAAATTGTTCTCCACTTTAGAGTATGGTGAAGTTCTCCACTTTGGAATGTGGTAAAGTTCTCCTCTTTGGAGTATGGGGAAGTCCTCCACTTTGGAGTATGGTGAAGCTCTCCACTTTGGAGTGAGTTGAAATTCTCCACTTTGGAGTATGGGGAAGCTCTCCACTTTGAAGAATGGCAAACTGTTTTCCACTTTGGAGTATGGGGAACTTAAAAATATAGATGGCTGTTTTTCACTTTGAAATATGGCAACTCCTTCCCACTTTGGAGTATGGCTAACTGTTTTCCACTTTCTAGTATGGGAAACTTAAAAATATAGAGGCATGTTCTCCACTATCAAATATGGCAAACTGTTCTGCACTTTGGAGCATGGTGAAGTTCTCCTCTTTGGAGTATAGCAAATTGTTTTTCACTTTGTAGTGTGGCAAATTATTCTCCAATTTGGCGTATAGTGAACCGAACAGTTCTCCATTTTAAAGTATGGCAAACTGTTCTCCATTTTGGTGTATGGCAAAGTGTTCACAAGTATCTCAAAACTAACAATTCACCAGTGTCAGGGAGGTAAACTTATTTCTATGAAAAAAATAAGTAAAACAACATATCCTTAGGATAATGAAAATTACTCATTAAGTCAATATGCAAATGAACCACTGGTGAAGGATACCCCAATGTGCATTGCTAAATGTGGTGCAGGCCTGGTGATGGAAGCATATTTGAGGTGTAAACATAGATATAAGATGGTGGAGATACCTTAGTGCCTACCATGAGATTGATTCTGGTTCAGTTTGCCAAAATAGTGCTAAACTGGACCTGTTTTGGAGTTTAGTACATCTCCTCCCTGGATTCATTTTTCACTAAACCAAAAGCACCATAGTAAACAAATAGATATTCCCCATTTTGTCCTGGACCAAATGCACCATAGTAAACAAATAGAAACTCCCCATTTGGTCCTGGACCAAATGCGCCCTAGTAAACAAACAGAAACTCCCCAATGAGTTAAAAAGGCTTTCAACTCCTTGAAAGCTAGAGAGGTCTACAATGCAGCTGAAGCAATGGGCTGGAGACATCTTTAGAATTTAAGAGGTTAAAAGTAGTGTTGAGCGAGCATGCTCGGCCGATGCTCGGATCGGCTCGAGCATCGCTCTGCTCGGCACATGGCGGTACTCGTACGAGTACCGCATGTGCTCGCCCGCCATGTTCGGGTCTCCTCCCCGCACGTTTCGCGGCTGCTGCGCAGCCAATAAACGTGCAGGGAGGCTCTGACATCAGTGTAATGCCAGCAGCCATGTTGGCTGCTGGCATTACACTGATTGGCTGGCCAGAACCCGTGGTCGGGTGCTGTATAGCATCTGACCAGCGAGTTCGGCTCAGTCTTAGCCAGGAAGAGATGAGGATAGGAAGGGAAAGTCAGTGTAGGGAGAAGAAAAGTCTTGTTGAACAAAAAAAAAGAACCAAAAGTCCTTTTTAGGACTACTGTGTGTGGGGGCAGCAGTTTATTTTGTGTGGGGGGAAAAAAAAAAAAAAAAAAAAAAACATATTCTGTTTAGTGTGCAAAGTTGCAGATTAGAGCACATTCTGTTTAGTGTGCAAAGTTGCAGATTAGAGCACATTCTGTTTAGTGTGCAAAGTTGCAGATTAGAGCACATTCTGTTTAGTGTGCAAAGTTGCAGATTAGAGCACATTCTGTTAAGTCTTCAAACTAAAATATCAAAGTCACATATTCCATTCAGTGTGCGTCGCCGCAGTTTAGCAGCACATTCTGTGTACTGTGCACAGTTGCAGAATAGGAAGAAATACTGTTAAGTTTTCAAACTAAAATATCAAAGTCACATATTCCATTCAGTGTGCTTCGCCGCAGTTTAGCAGCCTATTCTGTGTACTCTGCACAGTTGCAGAATAGGAAGAAATACTGTTAAGTTTTCAAACTAAAATATCAAAGTCACATATTATATTCAGTGTGCGTCACCGCAGTTTAGCAGCCTATTCTGTGTACTCTGCACAGTTGCAGAATAGGAAGAAATACTGTAAAGTCTTCAAACTAAAATATCAAAGTCACATATTCCATTCAGTGTGCGTCACCGCAGTTTAGCAGCCTATTCTGTGTACTGTGCACAGTTGCAGAATAGGAAGAAATACTGTTAAGTTTTCAAACTAAAATATCAAAGTCACATATTATATTCAGTGTGCGTCACCGCAGTTTAGCAGCCTATTCTGTGTACTCTGCACAGTTGCAGAATAGGAAGAAATACTGTAAAGTCTTCAAACTAAAATATCAAAGTCACATATTCCATTCAGTGTGCGTCACCGCAGTTTAGCAGCCTATTCTGTGTACTGTGCACAGTTGCAGAATAGGAAGAAATACTGTTAAGTTTTCAAACTAAAATATCAAAGTCACATATTATATTCAGTGTGCGTCACCGCAGTTTAGCAGCCTATTCTGTGTACTCTGCACAGTTGCAGAATAGGAAGAAATACTGTTAAGTTTTCAAACTCAAATATCAAAGTCACATATTCCATTCAGTGTGCGTCACCGCAGTTTAGCAGCCTATTCTGTGTACTCTGCACAGTTGCAGAATAGGAAGAAATACTGTAAAGTCTTCAAACTAAAATATCAAAGTCACATATTCCATTCAGTGTGCGTCACCGCAGTTTAGCAGCCTATTCTGTGTACTGTGCACAGTTGCAGAATAGGAAGAAATACTGTTAAGTTTTCAAACTAAAATATCAAAGTCACATATTATATTCAGTGTGCGTCACGGCAGTTTAGCAGCCTATTCTGTGTACTCTGCACAGTTGCAGAATAGGAAGAAATACTGTTAAGTTTTCAAACTCAAATATCAAAGTCACATATTCCATTCAGTGTGCGTCACCGCAGTTTAGCAGCCTATTCTGTGTACTCTGCACAGTTGCAGAATAGTAAGAAATACTGTTAAGTTTTCAAACTCAAATATCAAAGTCACATATTCCATTCAGTGTGCGTCACCGCAGTTTAGCAGCCTATTCTGTGTACTCTGCACAGTTGCAGAATAGGAAGAAATACTGTAAAGTCTTCAAACTAAAATATCAAAGTCACATATTCCATTCAGTGTGCGTCACCGCAGTTTAGCAGCCTATTCTGTGTACTGTGCACAGTTGCAGAATAGGAAGAAATACTGTAAAGTCTTCAAACTAAAATATCAAAGTCACATATTATATTCAGTGTGCGTCACCGCAGTTTAGCAGCCTATTCTGTGTACTCTGCACAGTTGCAGAATAGGAAGAAATACTGTTAAGTTTTCAAACTAAAATATCAAAGTCACATATTCCATTCAGTGTGCGTCACCGCAGTTTAGCAGCCTATTCTGTGTACTCTGCACAGTTGCAGAATAGGAAGAAATACTGTAAAGTCTTCAAACTAAAATATCAAAGTCACATATTCCGTGTAAGATGAAGAAGGCGGGTAAAAAGGGACGGGGAAGTGGACGTGATCCTGACAGTTCAGGGCGCGAGTCAGGACGCGGAAAAACTGTGCCTGGTGCCAGAGCACAAGAAAGAAAGACATCCACCATACCTAGCTTCATGTCTCATTTTACAGGGCGTCGCAGGACATCACTCTCGAGGTCCGACCACTGTGAACAGGTGGTCGGTTGGATGTCAGCTGATACTGCTTCCAGTCGGTTAAGCACCACCCTGTCTTCCACCAAGTCCACTCTCAGTAGCCAAGAGTCTGGTCAACATAATCCTCACTCTGATCATCCTTCCTCCCACCATACACGGTCTGGTCAAAGAAGTGATCCCACACTGGGATATAGTGAGGAGCTCGTCTCATCACCAATCCTTCATTTGACCCTCTCTCCAAGCACGCTTGCAGAGGAACATGACATCTTGTGCCCTGATTCACAACCTCTAGAGGGTACCCAATCACAAGAAGATGACAGATGTGAACGGCATTTAAGGTCAAAGGAAGTAGTGGATGATGATGATGATGATGAGACACAGTTGCCATTAAATCAACCACTATTACTGTCTCAAGACCTTGTTGAGGAGAATTTTATACAGTTGTCAATGACTGAGTATGTGGTGGGATCAAGACATGAGGAGGATGATCAGAGTGAGGAAGTGGAGGAGGACTTGGTGGACGATGAGGTGACTGACCCCACCTGGGAAGGTGTAGAGCCGAGCGATGACAGCAGTCCTGAGGGTGAGCCATCTGCAGCACCGCAACAGGCTGGAAGAGGCAGTGGTGTGGCTACAGAAAGAAGGCGGACCGCACCAAACCGGCCCGCAAATGTTCCACGGAGCACCCCCTTGCGTAAATCTCCCTTGCCAAGGGGTAGGTGTTCCGCGGTATGGCGTTTTTTTAAGGAAAGTGCGGACGACAAAAGAATTGTAGTTTGCAACCTGTGCCACACCAGAATGAGCCGAGGCATGAACACTAGAAACCTCACCACCACCAGCATGATCCGACACATGGCATCCAAGCACCGTAATAAGTGGGAGGAACGCCTGGATCGCCCATCTGTGTCTGCAGGCCACACCACTGTCTCCTCTTCCCCTGTTTTCGGTGCCGGCCAATCGCCTGTCGAAGGCGCAGGCCCGCATACCTCCCGCCCTGCACCTGTACCATCTGAAGCACCATCAGCGACCACATCCACTTCCCTGTCCCAGCACAGCGTCCAAATGTCGTTACCCCAGGCATTTGAGCGCAAGAGAAAATACCCAGCCACCCACCCACAGGCCATAGCACTAACCTCACACCTTTCCAAATTACTGGCCATCGAAATGCTGCCATTTAGGCTTGTGGACACTGAGTCCTTCCGCAGCCTGATGGCAGCAGCTGTCCCTCGGTACGCGGTCCCCAGCCGCCACTACTTTTCCCGGTGTGCCATCCCCGCATTACACCACCATGTGTCCCATAACATCACCCGTGCCCTGACCAACGCAGTTACTGGGAAGGTCCACTTAACGACTGACACATGGACAAGTGCTTGTGGCCAGGGACGCTACATTTCCCTGACGGCACACTGGGTGAATGTCGTGGAGGCTGGGAGCGACTCGGACCCTGGGATGGCACGGGTGCTACCCACGCCGAGGATTGCGGGCCCTACCTCCATCAGGGTTTCCGCCAGCACCTACGTTATTGGCTCCTCCTCCTCCGTTTCCACCTCCGAATTCTCTACACGCAGCGCCACTCCCCCATCAGCCAGTAGCTGGAAGCAGTGTAGCACTACAGTGGGGAAGCTGATCTGCCTTGGGGACAAACAGCACACGGCCTCAGAGCTGTTGCAGGGGATTGGTCACCAGACCGAGCAGTGGCTCTCGCCACTCAACCTGCAACCAGGCAAGCTCACACACGTACCATGCCTAGCGCATGTATTTAATTTAGTGGTTCAGCGATTTCTAAAAACCTACCCCAATGTGCATGATCTCTTGACCAAGGTGCGCCGCGTGTGTGCACATTTCCGTAAGTCATCTACAGCTTCGGCCGGCCTGTTGAAGCTGCAGCAGCGCTTACAATTGCCAGCTCACCGGCTGCTGTGTGACGTGAGCACGCGCTGGAACTCCACCTTCCACATGTTGGCCCGGCTTTGTGAGCAGCAGAGGGCAGTAGTGGAGTCCCAGCTGTTACACGGTCGTCGCCTCTCCGTTCAACTTCCTGTAATCAGAAGTGAGGAGTGGGAATGGATGTCAGACCTCTGCGAGGTTTTACGCAATTTTGAGGAATCGACACAGATGGTGAGCGGCGATAACGCTATTATCAGTGTAACCATCCCACTTCTGTGTCTACTGAAACGCTCGCTGCTCACAATTAAAACCGACGCTTTGCATGTGGAAGAGGTGGAAATGGGGGAGGAAGAGCTTACACAAGGTGATAGCCAGAGCACCCTCACTTCGTCTTCTCAGCGACAATTGGAGGAGGCGGAGGAGGAGGAGGAGGAGGAGGAGGAGGAAGACACGGTTGCCTCCGCTACAGAGGGTAGCCATGGAACTTTAGTTCCATCTCTTCAGCGTGGGTGGGCAGAAGAGGAGGAAGAGGATGAGGAGATTGAGAGTCATCCTCCTGGTGAGGACAGCGAAATCTTGACTGTTGGTACTCTGGCACACATGGCTGACTTTATGTTAGGCTGCCTTTCCCGTGACCCACGCGTTGTACGCATTTTAGACAACACGGATTACTGGGTGTTCACCCTTCTGGACCCCCACTACAAAGAGAATTTCTCATCTCTCATTCCTCCGGTGGAGAGGACAAGCAAAATGGTGCAATACCAGAAGGTTCTTGTTGAAAAATTGCTCCAAAATTTTCCATCTGACAACGCTGGCGGCAGAGTACGTGCTACCTTGGCCAACCGAGAAGGGGAGAAAAGGGGAGCACACAGCAGTTCCGACAAAGGCAGGGCAACACTCTTCAAGGCGTGGGACACCTTCATGACACCCCGCCAGCACCCTCACCCTGATGCGCAGCCTAGTGTCACAAGGAGGGAAAAGTTTTGGAAGATGGTGAAGGAGTACATAGCAGACCGTGTCAGCGTCCTCAATGATCCCTCTGTGCCTTACAACTACTGGGTGTCCAAGCTGGACACGTGGTATGAACTGGCACTCTACACCTTGGAGGTGCTTGCCTGCCCTGCCGCCAGCGTTCTGTCTGAGCGGGTATTTAGTGCTGCTGGTGGCATCATAACAGATAAGCGTATCCACCTTTCCACCGACAATGCTGATAGGTTGACACTTATAAAAATGAACAAGGCCTGGATTTCCCCTGACTTCTCCACTCCACTGGAGGAAAGCCCCGGGGGAACATAAACTCACTTTACATATATTATTTACAATGATGGGAATACTCTGTATTCCCATTCACCCCTTCCACCCAAAAAACGGGTATATGGTTGACTCTTAATCTTCTCATCCTCCTCCTCCTCTTCCATATGCCCTGTGCTATAATTTTTATATAGGGCCAGCTCACCAGCGGGCCCTGTGATATAATTTTTATATAGGGCCAGCTCACCAGCGGGCCCTGTTTGACAATTTTTATATAGGTCAGCTCACCAGCGGGCCTTCTCATTAAATGTTTTATTGGGTCAGCTCTCTAGCGGGCCCTCTCATATAATGTTTTATAGCGTCAGCTCACTAGCGGGCCTTCGCATATAATGTTTAGGATGGTCAGCTCTGCAGCAGACCCTCACCCATAATGTTTTAGATGGTCAGCTCAGCGCACGTTTCCCTCTTAATCATGGCCTCAGTTCAATAAAATCAAGGAAATTTTTGGGAGAATTTGCCTCTGCGCACGTTTCCCTCTTAATCATGGCCTCACTTCAGAAAATCAAGGAAATTTTTGGGAGAATTTGCCTCTGCGCACGTTTCCCTCTTAATCATGGCCTCACTTCAGAAAATCAAGGAAATTTTTGGGATAATTTGCCTCTGCGCACGTTTCCCTCTTAATCATGGCCTCACTTCAGAAAATCAAGGAAATTTTTGGGAGAATTTGCAGATGATATACAAGGATATGCTCGGTCAGAGCACCCGAACACCCGAGCATTGGGGTGTTCGCTCATCACTAGTTAAAAGCCCTATTTAAATCAATGAACATTTTAAATTCTCCACTAAATGACACCAAATGCTAATGTGTCCCTATTGTTTTAGATTTAGAATACATCAGTGATAACTAGCTGTACATCTTTCATTTTCTAAAATTCTTGGTTGGACATATATCTAATTATTATTGCTGATTGGATAACACTATAAACAACTTTTTTTCCTTTCCAGTTTTAGACAATATACAGGTTAACTTGAAACATATATTATTGTACGAAACCAGATGTTTTGACAGGTAGAGAAAGTAGATTGCTTTCTAAAAAATCAATAGCACCTGTCATTTGTCACACAACTGAGAGCAGGTTAAAATAAAATTGGTACCAAATGTTTCCCAGAAAGACCCAGGGCACTTCAAATAACATTTTAAAACATTGCCTCTGGATAAAGTTATTTAGCCTGAACTTTGACCCAATAGGGCATGTCTGAGACCTAGTAAACGTGTTGGTTAATACCAAGAGTAACATGTCATGCTGTTCTAGGAAACACTATAGGACGTTGCTGAATCTTGATAAATGGGATAGTGAGAAATTGACACAGATCATTTTAGTAATCATTTCTTATACAGTATAAAATTGGATTGTTAGTTCACAAATCTCTACTTGAATATTGATATAGTCAAATGTATGCACTTAATAAAATACATAATGAGCAACATCAGAGCAAAAAGTGCTAAAAAGTAGCCAACTGTTTGAAAATATACAAAAGTGAAAACCAAAATATAAAAATTGTCATAAATAGTTTTATATCTTTCCTTACAAATGTGTATAATGTACTTTTACTTAAAAGCCAATGGGCTTTATGTATAAAGGCAAAGTGAAGTGAAACTTGGGCAAACTAACTACATCACAGGGGGAGAAAAAAAATTACCCTAATCACCACTTATTGAAATGGGGCTTTTAAGTCTTTGAATGGTAGAGATGCCTCCAAGGCATTGCTTTGCAGTTGGGCTCCCACAGAATTGTTCCACTTTATTCATAAAGCTTGCTGTGTTTTGAAACAAATTGCACAGCTTACCAAATACTGGAAAAGTAGCTACTAGTTAGTTATGATCATACCTGGGAACTCTCCAGATCTACCCCAGATACTCTGGTTCACAGAATGAGTTACAGAAGTTGATTCTCTGGCTTTGTGAGTTCAGAAGTAACTTACTATCCCACTCATTCTGCCCACTTCCACACTGTTCCTCCCACATCCCTTCACCTTTATATGTAAACCTCGCCTATTAACCCTTCTATTCTATGTCAATCCAGTTAAACCCCTCCCACATTATGCCACGAATACTGTACTTTGGACACTCCCATCCCCAGTCCTGTGAGTTTCTCCGGGGGGCCATGGATGAGAAGGTGACCAGGGGGAGATGCACTAAGCTGTGATAAAGAGGAGATGACTTCTCCAGTGATATCACTTCTCCAGTTCCTATGTTATTCTATGGAACCAATGCACTAAGATTTCTCCCACTTTGGCATTCTTAGTCCATAGGCTCTATAGAATAACACAGGAACTGAAGAAGTGATATCATTGGAGAGTTCATCTCTGCTTTATCACCTCTTTATCACTCCTTAGTAGGGATGGGCAAAACTTGCTGCTGTGTTCCCAAGGGAAATTTTGCGAAAACCACATTGTTATCCTCTTTATCTCGGGAAAATCCGCTTTAAAACTAGCTGTTAAAATTTTTGCATCTTTCGCCCATTGGCCAAAATTTTATCACCATTTTGTCAATGGCTAGAAAGTTTACGCCCATTGATTTACATGTTTTCGCACTTCTGCTATAAAAATGTGACATTTTCGCTGAAGGCGGACACAATAGAAGTAGCTACAGAGCGAGACAGAAGTGCTGTGCTGTTCTCTTGTGATATTTTGCAAAAAGTGAGGCAGGAGAGGCTCATAGTGAATGCTATCACTATGGGCAAGGGGAAAAATAATCAATGGAGGAGCTGGAAGGACCCTTGTGTCCACTGAGTCTGAGGAGGAAGTGATTAGCAGTACTGAACCAATGCTGTCTAGTCCCCCTAAATCACCCCATGGGATCTTGGGGAATTTAATGGGAAGGGAGGGAGAAAAGGGAATGGGTTAGAAGTGAGAAAAGTGAAGAAAGGGAGCAAAGGGAATGGGAAGGGAGGGAGAAAAGGGTAGTACTAGTGAGAGCAGGACAGGTCAGCTGCTTGTGCCTGCTGCAAGACATGCTGCCCCTGCTGCCAGTGCCACCATTTCTGATCCTGCAGCAACTAATGTTGTACCTGTTGCTAGTACTGAACCTGCTGCTAGTACTGAACCTGCTGCCAGTGCTGAACCTGCTGCCACCAATACTTTGCCTGCTGCTAGTGTTTCTTGTAGTACTCAGGGGGTAGAGGAGAAAATTATGCCATGTATGACAGCAGGGGACCCTCTGTCACATTGCTCATCACCTCCTCCAAGCAGCAGTGAGATGTCTGGAATAAAGCAGCAACACGTAGGGACTAGAGGTGTTGGTGGTGTTGGAGAAGCTGGGGTGGAAGAGACATTGATGGCCTTTTTATCAGAAAGTGAGAAAGAATGGGAGGCAGGGATGAGGATGGGCATCACTACCACCACTAGCAATCAGCTTTTGAAATTTGCAGAAATTGCAACTGCTTTAATTTCTGCTGCTGAGATGCAAGGGCAGCAGGATGCTGAGAAGCAAGCTAGTGTGCCACAGACCACCGTGGACACAGTGGCAATGGAGTCAGCAAGTAATGAGGGAGTAGGACAGGTTCTACTTGCCACCGCCAGCAATTCTTCTGGTCTTAGTTGCAATGCTAAATCTGAGGCAGTAACAGCAACATTATCTGCTGCCACAAAAAGTGAAGGGGAATGTGGAGAAGAAGAAGAAAGAGGTCATTCTTCTCCACCTGTTCCCTATCCCTCCCCCTAGAAGTCATGGGTGTGGGACTATTCTCTTTCGGCAGGCACAGTGCAGTCATCATCATCAACGGTACAGTGCAAAATTTGTGACAAGATAGTGAGAAGGGGAAAGGAGGGAACACACCTTGGCACAACCTCCCTGATAACACACATGAAATGCAGACACCATGACATTTATGTCAAACATGTAAAGCCAAACACCCGTTACAGAAATCTAGCTCTGTTACTGTACCACATGACTCTCCAGAAAGGTGGAGATCAAAGAGGAGGAAGAATAAAGAAACCCAGAAAGACACTAGAAGTTCCATAATGAGTGAAACAACTAGCTCACTATCAACATAACCTTTTTCCTCTAGGGTAACAAGTACATCTCCTGCCAATCCACCTCGTTCATTGTTACCTCCCCCGCCAAATGATAGCCACTCTTTTGATGTTACGATATGGCAGTTCATCTCTACCCATTGCACACTGTGTGGTGCACTGACCACACATGCCAGTGTGGTGGAGGAGAATCGATATCAGGCCTTCAAGTGGCATCTGAGGAGATTCCATCCCGCAGAATATGTTAAGATGGTGGCAGGGAGGGTTCATCACTACTATTAAATTGTCAGCAAGTTGTCATGTGTCCTTAACGGACAGTGGCCACTAGCCAACATGACCTGCTGGCATTAGGCCAGTAGGGCACTTTTATTTTTTTCTCAGGGCTTGTGTTTTGAAAATAAATAAATAAATAAATAAAAACTAGTCCTACAAAAAAAATAAACAATATTTGGGGGGTTTGTTTCTAACAAGTTTAAGTCCTACAAATCAATGTTTCTTCAGGGCTTGGGCCTCTAATAAGTCTAAGTCCTACAAAGGCCTCTAACAACAAATCGAACAAATCCTCCTCTACAAAATACTATATTAAGTCATGTATCAGTCCACCCCAGTGGCAGCTTATGTCAGGGGGTTCCTGTCTCTGTCACTTTAAATACAAATGTCTTATTTTATTTTATTGATTTATTTTTTTATTAACTGTCCCCCCAATAGCAGTCAAGAAAGCCCCCCAAAACAAATTCCCTGTTCAAATGATTCATTCATTCACCAACATAGGAACCCTCCGCAGCCCCCTTTATACCATGTCTTACGGTTTTTATTTTATTTTATGTAGGATTTCTTTTTTATTAAGTGCCCCCCAATCCCAGTAAACAATCCCCCAAAAACATTCCCTGTTCAACTGATTCTTTCCCCACACACCCCCAACACAGGCACCCTCATGCCCCTTTTATACAATGCCTCTGGGAAATAAAATATTATTTGTAATGTGTTGTGTGTAACTTCTATGTTCCCGAAAAAAGTGGAAAAATTGGAAGATCGACACTTTTCTCGGGAAATTTTTCACCAAGTGGAAAGTGCCATTTTTCGCCAATTTCAGATTGAGGAGGAAAGTTTCGTCCATTCCTACTCCTTAGTGCATAACCCCCTAGTATGGTTATGGTGGCATACACAGGGTTAAGAGAAATGCCTAAACTTTGTTTAACCGCTTGAATGCTAGTGGTGTTTTGGAGACCTCACTAGCATCCAAAAGGTTACTTTATTTCCATTTATGGTTCTAGTAGTTCTGATTGGTCCTTATGTACAAAGATAAAGAGGAGCAATGCTGGGGCCAACAAACTGCATGACAGGGGACAAGTAACAGTTCCCATTGATTGAAATTGTGCATTTAAACCCCTTGATTGCTAGAGTGGTCTCCATTGTTTGCAAAGCAATATGCTGGGGGCCTCATTACATTCAATACAGAGTCATTAGAGGGACTCTTAACACAAAAATAATTCTCAGAGGCATAACTAGAACCTATTGGATCATGGGGCAGATGGGGCCCTACTGGATGCTAGTCTCTGGCACAACTGTACCCTCTGTAGTTACACCCACTGATTCAAGCAATTAAAAAAAAGCCCATGTAACCCTTGAAGGACCCGAGGCATATGTAATGCACCATGAAGCAATGCATTACACACTCCTCTGTTCCTTAAAGGGATAGCAGTGTGTCACAAAAACAGCAGCTCCAATTAATCATCATCGTATTTGTGCCATGGAGAGTGTTATTTCAATACTGTCAGAGTTGTAGTTCAACAGTAATTGACTTATAAAGTATCCCCCTCCCGCCCCTTTTACCTAGTGTAAGCCACCTCCCCTCAGATGTGGAATCTGGTCTTAAGACCAGACAGCTCACAGCAGGGGACAATCTTCTTACTGTGAGAACAATGAAAGCCCTGCCCCCCTTTACAGGTTTTTCAGGTTGTTACATTATAGTAATTGAAGACTGTCCCTCTCTGCGATCCACCTGGACATCACCCTGCTGCTCTGAGCTGAGCAGCGTTGTATCAGTAAAAGGGGCAGGACGGGGGTACTTCATCACTCAATTACTTTTGAATTACAACTCTGACAGTATTGAAATAACACTCTCTACGGCTCAGATACTATGAAGATTAATTGGAGCTGCTGTTTTTGTGAAACATTACTATCCCTTTACTACTGTCAGAGTTGTAGTTCAAGAGTAATTGAATGATAAAGTATCCCCCTCCCGCCCCTTTTACCTAGTGTAAGCCACCTCCCCTCAGATGTGGAATCGCAGCAAGGGACAATCTTCATATTGTGATCATAAGGATAACCCTGCACCCCCCACCCCCCCCCGCAGACAGGTTTTTCAGGTTTTTCCCTATGCTCTCTGAAAAGTGTCCCTCACTGTGATTCATCCGGACAGTAAAAGGTGCGGGGGGTGGGTACTTTTTCAATCAATTACTCTTGAACTACAACCCTGACAGTATTGAAATAACACTCTCCATGGCCCAAATACTATGAAGATTAATTGGAGCTGCTTTTATTGTGAAACATTACTATCACTTTAAAGAGTTAAATCAATGGGGATTTGGGGTATTGTTATTTGCCCCTATGGTTCAGTTAGCTTGGCCAAAATAGCTATACATTGCCTTTATACAGGAGCATCAGTGGGACTTAAGTATAAAGGCAAAGTAATGCAATCATGTGGCAGATCAACTGCATTATAGGGACCAAATGAAGATTTCCCAAATGCCCATAGTTATACATGCTTTTAACCCCTTGAATGCTAGAGATGCCTCCAGTAAATTGCATTGGAGATGTCTCTAGCATTCACTGGATAAAAATCAATAGGAAGTTCCATTTGTTCTATATTGTGATGTTGGGTTGCCCCAGGATTGCATATTAGCCTTAATGCATATGAACCAATGGCCCATATTTATAAAAGTAAACGAGTTATTCTGGAGCAAACCAACTGCACCATAGGGGACTCAGACATTTCTGTTAAATTAGATAGTATTTTTAACACATGGAATGCTAAAGGGGTCTCCAGTGTATTGCTTTGCAGTGCCTTGGAGACCTCTCAAGCATTCATGGTGTTAAAAAGCTCTGTTCAAGTTCATGGGAATTTAGGAGTATGTATTTCTCCCCTATGGTGCAGTTGGTTTACCCCAGAATATCTCCACTTTGCTTTTATAAATATGGACCAATGTGTCTGAAGATGACTGTCAGGGAGGTCTAACTCTGTTAAATGGGATTCTTAAACCTATTACTGCACAATGCTTCATCTAAGAAAGTTGACTTTCTCTATTACTCTGGAGAAATGAAGTTAGGCCATGCTCAATCTGGTCTAATATCATATTTGTTGTATTGACTTTAATGCCTTTCTGTTCAATAAACAGGTCCAGGAAATTAGCGGGATACATTATGACTACATTTTGTTTACTAATTTATTCATAGCCTTTCATACTTTCTGTGCTTTTCTCGATGACCCCACCATATGTGTTGGAAAATTTCAGGATGTCCCACAGCCCCAAAAGTGCTGATCAATAACAGCTGAATAAATGGACTGAATAAGAAATGGAACATGCCAGTAATAATGCAGCATTATGGGTCATAATCAATAACTGATTAGGTGCAATT
Organism: Rhinophrynus dorsalis; assembly: GCA_037306005.1. Classification (NCBI taxonomy): domain Eukaryota; kingdom Metazoa; phylum Chordata; class Amphibia; order Anura; family Rhinophrynidae; genus Rhinophrynus; species Rhinophrynus dorsalis. The sequence goes on along the minus strand of CM074726.1, from coordinate 129,966,864 downwards.
CTGGATCAAATTAATTGCACCACTGGATGAGAAATAAATATTCCCTATGATTCTAATAGGACCTATAACCCCTTCAAAGCTAGAGAGGTCTTCAATGCATTGTGAAGGGTTATAGTCCCATTAAAATCAATGGGTGCCTTTATTTGTCGTGTGTGGTGCAGTTGGATTGGTCAAGAATTATACCTCTCCCGCTTATTGAACATGGCCCCATACATGGTAATATATTCCAGATGTCTCATGACCCCAAAAGCACTGATCAATAACAGATGGATAGATGGATTAGATAACAGATGGGACATGGCAGTAAAAATGCAGCATTTTGGTTGATTGTTCAAAGAACAATATATGATCAGTATAATGTATAACCTTGTTAAATGTCACCTGCTAGTTCTCCAGTTCCATTCACTCTTCAAGCAGGGTTTCCCAAAACTCCTGGCTGGGAAAACGTTTCCTTAGTTTGAGAGACATGTATTCATGAATACATGTGACATAAGACTCTAGTACTTATTGAGCTACTTGCCTGTGTAAAGATTTTCTATGACATGTAAATGTAAAATTGCTATTACCATGAGGAAATAAACACATATGTTAAAGCTCAGTCTTTTACCAGTGGATTGCTGCTACTCACACCTCTGGGAAAAGCAGTGTTCTAAACTTACAGCTCTCAGAATATTGATCACCATCTGGATTCTCCTTCCTAGAACTAGTGTGACTTCAAACCTATCCACACAGTCCATAGAAAGGAGGCTGCCACTGGCAGCTTCAACTTTTGTAGGAGGTCAGACAAAAAGACTGGGTGGTAGAATTAGCTCTGTGCGTTTATAACACTGTTGCTTATGGAGGTGAGTGTAGCAGCAATTAGTTAGTAAATGACTGAGCTTAAACATATTTTTGCTTAAATTGTCTTATGCTAATTTTCCTTTGATTACCAAATAATATATTATATATGAAGTAGAAAGTCGTTATTGAAAAATGTTAACAATGTAGGTAAATGTATTGCTTTGCAATGCACTGTGCACTCTTTTGATCTGTAGTTTATAGTGGAACAGCCACTTTATAAAAAATATGTGATTTTGAAAGCAGTTTCTAAATCACTTATATTTGTGTTTTCATGCAATAGTTTCTGAGATATATATAAAAACACAAAAAACACAAACAGGAAGCCCAATAGTGTGACTCTGTGGTGATCATTATCACATATAATAAACAAGTTATACTCACAAATGTGATGGTCAGATGACATAGCAGACAAGTAGAGATAATCACCCATCTCCACTCGGGTCGGGTACCCACAGATAGTGTGCTGGATACAGAACACCTTCTGGGTTCTCCAAAGATGAAACCAATATCAATCATGGGAGATGATAAAATAATACTAAGGAAGGATGATGTAAAAGAATAAGCGGCTATTGTAAAAGCTACATATACTATTTATTGAAACTAAAAATAATAAAAGATCTAATAACATAAAGAATAAAATGGTAATTCCATATATATGTATATAAGTAGGTCTAACTTGTTTTGCAGTGCTACACAACTGCTTTCTTAAAGACAAAGATCAAAATATGATATATATGGCTTTATTTATTTGTCAGTTTAAGTAAGGCAGCTATTAATAAACAGTAGGAAGTGAAAGTTGGTAATGTATAGCAGATTGGTATGTTTGAATCTGGAAGGGATGCCTGACAGAGTAATACTAACTGACATATAAAGTAAAATATATAAAAAAAATAATATTTAAAATGCAATCCATCTACCATAAATAAAAGTGATTTTGAAAATCACTACTTTATTACAAAGTGATAGTTCCACTCTAAGTATGGATTCGAATTGATGATAACCATCACATTTCTTATTAAAGTAGAATTAACACTATATAATGTCTGGTGATTTTGAAAGGATTTTCAATCCTTATCCTTCATATGGTTTAAAACAACCATAGCCATTGTACTGACTTGTATGTTAGACCAGTGAGTACCTAGATACAAATTTGCTTAAAGCAACAGAGGATTCCAGTTATGGGGTTATATAAATGAAGTGTAGTGAAACATTATACCAGTGTCCCAATAAAGAATTATTATATATTTAAAACTAATAAAATAAACACAAACAATGTATTTCAAGGCTCTCAAGATCTTTTGTTCAGGGCTTTAATCTTTTGAGTGTAAGGAAAGTATAAGACTATGCTAAACAAGGCGTTGGAAACCTCTTTAGCTTTCAAAGGGCTAAACACAGTAAAATGACAGATCAATAGGACCCTGCTATAATTTTTTTAATAGCCATACTTCATTTATACAACCTCTTTATCAAAGGCACCAGAACAGGAATGGGGAATACCTGTTACTTCTGACTAGTTTGTACCTAGGTTCTCAGTGGCCTATAATACATGTAAGCACAATGTGTTTTTTTGTTTGTTTTTTTTTAAGTTTTGAAATGCTTTATTGAGATAAAAACCATAATACAAATATCACAAAGAGAACATGGTCAGATGACCAACATGTATAGAAAAGTCATAGTAACTAGTTGTAAGTACAATTATTATGCTTATTTTATGTATATGTACTGAAATGCAAATGTCCCCTATTTCTGTTTTTGTACTTTTAAATCAATGGGAATTTTTTTATTCCTACCTTATGGTACAGATGGTTTGTCCCCAAAAAACTATGGCATATAACATTCCAGTTTTAATTAAAAAGCCCATAATAATCTTGCTCTCCCTTCCTCAGGCGCATGGCAACAGGTGCTCCAAACAAATCAATCCCATTACAGTATTGTCAGGCAAATAACAATGAAAATAAATTAACTATATTATTGCCTTACATTTTTGATCACTAGAAAATATAAAATGTGATTAATTGATAATATACATTATTTGTACATTTTGATGCTGGATGTAATAAAATCATAGCAAATGTATGTAACATCTCAAGGTTTTAGTACATGGAAATTGTCAATGCTATTTACACAGCGGGAAAGTTTTATCAGATTTTTATACTACCATTGTAATAACAAACCAGGTTCCGTGAGACTGCTGGGTGTGCAGAGGATTAGAGTCTCTGGACTGTGCATCCTACCTAATCCAGTGTTTGATACCTAAGATATCATTGCAGTGTTTGGAGTTTGTAATCATCGGCAGCATCAGTCAGAGCTTCAATAAATGTGATGTTTAAACTTGTAAAACATGATATTCATCTCTCTATTTGTACTGCTTTGTTCAGTGTTAGAATATTTTACTATTCATTAAAGGGGCCCTACCACCTAATAACTTGGCAGATTTTATTATCAATCTCAAAATCACATATATCTTGTATTAGCCATTTTTTTAGAAAATTAATTTTGGAATTATTTAGATTGATAGATTGTGCTAATTAAGTCATGCCATACAGTCAGTTTCCCTCTTAACCTTTTGTGTGCCAAAGGGGTGCTCAGTGCAGCGCTCATCCCTCTGACACTCAAAGGGTTAACCCTTTGAGTGCCAGAGGGGTACACAATGTATTGTGTACCCTTTGGCACTCAAAGGGTTAACTCTATATTGCCTGCTCTTCTCACTGGCACTGGTCAGCAAAGCAATGTCAGGGAGTCGGGAAGGTAATTTAGGACTGAGACAGGAAGTACCTGCATTGCATACCTTAAAGGAGCAGTAACATTTTTTTGTGAAAAAATATATATTGTAGGGTTTTTCCTGTTTAGTAAAAAAGGGTACTCCCCCTGCTGAAAGATGCATATTTACAGTCATTACAGTTTAAGCCAGTGTTTTTTTTACATTAGCAATGCCCTCTAGTGGTCACATTCCAATTAGTTATTCTGTTACATTCTAATGGAGAGGAAAGTCAGTGACATACAGTTCTCCATTAATGTGGTAGAAGCTGACAGTTAGAACTTCCAGAAAGTAAAGATACAGTAAATTCACCTCCTGTATATTTGAACCATTATAGATGCTGACTAAAACAACTGACAGCAGTTAGAGTACCCTTGTTTTTCTCAGCAGAAAAAGCACTATAATATAAATGTTTTCATAAAAAAAGTTTACTGCTTCTTTAATTAGCATAACTCATTCATGTAAACAATGCAAACACTAGTTTTCTAAATAAGAATAGCTAATGCAACTTATAGGAGATTTTGAAAGCCTTTTTAAAATCACCAACATTGTTTTTAGGTAATATTGTCCCTTTAAATGTATTGTATTTCTCAATGTTTTCTCATCCCTGGATGTCACAGATAGTCATGATGAACCTTGTAGGGCTTGGGGGATATGAAAGAACATGTAAACATTAAATGTAGACATTCTGCAACATAGCTAAAAAATAAATTGCACCACAGGCAATTATGCAAGTTTTACTGGATACATTAAAAAAGCATTAAATGCACAGCTGTTTTAAGTGTCTTTTAAGCTGATAAATTAACTGTCTAATAAATTGTAAGATTTGTCAGCTAATAATGCTATTTTATCTGCTTTAACATATGCCTTCCTAGTTCATGAAGCATTATTGTAAGTGCCAAAAGGAGATAATGTGCTTTTTACAGTGTTATGTCTTAAGTGGAATGGATCATTGGCCATGAAGAAGTGTGTTAATAAATCTCTTAGGCTTTGTTAATTGCACTCAATGAAGTGTCACTGTTAAAACACAAGATGCGATAGAGAAAGCTGAACATAATGTCTTTCAGTTTTACAATTAACAGTTCACTAGGCAAATCGACCAAAAAGACCATAATTTGCTGCAGACTTATTAACTTATATATTCTGACTCAAGGTCATAATTGTGAATGGCCCATGGCTATTTTTGTAAGGCTCATGGAGACAGGTAACCTTGCAAAAATAACTTTTTAGGTAAACTATTGCAAGAATTTAAGAGAAAACATTAACTCGGAGGTTAGAGCAGTCTCTAAAGTATTGATTCACAGTTCATTGGAGACCTCTCTATCCATTAAGGAGTTAAAGTGATGGTTTAACCCTTTGTATTCCAGAGAGGTACCCAGCATATTACACTGTATTTACTTGAATCAGCTGATCAGTTAATAGCCGGTTCAGCTCCTTCAGTCAGTGCAGAAGGGCAGAGAAACTGTGATCTAGAGCTTTTCTGCCATTATTCCTTTTTGTGACCTTTTCAGTGCCACTGGGATATGAAATCCACATTGCTATTGTACTGAAAGGGTTAAGGGAGGGCAGATGATGTCTCTGCTCTTTCGAAGAGGCAGTGAACTGTCCTCTGGCTCTATAGAGAGCTATAGGAGGATACCAACTTCTCCAACCTCAGGTTGTCAGTGTTGGGACTGTGAATTCTGACAGCTAGGGTTGCTATCAGAGGTCAGAGCATGTAGTAAACAGCCACATTAACATATAAACAAGTGGACATGAATACAACAATTGCTTTGCAATGTGTTGCGTACCACTCTGGCACTCAAAGGGTTAAACTTAATTTCCTTATGCAAATGACCTCAAAACCATAAACCTGGAGATTTTGGTGGATTGTGACACATTGGTGACAGGTTCATAGGGATATGATGACGAAGTGCATATCACCATCCATGGGCATTAGGAGGGGGGAGGAGGCAATATGGGGCACTTATGGTCTGGGCAGGCTGTCCTATGAGTCGTATTATGGCTTTGCTCCCACCTGGAAACATTTCTATGGATGCCACTGTCACTATCCTGGCCCCTTATTGCCCTTTATATTATATGAGAGAAGTCAATCACAGACTACCGTTCTCCACAGGATATGATAGTGACAGTTCTGCCACTTCCTGACAGTTTAACTTTTTGAGTGCCAGAGAATTAGCAATTTAATTCCACTGCAATGTGTAGAATACCTCTCTGGCACCCAGATGGTTAAATGGTATACTGTAAGCAGTGGAAGGATATATAAATAAAATATAATAATAATCCTTGGTTTACTCCATACGAAAAGCTCTACAATATGAATTTTTCATAATAGCATTTTACTGATCCTATAGAAGTAGTTCACAACCAGGGGGCAGTGACACTTTGGTGCACTATGGACATCCTTCTTTTCTATTAAGACTGACGAACAAATCAGTGTTGAGGTTCAAATGTTTATGGAACTTGTTGTGCATAGTAAAAGTACCTATATATATTTATGTATTGTTCCCTTCATTATGTGCTTGAGAGATGTGTTAAATTGTTAGGTGTCCTGGAAATTTCAGGATTTTGGGATGCTGTGACCAAAAAAAAAAAATTGAGAAACCACTGTAGTAAGGATATTTAAAACTTCTGGTATTCGGTTTTCAGGCTAATGTGGTGGATACTGAAAACACACTGATTTCAGAGAGAGAGAAAAGTGAGTGTGAGTGAATGAGAGAGAGAGATAGGAAAGTGAGAGTGAGAGAGAAAAAGAGAAAGAGAGAGCAAAAGAGAGAGAGTGAGAGAGAAGTTAGTGTGTGAGAAAGAAAGACAGAGAGAGACAGAGAGAGAGAGATAGGAAAGTGAGAGCGAGAGAGCAAGAGAGAAGGGAGAGCGAGAGAGAGAGAGAAGGCCTCCAGCAGCCCTGCCTTATTCACCTAGTAAGAGCAATTCTGGAGCAAACCATCTGCACTATAGGGGAGAAATGAAACTTATCACTGAATTAAAAAGTTTTAAATACTATATAGGTCTCAACACATTGTTTTGCAATGAGTTGGAGACTTCTCTAGAATTTAAGGGGTTAAAAGCCCCATTTCAATCATTTTAGGAATTATTATTTATCCTCATGGAACAGGTGGTTTGCTCTTCTTGTGTTTTGTACATTCAGCCCAATAAGAATCAGTAACCCACTCGTGCAGTTCCCCTACCTTAAATAAAAACAGAAAAAAGGACAGCGCAAAGAATCCCCTAAGTGCAATCCTGTTAATTTTTTTTTCAAAATTAGCCCTTCTTCCCACCTTGCCCCTCAATATGGGTACTCAATCTTTGGTGAGTTTACTACCACCTCTAGGATATCAGCCTTTATTGGATCAGACCTCCAGTACTGGCTGTTCTCCAGGGTATTTCCTCTGGTACCAAATCCTGTTACTTTTTACCTCTCCTTTGAGGCCTCCCAGTCCAATTCTCCATTGTTGGTAGATAATAATAATGGAATGGGGCAGGGTAAGAGAATATATGTCTCTCTATGGTCCAGATTATGTAAATAATCTATGGCTAAACGCTAGTTAACCCAATGCGTTTTGTGATGCTATATGCTTCCTCAGGGGCATCCTGGATACCCCTGAGGAAGCGCTATAGCATTGCGAAACACGTTGGGATAACTAGCTGATATCTGGTTCTAATATATTGGAATTTTATTGTTTATTTTTACATAAATAAAATATCCATTCAAATTTAAAGTGGTCTCCATAGATTATTTCCATATTCTGGACCATTTCAATGTTTGCGCTGAGCAGTGTCAGTGAGTGGGGGAGGTAATGTGGTATGTGGACTTTTTTTTTTTTTAAAGTGGCAAAAAAAGTATCACAACCATGTATTCAGATTAATAATTTATTAGGAAATAAATCATGCAGAAAAATACACAAAAAGAGAAACAGGTGTACAAGACAGTATCTGGAAGTTGGCAGAACAAGTTACTAAATTTACAGACTATGGGCCATATGTTCAAAGGGATAACGACAAAAAATTGTCTTATGAAAGACAAAAATAAGTAATTAAATGCAAGAATGACATATTTTCTATAAAGTATATGACAAAAAACTAGTAATGTTCGTTGTGTACGACACAACTCCAGAATTGACAGGAAAAGGGGCGGGGCAAGGGTGTGGCTAAACTATTCTCCAGTGTCATATAGAGGAAAAGAAAATTTGTCGTAACAAATGACAAAAAAATTTCTTTCAAAAGACAAAATTCGTACGTTAAGAAAAAAGTGGAGGGAATGTGTTCTGAATGTGAACATTTTTGTTAGTTAAGAAATTTTTTGTCGTTCCACATGACAATTTCAGTCAGGATAAACAACATATTTCCAATCACAACCGACATTCTGAAAATATTAATGATCCCAATGACACTGTACTTTGAAAAGTTGTTACAAACGACAAAAGCTATTTCGCTACTTCTTTGAACATATGGCCCTATACGGGATTATCAAGGTAATACCCAACGTAATGCAATGAGCAGAGTGTGGCATTACACTAGTAGGACAATATAACATAAGAGACAATTAGGGTAATACAGCATTACATAACAACAGTGCAGTGCAAGAGACCAGCAGGGTAATGCAACATTTTATAAGAACATCAGGATATTATAGGAGACCAGCAGGGCAATACAACATTACATGAGAATAGCAGGGTATTAAATGAGACCAACAGGACAACGTTCTATTACTCAAGAGTAGCAGACAATAATACAGTGGCGCAATATGTTTTTGCCCAAGGCACCACTAAAATACAAAACAGAATTTTAATGGAACCACTGAGATATTATATGTCAATTGTCAAGGGAGTGGTGAACAGTACAAATGCATAAATATAATTATTTCTAGGTCTAACAATATAAAAAAAGCATGTTGTGCTTATTGTTTCCATAACAGTTTATCTGAAATTTAGCATTCACATGTCCAGATCTTTGTGGTATCCTAAGCAGGTGCCCATGGCGCACCAAAGCTCCATGTCACCCTGAATGATAGTCATTACTATAGCATGACATCACAATGCACCATTACATGAGACCGTAAGTACAACATTCCATTACTCTAGCCCAGCAGACTATAGTGTGGCATCAGTAATTCAATACACCACTACATGAGACCAGCAGTGTTATACACAGTCCATTACTGTAACACTGTATTGCCTTGTTAGTGTCATTTAGTAACAAGTAAATAATGTGTCTGTTCATTATCATGGCATAACCAGGCTGAAAATCTACCCAAGTCACATTGTGATTTGTAGAACCAATGATCAAACCTAGGCATTTTATGGTTGCTGGAAGGTAAATCAATTGGTTAAATTCAAAAATAAAATATACAAGAAAAGCTTAAATAATGTTTCTGATCCACAAATGGTCTAAACTGAATGGATGGCCTATATAAGCTGGTTACTGTCATGTGCAAGAAATTAAACTTTATATCAAGTCAATGGGATTTCACAAAGCAGTTTGCAAGACTCTGTCACTTTAGACCAGCACATCAGCCAGGGATAATAAAAGTTTTTGTCAAATAGTTTCGGAAGAACCACATGTTGCCCACCTCTGCTTCAGGTCTCTCGCAAAAAAAAAAAAAATAATAATAATAAAAAATTGCAAGTGTTGTGAAACATTGAGTTACATGTTGGTTCATTAATTCCTTGGATGCTAGCGACGTCTCCAACATGTTGCAAAATTATACATTGGAGACATTAGCACTCAAGGGGTTAAAAAGAAAATAAGATCTAAATCCGGTGTTTTTGATTATACAAGCAGGGTTAAACCAACACGGATTTTCTCCTTTATGGAGAAGTTAAAAAAATTGTAGGGGAAGGAGGTCCTCAGAACTCAAAACTCTTATATACAGTATTAGTATAGTGTATTCATTTCCCCTTTGAAACCCACTGGGATTGGCTTATTCCTCTGCCTTGATATGGAAATAGGCAGATTGCTTTCCTGCAGGGGACGCTGGATTCTGGCCAAGAAATACAATGTATTGGCCCTGTAAGGATAGAAGTTAAACTGCCTTCAGTAGGCCCTTAGCGGCTTTGAAAAGCCAAATTTCTTTTTTTTTTATTTGAAAACAAAATAGCTTTATTAATACTTCCTCTTTCCAATATAAATGTTTATATATTTACTCTAGTTAGTCATCTTGGTTAGCCATTAGCTCAAATAACAACAGTTTAGCTGTTCCATATAAGCTAAACTTTTCCCCCCTTACTCAATGTGGCTTGTATGGTCTTAAAACACAAAATGTCAACTCTCTTTGGAACATTTAGCTGAAGAGTCACTAAAATGTTTTGGAAGTATTTACATAAATGGGATGCTGGCCATTGGCACTCTGCTCCTTCCTCACTAAGTACTGTGCGGTGCCAACAGGAATAACACACAAAAGGACAAGAACTTTTAAAGCTGTGAAGTCAATTTAGTTTTCTTTAGTTTTTGCTAGCTCTGTAAAACCATGAATTCATTTTTTGTAAACTAAAACACATAAGCAGTAAGTTATTTATTATAGTGGACCATTCACTTTAAGATAATTTTAGTTAGCTTTTAACCCTTTGAGTGCCAGAGAGGTACCCAATGCACATACCTGGGAATTCTCTGGATTTGCCCCGGAGACTTCGGTTTTGACAGTCCATTATCGTGCGTCCAGTAACAGAGGCTGATACTCTAGATACTCCTCCTACCCTGTTCCTCCCACTTATCCCCCTTCCCCACCCAGTTCCTTCCAAAAATTGTGATGCACCCAGTAAGCCCTGCCCCCACTCGCTAGTAAGCCCGACCCCTTTTGGCCACAATTCGCATCAATTATATCCCCCAGCGGCACCAGAGGAGTCCCCATGGAGACTCCAGAACAGAAAGTTCCCAGGAATGCCAATGCATTGAGTTGCAATGCATTGGATACCTCTCTGGCATTTAAATGGTTAAGGGCTCTTTCACATGGCTGGGGGAGACAGAGCTGTAGTAACCCCTCCTACCGTTTTTTTACCCTTGTTCTTTCAATCACTTTCTCCTGCCAGTGGTAGATCTATGGCACTCAAAGGGTTAAACAGCCAATACCATGCTGGGGAGGAAATGCTTGCAGATCTAGTGTACTGGATGTTTAACCCTTTGAGTGCCATACATCTACCACTGGCACTCAAAGTGTTAATACATAGCTCCTGGCACAGGCACGGTTAAAATAAGAGCACTTCCATGCTGTTCTCTCCATCCCCCTCATTCCATTTCTTTCCCTACATAAAAAAATGGATATAGAAGTATGATCCATGGCTGGAGGGAACTTGACACTTATCCTGTGACATCAGAATGTCGACCGCATCAAAAGGGGCAAGCAGGCAAAATTTTTAATGCGGTTGTTTGTTGGTCACCAAATAGAGGGTGACATTTCAGTAGGATACCCAAAATCAGCAAGCAAATTTGACCCCAGCTGCCTGTGTCCTGCCAGTCAGTCACACCAAATTTTAGGGTATCTGGGGTCAACCTTTTTCCTCCCTTCCTCTCCCACAGAGTTCCCCCAGACACCCCTAATACAGATTAATATCCTGCCTAAAAGACTCCCTAAACTAAGCTTCAATTCCCCTTTATTTGCCTATCTTCTTTTCCATGGCTGTAGAAAAGTAGAGAAAACTTTCATGTGGTGGGGAAACATTTTTCTTCGCATTGATTTCAATGCAATGAGCTAGGCGAAAAAAATCAGCAAAATTGCACTTTTCATGAGAAATTATTCCCCAAGAAGGAAGTGCCATTGTTGACAGATTTTGGATTGAGGCGAAAGTTTTCACCCATCCCTACACAGAACCTTTTACAATGGGAGATTCTGTATTGCTGTCATCAAGCTGCGGGAAGAGCAATGTATCAAATACGCTGCTCTTCGCCGTGATCATTGATGGATACCTTCGGGTATTCATCACTGATTTTGCGTGTTTCCCTGCTTTGCGTATGCGACGAAGGGAAACTTGCGTAAATTGGTCTGTCATGGTGAAAACACACGTATATGCATAAGCAAAAATGTATATGCGTGTGATCACTCCATGCATTCAAATTAGATAAGCCAGCGGATCACATTTGCAAATCTATCTGGCCATCGTTTATTGAAGAATAAGCGATGGCCAGATACAACCCGAAAGTTGCTGAATGGGTGAATGGTTAATACACAGAGAAATCCATTCGCACCTTGATGAATCCAGGCCTAAGTAGGTAATACCACATCATTCCTTGTCAAAGGTTATAAGTAAAAACTGTGCAGAGATATAATATGCCTTTGGCAGAAACCAAAGAGGAACAATTCTGGGGCAAACCAGCTGAACTGTAGAAGACAGAAAATGTCCCTAAATTCACATTCATTTAACTGTGGCTTTTAACCCCTTGAATGGTAGAGAGGAATCCAACGCATTGAGTTACAATAAGTTGGATACATACCTGGTATTCAAAGGGATTAAAAGCTTCATTTCAATTCATGGGGATTTTTATTTGTCCCTTGTGGTACATTTAGTTTGCTCCACAATTACTCCAGTTCTTCTTAGTACAGACTCAAAGTGCCATGTTTAACCCTTTGAACATCAGAAGGATATCCAACAAATAGCACCATAATGTGTTAAAAATCCTTCTGGCTCTCAAAAGGTTAACATTTCCCTGTATTGCTTTATAACAAAAATATTAGCTCTACCAACCACACAGTCCTCTAGAACAAATAGAATGAAGTGAATTGAGAAGATTCTTCGGAGTGGAATTACTTTTGAATCATTCCATGAACTTTTGCGATAAAGCTGGAATGATTCCCATATTTTTTAATGTGCGTAGTGCTCAGGTATTACTATAATAACATAAACAGAGACTAACGCCTATATGTTTGCTTATACTCATGATAACAGATACAGGTTATGTTGTCGCTAGTGGGGAATTTGATATCAAATAATCTCTGTCATCTACCTTGTAAACAGCTGTAGAATCAATACTTTTAATTACTCCGTTCTATGAAAGATTGGACTGGAGTAGGCGCCAGAAGTGTTTGGCTTCCTCATTCTGTTTCTTCAATCCCCAAAGATTCCACCCTTGCTGACCCATGCCATACGTGAACTCTAGGTCTAATAAGAAAATGTATTTGTAACCCTTTAGGTTTCCAACACTGTGCAAAACAATGTGAGTGAGACCTTTCTATAATCCAAGGACCTATTTTATTTTAATGTCCAATTGAAAAGTGTATTGCCATGTTGCATATTGTTACATTTTTCTACTGAGTTACTAAGTGATTGCCCATGTATAACAGAATAACTATTAAATAGTATTTAAAACCAAATAAAAGCTCTCAATGTAATGTAAGGGCAAGTGTAATCTTTGGATGCAGAAGTGTAAATTAGGGAAGCTAGTCGCATAGATAGATAGATAGATAGATAGATAGATAGATAGATAGATAGATATTTAATTAATTTATAAAATAGATTGATGAAGGGAACCCAGTAAAGAAGTCCCTCTTTGAGTGCAATAGGGATGTCCATTTCATTGATTTTCAATGCTTTGATCACCCTTCTGGCACTCGAAGTGTGCTGCCTTTGATAACCTCTATCAAGTGACATTACTGTGCTCCATCTATTGGTTTTGGGGAAATGAAATCAGCTCAATTTACTGTTCAGGAAAATAAGGGAGATTCCAATTATTATTTTATTATAAAGTGTCAGCTTATTTTGTAGTGCTGTAAAGCAGAGAATAGGCATACAGACACAACATAGAATGCAAAAGGGTTAGTGTGCCCTGCTCCAGAGAGCTTTCAGTCTAGTGGGAAACTTATAAGTGCCAAAATGTATACTGGATCCCAGAATAGCACCTGTGTTTATGATGGTGGTCTTAGTATAAGTAGCCCATATGGTCTAAGGCCTATTGTGATAAGAATTTATGGCTATAAAGTGAATGGAATTAAAGGGATAGTAATGTTTCATAATAAAAGCAGCTCCAATTAATCTTCACAGTATTTGGACTATGGAGAGTATTATTTCAGTACTCTCAGAGTTGTAGTTCAAGAGTAAATGAATGATAAAGTATCCCCCTACCACCCCTTTTACTGATGTAACACTGCTTACTTCAGAGCAGCAAGACTGTTCAGATGGATCTCAGAGAGGGACAATCTTCAATTAACATAAGGGAAAAACCTGAAAAACCTGTCAATGGGGGCAGAGCTTACATTGTTCTCACAGTAAGAAGATTGTCCCTTGCTGTGAGCTATGTGGTCTATGGACCAGATTCCACATCTGAGGAGAGGTGTCTTACACTAGGTAAAAGGGGCAGGGGATACTTTATCATTCGATTACTCTTGAACTACAACTCTGACAGTACTGAAATAAAACTCTCTATGGCTCAAATACTATGAAGATTAATTGGAGCTGCTGTTTTTGTGAAACATTACTATCCCTTTAATAGACTGACAGATAGTTGGGGTTTACTGGCTGATATCATAATGTTTTACAGTAAACTATTTTATTGGTGGCTATATATAAGGATTAGGGAGATATTAATGGGTAACAAAGTGACCAAATACTCATTCACCAACCCAGTACCATATCGTCCTTCTCGAACAACAGAACAGAATACTGGCAGCTGGAGGTATGGTGATAAGTCACAAAGGGTTGTATTCAGAAATCTAAAAAGCTGCAATTATGGGGCAAACCAAATGCAACATAGGAGACAAATATACCCACCAATCAGACTCATTGACTTAAATTGAGCTTTTTTTTTTCACCTTCAGAGCTAGTGGCGATTCCAAGCAAAGCAATGAGTGGGGAACACTGTAGAATCCAAGGAATTCAAAACTCCATTTAAATCAATGAGAATATTGATTTCTGCCCTGTGGTGCCATTGGTTTGCTCCAAAGAAACAGGGAAATAAATGGAGAAAGTGGTAAAGTAACAATTTACATATATAGCACAACTGTTAATCAAATGGTTTAACCCTTTGAGTGTCAGAGAGGTATCCAAGGCATTGCGATGCAATGCGTTGGATACCTCTCTGGCACTCAAAGGGTTAAAATTGAATCGAATTAAAATAATTCAAGACGAGTTAAAAAAAAGGCAGTCAAGCACTTCCTTTCCTCAAGTCCCTCAATATATAATTCCACTCAATCATTATTTAATACAGAACATATGGATTACATTTGTACATGTATAATCAGGTCATTAGTGTACTTTGATGGTGTAATGATTAATGGATATTTAGACTAATTTCTCCATTTTAATGGCTGTGTATAAGACTATTTGGCTCAGGTTCCATAAAAATGTTCTATGTATTCTGAGCACATAAGTCACGGAATCATATCATGAAACATAATGCACATATGCATCTATCTCAACAGTAGGTAGCTCATAATCACATTTTTGATAAGGAAATAATCTAGCCCTTTACGTAGCCTTGGGATGCAAGTGACATCTGTAACACATTGCAAAGCAATGCACTCAAGACATCTCTAACAAGACCAGGGGCAAATGTATTTCAGTGTCTTAGCTATTAGAGGTTACTGTGGTAAATTTACAATTACAATTCAGCCCTAAATCAATAGCTGGAATACAATTTTAATCCCTACATCTTCCTAACATCAATTTACTAAGCTACATGTCAGAAATCCTCCATTTAACATTGCTACTTGTGGGAAAACAATGGGGCAGTCTGTGTCCATTTCAGTGTTTTCCTTTCATCTAACCCTTCTCTATAGCTATACATTAAAAAAGTAATTGAGGAACTGGAGAGAGAATAAACCATTTTACTGTGCATAGTTTGTGGCTGGCATACTCAGCTTGCCAGTATTTAAATCCTAACAATGGCAGAGATGTTTCTGCAGGTATGCTCTACAGTGACCATACCATGCAGTGCATATCTTGAAGTGCCTTCACTGGTGTTAGATTTGAACTCCTTTGTGAAGAGTGATGTACCCTGGATCATCACACATTTCCATTCTTTAAGGATGGGTGACAGTCCTGACAATACATTCATGATTGCTGCGCGTGTAACTGACTGCTCCACAACTGGAGCAGTAAGTTTCAGCCTCAACCAGCTGGCTCCACAAATGTGATCACTGCAACAACAGTCACATGTGCTGAGAGAGACATAAGACAAAGGCAATATAACGATACATTGCCTTTGTCAGTGTTCTCTGCCTCTCCCTTCCTCACTGTGATCACGAGGAAGAGAGAGGAGGAAAACACCCTCACAAATAACATGAATTGGCCAAATAGTGGGGCACTTTTAATTTAAGTGTAAGAGCTGGGGGAAGAAATAGTGGTGAGTAGGTTTGGTTACTTGATGACCTACTGCCATTTCTTTGTTACAGAATAAATGATTTAGGGCAAGACCAAAGGATTTTATTTACACAAAATAATTTATAACTACATGTACCAAAGTTTAAAAAACATTGAGTTTTATTACTGTGGAGCAGTGAGATACACACACCACAAAGTCTGATCTTCAAAAAGAGGGACACCATGGAGGGAAAGAGGTTCATAGGGATTTTCACCTCAGAGGTACAGTACCTCTCTAAAAAGGGACATCTGGGATGTATGACCATTCATACCTTTTATTCAGTCCCTATTAAAAATGAACCAATTGAGAACAGTCACAGGAAAACTTATAAAAAATTGTGGTTTTCTAAACGTGTTTCTCAATTTGTTTTTATTATCAAATGAAATGGTGGCTTATACATATAAATGTGGCATCAAAAGAAAGCCCTACTTATTTGTGTGAGTGGACTAAATGAATTAGAGGAAAAATATGACTGAACAATACATAATAAAAAGGTCAAAATTGCTCATCCTCTAGTGTCAAAATCCTTTGTTACTAAGGGATTAACGCCAGTGAAGGTGAACTGGTGAATTTGTACATTTGTCCTACATCTTACACTCTTTGACCAATGAATGACCTGTCTTCCATACTAATAGGAATATATTTTGTCTTTGTGCAATGTAAGTTTATGGTCCTCCTTTAGGAAGACGTTTTTTGCATGGCAGAGCAAGTCAAAGTTGTTCAGTGGATCTCTATATGGTGAATTTCTTAACACTGCATTTTAAAACCTCAACCCAAATAACAACAAATACTATTATCTTTTTAAATATTTCTTTTAAAACTAGCATTGCAGCTAATAAGGTACTACTGCCTTTACTCTTCTTCCCCCCATACCCCAGAAAACAAATGATACATCACACTGAAATAAAAGGCAGACAACCATCTAGGTGGAAAATAGAGAGGTCACATCTTTATTAGGTGAGTTTAACCTATTAACCTCCCCCCTCTGGATCCACCACCCAACCCTCAACCTGATGCCCTGAACCTGCAGCCTGGGCCTCATCAACATCCTGCTGATTGCCGCTAGGGAGCTGATGGGGTAAGAAACTTCCAGTCAACTTTCCCATGAAACACCCCCCAGGTGAAGGAGAAGAAAAAGGCATGGCCTGGTCCCTTATGATGGCCTCCAGGTTCATTCATGAACCTATAGCCATTTTAATCTGTAAATGCATCCCAAAATTATATGTAATTTATATATGTAATATCTATTGCAAAATTACCTTTTTAAGAAAAATTAGACAGTGTGCCTCAGCGAAAAAAAAAAGTAATAAATGAAAAAAAATACAGTAAGCACTAAATAAGTTAAAATTAGAGCATTAAGTGCTATTACTTATTTTGAATCCAACTTTAAGACAAGTTTTTATCAAATCTGACTATATGTAAACAACACTGATTGCTATAGCTGGATATTTTCAAGCATTCAATTATATCCTTGGCCTTAGGTGACACAGTCTGAGGGATTAGAAGTTGGTGGATGGGATTGGTGGATTAACCTGTGATTGGCTCACTCAGGAATTAATGAATACCAGATATGATTAATCCTTTAATGAGTTTGCAAATGCACATGGAAATCAGTGAATTTCCTTGTGAATTCACATTCTCTCTTTGAGGAATAGGGGCCTAAAGCATTTGGTGTTAGAGTTTGTAACAGCTATGCTTTTTGTTTTATAAAGTCAACAACTATAGAATGAGAAATATATGTAAATATGTCCAACTCCCAACAATCTCATTATGAACAGAGATAAAAACATTAAGTGGCAGTGACATATTATGTAAAGGTATTTGTTAACTATGAAATTAAACACAAGGCAATTAAAATGGCAGCTCCCATAGCCACTGCATTATTGATCCATAGTAATTCACACAAATATATGCAAATACATCTTCATGAACTTGAGCTTGTGGATGCATTAATCATACGACTTGTGAAATATGGCAACAGGGAGGTGTAATGAAGAAACTCAGATATTTTATTGGGAAAGAAAAATATTACCGATTGTGGAAGTTGTCAATTTAACAATAGGCTTATTCACGATAGTGTTTGATTAATGTGAAATTATTCAGTTGGCTACCTTGTAGTTGGCCTATTTTTGTGTCCAATTAGTATGCTAATAATGGTAATTATGTTCTATACTGCATGTCTCATCACCTAGAGGGTTTTTAAAATGATAAAATAATGACAATAAACAAGCCGATGCTGACATTCACTGGGCCATTCTAATTACTTACCGAGAGCACGCTAGGGAATCAACACTCATCCAAAGGAAATCATTCCTGCTTACTTTGTTAAAAATACTCTTTTCAAAGAACATTAATAGTTGGCTGCAGTTTCTTTATTAGTGTGCATTATAATCATTTTTCCTTCCTTACTGGCCATATTTACCAATTTGTCAAAAGATTATTTAAATGGAATCTGCCTTGGGATACAACAGATTGAAGGAGGTATTTATACAAAAATCTAGATATGGTTATTGGATTAGCCTCTTGTTTACTAACGAGGTCTCCAATACATTGCTAAGCAAGGTGTTAAAGATGTCTCAGGCATACAAAGAGTTAAAGGAAATCTTTCACAATCAAACAAGTATCTTGTTTTAAAGGGACACTGTCACCTAAAACAACTTAGGGATTTTGAAAGAGCTTTCAAAATCGCCTATACATTGTATTAGCCATTTTTATTTAGAAAACTCATTTTTGATTTATTTAGATCTGTATATTATGTTAATTAAGGTATGTCATGCAGGTACTTCCTATTTAAATCCTGCATTATCTCTCTCATTCGCTGGTGTAACCCTTTAAATGCTAAGTGGGCAATGTATCACAACCTCCATGAACTTATTAAGTTGCACAGTGCAGCTGTTGTGTAAGCAGATGTCCAACCCCTCACTTAAGGGACTTTCCTATTTACCATGTATTCTACAAAATTGCCTTGACTAATGTGCCCATCCTACAAATGCTTTTTTGGCTCCTTAAGAAGTGATATTTGCTCATGAAATGCATTGAGCCATTATTGTTATCATAATTAATGTAGGGCATTTTAATGTAAGATTTTAATAAATTGTTATTATATGGTATCCATTCACTCTCTTTGGATTTGCTTAGAGTAAGCTAAGGGGTATAACTCCTTGAGCTTCATTATGAAGCTGTGCTGAGTATTTGACTATAGAGGTGTTGCTAATTGCAAATTGGGTTTGATATACCCTCCTTGATGCACCAGTTACTCTATAATTTACTTACAGTGAATGTTCTATTGTATCAGGGAGATATATCTAGTAGAAGAACCCAATGGACTGGCAGTTACACCAGCCTGGGGTGTGTGACAGTGCATGCTGTTTTACCAAGAGGCAGCCACTGAAGAACGTGCGTAGAACCCTAAAATAATTCAGTGTGGTGGTAGTGATGATTTGAACATATATAAGTACAACACCCAGAAAGGCCTTCTGTGCTGCTGTTCCTTCTTGTGTCATCCCACAAACTGAGGGACACAGCCATGTAATTTAAAGTTGCCCCACTTTGTGAAGTATGTATATGCATGGGCACTGAGAGTGTATAGGCATTTTGGTGGGTAAGCATCTGCACTGATGTGGGAGCACTGAAGGTATGTCGGCAGGTGTTGGTGGATAAATACAATTTAATTTCCAAATTCCTATCATCACTATATATAGAAAAAAGATTTCTAGAAGATGTGTGCGCTTAGTCCATGTGTGATGTGAAGCGATCGTAGCAGTGGTTTTTTCGTGCAGCTGTCTGTTGTGGGTTTTTTTTTTTTCCTCTTCACTTCCTGCTGTATGTTACACAGTGCAATAAAGTTTTCTGAATAAGTAGTAAGAAGTGCAAAATAAAATGGCTCCACTTAGCTTATGGAGAATCAATACATACTTATCTCCAGCGTATAAATATATAATTTTATTTTTCAAAGCATAGTAGAGAAAATGGCTTTAGCCACTTCAAAAACAAAGTAAGAGTTTCCTTCTCTCTGAATATTCTTCTTAGCACATAAATATACTAAAGAGTAGGAGACAGCAAGAGAAGGAGGCCCTGTATCACTGCAGGATAGCTAATTCTAGCTATAGCCATGAAATTATGACTTAAAATTCTATGGGTCATGCTTTCACCATAGAAATTAATGAGGAAAATATATCCCATAGACCTGAATGCCATGATCAAGTGATCATAGTTCAGATACATTTTCTGAGTAGAGATGTGACCTTTTCATAACAATTAAAATGTATTACTATTCATGTCTAGACCCGAAAAATCATTTCCTAGCTTTTCCAGCAGGACAGTTCACAAACTGACTAAGAAATGCTATATTTCCACAAACAACCTAAGTCTAAATTTAGGTAGATTGCCTTAATGTGATTTAAATCTACAGAAATTATAGAACACTATTCATACTGCTGAACGCAATTTGAACAACTAGTAGATAACTGCATTTTGTAGACTCTTGATCTGTGATATTTTCAAATGCTATATATGTACGTACAATGTGATGTATATAAATAAATGCTAATTCATTTATTTATTAAGGATTATGTATCTGCACATTTTTTCTTTTGCTTTTTAAAAGTAGTTGCCTGTATTCATTGATACACATTTGGATTTGACTCATCTTCTCACAAAAGACGAAAGGCATTGACATTTTCAATGCAAAAACATATAAAGAAGTCCCATCAATATCTCTCATTTGTTATACATAAATGTATAGATTCTCATCAATATTGTTAGGGAGAAGGGTCCTGATGAGTACTGAGTTTTGTTTTTATTTTTTAAAGCTAGTGAATCAGATTAGTAGAACTATAGATATTACCATTTAAATATCAAAACAACAAGGGAAATTATGGCCATAACATAACTGGTATACATGTTCAGTAGATAACATGTTGTTATAGGTATAGATTATTTAGGTTATGGTAGTGGCCATCTACTGATGACAGATGGAATTGGTCTCTGAAGTGTTTTCAGATCTCATAATTCACTTATTAAATTTGCTTAGGTATGCTTTCACAAACCCCAACATACCAGCCTCGTTTCGCTGCTGACTGGTAGTTACTGACCTCAACATACACTGTCTCACTGTGAGTTTTCTCTAGCATTCAATGAGAAATTGCATTTAAAGCAACAGGGCTTTTCATTTTACCCCAGTGGAGCCATTAGCTTGCTCCAGGACTAGACTATTTTAGGAAATGTGGTGCAATCCTGGATCAAACCAACTGTACCAATATCTGAAAAATATATATAATTATGGAAAGAAGTGCAATGACAAAAAATTTCAGTGTAGCCCCAGTCAAGTACCCACTTAAATGCATTAAAGTCAGGAAATACAGATGCATTCTTCCAACTTAAATCTAAGACCCCACGTGCTTTTCTGATGTAATCAGAGATGACATAGTCAATTACATACTAATAACATCACATATGACACCATAAATTACATCAATGATCAGATCTACAAAACCTGAAAGACTGACAATGCAACATTTCAACTATCTTTTCAGCAGTGGCATTGCACCAAAACCAATAAATATAACTACACCAATGTACTCTTCTACATCTATTTCAACACTACGCCTCTTTACCTACCACCAAAACAGTGCCCCTAAAACATTCAAAGCAATGCTCAAGTAATTTTACAGAAAAACATTAAAAAACAAACAAAACAGTTACATTTCAACTTTTAACAATGTAACCTGTATTTTGTTATATGTATACTAGTGTAAAAGCCTGTGTACAAGATCCAAGGTCCAGGTAATGTTAAGAGGCCACTACCTCACTGCTATATATATATATAAATATATATATATATATATATATATATATATATATATATATACTAGTATGAAAGTCCGTGCACCCAGCGGCCCCGGCTGCTGCACCGGAGCCAGGAGCAGAGACAGGCATGAGCTGTCTGGAGCTCCCCATTCCGGATCAGCGTGTTCGGTCATGCACAGTAGAGACTTGCCGAACGTGCTCATCCTTAGCGGGAAGCTCCAGGGGCGGGCCACAACAAAGCTCCCTGTGTGCAAAACCACACATGTATAGTAGAGACTGCTGGAACAGCAGTCTCTATTGCGCATGTGCGGTTACGCTCACAGGGAGCGATGCATTCTACCACTTTATGTTATAGGATATATCTATATATATATATGTGTGTGTGACAATGTAGGACTAGTGCATTTGAGTGTATAGTTGACAAGTGGATATTCATATGTAGACTTGCTTAAACAAGAATAAAGTTTATGAACAAACAATAGTCATTATTTTGATTGGATACTTCAGAATCTGATTGCAGTGTAATCCGCTCATCCAACACATTCTGTGTAACTCATATATAAAAACACCTACTGAATTTTAATATATTTCTGCAAATCCCTGCGTGCCAGACCAAAAGGTCATGCCTGGCCTGCGATGAGGTCTGGAAGAATGAACACAGCCAGAAGGTAGAAATCAAATGCAAACCTTAATTCCTCAGTGGCAGCTCCTGGCAGTCATTCAGTAAATGCCACAAATATTTAATGTGCTTTAAGTGCCAGAAAGTCATCCTGGGCTCACTGCATGTAGATAGTGAATCGTTTCTTGGCATGTCCTTAAATTTAAAACTAAAGACATTTTAAATGACTTTTATCCTTTTGAACCCTTTGAGTGCCAGAGGGAGTGATTCAATGTATTGCAAAGCAAGGCATTGTTCACCCAAATGACACTCAAAGGGTAACTGATGCCATCTACGTTTTTCAGTTTGTTCAAAGTGCTAATCAGGACTTGGCTTTAGACAGGTCATTCCATGTTGATGGTCTTGTAATTTACTTTCACTTTGTATTACATGACACCAACAGAGATGTACACCACTAAAGTTAAGGATGATATGATTATCTGCTGATCTCATGCCATGATGCAGATTGGTACCTATAAAATATCACAGAGCCTCTCTAGAGGCAATTAAGAGTTATTAGATATTGATGCACATTTGTTGCAATTATTTATTTCCTCTTTAAGAAATGTCTACTGAAAACCTTGTACTTGTCAAATGTATTGCTTCACGACGCATTGGAGAAGTCTCTAGCATCTAAAGAGTTCTGCTTATTCTTAACCCCTTGAGATCTCCAATGCATTGGAAAACAGTACATTGGAGACTTCTAGATTTCGAGAGGTTAACTTTGCTCTAGGAGTAAGTGTCTTTTTAATTGTTTAACAGATTGATTAACCTATGCAAGCACATTTCATATAGCAGTGAGGTATATCTATCAATATATTTTTTAGCATATCTGTTGCCAGGGGTGTCCACAGAAATGTTTCCAGGGTTGCAAAGCCATAATATGACCCCCAGGTCAGCCCATCCAGCCCTATGTTTATATGGAGGGGGCAAGTGTAGGAGGGGGCCCCTTGCCCCCCCAATACCCATGTGTGTGGTTCCTATGTCTAATAATCTCTGTTGAAGTCTGTCCCTAGATCACACCTCCTTGAAACAAACAATGGGCATCAATAGAACTGAATGACTCATAATGGTCACTATTTATCAGATTGTAAACTGAACAATAAACAGAAAACTGTAACAGATATCAAATTCAAATAAAACAAAAAAGTAAATAACTGACTGACCTTTGAAGAACACCTACCTGGGTACGTTTGTCTTGATAAACAAATAAAGTGATACTTATTCATAGGGTTTATTTAATAGTAACATAGTAAATTACAGTCATGTCAAAAAGAAAGTTCACCCTCTTTGAATTCTTTGGTTTTACATATCAGGACATATTAACAATCATCTGTTCCTGCACAAGTCTAAAAATTAGGTAAATACCTCAGATGAACAACAACACATGGCATATTATACCGCGTCATGATTTATTTAACAAAAATAAAGCCAAAATGGAGAAGCCATGTGTGAAAAACTAAGTACAATTATGATTCAATAGCTTTAGCAGCAATAACTTGAAGTAATCGTTTTCTGAATGACTATCAGTCTCTCACTTCGTTGTGGAGGAATTTTGGACCACTGTTCTTTACAACGTTGCTTCAGTTCATTGAGGTTTGCGGGCATTTGTTTATGCACATCTCTCTTAGGGTCCCGCCACAGCATTTCATTCAGGTTGAGGTCTGGACTTTGACTGGGCCGTTGTAACACCTTGATTCTTTTCTTTTTCAGCTATTCTGCTGTAGATTTGCTGGTGCTCTTGGGATCATTGTCCTGTTGCATGACCCAATTTCAGCCAAGCTTTAGCTGTCAGACAGATGGCCTCACATTCGACTCTAGAATACTTTGGTACACAGAGGAGTTCATGGTCGACTCAGTGGTTGCAAGGTTCCCAGGTCCTGTGGCTGCAAAACAAGCCTAAAGCATCACCCCTTCACCACCGTGCTTGACAGCTGGTATGAGATGTTTGTGCTGATATGCTGTGTTTAGTTTTTTTTCGCCAAACGTGGAGCTGTGCATTCTGGACAAACATCTCCACTTTGGTCTCGTTTATCCAAAGGACATTGTTCCAGAAGTCTTGTGGTTTGTTCAGATGCAACTTTGCAAACCAAAGTCGTGCTGCCATGTTCTTTTTAGAGAGAAGAAGGTTTCTCCTGGCAACCCATCCAAAGAAACCATACCTGTTCAGTCTTTTTTTGTAACTTTTTTGTTGTAAACTGGAGGTTAAACACATTTCATCATATTGCTATCCATCTGCTTAGGTATGATTTCTGTAGGTGAAGTTCTTCTAGGAATATACATGGTAGTCACAGAACAACACATACAGTGTCTGGCAGCTCCTTCTACAAGTTCTGATGT
The DNA here is from genome assembly GCA_037306005.1 of Rhinophrynus dorsalis. NCBI lineage: Eukaryota > Metazoa > Chordata > Amphibia > Anura > Rhinophrynidae > Rhinophrynus > Rhinophrynus dorsalis. The sequence goes on along the minus strand of CM074726.1, from coordinate 129,942,175 downwards.
TTGGTGTCTTCTACTCTATATATGATACTATTATCTATGGGATGGGAAGAGAGTGTGTGGTGTACTTCCAGCCTGGAAATAACAGCATTTAGTGGCACATATCACACACACACACTTCACCTCACAAACATTAGCACTGAGGGGAGAGCAGAAGGTACCAGAAAAGACAGTGCACAGAGGGAGATGGTGAGAAGGCAGCCTCATCATGGTTGAAGGACAAGACAACAGGTGAGGATACAGGGGGTGGGTGAAGGAGGCTGGGGAATAGGGAAATGCTGGTTCTTTAACACTTTGAATGCCAGACAGCCTTCCGGCATTCAAAGGGTTAAGTGAGAAGACCCCATGTATTTTGCTGATCAGACATCAGACATGACATCACAAAAAACATCATTAATTACATCTACAAAACCAGAAAGCCTGCACTGCAAAATTCCAACTATCCTTTTGGCAGTAGCATTGCACTGAAGCAATAAACCCTACACAAAAGTACTCTTCTACTGCTACTACAACACTACCTTGCACCAAAATAGTACTCCTATAAAACGTCAACACAATGATCAACTAGTAATACAGAAAAACACTAAAAAGAAATACAAATTTTCTGTCACGTAGTTTGTCAGTGTCACTTATGATGAGACCATTTGTGATATAGTCAATGATGTCATGTCTGTAGTCAGCAAAGCACATCGGTCATGTACATTTGTATGAGAATGTAATGCTGTCTTTGTCTTTAATGCCATTGAATTTCAAGATTTTTTTTTTATTATTATTTTTTTACAAATGTTCAAATTGATGTACTTGGTTTGCTCCAGAATTACACCACTTTTCTTAAATGTGTATGTGTGGATAGATAGATAGATAGATAGATAGATAGATAGATAGATAGATAGATAGATAGATAGATAGATATAGATAGATATATACACAGTAGGTTGAAAAAAGACAAGCCCATCAAGTTCAACCTTTGCCTCATAACCCAGTGAAATGAGATTTATATAAGCTTTCCAGCTGCCAAATAAGTCAGCCTTTATCTGAATGTCCTGTTTTGCCGACTTACACAGTATAACCCTGTGTGTTCCCTCTTGAAAGAAATATATCTAATCGTCTCGTAAATGTCTCCATTGTATCTGCCATTACCACATCCTTGGGCAAGAAATTCCACAATTTAACAGACCTTACTGTAAAAAAATCCCTTCCTCTCCTGAAGTTGAAACCGCCTTTCCTCTAATCTCAATGGGTGTCCTCTGGTTATTAAACCAGCCCTTTAAATGAATAGCTCCCCAGAAAGATTCTTATATACTTGTACATTGTGATAAGATCTTCTCATAGTTGTCTTTTCTGTAGAGTAAATAAACCAAGTTTTTCTAGATGTTCCTCATGTGTCAAGTCTTCCATTCCTCTAATTAATTTTGCTGCCCTTAGCTGTACTCTCTTTAGTTCCACAATATATTTTTAGAACTGGTGCCCAAAACTGCACTGCATATTCAAGGTGAGGTCTTACCATCGATTTGTTCAGTGGCAAAATGGTAGTCGTTGATATAAGATTTAAACTGAAGATAAGAAGAACCAATCAACCCATGCAGTCTGTCCATTATCCTATCTAAATAAAATATTAATATAGTTCTCAAAATAGATTATGTCTATTCCAGACAAAACTGAAGTCCTTTACCAAGGTGGTAGTCAATTTTGGACCACCAGCTTTTGGAGATTACATCTTCCATCATCCCCAATTATCTGTCCAGAAATTGACTACACCTGCCTTACCATACTAGCCACTACCCAGTCCACTGGGAGGCTGTTCCATGAATCTCTCTAGCACTTAACACACAGTATTTCTGAATTGTTCACCTTCTATGAATACAATACAAATCAGTGGAAGTAGTTCAATGTAGAAAGTACTATGGGTATGATGATGAGTGTCTTGTGTGCTGGACAGAATTTGGATTAGAGTACCACCATTGCTTCTTAATAATAAACCCTCAATTATTTTCATATGGGAAAATAATCTTAGTGGCCACTATGAATCAAAGCTGTGTGAATTAGCTGTGAAAATTCATCTTTATGTAGTACTGGATCTGCTATACGAGGAAGCAGACATGATTCTGTGTTGCAAGACTCAAGGACCCTATGTAAGAAGGCCTCATTGGGAGGAGTATTGGATCCTTAAGTCATACAACAAAGAATCATGTCTGACTCCACAGACAGGATATCCAGTACTATATAATGATTCATTTGGGGAACCAATCCACAAAGTGATTCATAATGGTCATTAGGATTTTCTGTCCAGATGAAGGTAAACAATGCATTGTGTACCCCCTGGCACTCAAAGGGTTAATGAACGGGAATGTTGGGGATTTTTGTTTGTCCTCTATAGTTCTGTTGGTTTGTTCCATTATTACTCCAATTCCTCTTAACCGCTTAAGGACTACATGACATACTATAACCGTCGGTCCTTAAATACTTAAGGACCGATGACGGTCATAGTACATCACATACTTTTTACTTACAATGCTCCACCGGGAGCGCTGTAAGTAAAAATGGGGCCTAAAATTGACAGTTACAAGACTGGAGTGATCTCTTTTAGGCCCCAAAGCGGCGCACCAATAAACGCAACAGGTCACGTGTACCTGCACGTCGGCAAAGATCAAAGCAGTCCTTATGGGACAGAAACATCCCAGGACCGCTGGTCCTTAAGGGGTTAATACACCAGCCTCAGTAGTTTATTAACCCTTTGGGTGCCAGAGATGTATCCAGTGCATTGTAGCACAATGTGTTGGATACAGCTCTGGCACGCAAAGGGTTAAAGGAACATTAATAGTACCTAATACCAAACCCCTTTGCATGGTGCAGTTGGTTTGCCCCAGAATTGCTCCTCTCTACTTTTGGGCATAAGCAATGCATTGGATCCAACAAAGTGAAAAGGAGTTTGGGTTAACCTTTTCACATTAGCAATAGTGTTAGGATTAGTGATAAGTTTATGATTAAAGGTAGACTTACATAATGTTAGTGTATGTAAGTTCAGGAGGAATAAATTATGAGCACAGGGGCTCCCACAGGGAAATCAGAACAGCGTATCTCTCACAGCATAATTTTTAGGTGTAGACTGATATAGTCTATGGAGTTAATGATGCTGGCATTTATGTATATAGAGCAGTGTGATTCTTAACGCCAGCCCTCAGGACACACCAACAGGACAGCTCTTCAAGATATTACTAATGAAGCACAAGATGATCAATCACAGTGATTGAGATGCCGATTACTCTCCTGTTACCAAGCAGATACATCTTAAAGACATGAACTGCTGGTGTGTCACAAGGACTAACATTGAGAACAGGAATGGTAAACCCTGGTCTTCAATAGCTACCAACAGTGCATGTTTTTAGGATATCCCTGAATTAGCACAGATGGACTAATTAAAGTTACTGAGCCAAAAAATTAGTCCTGTGCCTCAGATGCAGAATGCATTTGTCCTTTGCCCACAACACTAACTTCCTGCTTAAGTGACACTGGCACATATTCATGATGATGTCATGTGATAAAAAAAATAAAGTACAAACTACAATATGGCAGATGTGTATAGTAGTTGGTGGGGGACTGGAGTGGTGCGATTGGTGGGACCTTGACAAACTGCATACACCCTGGGAGGAGAGGGATCATCATCATTTATTGTATATTGCTGCAGTCAGTTTGTGAACTACCACTTTACTCCCATGTCCCTGCACTGTTCCACCTTCCTCTCTCACTTGTGCATTTGCTGGACATTACTCAACTGCTGTGTGTGTTTTCACTCTCTACAGTACACAACTGATGGAGTGTGATGTCTTGCCCTGCCCCTCAACAAAATGTTCAATGTGGCTGCTGTCTATCAAGTCTGCCTCAGTCACAGAGCTCACACCAGGCTCCCAGTCAGCTGTCTGTCACCTAATATATTTATTTGTTTAATTATATATTAATTTTTTTAAAAAAAGATATAAAACTAAAAAACAAAATCAACAACTTCTTTCCCCAGACTTCCCCAGCACAGAGACGATAAAAGCAAAATCAGCAAGCAATTTGGACCACAGCTGCCTGTGTCTTGTCAGTCAGTCACAGCAAATTTTGGGGTATTTAGGGTCAACCTCCTTCCTCCCTTCTTCTACCCCATTGTGCCCCCAGACTCCCCTAATAAAGAGAACAAATGTCCTACCCAAATGACTCCCTAAACTAAGCTTCAATTACCCTTTATTTGCCTATCTCCTCTAGCTCAAAAACATGCTGCTCTCTCCTCTCACAAACACAGAATGGCTGCTGTGAGAGCCTGACACCCTTTTATATGGCTGTAGAAAAGTAGAGAAATCTTTCTTGTGGTGGGGAAAAATGTCTTTTCCCATTGATTTCAATGCAATGAGCTAGGTGAAAAAAGTAAGAAAATGGCACTTATCAAAGGAAATTTTTCTCCAAGAGGAAAGTGCCATTTTTCACCAATTTTAGTTTGAGACAAAGGTTTTCATCTATCCCTAGTATTTACACCATTATTCACAAGTAGTGTTATGTTAAATACACATGGTTAATTCAAACACAGCAATTATGCAGACTATGCTACAGCTTGCTCCTAGCTATGTTGGGATGTGTTCACAAAACCTGTCCATGTGAACCAGTGGCATAACTAGTTATTTTAGGGCATACCTTATTTTGGGGACCCTAGCAATACATCCAAAGTACTGACAAAATGTGTCAAATTTTAGTAGAATTAACCCTATGAGTTCCAGTGCCAGGGTTAATCTAGCTAAGTTTAAAAACATCCACTGAAAAGAAACATTTAACTGTAATCCTGATGTCCAGTCTTCAGCACAGTGGTCAGCTACTGTCCATCTTCTTCAATCTTCTTTCTCTTCATCTTCTGTCTTCTCTTCTGTCTTCTCATCTGTCTTCTGATTTTCATCTGTTGTAAAAGATGTAGTAAAAAGAAAAGAAGAAAGCGCAAATTCTAAGAGTAATCTGTATACTTTTATAAGAGTAAATAAATTCCCCCGCTGCACCTAGTGCACTCACCAGATAAATTCTTATTGCCCAAAGTAAATATAATCTCAGAACATTCTCCTGTATCACTTCTCTACCATCTGTGCTGGAACAGAGCTGCCCATCTGTGGCTTCTCAAAGATTAGATTCACTCCTCACAGTGGGCCAGGGACTGCTGCACTTGCCAGTGCTTCTCCTTCGGGTTAGATGTGGACGCGTCAACTTCGTATGTGTCCTCCGCTACACTGTAATAGGAAAGACCTCTAAGTGTAGCATGTTAAATAGAGGTTCCCTATGCTGCGCCCCCAATAAATAGAACTCACCGGATGTATGAAGATACAAGTAGCATTATGAATATCTGTTATTCCACTACTCAAATTGTAGAAATGGGAAGATGAATGTGGAGATAACACACTGTTATAATAAAGTATGCAGTTTTATTAATATCCAATGCGTTCTGTGAGCATATATCTTGCATCATTAGGGATTAAAATGTTATTGGATCAAAACTTTTTATATACATAATTTGAACACCATATGCATTCACAAAACGAGGCTTGGCTTACCCACCATATAATCAAGCCTCCATATGGAAAAGGAGGTTGATAGTGCGGTATATCCTAGCGTCCACTGGAATCACACTGGCATCCAAGCCTCTTTTTAGTTCCAATAATAAAAACAATAAATACTTGTTTTTAACATGTAAATATACATTAAAACACATTAAAACATTAGAATAAGTTTGTATAAATATTTATTTGGGCATGTATTAGCAGTTTTGATTTTTAAGAATGGGCTTGAAAAATAAATAAATATTTATATATTTAAAGATAAGTACTGTTGTATCAGGATAAGTATAAGCATGAATCATAAATAAATAATATCACTATTTCCAAACAAGAAAACACATGTATACATGCAAATGTAAATTAGCTTAAATTGACTAACTCTACCAGTTTGTATGAGAATTGGGTACTAAAACATGTGGTGCTATAACAGGGATGTCAGACAAAATTGCTAACTTCTAGGTCTTCATTTAGCCCATTAGGGGACAAAGTATTTAGCTTGAAGATCCAGTAAGCCTCTTGAAGGCACAACTTTGAATATCGATTTGCGCTTGACTCTGGAATATGTTTTATGCCTATTATATTAAAATTAGAGAGACCTCCTTTTGGACACATATTAAAGTGTCTGGGTATAGGTTGTTCATCAGCTTTTTTCTTTATTAGATTTCTATGTTCCCACAATCTCTCTCTCTCAGGCTCCTTGTTGTGCGCCCAATATATTGAATCCCACATCCACATGTTATTAAATAGATGATAAACCTAGTCTCACACGTGATGAGGTTTTTAATCGAGAAAATAATGTTGTTATGTGCACTTTTAAAGATTTTAGTTTTATCACACACAAAATCACAATTTGTACATTTAGAATGCAGACACAGAGAGTTTCCCAATGGCAAGGGAGATCTGAAGATGCCTAGTCCTTCTTTCTTGGACTTGATGTTTTTGACCTACTGGGTGCCAGATATCCTCTAATGTTCTTTGCTTTTTTATAAGTAATTTTGGGTTTTTCCAAAATTACTTCTTTCAAAAGAGAATCCTGTTTCAGGATATCCCAATGTTTAGCTATTATTGTTTTGATCTAATTGGATGCTGCATTGTATTGAGTGATGATTGTAGGTGGTCTTCTTTTCTGTGAGGGCTTCAATTTTGGCTTCAAGATCCTTTCCCTATCCAGACTCAAAACTCTCTCTCGTAAGCTGAATTTATCACACACTGTTTGTAACCTCTTTCCAGGAATTCTATTTTTAAACCCTTTCTTTTAATAATGAAATCATCTTTTATACTGCAGTTCCTTCTTATCCTATAGAATTGGCCAAATGGGATTGCAGTATAAAAGAGGATTTGTCAGTCCTAGTCCTATTTGGTTCAAACCATGGTTGGAAGTCCTTCACACTTGTTGTCGCTGTCCTACTCCATCTCCTTCACCATTGTATGGTGAGAGATATTCCTTACGTGTTTACGTGCTGGAAAACCTTAAGCAGTCTCAGCCTGCTATCTTGGGCACATCCTTTTCAGCTGAGTGTGAGCTTAGGTGGTCTGCATCTGGGATCCTCACTGGGTCCTTTGTCTGAGACCAACACTAATGTGCATCTGCTCCCATCCCGGTCAAGGTCACTGCTCACCCGGGATCGGACATCTGACTTCGCGGCCAGCAGCTCTCGCTGGCTTTGGCCACAGCCAGGGTTAGGTGCCATTGTTGACTCTACCCAGTGCCGCTTTCCAGCTACATTAGGATCTGGACATTTGGACACCCATCTACTGATCCTTGACACTATAATCAGCGTATGATTATGGACTCTGAAGACATTTCTAGGCTCATCGCTAGACAAGATCACCAGGAGCAGATTCTGGTTTCTCACAAAGGATCAACTGCATAATCTAGAAAGGAAGATGGATTCTATTCTAGAGATTCTCACAGGATCAGGCATCTCTACTACTCCACCTTCCACTGATCCCCCACCCTCCACTCCCATTTCTGGTGTATTGTGTTCCAAAACTTCCTCTGCCAGAGCAATATTTGGGCAATGCTATGGAATGCAGACGATTTATCAATCAATGCCTATGCACTTCAGTACCCTTCCTCAGAGTTTCACCTCACACACGCCTTGAGTTTCCTTTATTATCTGTCTACTGAAGGACAAGGCACTAGCTTGGGCCTCTCCACTAGTGGAACAGGATTCACCTCTTCTACAAGACTCAGAAGCATTCCTTAAAGGGATAGTAATACTTAAAATGTAAAAAAAAATATGTTGTAGGGTTTATCCCCCTGAGTAAAACAAGAGTACTCCCACTGCTGAAAGGTGTTTCATTCAAAAGTTATTAATTTTCAAAGTTGAATTTTTTAGGTGCAATATCACAGTGGCCTGAAATTGTACAGTGGCGCTGTTGCTACACCATCCTATGGAGATTTATGGTCAATTGACCAGAGCTGTACATAGAATCGTGTAGCAACAGCGCCACAGTACAATTTCAGGCCACTGTGATATTGCACCTAAAAAATTCAACTTTGAAAATTAATAACTTTTGAATGAAACACCTTTCAGCAGTGGGAGTTCCCTTGTTTTACTCAGGGGAATAAACCCTACAACATATTTTTTTTTACATTTTAAGTATTACTATCCCTTTAAGACTTTCAGACTAGTATTTGATATACCTGGAAGGAAGGCAATGGCAGAGAACTCTTTACTGGAACTCAGACGTGGTTCTTGGTTTCTCGGTCAGTCGATCAATTCGCCATTGAGTTCTACAAGACTGACTGGAACCAGGGAGCACTTAAAGCAGCCTTATGTAGAGGTCTTAGTGAGAGAATTAAAGATGCACTGACCTGCGGGGAGATCCCTGAGTCTTTATAAAATTTAATTTCATTGTGCCTGGTAATGGATCACTGTATGTTAGAGAAACAAACAGAATGCAATGGCTTTCCGCCATCCTAGGAGCTTCGCACTTAACCTATTCCTCTAGAAACTAGTGGTACAGAGGAGCCTATGAAAATTGGAAATGTTTCCAGATTATCTGAAGCAGAGAGGAAATGACGACGATCTTTGGAACTATGCCTTTACTCCGTCAATGTCTCACATGGCCAGGAAATGCTCCAGCTTAGAGATTGAATGGGGAAAATCTCTCTACCCTCACCTTCGCTTTCAGGATTATTGGTTCCCATCTCTTTGAGATGGTCTACCGGTTCTGCAGTCATATCCGCTTTTATTGATCCAGGGGCAGCAGGCATCTTCGTAGATTTGGAGTGCACTAAAAGACCAGGGAATACCACTCCAAACCAAGAAGAAACCACTATTAGTGTCCACGATCGATGGGAATCCCATGGGGCTGGGGTTGATACTCCTTTTTGAATCTTGGGACTCTTTATTATCATTATTCATTACTATCTATTATAATAATGTTTGAATACTGTATGTGATTTCACTAATTATGAATATATGATAATTCTTTTGAATTTTGTGATAGAAGGATATCTGTTTTGGGTGGGAGCTGGAGTATTAAAAGTTCCATTTATAGATAATCCTGGAAAATAAACGGGAGACCTGAAGCCATGGAAAAACAGAGCATATGTAATACTAGGTTTGCCAAAAACAGGGACATTTTACAGATGCTAACATGAACTACAGGGCAATTAAGTGTGTATAACCCCAGTTCACTTATATGTGTTAGTGTTGATTTAAATCCTTGGGTGACAGAGAATTCTTCACCATATTAAAGTGCTACAGTTTTAATTTTGCAACTAGATCAGTGCCACCTAGGTATCTTTTTAGCCATGATATATGGGATAAATGATCAAAATCTAATTTTATCTCTCCCTCAGTTTATCAAGGACAAATCTGAGTGGCTAGCAGGGAACGACTGGCCTGGGGGGCAGAGCGCAATTATCCCCTGAGCCAGACATATGTCTGGGCCGGTGGGCCACTGCCTCACTCAATCTCCCTCTTGCTGCTGTAAATGGAGCTAAATTCATTATACCACAGAGCTTATGATTGAAATTGAGCTGTACAAATGATACTATAATCCAAATTGAGCTACACTAGTAGAATAACTCTTTACCCTTGTGCGCGCTATGGTATCACTAGTGCAGCTTTACTCAAATTGTAAGCTCTGTGGTATTAGTAGTGTAGCTCATTTCAACTGTAAGCTACATGGTATTACTGGCTTTGATTCACAACATTAATGCCAATTTTAAAATTAACAAAAGGGGGAGGGTTGCGACAGTGAGCTCAAAAGATAGTAGAAATGGCCCACTTTATTGTATTTGTCTCCGGGGACGCAAGTTGTCAGCCCTCACCTGGTGGCTAGAGGGGTTTTCCCACAGCCCTGCAGAGTAATAGAAGCATCTTCAATCAGCTTAAGCTTTAAAAAAATGGATTATATTGTGGAGTTGCTTGTATAAAGCCACTGTACTTATTTGTGCCAAGCCCCATTAACACCAGCTTTGTATAGCATTACCTATGCTCTACTGTGCAATGAGAAATACAACTTATTCATAAATACAAGGTTTTCAATACACTTCCAGAGAAAACAGTGGCTGAAATAGTCCCAAAGATACTTTCCTTGCTTAGAAAATAGAGAACACAAACTCTAAATCAGGGGGAGGTGGTCTGTGACCTACCAGAAATAGAGAACATCCCCTAACCAGCGAATGACTGGTTGGGGCATGATGGAAACTGTAGTCCTCAACTACTGGAGGGCCTCGGGTTGCCTACACCTTCCCTAAAAGAAACCTTTTTGCTCTTGAATCAGAGCATACCTTCAGGGGTTAAGTAGCCAAAGGTTTATTAGTCCATTATGCCAGGTTAATTCATTTAGATAATTTACGATTAACCACTTGGATGCTAGAGATATATCCAAAGCATTTCTTGTCACTGCCTTAGAGACTTCTCTAGCATACAAGAGGTTAAAGAGCTTAAAGACTCTAAGAATAGTTAATCAGTGCCATGGAATAGAAGTACTTGTTAAAGGTACATCCTGCTGCTTCAACTTAATAAGAATCATTCACAGAGCAGCTATATAATTCCTGATAGACAGAGTTAAACAGAAAGAACTAAGGGCCTTATTAATGAAGATAGAGGAACAATTTTGTAGCAAACCAAATGCACCATGGGATATTAAAAGTCCCATTGATTTAAATCTGGCTTTAACCTCTTGACATCTGGAGAGGTTTCTAATGCATTGTGAAGCAACACATTGCAAACCACTCTATCTTTCAAGGGGTTAGACGCTCCATTTAAATAATGGAGTTTATGATATTTTCAATTCAACCCTATAGTGCAACTGGTTTGCTCCATAATTGCACCTCTTTAGCTTATGAATAATGCCTTATATCTTAATTTTTTTGTATTGCTACAGTAGAAAGGGGCTGTAGCTGGGTAGCAGTAGTCAAGCTAGCTTAAGGCGAGTAGAAGGGATTGTTTAATAGACTGAGGTAGTAGGCAGGTGACAGACAGTAGCAATAGACATTTAACAGGCTGAGGTTGTAGGCAAGTGACAGCAGTGGCCATTTAACATGGCAAGACTGGAGGTGCACAGAACTGTTGGCAAAAAAAGCAAGAGTCATGCAAAGTTATTGTGATACAAGGGTCTTGAATGTTAGCGTAAACACTTTGAATGAGCAATCAGGCACATCTGCCATAAGTTCAAACAGGCCACCAGAGAGTGACAAGGTGCATAATCAGAACTGCAGTAAACAGGGAACTGAACCTCTGGGAGTGGATTCCCACAAAAAAGGGAAACTATTATTATTATTATTCTTTATTTATATAGCACCAACTTACTCACAGTGCTGTACAATAAGGAATATACATACAGAGATATTAAATAGTACAAGTTGAATATGGAGAACAGAAGGGTTAGAGGGCCCTATTCATGACAGCTTACAGTCTAGAGGAAGGTGGGTTAGACACAGAACGAGTACATGCTGTTGGGTATAAGTGCCTACTACCATATGAATTACTAGTCAGTGGGTGGGAGACAGAAGTGCTATTGAGTGCAGTGGTCCAGTGAAGGGCTGGTTCTTGGTGATAACGGTTATGGAGGTAGTTAATAAGCTTTCCTGAAGAGGTGAGTTTTCAGGGAGTGTCTGAAGATCTGAAGGCTGGGTGAGAGTCTGTTGGGATGGGGGAGGGAATTCCAGTGTTCAGGTGCAGCACAGGAGAAGTCCTGTAGGTGGGAGTGGGAGGATGTGATGAGAGCTGCATAGAGGCAAGGTTGTGTGCAGATCAAAGATGGTGAGTTGGAGTATATTTGGAAATGAGATATGAAATATAGGGGGGGTGCAGTGTTAGTAAGGGCTCTGTAAGTTAGTACCAGAATTTCAAATTTAATTCTATATGCTAATGGGAGCCAATGTAGGGATTGGCAAAAGGCAGTGCTTTTAGAGAAGAGATGAGTGAGGTAGATTAGTCTTGCAGCAGAGTTTATAACGGACTGTAACGGGGTTAGTCGGGTGAGAGGAAGGCCAATTAGTAGTGAGTTACAGTAGTCAATACAGGATATGATGAATGTTTAGATAAGAGTTTTAGTAGTGTCTTGGGTGAAAAAAGGGCAGATTCTAAAGATGCCACAGAGGTGGAGACGGCATGAGTTTGAGAGTGACTGAATGTGGGGAATGAAGGATATGGCGGAGTCGAAAGTGACCCCCAGGCAGCATGCTGTAGGGTTTGGTGTGATGGTGGCACTGTTAATAGTGAGGGCAATATCTGTGGTAGGGCTGGTTGGAGAGGGAGGGAAAATTATGAGTTCAGTTTTGCTAAGGTTAAGTTTGAGATGACAGGAAGACATCCAGGAAGACACAGCAGACAGACAGTTAGATACCTGGGACAGGAGGGAAGGGGAGATCTGGGGAGGAAAGACAGATTTGAGTGTCATCAGTATAGAGATGATGGTGAAACCCAAAGGACTTCATTAGTTTGCCAAGCGACAAGGTGTAGATTGAAAAGAGTAAGGGACCCAGGACTGATCCTTGTGGTACTTCAAAAGACAGTGGGAGGGGTGAAGAAGTGAAGCCAGAGTATGAGACACTGAAGGAGCAGTTGTAGAGGTAAGATGAAAACCCAGAGAGGGTGGTGTCACAGAGACCTAGGGAGTGGAGAGCTTGGAGGAGGAGTAGGTGATCAACTGTGTCGAAAGCAGCTGACAGTTCCAGTAGAATGAGTAAGGATAAGGAGCAGTTTCCTTTCGACTTAGCAGATTGCAAGGAATCTAACAGAGAATAGGAGCAGAAGAATTTAGTGAGCCTGTTATATGCAAAACGTTCAAGGAGCTTGGAGGCGAATGGGAGAAGAGAAATGGGCTGGTAGTTTGAGAGTTAGTTTGGGTCCAGGGAGGGTTTCTTTAAGATGGGTGTGATTAGTGCTTGTTTGAAAGAGGATGAGAAAGTGTCAGTTGTAAGTGAGAGGTTGAATAAATGAGTGAGGGTTGTAGATAGTAGAGGGGAAGTTCTTGAGTGAGCTGAGATAGGATTGGTTCAAGAGGGCATGTGGTTAAGTTTGAGAGTGTGGAGAAGGGAAACTTCATCCTCTGTCATGGGTGAAAAGGGTGTGTGTGGGAGAGGTGACAGGGTAAGCTGGAGGGGGGTGGTGGAAGTGATGAGACTTCACGTCTGATGGAGTAGATCTTGTCTTTGAAGTGGGTGGCGAGATCTTGGGCAGAGAAGTTAGTGTAAGGTGTTTGTATTGGTGAGTGTAGAAGAGATTTAAAGGTTAAGGAGAGGCATTTTGGGTTGGAGGAGAGGTTTGAAATTAGAGAGGAAAACTATTTTAGTAGGTGATGGACTTTGTTTGACAGAAGCATTTAGGTAGATAGGATGTATACATATATCTTTTGGAACTTTCCAACTGGAACTATTGGAACTCTACTGGAACTCCAGCCTGTTGCTGAAGAACTTCATGTGGCATTCTATATTTATTTCATGATTTCCCATACATGTATATGTAACCTCCATTGCCACTACATTATATACAGTACTGTACAAAATTTTTAGGCAGGTTTGAAAAAAAAATGCTGTAAAATAAGAAGACTTTCAAAAATAGAGATGTTAATAGTTTATTTTTATATATTAACAAAATGCAAAGTGATTGAACAGAAGAAAAATCCATATTTGGTGTGGCCATCCTTTGCATTCAAAACAGCATCAGTTCTTCTAGGTACACTTGACAAAGTCAGGGATTTTGTAGGCATATAGTCAGGTGTATGATTAACCCTTTAAGGACTACGTGACGTACTATGACCGTCACGGCCCTTATACCCTTAAAGACCAGTGACGGTCATAGCACGTCACATACTTTTTACTTACAGCGCTCTACCGGGAGAGCTGTAAGTAAAAACGAGGCCTAAAATTGATCGCTCCAAGACCGGAGTGATCTCTCTTAGCCCTCAAAGTGGCGCGCCGGTACGCGTAACAGGTCACGTGTACCGGCGCATTGGCAAGGATCAAAGCGGTCCTTATGGGAAGATAACTTTCCTGGACCGCTGGTCCTTAAAGGGTTAAACAATCATACCAGACAGCTGCTATTTTTCATCTATTTATTGTGGGTTGAAACACAATCATTAACTGAAATAGAAACAGCTGTGCAGGAGGAATAAAACTGGGTGAGGAACAGCCAAACTCAGCTAACAAGGTGAGGTTGCTGAAGGCAGTTTAATGTCAAAAGGCATACACCATGGTAGGACTGAGCACAGCAACATGACACAAGGTAGTTATACTGCATCAACAAGGTCTTGCCCAGGCAGACATTTCAAGGCAGACAGGGGTTTTCACATGTGCTGTCCAAGCTCTTTTGAAGAAGCACAAAGAAACTGGGAATGCTGAGGACAATAGATACAATGGTCAACAAAGAAACTTAGTGCAGCAGATGAAAGACACATCATGCTTACTTCCCTTTGCAATCCAAAGATGTTCAGCAGTGCCATCAGATCAGAATTGTCAGAAAACAGTGGGACCCTGGTACACCCATCTACTGTTCGGAGAAGTCTGGTCAGAAGTGGTCTTCATGGAAGACTTGTGACCAAAAAGCTACACCTCCGATGTGGGAACAAGGCCAAGTGAATCAACGAAAACACAGGAAGTGGGGTGCATAAAAATGGCAGCAGGTGCTCTGGACTGAAGTGTTAAAATCTGAAAGCTTTGGCTGTAGCAGAAAGCAGTTTGTTCACCAAAGGGCTGGAGAGTTGTACAAGAATTAGTATCTGCAGGCAACAGTGAAGCATGGTGGAGGTTTATTGCAAGTTTGGTGTTGCATTTCTGCAAATGGATTTGGGGATTTGGTCAGAATTAATGGTATCCTCAATTCTGAGAAGTACAGGCAGATACTTATCTATCATGCAATATCATCAGGGAGGCATCTGATTGGCCCTACATTTATTCTACAGCATGCCAACAACCCCAAACATACAGCCAAAGTCATTAAGAACAATATTCAGAGTAAAGAAGGACAAGGAGTCCTGGAAGTGATGGTATGGCCCCCACAGAGCCCTGATCTCAACATCATTGAGTGTGTCTGGGATTATATGAAGAGAAAGAAGCAACTGAGGCTGCCTAAATCCACAGACGAACTGTGGTGAGTTTGCCAAGATGTTTGGAAAGAACCTACCTGCTGAGTTCCTTAAAAACTGTGTACAAGTGTACCTAGACAAACTGATGCTGTTTGAAGGCAAAGGCTGGTCACAACAAATATTGATTTGATTTAGATTTTTCTTCTGTTCACTTACTTTGCATTTTGTTAATTGATAAAAATAAACTATTAACATATCTATTTTTGAAAGCATTCTTACGTTACAGCATTTTTTCACACCTGCCTAAAACGTATATATGATTTTGTGTGGTTATATTTCTTCTCTTTGTTAGCTGGGGTTTGAAGGGCTTAAGAATGATTTGTGCAGTTCAGCTAGAGCAATTCATTAAGTCAAACTTATTACCTGTCCAGGGTACCAAATATATAAGATATAGATTTACAGGATCCTGTACATTAGTGTTGAGCGAGCACCCCGATGCTCGGGTGTTCGGGTGCTCTGACCGAGCACCCCCTGAGGCTCGAGTGCTCGGCCGAGCACCCGAACCCCATTGCATTACATGGGAGGACTCGAGCATTACACCAGGCACCCCCTGCTCTGATGAGGGGAGGGTGCCTGGTCAATGCCCCCCTTCATCTCCACAATGCCCCTCTTCCACAATGTCCCCCTTCCACAATGTCCCCCTTCCACAATGTCCCCCTTCATCTCCGCAATGTCCCCCTTCATCTCCGCAATGCCCCCTTCATCTCCGCAATGCCCCCTTCATCTCTGCAATGCCCCCCTTCCACAATGTCCCCCTTCATCTCCGCAATGTCCCCCTTCATCTCCGCAATGCCCCCTTCATCTCCGCAATGCCCCCTTCATCTCCGCAATGCCCCCCTTCCACAATGTCCCCCTTCCACAATGTCCCCCTTCATCTCCGCAATGTCCCCCTTCATCTCCGCAATGTCCCCCTTCATCTCCGCAATGCCCCCTTCATCTCCGCAATGCCCCCCTTCCACAATGTCCCCCTTCCACAATGTCCCCCTTCATCTCCGCAATGTCCCCCTTCATCTCCGCAATGCCCCCTTCATCTCCGCAATGCCCCCTTCATCTCCGCAATGCCCCCCTTCCACAATGTCCCCCTTCATCTCCACAATGTCCCCCTTCATCTCCACAATGCCCCCTTCATCTCCGCAATGCCCCCTACCTCCAGTCCCTGGTGGTCCAGCGGAACGTCTGCAAGATCTGTGCCTCCTCCGGCACAGATCCCTGCCACCCGAACATGGCGGGCGAGCACATGGCGGTACTCGTACGAGTACCGCCATGTGCCGAGCAGAGCGATGCTCGAGCCGATCCGAGCATCGGCCGAGCATGCTCGCTCAACACTACTGTACATATGTAATATCAGTGTACTGCGAAAATATGTGGAATTCATATTCAGCATTAGGAACATATACTTTATATGAACATGTCACAAAGCTTTATCATATATTAAAAATTGTCTTTGAGACTGTTTGCCCCTAATTACTAAAGGTAATAGTGCTGAAAGTTTGAATATAGTAACTTGCGTGACAGTCTCAGAATGTTTATTTAAAAACTGGATTATTAACTCTGCAAATTAATTTTCATTATTTAGAGAAAATGTAGTTACATATTGTGATTTTCTTTTTTAATGGCAAATAGTGACACACGATACTGTCGCAGGCATAAAGATCTAACGGTACAAGATCAACTACCTCTACATAGCGACTAGTCATTATTAGTTCTTGAGGACATTGATACATATGGAGGTGTAACGTTTGCTAATAAGAACCTTTTATGGAACAAATTAGCAAACGTTTAGCAACATATTAATATGTTCTTATATATACCTATAAGGTTTGTGTAATTTCTGCAGCATTTTTAAAATTCTCTATTTTTAAAGGGATAGTAATACTTAAATCTAACTATAGTCCATCTTGTAGCCATTAAAAATTAAATGATCCCAGTGGCATCTCTCAAACTTTTATGGTTTGAGAGATATCCACTTTCAAAGTTCCCCCTCCCCTGACATCAGCGCTCTAGCTGACTGCAGGGGAATCCGGTCCCTGGACCGGAGGAGGCTCTTCAGCAGAGCCGAGATCGCGTTATGGAAGAAGAAATCCTTCACTGGAATGGTCTACTACATGTGTTTGGTTTGCAAGCACACGTAGAAGACCTTTTCAGTGAAAGATTTCTTTTGCAATAACGCAATCTCGGCTCTGCTGCAGAGTCGCCACTTGTTCAGGGACCGGATTCCCCTGAAGTCAGCTAGAGAACTGACGTCAGGGGAGGGGGAACTTTGAAAGCTGATATCTCTCAAACCATAAAAGTTTGATAGATGCCGCAGGGGTCTTTTCTTTTTTTAAGGGCTACAAGATGGACTATAGTTAAACTGAAGTATTACTATCCCTTTAACAAAATTTCCTTGATTGATATTTTTGTGTAAGGATATTTCACCAGTTTTAATTCCTTAGGTTGTCTACTTTCAGAAAATATTTTTATATCTTTATTTATCAGTTTTAGAGTAGTTTTACCATATGTGTACTGTACATTTTGAGTTGATAAAGATGAAAATACCATTTAGTGCTCCTGTGAATTAGTTGGCTGTACGGGCCATGCATGTACATACATCTATAGTTATTTGGTATTAGTTTGTTCAGAAGGTGAAGAACTTTTAAAAATAATAAACTTGTGTTACAACTTAAATTTGCATGAGCTATAGTGTAATAAACTGCTCAACAGTGAAATTGCAACACCAGAAAGATGATATAGGATTCACAAGTAGTTGCATATATGTAAAATGGACAACATGAGAATTGATTAACATGAATAACATGATAAGTGAATAGCACCGAGAACATATTAGAAGTGAATAACATGAATAACACAAGAAGTGAATAACATCTGAGAACATTGCAAAGACCAATGCATATCCCATGAAAACTTTACCATTTTCCACCTATGCTTTCTAGGCCACTAAGCCACTGTCAGACTGCTCACAGCTTTTTCAACGGCTATCTTGCCATTGGCCTCAGCCTGTTAAAGCATCACAATTTTGCAAGAGCACAACCACCTGCCCCATCACTGTCTTAAAATGGAGGTCCCACTCCCTACCAGCCTGCTACAAGTGGTTTCATGGTTTCATGTTGCCATATGACTCAGCCTGCTAACAATTTTTAATTTCAACTGTAGATTTCCCTTCTTCAGTACTAGTATTACAACAGGAATTCTCTCTGCCATAGAAAGTACCTATGGAAACTGTCAAGTTTTTGTGGGAATTAATTGACGGTAGTGGAAATTTTAGTGGCTTTTTAATGCTCGAAAAAAGTTTCACAAAAAGAAAACAGGACTTTTGACCATCCCTACTCTTTAGCTTGATGAATAATGCACTTTGGCCCATACATATAACGCATAGTAGAGCAATTCTGGAACAAACCAACAAGCACCAACCAAAAATTCCCAGAACTCCTGTTTATGTAAATTGAGATTTTAATACATTGATCTTGAACATTCTAATGGTAACAAATCCCATTTAAATCAATAGGATTTTTTCTTTGTCCTGTCTGCTGCAGATGGTTGTCCTGTGAACAACCTCAGTTTGATTTTATACATATGGCCTTTATCTCTTCCACTGGTTTTTAAAAATGGTAAGTTGTAGATGCTGGAACTACAGAAAGCCAATATTAGTGAAATAAGAATATTTATAATTCTCTTATGAAAGTGATTTCTTTGATGACTTTCTGTTCTCTTTCCACCCTTAATATGAGATTCATTCACACATCTTTGACATAAGGGACATGTTTGTTTACAAAATAGGAGCTCTGCCATTTGTTGCAGGTCTTCTCAGCAGCAAAGAGGGTCACGTCAGTTGTCACTACAATCAGATCATGCAAGGAAGAGCTGGAAGGAATTAGGTTTCCTGGCAGCCACTAGAGGGAGAAATGCATTGCTTTATCTTTATCTAATGCTGAAAATGTAATCTGTGGATGAGAAATCAGAATGAGAACTGTCCTTGCAAAATAAGTGGTTGATTTCTAAATGATCAGGTTTAAAAAATGTAAAAGAAAACACATTAGAATTATGTTTTTAAATCGTCTGATTGCATTTATATTGGTTTCATTGATATTTATACGTGTGAAATGCAAATATCAGTACACAATGCAAAAAAAACAAAATTAACCAGTGCACAGATCTCTCTAGCATCCAAAGGATTAAGCCATTTTATAGTGTAAAGGTTTGCACCAAATTCATGATCAGAGAACATAAAATATATAAACAGATCCTAGGGTGGCTTCATCGATGAATATTCATTGTTGTCTGGGAATTTGTGACACTGTTTTAAGCTGACTTGCAGATGCTCCAGTGAGAAAGGTCACAAGTTGTGATGAGGGCATCTGTTTCCATTTGCTTAAAGGGAGAGAGTGTCATAATGGAAGGGAAGGAGACGGCTGGCAAATAGAATGAACCGCTTTGTTCCTTCAGGGTGTCAAGGGATCCTGGAGCTAAGAGTCCAGAGACGGGTCAATTCTGTGGCATCAGCACATACATTGCTTCTTGGAATTGGATTATTGTTTGCAGGGGAGTAGGGAAATCAAAATAATTGCAGTTTAGAAAGGAGGGATTGCAGAAGACCTCAAAGTAATGGGGTTAACCACATCACACCAATCAACATAGACACTGATACACACATGCACACGCAAGTGTATACACAGATAATACAAGTAAAAAATGCATGTTTTGAGCTGGAAAAATTAGCAATAAACATGACATATTACAGATGCACAATCAACATATTTCCTAGTATATAACCCTTCAGATCATACTGAGATCTCTAGTTTGTAGTTTTGTTACAACCCTTTGAGTGTCAGCTCCACAATGGTTGCACACCCCTTTGGCACTCAAAAGGTTAACCGATGGTTTACCTTTATTTCATGTCCTTCAAATATGTAAAAAATGTAATTGCTACAACTAAAGCTTTTCTAAACTATGAGATTCTTTGTACATGTTTTAAAGTGGACAAAAAATAGCTGATTTTAATTGACTTTTCAAAATCACCTATGTGTTTGCCATAGTTTATGATACTCAGCTTTTATTTATTTGTCAGTTTGTGCACATGAGCTAGTACTGACCTGGAGGAAGTGACAGTCGGGATGGCGAGCAGTGTGGAATGTTAGTATGTGCCTGACATGTCGGCAATACCATCTACTGTGCATAAATGTTTACCATAAATGTGGGTGATTTTGAATACTCCCTCAAAATCACCTGGTTGTTGCAAGTTGACACTCCACTTTCAGGGAATTGGCTTTACTCCTTTCAGTGGCAGAGCAATGTGTTGCATACCCCTCTGGCACTGAAAGGGTTATAGAAATAAGGCTCTTAGAACAGTGACTTAAAAAAACAGGTCAAAGCAATGTATCAAACATCTACCTTGACTAATGAAAAAACACATTGTTTGATTTTAAAGTTAAACTATAAATATTTAGCATGGATATAGGCTTGGATTCCATTGTAGTGGAAAACTTTGTTAACCCTCTGAGTGCCAGAGGAGTACACAATGTGTTGAGTACCCCTCTGGCACTCGGGGGGTTAAAAGTTTTATCTACAAATTTCTCCATAGACTTCAGTGGGAATTTGTTAGATAAAATAGGTTGATAACACTTATCAGCTGCAATGTAATGTAGGCAATAAAAGTGCAGTCAAATGTTATGTGAGATATTATATGAAAAAATAATAGCACACCATCTGTATAGAAGAATGCTTCAGTGATGGCACATTGTTGGGTAATAGATATCTGTGAATACCGATTGATTTGCACAGATATGTCAGTAATGACACATAGGTGTATAATGGAGATAAATAAATGAGAGCACAGCATTAAGTGACAGAGATATTTGAATGATGACAACAATGCACTGTTCAGTAGGGAGCCATTGTCCAGATTTATAAGAGCAAACTGGAGTGATTCTGGCATAAAGCAACTTCACCATAGAGGGCAAATAAAAATCCCCAAATTCCAATGCATACAGTGCTCCACAATGCTTCAAAATGCAATGGAGACCTCTCTATCATTAAAGGGGTTAAAAGTCCAATTTAATTTAACAGGAATTTTTATTTGTCCCCTATGGTCTAGTTGGTTTACTCTAGAATAACTCCAGTTTTATAGCTATGTTACTGATGTTATACACATTGGGTGGTATACACATGTCACTGATGGTACACCATTTGGTGGAAAAGGTGTATCACTGATGGTACGTCATTGGGTGGTAAAGACATGTCACTGATGGTATGTCATTGAGTGGTATACACATGTCTCTGATGATATGCCATTGGGTGTTATACACGTCTCTGATGACATGTCACTGGGTGGTATTCACATGTCTCTGATCATATGTCATTGGGTGGTATTCACATGTCTCTGATGATATGTCATTAAGTGGTATTCATATGTCTCTGATTATATATCATTGGGTGGTATATACATGTCTCTGATGGCAAGTCATGGTATAAACTTGTCTCTTATGGTATGCCATTGGGTGATATACACATGTCTCTGATGGTACACCATTGGGTGGAAAAGGCGTGTCAATGATCTTACACCATTGGGTGTTATAGACCTGTCACTGATGGTATGCTATTGGGTGGTACAGATATGTCAATGATGGTATGCATTGGGTGGTACAGACATGTCACTGATGGTATGCCACTGGATGGTATACACATGTCTCTGATGGCATGCCATTGGGTGGTATAGAAATTTTATTGATGGTACACCATTGGGTAGTATAGATATCTTACTGATTGTATGCCAATGAGTGGTATAGACATGCCACTGATCGTATCCCAACTGATATTATACAAATATGGTATGCCATTGTTTGGTATGGATGTGTCACTGCTGATATGTCATTGGGTAGTATAGATGTGTCGCTGAAGGTGCTATTTGGTAGAATAGATATAGACCATGGGTGTCCAACATGCATCCTTTGGGTCAAATGCAGCCCCTCTGACCCCAGGGTTCTGCCCATCTGAGATTTATTTTTGATATATTTGTTTACCAAATTAATCAGCACACTTGAGTTAGTAGGCCTGTAAGACCTAATCCCCTGCCTGCCAGTACCATGCAGTTCAAGAACAAATGTCTGTTAAATGTCAGTATTGTCAATGACTTAACCAATAAACAAATCCATATTTTTGAATAGTTGACAGAATATAATACACCATCGTTATAAAAAAAACAACAATGCGGCCATTGCACTTATGGCTTTCTGCTCATGTGGCCCATGACTAGCAAGTGTAGAGGACCCCTACGGATGCCCCTTGGAAATATGAATGATGTTAACCATTATGTTGTAAAGATATGTCAATTCTCACAAAACACTAGTTAGAAAAGATATTTCAGTGATGTATTTCTGTTGTGTAATACAGATATTTAGTGATGAGATGCTATTGGATGTTCACAATAACAAACATTAGGTAATTCAGGTATGTTTAATATGACAATGTGCTAATTAACAGATATGTGAATGCTGGCATGCATTTAGTTTGTAGAGATAAATCAGGCGTAGCACGCCACTGGGTAATACAGATGTATACATACTGGAACACAATAAATTAGGAGATTTATGTTAATTTTCATTGTCTAGAGTAATTTAAATTTATTAGGTGATGTTAATGTTCATTTATATTTTTTATTTAAATATTGAACACATTAAATAGTAAATTCTTGGTTGATTCCAGTTGCAAGAAATATCTATGGGGCCTGTAATGTCAACACTCTCTGCAGGTCTTTTGTTACATAATCACTGATTTATTGGCCAGGAGACTTTTTAAGTGATCAAATGCATTGCACCAGATCTATTTGCTCTTTGTGGCTAAATCAGAATTAGTTGTATGTAAACAATGGACAATATTGATTTTCGTATGTAAATCATACAATGATTCAAGCTGATTCAAATTGAATTGCAGTTTTATTTTTCTTTTAACTGTACATTAGGTTGAGCCAAAGATTAATTTACAGTGAGCAATAGATACCTTAGAATGTGTCAATGTTAACTAAAAATAATAATTCACATCAGTGGTCTCAAATTGCATTCCTAAGGAGCTAAGATGGAGCAGATTTTTTGGAGTGCTCCTCTGCTTCATAGGTGGTTCAACCGAAATGACTGAGCTTATAAGTGTAACATGTTAAAAAAATCAGGAATATACCAAAATATAAAAAAGACTTGGCAGCTCTCCCCTTTCTCTGGGTTCTACAAAAAAGTGGATGTGTAAACAGAATACACTATTGGCAGGAGAGCTCAAAATTCAATTGATGTTACGTGTCAAACATACAAATATCATTATGCAAAGCCAAAAAAATCACAAAAAGTTCAAAGATACTTTATGCACTCACCTTCACGTGAAAAAGTCCAAACAGTCTCTACTTGCGGGACGTTCAAACACATGATAATTGGAGAAAGTCACAATTCCTTAACAGGTGTTATTGGTAGTGTGAAAGGGCAGTGGGTTTTAAATGCTCTTAACAAAGTTTGTATGGCTGCAGCCATACAAACTTTGTTTAGTGCTATTCTATGGAAATAGTAGAGAATTTCCAGGCGGGCACACAGCTATTAGGATCTCAGTCCAATATCTCTGGAGATATCAGTGGAAGAAGCACAGAATTTCAATGGTGAATGATTTGATTTACCCATTCACTGCTGGAGCCGCTCCTTTGGTGTGTGTTTTAAATGCTCTTTACAAATTAGGTGTCATAATTGCAGAGAATCTGAATTGTTATCCTTGCAGCTGTCGGGTACTTGGGGACCCATCGGGTCAAATAGCATGTAACAAAACACAAACAGAGACAGCTCACAATAACATCTAAGCATAGTAACCAGGGGATATTTGGATAATAAAATATGTATATAAATGTGTATATAAAAATTGCATATATATATTGTACTAAGGCAAATCTAGATATATGCACACTGCAGTACAGAAGATACAAAAATGGGCTATGGGGAAAATGGGATGACTATAGTGCAATACTTGAACACCAAAAAAAGGAGGCTGTCCGCATAGGGTGATATAAACAGAGGAAATGATTTCAAGAGTGGACATCAGAAGTATAAGTGAGGAGCAGTGACCCAGGAGCAGACAGATCAGAAAGAGGTGGTCATAGGAGGAAGGTGGAGATATACAACGGAAACCAGAAAGGTGATATTATTCAATTGTTCCATTCAAGAATTTATCCGGTAAGCACATAGTAGTGTCTTTGGAGGATACTAAGTATATACTTGTCCACACTGACCCAGACACACAATACTGGTGGGGTAGGGGAAGTAACCTAGCCTCATCTATTCTCCATATACACTAGTATCCTCCATGTGTATAACCCTATATGGCTAGCCTTACTTTGGTGTTCAAGTATCTCACTATAGTCATCCCATTTTTCCCATAGTCCATTTTCGTATATTCTATCTTCCACAATGTACATATCTAGATTCACCTTATTGCAATATATATAATTTTATAAACACTTGTATATATCATTTTTAGTATCCAAATGTCATCTAGTCACTACACTATGGTGTGCTGTCTCTGTTTGGTTTTTGTTTCATATGCCAAAATAGTCACTGATGCTGATGTCATGGGGAAACATTGTGTAACTCTGCAGAAAACCAGCTGCATCATATGGAGCCAATACAAACCCAGAATGATTAAATTGGACTTTTAAACCCTTGAATGCTAGAGAGGTTTCCAATGCATTGATTCACAATGAGTTTGAGACCTTTCTAGCATTCAAGGGGTTAAAAGCTCAATTTAGGTCATGGAGAATTTGGGGATTGTTTATTTGCTAGTTCAGCCTACCTCTTTGTACATCAGCCTCATTGTCTCTTAGGAATGCAGTTTGAGACCCTGGTTAACAATAACACATTTATATCTTGATAGGATTCAATAAAACGACTTATCACATGCACTTGGAATTTGCTGTTTACTGGTATATTTAACCCCTTGAGCACAATCTCTGGCTTTCATTCATAGTGCAATGTCTGACACCTCTGACACCAGTTTTGTTAAATTCCAACCCTTTTTGCATAGTGCATTCCCATTTGCCCTCTCTCATGTCTATTGAAATTTTTCTAAAGAGCAAAGAGCTGGGCAGAGAAGCTCCACTAGGAACAAGCCTGGCCTACAATTGAGCAGGTTCTAAAGGAAAAGTGCCCTACCCAGCTAAGAGAAATTGCACCCTGGGTAGCACACTTTTCCTATAGAGCCTACTCAATTTGGGGGTAGGCTCGTTCCTAGTTTAGCATCTCTGACCAGCTCTTGCATCTTGAATTTCTCTCTAATTTTCACCCTCTTCAGATTCGTAGCACTCCCACAACCTTTCTTCCCTCCCCACCTATCTTTTTTCACGATTAACTGTAACCAGGTGCTATCTCATTGTTTGTACACAAGTATGTGTATACCTATGGCCAAAGAGGGAGTGAGATAAGCATTTTTAGGCCAGAAAATGGTGTCTCTGGACTCTCCATCCAAATGTCTGTGCTTGAGGAGGCCATGTGGGCATGGTAAGGCAGGATGATATCATCAGCATATCTCTGCATTCAGGAGAAAAGCTGGTGGTATACAACTGTAGAGAAAATGCCCAATCAATATGCCTGTTTTTTCTTATACCTAGTTCAGGCAGGCACACCAGGAGGGGGAATGAGCTTTTCAGTTACCCTGCCTGTGCCCTGTGTTGCCAGTTTCCAAAAAAAACACCTTCTTTATCCCTCTGATGCCATATGGGTTCACAATGCAATGCACTGCAACCTTGCTGGCAACAGAGGTGGTTAATGCACACCACTTTTTTAAAAAATGATATCCCTAATAAATTGACCTCCCAATTCCCCCATCTATTTTACACCAACCTCAAATTAACCCCAGCAGTACCAGATCAGCTTGAATTAGCTGATATGGAAACTAAATGGATAAAATTGCCTTAAATACAATGTGTGGGTATGGGGATAACGTTATCCACCTATAGCTTCATCCTGATTGTTACAGGATGGATAGAGTGTTCAAAATAATACAACGTCCCGGGTCCTGCCTCCCCATGTCCTTTAACATACATTGATGTTGGAAGTCTACCACTATCCACAGCATGCTTGTCTTCCACTGCAGAAACGAAAAGGCTTTGCCAACATTTATGGGAGCTGGACTCTGGAGACCTTTATAAACCCTCCAGTCCAACCACTATCCTGTTCACTTAATCTTCAACAAAGCCATGGAGAATTTCAACAACTTCATCATCCAAACCAAACAAACTCATACCTACTCTATCTGACCATTCTAGACTTTTGTCTTTCCTGCCATAATCCCTTTAAACCTTCCCCTACCACAATCAGATTATACTTAGCAGGTATACAACACCACTTTACTAATCCTTATTCATGCGCATTGGATCTATGGTATTGCCGTCGAGGACCTTGTGGTCCTCTCAAGACATTACCATTGACTACAAAGAAGAGGTCCTGACAGGGCCATGCTGGAAGCAAGCGGCAGATGCAAGCATGCCATCCACTGGGACCCTGTCAGGATGAGGAAACTGGACAGCCTACAGAGGAGGAGGATATGGGTAAGCAGGGAGGGAAGGAAGCAGTGCAGATTTCTTTTTTGCCTCATGTATAATACCCCCCCCCCATATTATTATATGCAAGATTTTTTGGTATTTATAAACATGACTTCTTTCTAAATATGACTAGGCGTTGTGAATTTTAGCAACAATTCTTAAGTATACACTAACACTATACATCTCCCACAATGTTTCTCTGATTCAGTCCTTAACCCCTTAGGGTCCGACGATCCCGCGGTGTCTGGTCCTTTAAGGACCAGATAGACGCATTCGACGTGCCGTCCCACGTGACTGATCAAGTGGGGCGGCACATCGAAAGGAGGACTGAGAGAGATCGCTCCGGTCTTGGAGCGATCAATTTCAGTCCACCGTATTACTCACCGCGCTCGTGCAGGAGCGCGGTGAGTAAAAGTACGTGACGTACCTGGACCGTCACTGGTCCTTAAGTACCAGTGACGGTCCAGGTACGTCAAGACGCGAAGGGGTTAAGACACCCCAACAGATCAGGTTTTCAGGCTATCCCCACTTAAGCACATGTTGATTAATCACAAATACCGATCTACTGATTAACCACATGTCATAAAGCAATAGTTTCTTGAAAACATGTAACGTCGGTGTGTCTTGAGGACTAATTTGGTTCAAGAGAAAACATCTTCAGTCACGTGACTGTTTCATATCTAAACAAAATAGAGGAAGACATAAAGGTTGCTATCAGGACCACAAGATCTCAATCTCTGCTCTCTGCACATGGTAATCTAAACTCTCTACTGTATTGAGAAGAAATTTTCAGTTTGGATCACAAAACATGTTGAGGGTTATTTTTAATATAATTGTTTAACAATAAAAAGATATTCTTTTAAACTGTTACATCATTTGATACAATCTGCCCATATATTTATTGCATTGAGGAGAGAGCCTTTTGCTATAAGGATGTGCCCAACAATGGGATTACTTTAACAGGGAGGATCAGCACAAAGATTCCACGTATGCAAATAGACCGGTTGCTGAGATCCAGACACAAGTTGGATATGATCATGTGAGTACTTCATTACTCATTGGATTTACACTTATAAACATACGTTCCTTTGAAGGAGAACTGTTAAAGGATTGAACTACAATTGACTTTGATCTGTCTGGAGGCTGAATCAATATCCGTGTGTGCTACTGGCCTCCAAAATCTGTAGGGTGGCCCATATTAGGATGTGAGTATATTTCTAATTGATTTATTTGATGTCATTCGTCTGGCATACTAAACTATAAGACCGCTTCCCCTCTGTTTTTATCTTGTCGATTAGGGTCTTTTGGTCATATTATGGTAAGAGAGGGGTTATTACTAGGAGAAGTTATTTATCCCTTAAGTTGTACCAGTATATATGGAGTCTGCACAAAACATGCACTATTAATACTACATCAGCTGTTGCCACATAAGAAGTGTATTAATTTACACTTTTTTCTGCTATGATTGCATACCCAGAAATTTGCAGTCTACTTACTCTAAACTCTGATTTCTTTATTCTACACACCCGTCCACACAGTACCTATGGGCCTTATGCAGGAACCTATGGGCCTTATGACTTATTCAAATTGAGGAGTGTACCAATTGCTCCATAAGGAGGAAAAATTGGGTATTTAAGACCTTGAATGTCAACAAGGTATTGGATGCATTGTTTTGCACTTGGTGTCACAACTATTAATTAAAAAAATACTATGCCTTAATGCTGTTTGATAGTTGCATGAAACAACGTTAGTCAAAGTTAATCATGTTAGATGGGTAATGTATTAGGAAGATGCCTGTGACCATAATGGCTTAACGTTTGGAGGGAACTGGCTGTTGCATGGAAGTCTAAATGAAACCGTGGATCAGTGGGAAATGTCTCAGATCTTTCCTAATTAATGGTGTAATAATTTGGGCTGGGTGATGGGGATTGAAGCGCAGAATAAAGCAATCACCATGAAAGAATCCATCACTGATTGCAGGGTTCGTACTGAGATGTTGTTTCCCAGATGGAATTAATACTGAGTAGTATAGAATATATCTGTTGTAAGAAAAGGCAATTTGAGGGGGCAGAGATTTAAAGGCAAGGGTGGCCTGATGAAGAATGAGAATGAAAGATAAAGGTAATGTAGCAGGGAGTTACTAGGTTCTCAAAAGACCTGGGCCAACTGAATGTGTACGTGGTGTGCTGTTCAACCCATTTGCACCATTATTAATAGGGATATTAATATCATCACAGGCATGAAACTTAGGGATTTAGTCCCACAGTATAATACCAGTGACCAAATTCAGCAGTAATTATGTTCCACATTGGATGTAGCCCAAAAAGTTTTATTTAAACCTTTATTTATTTAAATAGTTTAAATAAACCTTTTCAGATTACCTTATCCCCCACAGTGTGCCCCGTACTAACTGCTGAATTTCGGTCAGTGGAAATATCCTTTCTTGTACATTGATGAGAACACCAACTGGTTCATGTTGAAACTCAAGTACTAGTTTATCTTCTTTGTTCTGATTTATCGTTAGTTCTTTCGGCCAGCACCTAGTGATGCCTATGCAAAGAGGTGAGAATGCTTTTAGAAGTGAGTCAGATTTAGAGATGGAGGCAACAGGCAGGAATTTAAAATTGGCCTGTCAACTTAAGATAAGATTAGTTAATTTGAAAAATAATTAAGAGCTGTCTATATGTTGTAATAGCTATTTGTTTGTAACATGACACATTTCTGTGCTGTTCTAATATTAAAATATACTTTGCTATAAATTAATTTAGTCAGAGCCTACAGACTGGTGCAGTTCCTAAATGAACAACAAGTGGTAGGTTCAGCCTTGGACTGAAGAAATTAGCATAATTTCTATGAAATTGCAATAAAATTCCACACTTTATCATTAAAATATAAAGGTTAGCTTCTCTAAAAATATTTATATTATGGGGGGGTGGTTTGGCTGCTTACTCTGATGGCCGCATAATCTGTGCACTCCACTCTACAGGATTACATTGGCACGATTTCCTACAGATCACAACCTGCTAAAATCCCACAAGGGTGAGGATTCGGTGTTGGAAGTCTCACGTAACATGGTCCGTGGGAAAACTTTTAAGAAACCATTCTCTCTGAACACTTTTTTCCACGCTAAGAAGGCTAAAAACCTCGGGCCTTGGTCCTACAGGACACAAGAAGGAGGATCAGATGACACAGCTTCAATCAGGTGAGTTACCCCTTGTGACACTGCCTTTGGCCTCACCTGAGATCCGTGTTGCTGATGACACAGAGACTCCATTCACCAAATGCGATATCTCCAACTTACTTATCGATTTGAAATTGTTTCTAAAGGAGGACAGATTGGAGGTCAAGTGGGAAATATCACATTCTCATAGCTCAGAATCGGACAAGGCGATTGTCTTACTCCAGAGCCAACACAATGATTTAGTCGTGAAGATGGACGATATGGACAATCGTAACAGATGCAGCAACTTACATATTAAAGGGGTCCCTGAGACTATTGATGGCTCTGCTCTTCCTGACTTTCTGCGTAGCTTGTTTCTCCACCTGACTAAGGCCCCGAATGATCACTTGTTCCTGCTAGATCGAGCCCATAGAGCTCTTCGGCCCAGGGGACCTCTGAACGACCCACCTCGTGATATCATCATGCATTTCTGACATTTTCCAGATACAGATAAAATATACAAAGCTGCGAGAGGGGCTCCCTTTATCACTTTTGAAGGCCATAGCATCTCGATCTTCCAAGATCTTTTCCCTACTACTATTCAGTGGTGGAGGGAATTGAGGCCCATCACGTCTGAACTGCGAAACCGCCAGCTGAAATATAGATGGGGTTTCCCCATGGCTTTCATAGTGTCCTTGGAAGGCGCAACCTACACGCTGAAATACAAGGGAGATGTTCAGGTCTTTATCAAAGACCTTAATCTGCAAGTCCCTGATGCCATTATCTCTATGCTAGATCCAGAGGCTTCGGCGATGGACTGTGCTCCGCAGAGCTCTCCATGGAAGCCTGCTTCCAAGAAAAGAAAAGGCGATAGGGTGACTCGACGCTTTGGCCTGCACGTTTGGCTATTGACCCTCTCTTACAAAGGTTCAATACACTGTTCAGTGTTCTCGTCTTCGAAAAGGACTCTTGGAATCTCACAATCTGGTGACCCTGTTAAGAATTAGGTTTGACTAATATTGCTTATGGTTACTGGGACCTACATGGTTTATGTTAGATCATTGGGATTGAGGGGTTCATGTTTTTTGGGTGACTGTCGGGCCCACCCGCACTTTCCCACCATCGGGCTACTTGCTATTGCGGGTGGTCTGATGGATTGGGGGTGTGGGAGGACACGACAGTGCCCCAATGAAGGATACTTAACTCTGGATTAAGTTAGAGAATATAGAAGTTTACTAGGTAAATATCTAATGTTTATATGCATCCATTTCTCCGGGCCTCGACTAAGCGGTACCTCTCCGACCTCTCCCGGGAGTCTGGGGGTATCGCTCACTAGGACTGAGATTCATATGTTCAGTTCCTACTAATGGCCTTTTTATGTTATCTAACGGGGTGTTTGTATTGTTTTGAGGGGAGGGGGCATTTAACTATAATGAGGGTGGCGACTGGACTCATTTGCATTGGTCCTGCAGGTGGACTGCCCGCCCCTGTGAGTGGCCTGTCAGTTTGAGGGTTGTGGATAGGCCCAGTGGCTCCACATTGAAGGGTTTTATATGGTGTTGTGTTTGGGTGGAGTGCAGGCATATCTCTTATGTATGTGTATTGTTTGCTGGTGCTTATATTTTAGAGATCCATCTGGTCGGTCACACTGGCCACCTCTAGGTGTCCGGAGGTATCGATCATCTGGCTTGAGATGCGAGATTTCTGGTCCTAATATGAGTGTCCTTCCACTCCGTTATGAAATATGTATTGAAATTACACTCACGTTAATATATGCTACTTTAAAAGTGGTGTCATAAGCACCTCTTCTTTCCTGATATATTTACATAGCACGTATCATAGCTTAACTAATTTCATCCTGTCTCGATCAGGGAGACATGTGTCCCCCCTCCCCACCTCTGAGGTTTCCCTGGAATCAAGGAAGACTTAATTCTTAAGGCTTATAATCTCAGGCCACTGTGCTTTCACCCTTACAAGATTTCTTAGGTCACCTGTGCTACATACTTACTTAGGAGTAACCTTCCACATACCTCTTGGTATAATTATCCCTTGATGTACTGGCCCTTAGCATGGGCCATGCCTATATGCCCTCTCCCTCCTTGGTGACACTCTTGTTTTAGTCATACTTCCTCCCCACAGTGTAGCTGTCCAATACCCTCCTCCAGGCCTAAATGTTACCCTGCTTGGGTTTGGTGGACCGGTCTATTACCTGCTTCCTCAGCTGCTGTTTCAGTGCTCTATATTTCCACAATGTTTTTGCTCACTTTTCTCGCTCTCTTGTCATTGTAGACCAGTGACCTTTACATTAATTTCGAGTTTGTTTTCTTGTTTAGTATGGTTGTGTTCAAACATATACTGCTAATCCTGTAGTGAAGATTCCTTCCTCTTAAATCCTACATTTCTCATGATTACTCATACTCTCTTAGGTTCATCTCTGAACCTTTTGTTCCTTTTTTCTTCGATTCTCTCTCTCACATTGATAGGGCTCACTTTTCTCCTACTGTTCGGACAGTCAGAGACTAGATCACCGACCGACCCAGGAGTGAGCCTACCACTTTTATATCTGTGATATCTTTCTTCCTCTCTCATCTTTCCGTTCTGACGGTTTCTTCTCTTTTCCTGTCTCTTCCCTCCCTATGCCGTTTCATACATCTTTCCTCCCCTCAACCCCTTTTCTACTTTTTCCCTCCATACAAGCTTGTCATGTATTACGTCTCTGGCAATGTTGCGTCTAAGGGTATACGCTCCACCTCTTTTTTACCTTCATGACCTATCATGGCTCACACTCTAACTTTAAATCCAGTTTCTCCCCCACCTAAGCCATCATTGGTTCTCCTCTCTTACAATGTTAAGGGGTTAAATTCACAGGCCAAATGCTCAATGGCATTACATGAATTCCACCGCCTGAAAGGCGATATTGTATATGTTCAAGAAACACGCTTTAAACACACTAGAAAACTAACACTTACGAATAGGTTCTATTCTCAGGCTTTTTTGAGCTCTGCTACATGGAAGGCAGCAGGAGTGGCTATCTTATTTCACAGGAAGATACCCTTTATCCTTGACTCTACTCTTCGTGATGCTCAGGGTCGCTTTATCTTCTTAAAACGGTCCATTGATGCTCAGATGTACACATTTGCATGCTTATACTCCCCAAACGCTGCTCAGGATTCTTTCCTTTCAGGTGTTTTGGACAAAATTGATGCTTTTAAAGAAGGTGTATTGGTAGTGGGAGGGGATCTTAATACTCCACTACAACCCTCCACTGTGTTCTACTGGCTACTCTTCATACTTCAGATCCTTACTTAATTCTGTTACCACTAATCTTCGCTCACATAAACTCATAGATACATGGCGTGTTTGTCATCCAGATTGGAAAGACTGTACCTTTAATTCACACCCTCATGGTCTATATTCTCACATAGATTACTTCCTTCTCTTGATCATATCGATCTAATGGAATCAGCAGCAACTGATAACATCACTTGGTCAGACCATGCACCTATTCGCTTAGATTTAAAAATGCTCCTAGGCACTATACCCCCCGTGGCATCTAGATGAATCCCTTCTGCAACAGCAAGAAGCAAAAGATCATATTAATGAGATCCTCGATTTATACACTAAATAAAATGTAGATGGGTCCACCTCCCCTCTTTCTATCTGGGCTGCCCACAAGTGCGTCATCCGTGGGGAGTTTATGAAAACAGTGGCGACCAGGAAAAAGAAGAGAGTGGTCAATGTCTCCATGCTCCTGTCTGATATTTCCCTTTTGGAATCCAAACATAAATCTTCAGCAGATACACAGGATTTGCTACATCTTAAACAACTTCGATATCAGTTAACCTCTCTCTTAAATTTAAAAATGGAACTTCTCTTTTTTAAGACCAAATGTAAATTTTTTGAACATGGCAACAAAATTGGCTCTTTATTAGCCAGACAATTGTGGGCTAAATATGCATCCCATTATATTCGATCCATGTGTACTCTTACTAATTCATTTGTATTTAATAAATCTTCAATCGCAGAGATTTTTTGGGGTTACTACTCTTCTTTATACAACCTGAAAGACCAATCGTCTACTCCTATACAGGCCTTGGAATCCCGACTATCTCATTACCTCAGTTTGGCGCCCCTTCCCCAACTTTCATCTGATGCCACTGAATCCCTAGAAGCTCCAATGTCCATCGAGAAGATTCGTAAAGCCATTCAAACATTATCTTCTGATAAAATCCCAGGCCCAGATGGCTTTACACAAATATATTATAAAACCTTTCAAGCCAGGTTGATCCCATTACTGCCGTCCACTTTTACAAACCCACCTGATTCCATTTCTTCATGCCCCAAGCTCATGGAGGTGCACATTAGAGTGTTGCCCAAACCTGGAAAAGACCTGGATAGATGTGAGAGCTATAGACCGATTTCCCTCCTGAATTTAGACATGAAACTTTACGATAAGATACTAGCTGAACACCTCAAACCTCTGTTACCCTATCTTGTACATTTAGACCAAGTGGGATTCATTCCGGGTAGAGAAGCTAGAGACAATACACGTAAGCTTTTAAATAATCTATACCACGTCAAACATCACCATATTCGACTCCCACCTTCACTCTTTCAGACCTTACAATTGCAAACACCTTTCCGGTGGTTAAATTCACACATTAAATATTTAGGCATCAACATTACTCCTTCCCTTGAATCTTTATACTGTTCTCATTTCCCTCCCTTGTTGAAATCTATATGCAGCGAATTTCTATTCATCTTGGCTCGGTAGGATTAACGTCCTCACGATGAATATTCTTCCACGCCTCATATATTTATTCCAAACTTTACCAATTCATATACCTTCCTTGTTCTTCAGTCTGTTGACTCACTCTGTGCATCACTTTCTATGGCACTCTAGGCCACCTCGATTAGAGAGCCATTGTTTATGTTTGCATAAATCCAAAAGGGGGCTAAGGCCTACTGGACTTCATCCAATACTTCTGCACTTGCTTCTATTGTAGATTGGGCACACAATGGGACGGACAAATCACGGGTATGTATTGAGCATGAATTTGCCACTGCAGGAGACCCATTTATGGAATTATTCCTCCTACCTAAAATGAGGATTAAAAAGCTCTCTGCCCATCCTATTATTGCCCACATTTTCTCTATATGGTCGGTCCGTAACAGGAAAAGAATCCTGGCACCTTCTCCTTCTCTCGTCTCTCTGGTGTTTTACCCTAGGGCTACCCCATTTTCCCTGCCCTCCTCTGAGTTTCCCAAGTGGGCACATAACAACGTTATGTGGATAATTGATTTGACATCTGATGGTACGTTGCAACCCGTTGAGACTTTAAACATTAAATATGACTTACCCACCTCAGAGGTCTGGAGATTTCTCTGCATTAAGCACTTCCTGGATTTACTGTCTATTAAATCTGGATTGTCATCTTCACCAACGCCTTTTGAATCTTTATTGCTAGCACATAAAGCCCCCCTTGGCAAGATAGGAAGGGTATAGTCTATCCTTTCATCCCCTTCTGTCTCCTTTAAACCACTACTTTAAACCAGGTTATGCTATTTTGTGGGAGAGGGAACTAGGTATTTCTCTCCCATTGAATGACTGGAAGAGTATTTGGAGGACAGCCTCCCATGCGTCTATTTCTACCTCAGTCCTAGTATCACATTTTAAATTTTTATCTAGGTGGTATCTCACACCTTCCAGATTCCATGCCATCTCTCCCTCTATTAATCCTTCTTGCTGGAGATGTAGAGTAGAGAAAAGTACACCTTCGCATATCTGGTGGTTATGCTCAAAAATCCGTCCCTTCTGGTCAGAATGCTTAGATCATGTAGCTAAGTGTTTGAACATCTCTCTTGCTAAAGACATCTGGCAGTCGTTTTTTTCTTGAATCTTCCACGATTGCCTATACTAAAGAGATGCCTATGATAATGCTTCCATGCTTCTTACAGCTAAAACTCTGATCCCGCGACACTGGAAAGAGAAGAACCCCCCCCACACCCTCACAACAGGAATGGGCAAGCAATGTGAGAACTCATATTTCAATGCTGAGAATACACATCACCCAGTACAGTACCCAGATGATACATTTTTCTCCACTTGTCCCCTGTAAATCTGAAATGGTCTAAGTATAGCATCTCCCTTTGACGTGACTTGCCGAGTTGGTATCTCTGCCTTTCCCCCTTTCAACTTTCTTCCACCCCCTCTTTTTTTTTTATCCCCGCACCATACTGATTCTCTCATCTTTCTGTCTTTTTCTCTCAATAAAGCACTGAAAAACAAAACAAAAAAATATATATATTTATATTACAGACAAATGGTTAGTATATAGGAATGTTTTCTTAGCAGAACAAACTAAAATTTTCATATGCTCACAAGTTTAGTTTAAAGGGCACCTATCATCATATAATTCCCTATTGGCAGATATGCTCTGCCAGTGAAGCCATGGCTGCAACAACACAAAAAAAGAATGGTGGGCTGAAAACATATTCTGATTCTTCCTCTTTGCACCTATGACACATTGCACAGGTGATGTAAGTCCTCATAGATGCATTGTATCTGGCCTGAAAGCCCGACACAACAGATGTATATAGTGCAACCCAGGAGGTTGGAAGGCACAGATTTCTGGTTTACATCCCAGCCAAGGAGGTCAGTGGGGTTATGCACTAAAGCATGATAAAGAGGTGATAAAGCGGAGATGACTTCTCGTTCTAGAAATCTTAGTGAATTGGCTCCACAGAGTAACATAGTAATTGGAGAAGTGATATCACTTGAGAAGTTATCTCCTCCTTATCACCTCTTTATCACGTACTAATGAATCTTCCAGACCCATTTTTTCTACTATATCTATAACCCCTTAAGCAAACCTAGTAAAACATGGTAACTGTCCTCTAAGTATTTTCCTGCTTGAGTACAGATGGGCCACATTAAATTAATGAATCACTTATTCATCTGCCTAAATCAAGGTTATCCTTAATTCTTAGCCTGTTTACAGTACTTGGAAACTGAATACTGACACCCCTGAGCTACAATAAGTTTTTTAACCTCTTGAATGCTGGAGACATTGCCAACTGATTGCTTCAAACTATGTTAGAGATGCCTTTAGCATTCAAGGGGTTACATTTCAGCTGTTACATTTTTTTGCATGGTCAATATATCACCCATTCTTGTTATTAATGCACACATTTTCGATTTAGAAAATTGCTCTGCTTTTGCAAGGCTGGTTTTAAAAAGTGACATTTTCCACATCTGAGCTTTCCCCAGTGAGCAATATGTCTGTTGCAATTACAAATCTACTCCTATTAAAACCGTGCCACTTAATTCTCTAACCAACTGTGAAGAATTTTTGCAGCACTTAGAAACTTATTATTACTCTTTTTGCCTGAACTATATATTTTTCTTAAGCTTACAATTATTTGAGGAAGGTAACAATTTTCAAAAACCATTTACATAACCTCCATATATGGGTTTCCAATGATAAATTTAGTACAGGGCATGACAAAAATGGGGACTGTGGTCTCCAACAGCTGGAGAACTGAAGGTTATCTACCCCAACTTAGTCATCACCAGAGGTGCAATTCAGTTAGCTGAAGTGAAGCAATTCTGGAGCAAACCAACTGCAGTACAGGGGACAAATGAAAATGTCCTAAATTCACAATAATCAAAATTTAACTTTTAACCTGTTGAATACTAGAAAGGTCTCCTATATAATAATTTCCTAAAAAGTTTGTAATGACTCATTCGTGCGCAGTAGAGTTAACTGCACACGCTGCAGTCATGAACAGAGAGGACTACGGTTTGAATTCGGAGTGGCCTGCTCCGTTATCAGCCGCGGCGTGGGCAGTCTCCACTGTGCATGACTGCACCACTGCTGTT
This sequence comes from Rhinophrynus dorsalis, assembly GCA_037306005.1. Classification (NCBI taxonomy): domain Eukaryota; kingdom Metazoa; phylum Chordata; class Amphibia; order Anura; family Rhinophrynidae; genus Rhinophrynus; species Rhinophrynus dorsalis. The sequence continues at coordinate 129,904,457 of CM074726.1, read as the reverse complement.
GCTGGGTGACACTGTGGCCCGTGTACATGGGCTCTTAAACTAGTTGCTAAATAAAGCACAAGAAATGACTCCAGGACCCAAGCGTATACAGTCCCATTTAAATCAATGAGGCGTTATATTTTTCAACTAAGGTGCGGTTGGTGTGCTGCAGAATTGCTCATCATTGATTTGTACATAAGGCTCCAGGTTCAGAAACATCATGAAGACACTAATGCTTTATTGAACACCAACATCTCCTAATAATAATCTCCAGAAAATCCTAGTGGCCACTAGGAATCAATTTTGTGAGGACTAGATCATCGGACTTAATCTTTAATTAGTAATGAAATCATGTCCTTGTAGGCAGACATAATTCCCTTTACAGATGTGCAGGATCCAAATTTCTCCCCCAAACGTCTTCTCTGGACACTTGCAGTAGGAAGAGATTGGGCTTCTGGAGTTCAGCAAAGGAATATCTACATGGTTTCTTTTGGGTGGGTGCCAAGGGTGCAGTGCACCCAGCCCCATGACATCATAGGTCCCACAACAAGACCCCAGTGCTGCTATCTCACCGGGAAGAACTGACAGATCTACCCTAATTGGAAGGCTGAGGTGATCTGTGCCTCCAGCACAGACCTCTATATCAAGCGACTCACTTTTGAAATGTTGCATTTAAAAGATCATGTGGCTGCACGCTGTATTAAGCAAGTCACTGTGAATAAAAGGGAAACATTAGAATCTTGCCCTGAATATAAGTGCAAGATTCTCATGTCACCACATGAAAGGTCACTGATGCTGAAACATGTCATGCTTTAATAGCACTACAGTTCCCATAATCTTTACCCAACTTCACTTCTCGCAATCAAAAGGGCAATTTTAGATTTCATTGGCTTGATTAGTCTGTGGGATGAGACTGTCCTTGCTGCTCTGGTTAGTGATGTACTGCCATCTAATTCTGGGGTCTGTGAGTTATTGCACCTTTAAGCACTATCTAGAATAAAAACAAAATGTACTTCAGCAAGTTCTATTGTAACCTTAAACTTTAACCTGCATCTTCTGCCAATTCCAGTAATATATCAATGTATTGCATCCGTTAGGGTGCCTAATTTACAACTAAAATCCATGCAAACTTTAGAATGCCAACACAGTAATATTTATTGCCAGACAAAGTTTGGAAAAAATCGCAGAGCACAGTGTTTCTTACCACTCTGGCACTAAAAGAGTTAAGCAGCAGAGAAGACAGTCTGAATGAGCTAACAAATGCAAACTGAATTTCACTGCATTAATTAGGTTGGGATAGTGGCACTGGCACTGATGGTGGATGAAATCTTTGGATATTTGGCTATGTGATTACCAGTAGAATAAGGCAGAGACTAGGTTCTGAGGTTCTGAGACTAGAGGTGGACAATAGAACTAGGCTGAGATGTCTGTGTATGTTGTGGTTCTGTAACTACAAATGGACAATGAAATAAATCTGGGATGCCATGTAGTTGTGGGTCTGTGACTACCAGTGGACAATGGAACAAGGAGGGGATGTCAGATAGTGTTCACCAGGGGAATACTGATGGAAGGAGGTGAACTGAGGGAGAGAGACGGCATCAAAACACTAAAGGAGAAGGGGGATTGGAGAAGAAAATAGGGGGTCTTCGGGGAGATGAGATTAAAGAGACTACAGGAGAGACAAAGGAGCCTGGGGAGAGAAAGGAGAGAGAAGCAGAATTGGGGGATAGGGGGAAACAGTTGGCCAAAGAGAGAGGAAAGACTGGAGGTGAGAGAGGGGGGATACACTGGGGAATAGTAAGGGAGAAAATACTGTGGGGGAGAAACAGGAGATAAAAGACCAGATTATAAGGGGAAAAGATTGGAGGCAGAGGGGTTAATGGTACCATGTAATATGTTGCCCTGTTAGTCTCATGTAATTGTGTCCTGTCATGCTGGTCTCATGTTATTGTATATTGCCCTGCTGGTCTCATATAATGGTGTAATGTACTTCTGGTATCCTATAATAGTAATGTACCTGCTTGCTTCCTATAATAGTAATTGCCATGATGGTCTCTTATAATGGCAACTGCCCTGCTGGTCTGTAAAGGTGTATTACTCTGCTGGTCTCTCGTAATGGTGTATTGCTCTTCTTGTCTTGTATAATGGTGAGTTGCCTTGCTGGTCTTCTGAAATAGTGGATTGCCCTGCTGTTCTCCTATAATGGTTAATCGACCTACTGCTCATGTAACGGCAATTGCCCACCATTGGATTAGAGAGGTGTGATCTAAGGTCAGACTGCTGGGAAAAAAATCCACAGATTTAACCCTTTGAGTGCTAGAGGGGTATACAACGCGCTGCAGAGCAATACATTCAGTACCCCTCTGACACTCAAAGGGATAATAGGTAAGAGAAGTTTATTAGATGGGATTAGTATGGTCTGTAATGGAAGGAAATATCAGGAATGGAGGCAGAGAAAGTGGCAGGTATTGTCACAGAAGAAAAGTCACAAATCAGAAAATCCTTTCCATTCTCTCCCTACTTTATGGACACATTTCACATTTATTTTTATATGAAATCTCACTTTGTTACCTCCTAAGAATACCTACCCTGATTAAGCCCTATCCACATCATGATGTGAATCACATCATTTGGATACTGCCATTCCCAGTCCATCTTGATACTCAGGGAGTAGGGATAAAAAGATTCCCAGGTATGGCCATCACTATTCTGTACCTCAAGACTAGTGGTGTGAGAGTAATATGGATCAATAACTGATACCCTGTTCTGCTCATGATTATAGGTATGCAACAGATTCTGTGATATGGAGAATATTTTAGAATTGTTGGTTTGTGTGCTCAGCCAAAAAAATAAATACCGTTTTAATTTAAAATGCTTTTTTTGGCAATAATCATTAATATGTAATTATGTAAGAACATAAATCTTGCATTTCTGGGAGATAACCTTGTGATTGACCTCTTTCTGTAGCTTCATTTCTGGCATATCCATAATTGCAAAGCAAGATGAGCAGATGTTGAAACTGTGAAAATATATGTGAAGTGTTGTGGAGGAATGTCATACACATAGCACACCTGACACCTAGAACTTCCTGTGGAACATGTCATTTAATGTGACATAAGGAACTTGTCTCAACATACCTCTTATTAAGAAGAGAGAGAAGGGATTTTTAAATGTGTTGCACATCCCTATTGTACTTAACAGGTTAAAAGAGTAGAGTACCAAATTATGAAAATTGTCATAGTATAGATGTTGCCAGAGTTACTATATATTTTTTTCACTCCATATTTCTGGTGACTTCCTGTTACAAGATTCTTCCATGAAATTTCTGTGGCACAAGAGAAACAGACACAATCAGTGGCAAAGTTAGGTACTGGCTGAAGAGGCTCAATCCATGTGTTTTATGTTTAGAGTGACCCTTTTACTTTAAGACAACTTAGTGGTTTTGAAAACGCTTTCAGGAGGTACAAGGGCACCCTATTCTTGGGGGACAGAGTGCCAAATAAATGAATGGAGTCACTAATAAAAGATACTGGGTCACTGACATAAGGTACGGGGTAACGGTTCACTGTGCAGTACATGTGGGTGAAGGATAGAGGGGTATGCTATGTGGGGGTGAGATTCAGGGAAAGTATAGAGTATGTTCAGAAGAAATGGAGGTACGTGAGGATCATTAAGTGGGGAAGGAACAGGGTGAATGTGCTGGGTATGTGGAGGTGCTAGAAGGGCGGTTCATGGACTGCACAGAGGTGGACACCCGGAAGGCTAATTCAGCATTGTACATTGAACTGTCGCCATGTATTTGGCGACCATTAAGTGTAAAATATTACAATGTCGCTTTATTGATTGGAGCGACATTCTGATTTCACCCTTTTGGTTCACAAGATCTTTTAACACGCCCTTTTGTTAGTCCCCCAATAGATGGCAACATTTCAATACGTTACCCAGGGTCGCTGACCTGGTATGTCTCTGTGGTGTACAAGCTATTCCCTAATTTAAAAAAAAAAAAATGGTTTAAGATATTTAGCTTTATTTATTGGGTATGTATGTTAACTGACTGGACTGTTGTGCCGACGCTATCTCCTCTTGCCCTCCTTGCCTACTGCTCTCCCTCCTACCTCCTTAAGCCTTTAACCCCTTGAGGTAATACACAGTACCCTTCTCTACATTGTGGAAAAATTGGTTTCTGACATCTCTAGCATCCAAGAGGTTAAACGTAAATATGATTCTACAAATGAATAGATAGTTTATCTTTAAATGATCTTTTATAATGGCATTACCTTTGAACATAATGACTGGAAGGGAAGTCAAACACTGTATTATTTTTATTAAGCAGGAATTCTGATAATGTCCACTGACAGCAGCAACTGCTCACACAGCCACTACCAGCATCTGGTACTGCAGCACAGACTCATTATCACTCTGGTATTCAAAGACAACACTGATACAAGCAACAGAGGGGGACAACCAGGCTATTCTGGGATAGCCAATTAAGTCCTTGCTAGTCAAAAAGAAAAGCAACCTTATGTCCAACATCTCTCTAGAGAAGACCCTTAGTAAAATAAATTATCAGGAACTGACTCCCCCATTACCATTCCACAAAAATGTTTATTAAACACCCCTGCTCAAAAAAAATCCTTCATCCCAGCCAGTGAAATAGACCCAGGCTTAGAGCAGCAGACTGGCAGTGGCAGCAGAATGGGCAGCTTTGTCTCTATTTTCCTATATGCATTTTCTAATAAAAAAACATTTTGTAGCTTCAAGGCTCAGCAAGACTAACCTTCTCGCAGACACCTCTTTCCCAAAGTCAATATACCTAAAAACTCTCTTTATAAATCAAATTTCCCTTTTGATGCTAGTTATTTGCTTGACTGTGTCTCTGTTCTAGGACAAACTATTTGCACTATAGCGGAGAATTAAAAAAACAAGGATTTAAATGAGGATTGTACATACCCCTTGAATGCTAGAGGGGAGACCTCTCTATCATTAAAGGGGTTAAAATCTGCATATAAATCAATGGGGATTTTAGCTCTCCCCTATAGTGCAAATCTTTTGCCCCAGAACGTTTACATATTTCTTTTGAACCTAAGTCGCTAGGTCATAATTGGACTATATTAAATAAGAAAAGCCCAATTTCCAGCTTGGCACAATAGTCAATCTCCTAGAGCCCCACGTCTTGAGGAGTGGTCAGCTTTGCTGCCCACATTCTAATCTCCACAGTTTAGTGGCACAATGTGAGTGTTTATTGTAATTCCTTGCACTGTATGCTAATTGTGGTATATCTCTGTGCAATACAGATAATGTGGAATTCATCTGCTTTATCCCTTTGAGTGCCAGAGTGGTACAGAATGCATTGCAAAGCAATGCATTCTGTATCACTCTGGCACTCAAATGGTTATATCACTTTATGAGTCTTGCTATTGTCTGTTTTCTCTTATTTTCATGCCTTAGTTTAGGAAGGCTTTGATTTTTGGATATTTTAACATCTATTATTAGTTACTTTATGTTAGTACAGGTTATTTAATACCTAGTAACTAATAGAATTTCAGTATTGGTTTATCCTCATTGTGAATGACAGGGGGTATTGGGGAGGCAGCAATGATGTAGGTATTATGTGACTGAGGTAATTAATTATGTATCTTGTGTTGACTGGCTCCTTAAGTTTCTATGTTCTGTTTTGTGGAGAGTGCTAACTTCACAATCATGACTAAGCATTGTAGATGTGAAACGCGTTGATCTGGAGTGGAGGATTACCTTTTTGGAGTCTTTAGGTATCGTGACTCATAACAACTATTATCTCAGTTATACTTTCTATTTTTAACTGTTCTTAATACAGGATAATGTTTTTATATTGACCGTTCATTGTTAATATGGTGAAGTCCTTATGTTTGGTTGGTAGTCACACACAGGTTTTGAGGGTCTCCTGTGCTTACATGTCAGTAGAAGTTTCTTCAGTGATTAAGAACTCAGTTCTTATTTGTTGCCCATATAGCACCAAGTTTTGTGGAATGCTTCAGTTTTGCTGACTATATTCTAATATTCATGTTTTGGTGGCACAGACTGACACTTTATTATAATCCATGAGCAGTATGCTAATTAGTTATGTTCAAGGCTATACTTTCACTCACAGTGCTATTAGAAATATCACCAGTGTGTGGACTCTGTACAGATTAATTCATAACACAGTGCGTGTAGGGGGGAATATACAGCAGAGATTCCATGGTAAATCAAGTGCTGGAATTGCCATTAAATCCCTACTCCTTCTTACGCTAATTTACTAAGCTACATATACCAAATAGACTCACCATAATGCCACAAGCGCCAAGGGAGAATTAAAGGGCAGACTGTGGCATAGACATCTCTGACACTATCACTTGTCAATTTTTCTGCTCAAGTTATAAGGCTGGTGTACGGGACTTGCTGGCATTAAAGGCTAATGCTAGCAGAATGTGTCCACTCATGCTCTACTTGAGATCATACACTGTAGAGAAGACTCTTAAGTGAAGTTGCTGGTGTTAGAGGCTAAGTTCAAACTGCTGAAAATATAATATGCAGGTACCTGAGGAGCTCAGAATAGCATTTTCCGATAGCTGCGTATGTGTTTACTCAGGAGAGCTGCAGAAACTATATCTTGGCTACATATAAAGAATTTGTACTGTGTGGTAAAACTGGTCAGGCAGAGACACTAACTAGCATAAAGTGTGCCACTGACAAATATATTTTTCAAAAACTCATTTATATTATAAACAAATGACTTGTACAACATACAGACCATTTTGAATTATTTTTAAAGTTAATTAAGCTTATCTCAAATTGACAGATCCAATTTAAATTACATCATCCCCAGAAAAAACTCCAGATACCAGTATGTAGCTTTTTACTACATTACTGTTGTGGATTATGGGCCCTCTATGCCACCACCATTAATTCTTTATTGACATACTAATGGTTTACTTGAAATACACTTGAATGATGAATCCAGAGTTTCTGAGAACTATTAACGGCTAAATAAACAATTGGATTATATTGGAGTAGAAACCATACAAATAATGATGAGCTCTTCTTGGACTTCTCATTTCTTTAACCCTGTGAGAGGCAGAAGGGGGCACAATGCATTATAAAGCAATGCTTTAGACATCCCTCTGGCTCTCAAAAGGTTAACCCTTTAAGTTGCAATGTGTTGGATACCTCTCTGGCACTCAAAGGCTTAACTATCCAAATATTTATTCTTCTTAGCTAAGATAGAATGTGCTTAGCCCCTTTAATGCTACAGATATATCCAATGCACTGCATCCAAGACTTTTAACTAGGCGTCCTAGATAAGTCATCAAGTAAACAATTAAAGATATATAAATGGGTTTTGAAGACAAAAGGAATATGTTGCTTCAGCATTAAATTGTGTAGTTTTACTTTAGGGGGAATGCTTTAGAACAGGGGTTGGCTCTGTAAAACAGCTGTCTGGCTATTTGCGGATGATGGGAATTGTTGGCCAAGAACAGCTGAAGGGTTTCAAGTTGCTTGCCTTTGCTAAATCACACCCATGGTTCCTTGCTGTATAAAAAGGTTATATATAATTATTTATTATAATTAACATAGGTACTCTTAGACCATTGGGGGTGAATGTACAGTGGCTATTCTGTGGTAAATCAGGGCTAGAATCACTGTGATGTCCCTACCCCTGCCTAACTCCAATTTACTAAGCTACTAGGCCTTTTCTTAATGCCATTTGTGCCAAGGGGAGGACAAGAGGACAGTGCATGTGAATTTCAGGGCATTCCTCAAGTCAGCACCAAAGTCTACTCCAAGTATTAAAATGTCATAGACAACTTTGGTGCCATCCCTTGTCTGATTCCCTATACATGCTATGAAAACAAAAGGAAAAACAAGAGGGTGTCTCATAATGTGAAAAACGCCTAGATAAGGACAATAAAAAGACAACCTTCATATATTATACTCACACATTAGTAACACTACACAGAGGCTGTAGCACAAACACACGTGGCGAATATTAACACTGCCTCCACACTGATACCTTTAATCAGCAGCCGCTTCTCAGGATGCTGTTTCTTTTGAAAAACAAGAGAGAACCATGGTCAAACCCAACAAATAGAGAGAGCAGGAGGACACTACAATGTAACACACATGTCTGAATTAAAAGTAAAATATGTACTCACAGATACATTCTGCCAGTGAGGAATGTGGCATTCACCGGCTGATGCACATCAGGGGAAGGAGTGCTCACCCCTTTCTGATCTTCCAATAACTATATCCCATAAACGTAACAGTTGTTTAAAAAGTTGAAGAATTTAATATAAGAAGGTAAAACGGATATAAAACAAATTAATAAAAAAATGTGTCTGAATAGCAATGCATTTCAAAGACCTTTTCTCCAGAGTTACAGACTCAGTTTATTTGGTATGCTATGGAGCAGGTGTATTCTGCATATTATGGATCTGGTGTATGAGGCTTGCTGGCATTAAAGTCAAAGGCTGGAGATGTGTGTTCTGCAGTATTCCCTACAGTAGGGGTGTTTAAACATGTGGCCTGCAGGCCAAATGTGGCCCACCTTATTCCAGGGTGCAACATGTCTCAGATTTTTTAATAGATGAGGGTTGGTACCGTGTTAGCCGTAGAAATACAGGAGGCAAATATAGTTTTTGATACCTTTTATTGGCTAACTAAGCAGATTTAGAATGCAAGCTTTAAGACCTTAGGTCTCTTCCTCAGGCATGTTATACAGATACGTATGAAAACATCTCTCTTAAATACAAGTACACATTGCATTGTTTAGAATGGAAATTAGATAAGAGAACTCAATCGAGATCCAGATACTTTGATCAGTCAGTGGTAAATTGCACTCTTCCTCTGAGGCTTTTGAGGTATTTATGATTATCTTGGGTCTGTTGGAAAGGTCAACCCACTAAGTGATAATGTGACAAGAACTCTCTGTCCTTATTCAAACCATTACAAATAGTATTAAGTTTGAAGATTAATTTTACCTCCCATACCTTTCTGTCCCTCTGAGTGCGGAACTGTCCCATTAATACAGTTAACTTAATGTCCCTGACATTGTGCCCATTTTGACAAAAATGTTCTCCCGCTGGTGTCTCTGTCTTTTTGTTGTTAACAATGGATCTGTTGGAATTAAACCTCTTATGTAGTGTCTGTCCAGTTTCACCCACATAAAGAGCTGTTGGGCATTTTGCACACATAATAAGGCATATTACATTGGATGATTTACAGGTGAAGGTACCATTGATCTTATGGTGTAACTGGATGTTTGGAATTGGTATCTTGTCCGTGGTGTAAATGTGTGCCCAGGTTTCACATCTCTTTTGTAGGCAGGAAGATGTGCCATTTTTTGTATTTTTATTCAGCGCACTCCTTACCATCAGTTGTTTTAAATTGGGAGGCTGTCTGAAGGAGAGTAAGGGAGGCTGTGGGAATATGTTCTTAAGTCTTTCATCCGTATGTAATTTCGTTTGAAGTTCTCTTGATATTTTGAGTAGAACTTCAACCTGGGGGTGGTAAGTGATCAACAGTGGCACCCAGTTTCCCTTATGTTGTTCTTTGTAGCGCAACAGATTTTTTCTTGGTATCTGGGTAGCCTTCTGTATCTGACTGTCAATAATAGTTGCGCAGTAACCATGTTTTATAAAGTCTCCTCTGAGTTTCTGGAGGTGCTTGTCAAGGTCCATCATGTCAGAACAGATGCGGTGGTATCTAATGGCCTGGCTGTATATGATGGAGTTCTTCATGTGTTTTGGGTTGAAGCTATTGTTTTTCAGGTAGGTTGGTCTGTCTGTTGGTTTGCGGTATAGGGATGTGTGGATGGAGTTGTTCTGAATACCGATAGTTGTGTCAAGGAAGTTAATGTTTGTGAGTGATTGACTGTTAGGTTGATATTGGGGTGGAATGTATTTGTAATTCTCATGGAATTTGAGAAGTTCCTCTTCACTGGCGGTCCAGATGATAAGAATATCATCTATATAGCGGAAATAGACCAGGGGTTTTATCTGGCAGGTGGACAGGAAGTCATCTTCCAATTTTGCCATAAACGGGTTGGAATATTGTGGTGCCATTTGGGTACCAATTGCAGTCCCCATTTTCTGTAGGTAGAGGTCCTGTCCAAACTTGAAGTAATTGTGGGTGAGAATAAACTGTATGAGTTTTGTTACCGGTTCCATGGGTGTGTAATTTTGTTCCAGATATCCCTGGCATGCTGCTATGCCATCCATGTGGGGAATATTGGTGTAAAGGGTTTCTACATCGATAGTGGACAGGATGGTGCTCTCTGGAATTGGCCCCAAGTCAGTTAATTTGTTTAAAAGATCCGTGGTGTCCTGAAGGAAGCTGTGTGTTTATTTTACCAGATATTTTTGAGTAGTTGATAGGCTGTAATTCACCATTGTTATGAATAAAAAATAATTCAGTCCTCACACATGGATTTCTGATCATGTGGCCAACAAATGAAAAGACTTGGCTGCCCCTGCCCTACTGAAATCATAGATCATAGTGCATATCTATCGGAGCAGCCCCTGGCATTGAGGACTAACTCCATACAGCCACACTGATCATTTGTACATATGCCCCATTGAACTATATGTTCTGAAATGATTGTTTGGGAACTCAGATTTAAACTTCAAATACATTTAGCATCACTTTTTATTGGGAGCTCCATAAGGCATAAAGTTTCTGCAGAAAACTGACAATAATACCATCATATTTTAAAAGCCAAACTTAAAGCCATTTTTTCACTTTCACTACTAACCCATTTCATCCTTATTTGCTAAGTATTTTTTCACACTTGTGCTGCAGTTTACAGTCAAATGACAATTTTAGGTGAACAACCCACTCATTTAACACCCTGATTTTTTTTTTTATCAGACCTGGTGCTTGATTCTATCACCCACGTTAAAATGAAAAACTGTTGATGGAGGTTTTGAAGACCCAGTTTAGCATTCTCACTCACGTTGTAAACATCCAACTTGCAGTATATATGAACAGCAGATGACCAAAAAAAATTTCATTCAGACCAACGTAAAACAATGAGCAAGTAGCATTCGATTATATGTGGTCAGGGATCTGCTGGTAATCCTGAGCCTACCATGCTGAGATGTAGAATCCACAACGCCTGATTAAAAACCATTGTTGGCTAAAAGAAAGCAGGTAAGAATCCACACACGCATGCTTCCTAAGCCAAAAAACAAGGGTGAACTACAAAGTTAATCCTGCAAACCACTGCTAAACACTCCAGAAATGTGAGCCAAGTGCCCCTAACCCCCCACACAGCTACCAACAACATAAGAACCTCTTTAATACCAAAGGGGTGTGAAAAACATCAGGAAACAATGTGTTGCATACCCCTTGCCCCCAAATTACAAAGTACAGGGCCACAAACACATACCTACACAATTAAGGTATGCATACCTGTCCATTGCAGGGAGATGCAACAACTTCATGTCCTGCACCTGCTCAAACCACATGTACTGAAATTATGTGTCCTATTGGTTGACTGTGTTTGTGAACATGTCATATTGTGTGAAGCAAAACAGCCATGCACCATGTGGTTAACCCACACCCGGAGGTACACAACGTATTCCTCTGCAATGCTTTGTGCAACCCTATGGCACTCAAAGGGTTAAGCAACCAACTGCATCACAAGGGAGACATGCATCATGTCACATTATTTTGAACTTTGTTTCAACCTGATGAATGGTAGATTTGCCTAAAACACAATGGTATGGAAAATGTTTCAGCGCAATTTACCATACAAAGTGTTAGACCTTCAGTTAAGATGAAATGGAATATCCCCATGTCCCATGTTGTATACCGACCCCGAAACATGAACCACATGATGATTTGGTGTATTGTTTCCCCCAACCTGACCTCAATACACCCCAATAGTGCAAGTGTTTGGATCTCAACCTATGCTGTGGATTCACACGTTGTTCCTTTGCCATGAATGATATGTCATCTGTGATGATGACATCAACACATGTGCCATACTGAAGAGATCAAAACACCATCACCTCTGGGGTAGTTTGTGAATGGGTTGCGGAAAAACTGTCTCAAAGATTGGTACCTGATGTGACCTGTAGGTTTGTTTGTGTGCAGATGTCCCAATTGCCAGTTGGCATGCACTTTGGTACTGGACAGCTGGGACATTTGTGTTGTTGTCCTGCTAGTGACCTGTTTTTCCTAACCTGATGTATGGACCCATGTCCAGCTACCAAACCAGCATCAACTGGTGTTGAACTACAGCTTATATGAGACTCATCCAGTTCCTCTGTGTTCTCCATGTTGATAAGTCTCATGTGAGTTGAATGTCAACAACAGCTGAGGATTGCTTGTTGCATCATTGCAACACACATGAACATCAATAGACTGAGGAGATCCAGGGTGGAGTACAATGTATTGCTTTGCAATGCGTTGGATACCCCTCTGCCACTGACAGTCTGAAACCTGAGTAAGAAACACAAACACCATGGTTTCACAAATGGCATGTTTATTAATGGATGATTTACAAACCATACAAGAATTGGATTCCAGGGTAAACAAGGAACACACTGAAACAGTCATCAAGCAATAAAATAGATTTATTGGTACTTAGCTTTGCTTGCTTGTCTTCACAGCTTATGGGACAGCCCCATGGAATTGCAGACCAATGCCCATAGATGAGAGTGTATTCAGCTGGACACAGAGTTTTTGTTCTTCTTGTTCCAGGAGAGCTTCTGCCAAGAAGTGGATGTCATAGCTATTTATACTCCCATACCATAAGCATTGTGTGCAACACAAATTAGTAATGTATGCAAATAGCTGTTTGTGCAAAACAAAGCCAACACCCTTGTACATAAACATGTTTACAACACAGCCATCACCCTTGTACATAACAAGCTTATAATCCAGTCAACACCCTTGTATATCACATGTTTACAAACCTTTCTGTTACATTTTACTATATCAGAATATACACAGTTGATAGAAATGAAACACAGTAAGTAGGAGGGACCACATATTTTACATCTCTTACCCAATGAACAAACCAAATGGTAACATTTCCTCTTCTTTGTAGGGAGGAAGCAGAGGGGACAAAGGGGTCAGAGGGGCCAGGTCTTTCTGGAATGTTTGGTGACCTTTTATTGGTCTGGTGATTGGGCTGGTGTAACCGTGGAGGATAATGGTGTTGAAGTAGATTGTTGAGGATCAACATTTGGGCCTGGATCTGTCACGGAGTGACTTGGAATAAAGACACTGAGAAGTACAGATGCAGTAAAATAATACATTTATTGAGAATCAGCATAAAATAAACTAATATAGCACTTCCCCAACCCTCACAGGACCAGGTGTAAGGACCATGCCGGAGCACTTCCCTAACCCTCACTAGCCAGGATGGAGGCAGCACTGGATCACCCAACTGTAAGGAGGCAAACATCACTCTGACTGAATATATGAATAAATGCTAGTAGCAAGGATGGTAGCAGCTACTAGTGCAGGAGCAGCTGGGAAGCCCCTGTAAACAGAAGGAAAATACCCTAGTACACTAGGTTAGTTCAGTACAGAGATGGTAGTCCCTAGAACACTTGGGTAACCAATAGTGTTGAGCGAGCGTGCTCGGCCGATGCTCGGATCGGCTCGAGCATCGCTCTGCTCGGCACATGGCGAGAGGGGCATAGCGGAGATGAAGGGGGACATTGACCAGGCACCCTCCGCTCATCAGAGCAGGGGGTGCCTGGTTTAATGCTCGAGTGCTCCCATTCATTTGAATGGGGCTCGGGTGCTCGGCCGAGCACTCGAGCATCAGGGGGTGCTCGGTCAGAGCACCCGAGCACCCGAGCATCGGGGTGCTCGCTCATCCCTAGTAACCAACAGGCAGCGGTGACTGAGAATCCCTAGAATGCTCTAGGGTAACCAATAGGCAATGGTAACAGTGAATCCCTAGGACGCTAGGGTAATCAACAGGCAGTGGTGACTGAATCCCTAGAATGCTCTAAGGTAACCAACAGGCAATGGAGACAGGGAATCCCTAGAACGCTAGCGTAACCAACAGGCAGTGGTGAATGAATCCCTAGAATACTCTAAGGCAATCAACAGGCAATGGTGACAGTGAATCCCTAGAATGCTAGGGTACCCAACAGGCAGTGGAGACTGAATCCCTAGAATGCTCTAGGGTAACCAACAGGCAACGGTGACTGAATCCCTAGAACTCTAGGGTACCCAATGGCCTACAGAGGAACAACAGACAACAGGAAGACCAGTGACACGGACTGACTCAGACTGAGCACCGCTCGAACGAGGCAGCGCTAGGGCACAAAGAGTGCAAGCGGACACAGTAGGCCATGGGTAAAGGATAATCGGAAGTCAGCCGGAGCAGGGTTAGTCAACCAAAGCCATGAGTCTGATCGGAGTGGGTAGTCAACCAAAGCCAGGAGTCTGATCAGAGTGGGTAGTCAGCCAAAGCCAGGAGTCGGACTGGAACTGGTAGTCAGCCAAAGCCAGGAGTTAGACCAGAATGGAAGTCAGCTAGTCAGGGATCAACGGAGCCGAAGTCAGAACGTAGCCAGGAGTCATACACCGAAATGGAGCATCGGAATCACAAGATCTATAGTGCACAGGTACACCATGAAAGGGAAATGAGAAAGGCAGGCTGAGGCCCATAAGGCCTAGCACGTGGGTGGAGACTCTGTCTGGCAATAGCGGTGGCCAATAAGAATAGCGAATGTGCTTCAGCGTGACAGCCAGGAAGTACAGCAATGTCGCCTGTAAGCACAGCTTCGCAGAGGCAATCACAGGCACCGTGATAGGATCCTGTAGTGGTCAGTAACCACTTGTCCAAAAAAGTCAGCCATGACGCCAATCAACTGCCTTATCTCATTTGTCAGAGTTGCTACCTGATGCTCCACAGTATGTTGGTGGCAAGCAGTCCTTCTGTTGTGGCTTCTAGATTCCCTCAGCATCCACCTCTGGATTCTGATATACTCCCTATCTAGGGAGTGATTTCCCTCATCTGCTGCAGTTGGTGAGGGTAAGGCAGGTGACGCATCCCCAGAGGAATGTTGTGCATCCCCATCAGGTTCCATAGTTGGTACAGGAAGTTCCATGGGTGGTATAAGTCTCCATAGGCGTGATGCATGTTGAATGTGTGGTGTAGCATGCTGAATAAGGAGGTGCAGCAGGTTCCATTGGGGGGGGGAGTGCAGCAGACTCCATAAGTGGTGCAGCAGGCTCCATGGGTGGTGCAACAGGCTGAATGGGAGGTGCTGCAGGCTCCATGGGTGGTGCTTAAAAGTTAGGTGGGCGGAGTTCTGTACCACATTCCCCTGAAAGGCTGCTTTCTTGCTTTCATGGAAGAATCATGCTTGTGTCCTCTGTGGCTCACCCTCAATCCAAAGTGTGGATAGTCCAGGGGCCACTGATCTCTTTCCATCCACTGGGCTACAAGTGGCCCACTGTCACATTCACTTCCTTGCCATGGAACTATTTTCTTTTGCTTTTGGTTGCCTGGTTACCAGGACCAATCTTATTGGAGGATTCCTGTTTAAAGTCTGAGCATGCAGAAGTAGAGTTGTTCATTCTAGTATTCTTGCCAGTTGTGTAGTCAGTGCTCCCAGTATTGATATCCAGTATTCAACTCTTCTGTTGTTCCTGACCTTACTTCTGCTCCCTGATTGTGTACCATTGACTGATATTGTGGCATCCACCTAGGCCTTCATCGACTACTTTCTCTCTCTGATTGATAAACTGGCTTCGACCTAGGCTTTCCTTGACTCCTCTCACAGAGTCTGTGAGAGTGTACTTCTGTTCATCATTTCACCTTCCTATGTGAGAAGAGAGTTGCTAGCACCATCCAGAAGAGTGCCTTGTGTAGCCATTTCTGAAGATAAATATTTTTGGGCTAGCTATTCTGAAGCCTACTGTTTTTTGGGTTTTTCCTGCATTGATATCTGCATAATAGGATTCCTTAAGTTTTCTCAGCACCTTTGGGGATGTAGTTTGTCAAGAGTCAGACATCTGGCTTCACTGCCGGCATCTTTAATCTCAGCCTTTGCTGCAGCACAAACACTCTTGAGTCTTCTACATTCCCAAGCTACACACAAAAACCGGCAATTCAAAGCATCTTCCTTTAAAGGGACAAGACCAAACATTTAGATATTGACACCCACGCCAAGTGTGGTGTGGCTGCATTCCTCCATACAGCTGTGTTTGCAGCCAGCTGATATCTGCTGGTCCCAGTGGTGGGCCAAAAAGACCTGTATGGCTATGTCTTTGTCATCCAGTCAGGTGTCACAGGAGTTGGTGGTGGTTGCCAGTGGTGAGCAGGTGGCAACATCCACTGCCCTGCTGACTGTGGTGGTAGCCACAGCTGGGAGTTCCATGTGCTTGAGGTGGCAGCTGGGATCCCCTACTGGGGCTGGGGATGTGACATCCAGCTGCTTCCTTCCTGAGGGTCTGCTGTGCTGGGTGCTGTTTGAGTCAGGGGATCAGCCACAGGAACCTGACTCTCAAGCACAATGGGCACTGTAAATGAAGTATAATGGTTGTGGATTAGTTGCATGGGCAATGACAACATGCTCTAATGTGACATTCCTCATGGCCATCTAAACTGTATCCTGGACAGTGAGATCAATGCCATGTGGTCGTGCACCATTTTAGCATTTTATAGATGCCTCCTTTGCTGTCTATCACAGCATCCACACCATACCCAAGGACCCTCCTAGTCGCATCATCACTATTGATGGGTCTCCCCTTGGTTCTGGTCTCATCACTTCATCCACTACCCTTCTTGCTATTCAGATGGGTTCCTCCCATACCGAGACAGTCATTTTTGATATTATCTCCTTTAATGCCAATCCAGTCATTCTTGTTTATCCCTGGCTCAGGAGGAATAACCCCATCATCGACTGGACTTTTGGCACTTTGTCCTTTCGGACGTACGTACAGAGACCCTTACGGGCCTCCTAATCTGCCTTGAATACTGTGGAACCGATTTCCCTGTCTCTGCACTCGGTTTATCATGACTTTACGGACGTCTTCTGCAAATCCAAATGATATGATTGCCCTATTGACCTAGTAGCCGGTGTGATTCCTCCCCGCAGCAGGGTGTATCCTTTATCCCTTTCTGAGATGAAAGTACTCGAGGAGTATATAAAGGACAGCCTGGACAGGGGATTCATACATCCCTCTGCATCCCCTGCTGGGGCTGGTATATTTTTCGTTAAGAAGAAAGACGGTGGTTTGCACCCCTGTGTCGACTATAGGGGGTTAAACAATATCACTAAGAAGAAATGTTACCCTCTACCATTGATCCCTGAATTGCTGGATAGACTCTGGGGTTCTCAGGTGTTCATCAAGCTAGACCTCAGGGGCTCGTATAATCTCGTACGTATGAAAGCAGGAGATGAGTGGAAGACGGCTTTTAATAACAGATTCGGGCACTATGAATATCTTGTGATGCCCTTCGGCCTTCGTAACGCCCCTGCTGTCTTCCAGTCCTTCATGAATGATGTGTTTAGGGACCTACTGTTATCTTATGTCATCGTTTACTTAGATGATATTTTGATTTTCTCACCTTCCTTGGAGATTCATCGTGATCCCGTTCATCAAGTACTACCCCGCCTTTGGGATAACCACTTGTACTCTAAAATCAGCAAGTGTGAGTTCAAGAAAACATCCCTACCGTTCTAGGGGTATATCATCTCGTCCAAGGGTCTCACCATGGACCCCAACAAGTTGACAGCCATCACCGATTGGCCATTGCCTCACAGTCTCCAAGCCATCCAGAGATTCGTAGGCTTCGCCAACTATTATAGACGGTTCATTATGGGGTTCTCAGCTATTCCGTCACAGCCATGACATGTAAGGAGCCGACACCCACAGATGGCTTCCAGAGGCTATACAGGCGTTCGAGACATTGAAGGGAGCCTTTTTTTCTGCTCCTATCCTTAAGTATCCTGACCCCCTTATGCTCTTCGTTCTTGAAGTGCACGCCTCCAAAGTAGAGACAGGAGCCACTCTCTCTCAGCATTCTGTTGAGATGGGAACGCTACATCCGTTCTCTTTCTTCTCTAGGTGCTTTTCTTCCGCAGAGAGGAATTATGATACTGGTAACAGGAAGCTCCTGGCCGTGAAAATGGTGCTAGAGGAATGGAGGTATCCGTTGGAGGGGTCTCCTCATGTGGTCACCATCCTTACGGGCCACCAGAACCTCCAATACCTAGCCACAGCTAAACAGCTCAACGT
This sequence comes from Rhinophrynus dorsalis, assembly GCA_037306005.1. Classification (NCBI taxonomy): domain Eukaryota; kingdom Metazoa; phylum Chordata; class Amphibia; order Anura; family Rhinophrynidae; genus Rhinophrynus; species Rhinophrynus dorsalis. The sequence continues at coordinate 129,886,241 of CM074726.1, read as the reverse complement.
TCTCCAGGCCCATTGGGACACTGTTCGGTTATTGCCAGTCACCCCGGGGTGCTTTGTACCCCGAACTTCATCACCAGATACCTCTGGTGGCCTGGGTGTAAAGATGAGATTTCGGCCTTCATTCTTTCTTGTGCCACTTGTGCCTGGATGAAAGCACCCATGAGCCGTCCTGTAGGTCTCCTACAAACTCTCACTGTACCGGCTCTTCCATGGAGGCAAATCTCCATGGACTTTGTGGTGGATCTTCCCCTCTCCTCTGGGAACACTACAATATGGGTTGTAGTAGACCGCTTTTCCAAACAGGGACACTTCATCCCTCTTCCGAAACTCCCTACCTCTACTGAACTTGCTGGCCTGTTTATTCGTGAGATATATAGACTCTATGGCTTATCCCAGCACATAACATTGGATCACGACACGCAGTTCGTATCCCGGTTTTGGAGGCCTTTCTTTGCTAGGATAGGTATACGTTTACAACACTTTTCTGCATACCACCCGCAGACTAACAGCCATACAGAAAGGCTGAATCGAAACATGGAGCAGTTCCTCCAGTGTTACTGTTCCCAGGAGCACAATGACTGAACCTGACTGCTGCATTTAGAGGAGTTCTCCTAGAACTCGCTACTGCAGACATCACTTAAATGTTCGCTGTTCTTTGCGGCTTTGCGCTACAATCCCCCAGCACTCACTCTTTGTCCTCCCTCGTCGGACATTCCTTCTGCTGACTCCTTGACAGCACATTGGCTGGCTATACATCGCAATTTGCTGCCTCACAGGTGCAACAAAAGGTGGCAGCTGACCGACATCCCTACGTGGCCCTTGGTTTGATCTAGGGGACCTGGATTGGCTGTCCACCAGGAATATCAGGCTCCAGCAGCCCTCTGACAAGCTGGGACATCCGTACTTGGGCCCATTTAAGGTGACTTCTTATCTTTCTCCCATTTCCTATCGTCTGGCCCTCCCTGGATCCAGTCTTCCACGTTTCCCTTTTTAAACCATATGTAGGGGCCGCCGTTTTGCACCATCCTTCTGCTCCTCCCCCTCCAGTGTCGGTGGACGATTCCAATTATCAATGCCGTTCTTGACTCCCTTATCTTCCGCGGTACCCCTCAGTATCTCGTGAATTGGAAGGGCTATGGCCCAGAGGAGCGCTCTGCCCTGGACGTCCATGCTCCGGCCTTGGTCCGCTGGTTTCACCTGTCCTACCCTTCTAAGCCTTCTGGGGCCTCCCGGAGGTAGTCCCTTGTGTGGTGGGTAGTGTCATGTTCCCCCAGGTTTTCCTGCTTTCCCTTTCCGTATATTCTGGTTTCCTCACCATGTTTCGTTTCTCTACCTTGTTTGAGGCGCACCCTTGTTCAAGACCTATATCAAGCACTGACGCCTTCATGTCAGTGCACGATAAAAGCGTTCTGTACTCTGTAGTTTTGTGATCTTGTTTGAGTGTTTCTTGTGTTCGACCTGGCTTTCCATGACTCTTCTATTGTCTTCTGATTCTGGCATCCGTTCCTGTGATTTTCGATCCTGGCCTGCCCTCGACTCTTCTCTAGTTTTCCTGATTCGGTACCGTGTTTCTTCGACTGGTTTCGATTCTGGTTTGCCCGACTTCTCTTCTTGTCTCCCCCTCCGGTTTTGTTGCCGCCCGTGTGTTACCGACTCTGGTTTGTCGACTATTCTTATTCGAATCCCTCGGTGTCAAGCGTCAAGTCACCGACGTGATTGACGTTGTGTCGAGTAGTCCGTGGTGTCGTTGACTTCTGGTGGCGGGCATATATCCGGCTCCTAGTCGTACTCCTTCCTTATGACCCGACTCTCAGTCGAACCCCTTCCTTACGACTCCCACAGTTCTCTCAGTATTCGACAAAGCATCTATACCACAAGTTGTTTCCTGACCTGGTGAGTAGCTGTCTGTCACCAAGGAGGTCATCCAGCCATCAGACTTCACGGCCTGCTACCCCACCAGGCGCCTGCCACAGCAAGGCCTCCTGGAAGCAGCCACCGACAGCCAGCCCCGCTCTCTACTCTGTGATCTCTAGCTTCTGGTTCACAGGGGCCTACCTGGTGAGTAACTGATTTCCTTTGTCTGAACATCATTGTTATTTGAGCATAGTAGCAGCCTGTTACTTCTTTTGGGGTTACCTCCTGTCACGGTGCCCCGTGATCCTGTTGCGTAGCGGCGACATTATTATCCTATGCCGCTTTCTGATTGGCTGGCCTTAATTGCTACTCCTGGCTTGCCTTTATCTACCCTGGGTTGTCCTCTCTTAGGTGCCATTTCGTGGTGTACGTTTCATGTGATACTGCTGTGATTTCTACGTTGTGTATGACCTGGCCTGCCTGACTACGAGCTTGTTCCTGTGTTCCTGTGTTATGCTCTGTTGCTGACTTGTATTCTGGCTGAGAACCCGCTCCGTTGCTGACTCGTATTCTGTCTGAGAACCCGCTCCGTTGCTGACTGTATCCTGGCTGAAGATCCTGCTCTGTCGCTGACCATCCTTGGATGAGAACCTGCTCCGTTGCTGACTATATCATGGCTGAAGATCCCGCTTCGTCTCTGATCATTCCTGGAGGAGACCCCGCTCCATTGCTGACTGTATCCTGGCTGATACCCTCTACATAGCTGACCGTGTTGTGGCTATTAACCACTTCTGTGCTGGCTGTATTCTGGCTGGAGACCCGCTCCGTTGCTGACTGTATTCTGGTATAGAACCGCTCCATAGCCGACCAGTAGGGGCGCTGTTCTGTTCCGTTGCGGTATCCCTTTTCCGCTTAACGGGCTCCGGTTCCTACCGGACCCGCCTGTGTCAGAGTGAGCCCTGGTGGCTATTACTATTCTGGGCATTCGGTACATGCAGTGTTGCTCCGTGTGGCACTGTTCCTTGTCGACCTAAGAGCTAAGCTTGGGCTTAAGCTGTTCCTTAATCGCTGCTAGCGGTGTGCACATTCGAAGTACCAGTACCAGAGTTCTACGCTGACTGTGTTACTGTAATCTTCCTCTGTGGCCTTACTGCCTGCTACGCTGTGCTCACTCACTCTGGGAGTTTCTCTGTTTGGTTGGGCATTACCTGTAACCCTTCGTGTACCTGGAGTGACCAGGTAGGGTTTACTACTGCCTTGGCAGTTCCACCGCTAGAGACAGCGTTATTCCACCATACTGCAGGCTGAGGGCCATTAGCTGTGTGTCAGCTACCTACTGTTGCCTCGATCCACCCCTAGGTTTCTAGGGTCTATAATTGCAGCTACCTTGGTCTCTATTATCTCTCCTGGGGGGAGACGATTACTCCACTGTTGCCCAGTATTTGGAGACCGTATTCGGTTCTAACCTCCACGATACCAGTTTCGTTCCATACAGTCTGATTCTGAGTTGTCTCATTCCAGAGTCTTGGGGTCCAGGCGTCTGGACAGTGCCAGTCTTCGCTCCATACAGTCTGGATCAGTGTTGCCTCGTTCCTAAGGGTTTAGGTACCCAGGCATCTGGGTAGTGCCAGTTCTGGTTCACGTACTCCTCCTGTGAGTGTTCATCTAAATCCGTAACAGTACGAAAGGGCCAATGACCTCAGACAAGTCCGGTGAAGGTAGTTCCATTAATATTAGTGTTGAGCGAGCACCACGATGCTCGGGTGCTCGGGTGCTCTGACCGAGCACCCCCTGAGGCTCGAGTGCTCGGCCGAGCACCCGAGCCCCATTGGAATGAATGGGGCGACACCAGGCACCCCCTGCTCTGATGAGGGGAGGGTGCCTGGTCAATGCCCCCTTCATCTCCGCTATGCCCCCTTCATCTCCGAATGCCCCCTTCAGCTCCGCAATATCCCCCTTCAGCTCCGCAATGTCCCCCTTCAGCTCCGCTATGCCCGTCTTCCACAATGTGCCCCTTCATCTCCGCTATGCCCCTCTTCCACAATGTGCCCCTTCATCTCCGCTATGCCCCTCTTCCACAATGTCCCCCTTCATCTCCTCTATGCCATAGAGGAGATGAAGGGGGACATTGTGGAAGAGGGGCATAGCGGAGATGAAGGGGCACATTGTGGAAGAGGGGCATAGCGGAGATGAAGGGGCACATTGTGGAAGACGGGCATAGCGGAGATGAAGGGGGACATTGTGGAAGAGGGGCATAGAGTCTATGCCCCTCTTCCACAATGTCCCCCTTCATCTCCGCAATGCCCCCTTCATCTCCGCAATGCCCCCGTACCTCCAGTCCCTGGTGGTCCAGCGGAGCTTCTTCGGATCTGTGCCTCTTCCGGCACAGATCCCCGCCACCCGAACATGTCGGGCGAGCACATGGCGGTACTCGACGAGTACCGCCATGTGCCGAGCAGAGCGATGCTCGAGCCGATCCGAGCATCGGCCGAGCACGCTCGCTCATCACTAATTAATATCCATTGGAGGATGGATATGTATGAGCAAAGACTGAATCAACTGTCAGTGGAGGTGCAAACTATGTTGGAGCGGACCGCATACTTGGACAGACCCACTATGTCTTCGGTGGCCACCCCAGTTCAGGCACCGACAGTGGCTAATTCGAATATTGGCACATGATATAAAGGGCTATCTGCCACGGCACCGTTACCAGTAAGGAATGATGGGGAACCTTCCCTGTGTAGAAATTTTTCTCGAGTTGGCTCCTCAGGACTTCCCTACGGAGAGAAGCAAGATTGGCTTCATGATATCTTTATTGACTGGTAGGGCTCTGGCATGGGCTAATCCAATTTGGGAGATGGCTAAGCCCATTACCACTAACTTTGGTGAATTTGTGACGGCCTTTCGAAATGTCTTTGAGATCCCTGGGTGCAATATCTCGGCTGCCAAGCAAATTATGAATATTCGGCAGGGCAACCGTAATTTTGCAGATTATTCCATTGAATTCCATTTGCTCAAGGGTTAAATGACCGCATTAAGGATGAGATTGCGGCCTGGGAGGTACCTGAATCTCTGGACCGATATATTGAGTCTGTCAATCTGATCGATACCCGGATCAGGGAGCGTGTGCTAAATAGGGACCGTAAGCCAAGGTATCCTACTAATCAGTGGCACAAGAATTCTCTCCCACCCATGCCTCCCTCTCCTCCCATGCCTCCTGGTCAAGTCGAAGCTTCTGAACCCATGCAAGTAGGCTTTACTAGACTTACAAGGGAGGAACGGTCATTTCGTCGCAGGAATGGCTTGTGCCTCTACTGTGGGAAGGGAGGCCATTTGTTGCGGAATTGTCCTACGTGGCCGGGAAACGCACACACCTAGGTTACCTTAGGGGACAGGTCCTAGGTGGCATCCAGCAGTCCCCAGAGGCTGCACCTTCCAAACCAGTCGTCAAAGTGATCATTTCCTCCTCCTCCTTGTCCATTACTATACCTGCTCTTATAGACTCTGGAGCAGCAGGGTATTTTATGGATCAAGAATTTGCTGCATTACACAATATTACATTGGTTACACTAGACAATCCGATCCTAATTGAGGCCATTGATGGGTGACCTTTGGTGCCTCCCCAGGTCACCCATGCTACTTGCCCCCTCTCGGTACAGACCGGGGCATTGCATTTTGAAACCCTGTCCTTTCAAATTATTCAGTCACCCCATTATGCGGTTATTTTGGGGTTCCCTTGGTTAAGGACACATAATCCCAGAATTAACTGGGATTCCTCCGAGATTGTGGAGTGGTCCGTGCATTGCACTATTCACTGCCTGCAACAACCTAAGAGAATATTCTGTACCTTTCCCTCCTTACCGCCTGAGTACCATTCCTTTAGCGATGTGTTTACTAAAGGAGAGGCTGACACCTTGCCACCACACAGAGCATATGACTGTGCCATTAATATTGCGCCTGGTGCTGTCCCTTCCAGGGGCAGAACGTATCCTCTCTCCTGTGAGGAGAATGTGGCCATGGAGGAGTATATCTCAGATGCATTAGAGAGGGGCATCATTCGCAGATCATCCTTCTTAAGAAGAGGTCCGGAGAATTAAGGCCATGTATTGATTATAGGGGCCTTAATAAATTGATGGTTAAGAGCGCATACCCGATTCCACTCATCACCGAACTGTTTGATCGCCTCAAGGGGGCAACAATCTTAATTAAATTGGACCTAAGAGCTGCCTATAACCTTATTCGTATCAAAGAGGGTGATGAGTGGAAAACCGCTTTCAATACTCGCAGTGGGCATTACAAGTACTTAGTGATGCCATTCGGGTTATGCAATGCCCCAGCAGTATTTCAGGAACTAATCAATGATGTTCTCCGTAACTTGTTGCAGTCCTGTGTAGTCGTCTATCTAGATGACATATTAATTTATTCTGCCAATTTAGAGACCCATCGCTTGTATGCAGCTACCGTACTTCAAAGACTAAGGGAGAATAAACTATTTTGTAAGCTCGACAAATGTGAGTTTCATAGATTCAGGGTACCATTCCTGGGTTACGTTATTTCTTGTCAAGGTATTTGCATGGACAATGAGAAATTGTCGGCAGTACTTCATTGGCTGCGGCCTAAGGGCTTAAAAGCTATTCAAAGGTTTATTGGCTTTGCCAATTATTATCGTAAATGTATTCGTGACTTTTCCAGAATCGTTAAACCCCTTACAGACCTGACACATAAGGGCGCTAAAGCATCTGAATAGTCTGAAGAGGCCGAGGAGACATTTAAAGCACTCAGCATTTGCCTCTGCACCAGTCCTGTCGCACCCCAAGGTGGACCTGCCATTTACTCTCGAAGTAGATGCCTCAGATACTGGTGTAGGGGCAGTCCTGCCTCAGAGGTCTGGTCCAGGTCAACCACTTAAGCCACGTGGCTTCTTTTCTAAAAAATTAACTAAGGCGCAATTGGTGTACTACCTGCTACGCTGTGCTCACTCCCTCTGGGAGTTTCTGTGTTTGGTTGGGCGTTACCTGTAACCCTTCGTGTTCCTGTGTTATGCTTTGTTGCTGACTTGTATTCTGGCTGAGAACCCGCTCCGTTGCTGACTCGTATTCTGTCTGAGAACCCGCTCCGTTGCTGACTGTATCCTGGCTGAAGATCCTGCTCTGTCGCTGACCATCCTTGGATGAGAACCTGCTCCGTTGCTGACTATATCATGGCTGAAGATCCCGCTTCGTCTCTGATCATTCCTGGAGGAGACCCCGCTCCATTGCTGACTGTATCCTGGCTGATACCCTCTACATAGCTGACCGTGTTGTGGCTATTAACCACTTCTGTGCTGGCTGTATTCTGGCTGGAGACCCGCTCCGTTGCTGACTGTATTCTGGTATAGAACCGCTCCATAGCCGACCAGTAGGGGCGCTGTTCTGTTCCGTTGCGGTATCCCTTTTCCGCTTAACGGGCTCCGGTTCCTACCGGACCCGCCTGTGTCAGAGTGAGCCCTGGTGGCTATTACTATTCTGGGCATTCGGTACATGCAGTGTTGCTCCGTGTGGCACTGTTCCTTGTCGACCTAAGAGCTAAGCTTGGGCTTAAGCTGTTCCTTAATCGCTGCTAGCGGTGTGCACATTCGAAGTACCAGTACCAGAGTTCTACGCTGACTGTGTTACTGTAATCTTCCTCTGTGGCCTTACTGCCTGCTACGCTGTGCTCACTCACTCTGGGAGTTTCTCTGTTTGGTTGGGCATTACCTGTAACCCTTCGTGTACCTGGAGTGACCAGGTAGGGTTTACTACTGCCTTGGCAGTTCCACCGCTAGAGACAGCGTTATTCCACCATACTGCAGGCTGAGGGCCATTAGCTGTGTGTCAACTACTTACTGCTGCCTCGATCCACCCCTAGCGTTCTAGGGTCTATAACTGCAGCTACCTTGGTCTCTATTATCTCTCCTGGGGGGAGATGGTTACTCCATTGCTGCCCAGTATTTGGAGACCATATTCGGTTCTAACCTCCACTGTGCAAGTTTCGTTCCATACAGTCTGATTCTGAGTTGCCTCATTCCAGGGTCTTGGGGTCCAGGCGTCTGGACAGTGCCAGTCTTTGCTCCATACAGTCTGGGTCAGTGTTGCCTCATTCCTAAGGGTTTAGGTACTCAGGCATCTGGGTAGTGCCAGTTCTGGTTCTCGTACTCCTCCTGTGTACGTTCACCTGGTTAGCTTCCCTACGGGTTGCCAGCATCTATCCATGAACTATTAATTCAGTTGTGCCTGTCTAAATATTCCATATTGCATTGCTGCAGTTACTGTGTATTATTGTTTCTGTATGCTCTGCCTGGAGGTCCCCTGGGCCTTACTCAGTATATGCTCTTTTTTCAATAAAGTCTTTTAACTTTACCAATCTGTCTGAGTGTTCATTTAAATCCGTAATACCTCCCATCAATGGGTTTTCTGGTGGCTCACATTGGGCGCTTCGGTCAGATCACGGTAATTTATTACATGAATATAGGATCAAGGCTGGGGAAACAGTGTATGTGTTTCTGTGATTACTAGTGGAAAATGGATGAAAGCTAGTGAAGCAGTGTATGTGGTTCTGTGATTAACAGTGAAAAAAGTTAGTGGCAGACAAATGTATTATATTTTCTAAAGTTCCAGATGATCGTGACAGCACATGGCATTTACCCCTTTATGGTATCCATTGTTGGAAATGGGAGACTTTTCCCTTTCCATCTAGAGCACCCCAAAGTTTTTAGGATTTGGTGGGCTGATCTCCATTCACCAACCTTCACTTCCTGGCTATTCTTCTGGGCAACTTTGCTGACATTATCATGACTGTGTGTTATGGCCTCAGTAGGCCATGCTAGCTCCTGTGGTGAGAATATATAAATATTCCACCAGAGAACTTGGTAAGCACTTTTTTGTGCTCTCTCTCAAGCCCTTCCAGACACCTCTTACTGCTGAGGATGTCAGGGGAGACATTGATAGCAGTTTTGGAGGGAATAAGAAGGACATCTTCCATAATATCCTTAGCAGCAAATTGGTTAGTTTGGAGAGTATAGAAATTATCTTTTTGAAAATTGCTGTTTTAACCCCTTAACGACCCATGACGGTCCAGGACCATCATGTGTTGTTTTGCGTTAAGGACCCATGACGGTCCAGGACTGTCATTGCTTAAATGATACCAGCGCGCCTCAGTTCATGCTGCTATCATTAACTCCAGACTGAGACTGAGCGCTCCGGTACAGTCTCATCCACTTTCACTACTGACGGGTCATGTGATCACAGCAGCAGCGATCATATGTACCAGCATTTGGAATGAATGAGACAGTGTGATTTACACACTGTCTCTGTGTCTCCCCTCTCCCTGTCTGTCCCTTATGATAAAAGTAAGGGACAAAGAAACAGAGAGGAGACACCTACTGGTAATAAAAAAAATCAGCAGCTGGGGGTATTAATCCCTTCACTGCTGTGCTGGAGGCTGGCTGAATGCAGGTCCATTTTTGACCTACTCAAATAACCTTTTTTTTTTTTTTTTTTTTTTTTTTTAAAAAGCACAACACAATTTTTTTTTTACAAAATTAAAATGTTATTAAAAAAAAAAAACTTTGAATTAACAAAATTGGGAGTTTGATTGTCGTGGAGCCATGTAATACATTTATACACACCGCCAAATGTCATCAATAAAAAAGTGGCAAAATTGAATGGGAAAAAGGGACATGAGGATTTTCACCCAGGGGGGACAGTACCCACTTAAAACTGCCCATTTTGTAGGTATGACTGACCGGTCATACCTTTCATGCAGTCTCCATAAAATTTTAACCCATTGTGCCAAAATGATCCCAAGAGAAAAAAATGGTGTTTTTTTTTTCATTTTATTTTTACCGTTTTCTTTAATTTTATTAAAATAAATGGTGGGCTATCCATATAAGTGTGGTATCAAAAGAAAGTCCTGTTTGTGTGTAAAAAAAAAACAGTATATGATTTTCTTGGGTAAAATAAAGTACTTAGAGGGAAAACACTGTTGAACAAAGTCAAAAAGGTCAGAATTGCTCCGGTCCTTAAGTGAATTCCACCTCAGATTTTCCCGGTCCTTAATGGGTTAAAGCTAAAAATATTCTGACACTTTTAACACTGTTTTTCTCCCTTTTTCTCTATAAGCTCATGTTTTCCCATCTGGTACATTACAAATTAGTCAGTCCATTGCCCTACACTTAATCTTGGGTACTGACTGTAGACTACCATTGGATTAAATGTTATGGATACATTTGTATGTGTATCAATATTCACATATTGACAGGTACTGAATATCTGAGACTGGAGACAAATTGACCTCAATCACTTATTCTTCGGAGTTCAAGATTTCTCTTAGAAGCAATATAAACCAATATATTGTTAGCAATCATATGAAGAAAATGCAGTTTCTTTTTTATTATTTATTTATTTATTTATTTTTGTCCATGTTATCTCAGTTTAAAAGCCAAATTGTATCAAGGTAGCTAAAGCCAAGGGGAAGGTAGAGTGACTAGCGTGCATTAGTAGGTATGGACTTCCATTTTTCAATAATATTCACTGACACGCTCCATGGAATTAATAAGATGGTCTGCTTGACAGACCTCATGCAGCCAGGAACAGATATGTATATACATACTGATTATAATACCTGCAGGGCTGCATTGGCAGGATCTTCAGCACTGAAAGGATTTAGGTCCTGCTATGAACACTGGCTTTGCTACATTGAATATGTGAGCTTCATGTTTAAAATTCCAGCACATTCCTTTTATATTGAGCATATCTATCCGTTAAGCAAATATTTTCTGCTGCTGACCAAATGCCGTGCGTGACATGTTTCTCCAGTCAAGATTAGTCTGCGAAATCTAAGCAAAGAAATCCATATGTTCTCATATTCCCGAGTCGCATTCTAACTGTAACCATGGAGCTTTAGGATTTATCATGGTTACATGCCACATTGCAAGTCTTATTACTCTTTCCTGACAGTTCTGGGCATCCTTCATTCTGTTTTATATAACAGAATTTGTTGTGTATCTGAATAGCAGATAACAAATGCGACATTAAAAGATAAGCATTTCTGCAGTGTTTTAAAGAAAGCCATTTCTGTACAAGCGTCCCAAATCAATTTTCTCACTATATAGGGCTTACCTTTTTAATGTTACCTAAATATCATTTTTTTCTTCTTTGAATTTTTAAAGAGCATTTTTTTCAAGTTCTCTTAAATGGAGAAAATAAAACATATATTGCCAAATTGTAATAATTCTTCTACGCAATTGATTTAATAAGGAATAGAGTAATTTTGAAAAAACAACTATACTACAAGGAAAAATAAAAATGTTACATATTCCAGCTGATTTAAATGGGGCATAAAACCCCACTGAATACAAAAGATATCTCAAACACATTGCAAAGCAAAGCAATGGAGACCACACTAACATTTGAGGTGTTAAAGGGATAGTAATGTTTCATAATAAAAGTGGCTCCAATTAATCATCATAGTATTTGGACCTTGGAGAGTGTTATTTCAATTCTGTCAGAGTTGTAGTTCAAGAGTAATTCAGTGACAAAGTATCCTCCTCCCGCCCCTTTTACTGATGTAACACTGTTTAGCCAGAGCAGAAGGGAGGTGCCCAGGTAGACTGCAAAGAGGGACAATCTTCAATTAAGATAAGGGAAAAACCTGAAAAGCTTGTCAAGGGAGGGCAGGGCTTTCATGGTTCTCAGAGGAAGAAGATTGTCCCCTGCTGTTATCTGTCTGGTCTATGGACTGCATTCAACATCTGAGAAGAGATGGCTTACACTAGGTAAAAGGGCCGGGAGGGGAAACTGCTTGTGAATATATCTCAAACCATAAAGACTTGAGAGATAAGACTTATATCGTTCTTCATGTTTTTTTAATACCTACAAAATAAAATAAAGATAAAACAAAGTATTACTATCCCTTTAAAGTTCTAATTTTAATCAATGAGAATTTTTTAAAGAACTGAACGTTATCAAGCAAAATGTCCAGAAAAATTCTATTTTTTTGTCTTTTTCCGACATTTGCCACCACATTCCAACCACCCTGAACGCTGAATTTTGCAATTTGTGATGCATAACAAAATAGGCAAAAACAGATAATATAAGTATTAATCCTTTGAATGCCCGAGAGGGTGAGTGGACAATGCAAAACAATGCACTGTGTACTCCTCTGGGACTCAGTGGGTTAAAACAGTCATTCTGCATTACACATTCTGGAAGAATGACCATTTCAGTGCGAATTGTTATAGTCAGAGGTCTCCCCAGCCTCGGCAGGAAAATAGACACTTTTGAGGGTGCCTCACACGATAATAACTTCTATTTGATATTCAAAACAATGACAAGACAATGGTTCTACTTAAAAATCTAGTTGGCCACCTTAGAATATCAAGGGGCTAGTGTGTGTTTGTGGAGGACATACACTGGGGGTTATGCAATAAGGCGTGATAAAGAGGTGATAAAGTGGAGATTACTTCACTGATATAATTATTGCACTTCCTATGTTATTCCATGAGGCCTGTGCATGACGATCTATCCCACTTGAAAATTCTTAGTGCATTGGCTCAATAGAATAACATAGGAATTGGAGAAGTGATATCACTGGAGATGTCACCTCCACTTTATCACCTCTTTACCACATCTTAGCGCATCTCCTCCATTGTCTACAAGCTGAAAAAATTCTCACTACACCCAAAAATCTTCTACTTGCAGCTGAATGAAACTAACATGAGAAGACATCAAAACCATAAATAAGAAAACATGGCATTGTCTCATGTACAATAAGGAAGCTAATAATAACAACTGTATACAGCCAGTGTGGACCTTGGCATTGACTCCCATAAGAGCAAAATGAAAATATAAGCCTTCCCCTGTACAGGTACTCCTTAATGAGATACAAGATGTAGGTTGGCAACTACATTAATCAATTTATTGTAAATATGTACTCAATAAGACAAATAAAATGCTAAAAACAAATAACATTTCCCAGAACAACAAGTGTATCTCAGGATGTCAGGCTAAATTGTCCAGCCATTTAATTTAGGCTTCCTGGGCATCGTTTTGGGATCATTACAAACTGACAGGTCCATCTTGCTTCCTTGGATGTCTGAGTGGTCTTGTTGTGTTAAAGAGCTTTGAGATTTGAGGTAAAATATGGTAGATATGTTGAAACAGTGCATTGTTATAAGTTATAGATTAATCGTTTTGCCTAACTGTACTGGAAATCATCATCTGGTGGGTCATTGGCTGAATCTGGGTTCCTGCTATTTGGAACATCAAGGTCCAACTTATGGCCATCTACCTTCCATACACACGTTGCCTGCCAGGCAGCACCAAGGGCCATCTTCGGGCCCCCTAAGTTTTATATTCATGCTGCCTGCCAGAGAGCATCAAGGTCCAGCTTATGGTTACCTAACTTTTATTTACACTCTGGCCTGCCAGAGGGAACCAAGGGTCTTCTTCTGCACCCACACCCCTAACTTTATATATACACTGCCTGCCAAATAGCACCATGGTCCAGCTTCTGGATCCTTCAGTGTTTATATACACACTGGTCTGCCAGAGGGCACCAAGGGCCAACTTCTGGCCCCCTGATTCTACTGGTAACCGACATCTGGTTGCTGAATCTGGCTCCCTGCTAGGTTGGAGCATCAAGGTCCAGCTTCCACCTCACTAACTTTTATATACACACACTGACCTGACAAGGAGTACCAAGTGCCATCTTCTGCACACCCAACTTTTATATACACATGCCTGCTAGGGAACACTAAAGGACATCATCTGCCCTCCCAAAATGTATATACACACTTGCCTGCTAGAGTTATCCCATTGGGAGTTAAAAATATCCGAAGGGTCAAATAAGGTTCAAAATATGCGTTGGATAACTCTCTGGCACTCAAAGGATTAAGCTTTGTATTGTAAAATGGCCCAATTCTTTTACCATCCTATGAAGTTCTATTACCCATGTGCTTAAAATCACTTCCCTTAGAAAATGATGTTTCATACAGTAACATAGTAGTACAGGATTTTTTTTTCTCCTCCCTTGAGAGAGTTTCATCATTGAATGCATCAGCTCCACATAATTTATCATAGTATACTATTAACAGAACTGTCATGTTGGCGGTTTATGGTGAGTCCCATTTACTGGAACATCATATATGTTTTGTTTCATGTCCTGAGAAGTCCTTGATATATTCATCTATATTTTAGAACTATTAACTATTTCAAAAATAAGTAAATATGTGCATATGTTTATTTAATTTGTAAGCAGTCTCAATGTGCTAGATACCTCTCTAGCATTCAATGGGTTATACAGCATTTAAATCTATGAGTTTGGAGAACTTTAATTAGTCCCACTTGGTTAATTTGTTCCAGGATTTCTACACTATTTCTTTGTAAATTTGACACAAATGCATGAAGTTATGGGCATAGAAACATAGAATCTGATGGCAGATAAGAACCATTCGGCCCATTTAGTCTGCCCATTTTCCTACTGTAAAAACCTCAAACATCATCTGGTCTTTGGTCTTGTCTTATGTTCAGGACATAAGCCCATCTAAAGTCCATCACTGTATTAACTTCTACCACTTCTGCTGGTAGGCTATTCCTCTTATCTACTACCTTCTTAGTGAAGTAAAATTTTCTTACATTACATATAAACCTGTATCCCTCTAGTTTTAGACTATGGCCTCTTGTCCTAACAATTTTACTCCTTTGAAATATACTTCCCTTCTGCACTTGTTGAATCCCTTCATGTATTTGAATGTTTCTATCATATCCCCTCTTTCTCTTCTTTTCTCTCCTCTAAGCTATACATGTTCAGATCCTTTATATATTTTTATATTTATATTCCTGTAAACCATTCACCATTTTAGTAGCCCTTCTCTGAATTCTCTCTAGAGTATATATATCTGTCTGGAGATGTAGTCTCCAGTACTATACACAATACTCTTGGCGAGGTCTAACTAGAGATCTGTATAGTGGCATGACCACTTCCCTTTTTCTGTTACTAATGCCCCTAGCTATACAACCCAGCACCCTACTTACATTCCCCACTACTTTGTTACATTGTCTTTCCTCTGTTGTCTCTGACAGCAGAGTACCCTTAATACTATATTGTGCCTTTGGATTTTTACATCCCAAGTGAGTTATTTTGCATTTATCAACATTAAACTGCACACTAAAGGCACACTCTTGTCCATTCTTCTAAATTACCAAAATCATTTGCCTTTTGGCTTATTCCCCCAAGAATGTCTACCCTGTTGCAGATCTTGGAATCATCTGCAAAAAGGCATACCTTACCTTGAAGACCTGTTGCAATATCACTAATAAAAATATTTAAAAGAATGGGCCCCAGTACAGATCCCTGAGGTACCCCACTAGTACCACTCCTTTCATCTGAATATTCTCCATTGACTACCACCCTCTGTCTCCTGTCACTCAGCCATTGCCTTATCGATTTAACTATTTTTACATCCAGACCCAAACACTGCAATTTTTTGCTTTAGCATGGTCTCCATTAATTTTCCCACTACTGATGTAAGCTATACCTATTCTAATTCTCCTAAATCCCTATTCAGGGTTACGGTTGTTGTTTCATTTACCCGATAATACATTCCTGCAATGTCAAGTTTATGTACTCATTTCGCTATTTTGTTTGCCAGTTTATACACCAATGTACCGATCAGTACAAAGAATCAGCATTTTTAATAAATCAAGGGCACTTCCACTGCAGGCACTTGCTTTAATAAAAATAATAACTATTCAAACTGACAAACGATGGAGCTGTTACTGTCACATTATTTGGAATATTGTAGACAGTGGCCCAGGTCTCCCCCAGAATTTCATAGAACAGAGGTAGACAAACAATGATCATCAAGAGCTACCAACAGTGCACATTTTTAGGATATCCTTGAATGAGCACTGGTGGACTAAATAAACTGATTGAATATCTAATTGGTCCACCTGGCTCCATTTTTTATATCTAAAAACACGCACTGTTCGTAGCTCTTGAGGACCAGGGTTGGCTATTCCTGCCATGGAATAACTGTCTGGAAACTAGGAGAGCTGTACACAAACTGTGTGTACACTAGGTGGTGCTGTTAACATAAAAAACAGCAATGTGAACTGTAATAATTTTGGCAAAACATATCTTCCAGCAGAGGGTGTATCAATGTTTTATTCAGCAGAACATTCCATTTAAATTTTGTTACAAAGGGTTTTTTCTTTTATAACCACTTGGATACTAAAGATGTCTCCTAAAGTCTTTCCAGTGCACTTGAGATGACTCAAGCATCCAAGGGGCTCAGTGAGTATTTAGATTTTGTATATTATATAATAAAATAATTTCTGTGCCAGGAAACACTTGTGGGACTGGGAGTGAAAACAATGTGTGTGACTTGGAGTAGAATCATGTGATTAGTGGGGGTGTGGCCACAGGCATGGCTAATGGTTCTAATTCAATCTTACCTATGGAGTCTTGAAATTTAAACTGGAAGTAATGTCAACTTAAGTTAATTTGCAATATATTTTAAAATCCCTTATATTTTATCTTTGTGATTCTTTTAAATGTAAAGAGGAAGTAGCATCTACAAATAATAACCCAGTGGCCCCTCTGAATAAAGGCACAAGGGAAAAATTCATATAGCCTTTTGGGTTTTCTGCTTATAGCAAGGTAAGTGCGAGTTACTATTAGGTGATGTTCCTTCTTTAAAAAGTAGAACGTGAAACAAGCAGTCTACACAAGCAGTAGCTAGTATCTGACACACCGGGCTGTGCTAACCAGTAGAGTCTAACTTGCATAAACTGAAAAATAAAGAAAGTAAAATATCTCATTAACTGTTTTAAATAAAAAATGACTACTATGTAGATGATTTTGAAAGCTATTGGTAATTTATTGATAATTTAAACATACACATATACTTGTTTACCAATTGAAATGGTATTAGTTTGGTTCAGAGGTCAGGAGGCCAAGAATTGCAGACTTAAAGCTGGGGAGCCACATGTTATCCACACGTGAACAATTTACTGTATCAAGGGATATATTTTCTATCAGAGGGAATGTTACACTTTGAATAAATGGCTCTTAATTTGTTTATTAAAATGATTTGCCCAGGTAGATGTCATCCATGCAAGTCAGTTATATCTGTTACACTGATTTATTAGTCTGAGCCCTGCTGTAGTCTATAGATGAATAGTGGCACTATATACATGGGCTTTTAAAGTCATGGGCAGAGCTCTCTCTCTATGGCTCAAGTCAGCCCCACCCATAATCCTAAAGGTTCATGTAAACATTCTAAAGAAGATAACATGTTCCTGTTATTTCTAGACACAGGAGAGTTTAAATGCAAAAACAAATAAGACTGCTGTACGGATGGCATCTACCTAGGTAAGCACAACTGTAAAACAAATTAAGAACCACTTATTCAAAGGTTTTACATCTTCTTTAACCCTGTAAGAAATGGTGGGGTGAGCAATTCATTGCTTTGCAGAACTAACAACTATAACTAATAACCCCCTATTTACCTCACTATGGCAAGAACATCTTAATGGCCCCTATTAATTGTTTCCTTTGTGCCTTTGTTTAAGAGATAATCTCTCCAATCAGTCCTGGATGTCATGTTCATGGAGGCAGACATGACAATTGTTGCACTTTTTCAAACTGAAGTAGGCAAAGTGAATGAGCCTACTTATCCCTTTAACTCCTTAACAACCACATGATTCGGGGATGGGCAGCCCTAGAGGACCACAGCACTTTTGTTGGGGGGGGGATTGCTACATCACCGGTCCTCAACGTACATCCATCGATGGCAGTCCTGGCATGTCACTGGTCATTAAGGACTTAAGGATCACAGGAATTCACAACACATTGTGAATAAATGCATTGCTCACCTCTCTGGTCTTTAAAGGGTTAAGATTACCATGTGCAGTAGGCACAATTTGCACCCTGTGGTCCTGCAAGCATCTGTCATGTCCGCCTCCATGGACAGACATCCAAGACTGACTGAAGACGTTACCTCTTGAGTAGAGCCACATAAACATCATTCATAGGGGTCATTAGGAATTTCTGACCATTCTAAACTAAATATGGGGGTTATTCTTAAGAGGTGTTAATTTTCCTTTAACCCTTTGAGTGCCAGAAAGGTCATCTCTAGCATACAAAGGATTAAAAGGTGAATATTTTGATTGCATTAGTAATACAAGACAAGGCCCATATTAAAATACTGGGCTCACTAACATGAATTTGTTTTTACCTTTAGCAATCGTGCGCCTATACGGGTTTTATTTATGCAAATACAGTTTTGTGTTGAGCTATTAATGCACCTCTGATAATAACATCTTATTAAATTAGGGATAACCTCCAGCTGTGAAGCTGGCATTTTCTGCCTATGGGCAAGAAGAAGTGATTCCCTGGTGCCTATATTACATTTCCATGTGGAGATAGACTTTCCTGCTCACTACCCACATGCTGGGATTGTAGATTTAATTAGGTGCAATGCACAGCACCGCTTTCATGTAAAAGATCCATGGCAAAATTACGTAACAAGTACTTAATTTTTTCCTTCAATTAATTTTGGATAGAGATTGAAAGATCCGTTTCAAGTATGACTGTAATTTGAAAGAGTAAAACATCCAGGGAACTATCAGACTGTCTTGTTTCCAATAATTATTAGCATATACTCAACTCTATATTGTAACTCTTTTACTTACAGTACCTTGGTAATTGTGGATTTGAAGTATCGGCTACTCATTTACATTTTCTATAATTAATGCAAATTTCTTTTTGTGGGATTAATACATGTGATATGGTTTCGCTGAGTATAAATCTAATTAGTCCCTTACCACTAAATTGAAAGCATAATAGTTGTAGATTTATTTGCTTTACGTATTTTACATTTCTGGTCTTATTCAGGAAGGGAAAGCAGAACTATTCAAGGGCAAACCATCTGTACCATAGGGGAGAAATATGAATTCCCGCTTGATTTGAATGTGGGTTTTTAACCCTTTGAGTGCCAGGGGGTACGCAACGCATTGCAGAGCAATGCATTGCGTGCCCCTCTGGCACTCAAAGGGTTAACCCCCTATAAAGCTAGAGAGATTTCCAACACATTGCAAAACAATGCTTTGAAGACCACTCTTGCAATTAAAAGGTTAACTCTTTGAGTGCCAGAGAGGCATTCAATGCATTGAGTACCAGAGACTTATCCAATGCATTGTGCTGCAATGAGTTGGAGTCCCATTTAAAGGGATAGTAATGTTTAATTTTAAGTTTCTTTAATATTGTAGGCATTAAAAAATGAATGACATTGATGTAAGTGTTGTCTCTGAAACCTTTGTGGTTTGAGATATATACTGTGCTAAAGTTCCCCCCTCCAGGCTGTTTGAGAGAAGTCAGTGCACTAGCTGACAGCAGCAGATTCCAATCATTTGACTGGATGGCGGCTTTTCAGCAGAGCCGAAATCACACTATTTAGAAATAAATACATCATTGGAAAGGTCTACAAAGTGTGCCTGGTTTGCAAGCACACTTTGTAGACCATTCCATTGAAGTATTTATTTATAAATAGCGTGATTTCAGCTCTGCTGAAGAGCCGCCATCTGGTCAAATGACCGGAATCTGCTGCTGTCAGCTAGAGCGCTGACTTCTCTGCAACAGCCTGGAGGGGTACTTACATTGATTTCATTTTTTTTTTTAATGAGTACAACAGGGCTCAAAATTTCCACTTGCCACTAGCCAATGGCGAGTGAAAATTTAGCACTGGCGAGTAGAAATTCAACCCTGGTGGGTATGTTTTGGCTTGCAGTGGCGAGTAACTTTTCAGGTCTGGCTAGTAGCAAAGGACTTCCAATTTTAAGCCCTGAGTACAATATTAAAGAAACCTAAAATTAAACATTCCTTTCACTTTAAGTCAATTGGGGTGATTAACTGTCCCCTGTGCTTCAATTGGTTTGCATTTTCTGCATAAGGCCCTCTGTATTTTTAGGATTGTACCTTGAAAGAAAAACTATACACTAAGAATAGGTGAAACAATTTGTATATCACCTATGTAGTTGTCCTTCAAACAGTAGTCTAAGTAGTGTATATACTGATTCTGTTTGCATTGAATATGTTTTCCACCTGCCTTCTGCAGGAAAACCTGCTTCCAGTCTATTAAATGCAGTATGCAGAGCATGCCGTGGTGCGGGGTTATTGTTACATTGTATCACTGCCCTTGCTTTCACAGTATTGGACAAAGAAGCCATTTGGAAACAGAAATCAAGCGAGCTCATTGTCAAGGATGTAAAAGTACAAAAAATAGGATAAGATAAAAAATATATAGGCATTATATGTAAAGTCAAAAAGGAGGGTGACTGTCAATTTACAATCTGATACAGACTGGTGACCATTATGACAGCAATTGTCATTCAGGCATATTAAAGAGACAGTAATGTCCCAAAAAACATTTATAATTTTGTAGAGCTGAAACTAATAAACTAATTGCAATAAACCCTATCCCTCAAACCGCTATGGTCTGAGAGCTATAGGGATTTAAAGTTCCCCCCTCCCTCCCCTTCTCCTGATGTCAGCTGTAAAGCTGACAGCAGGAGAATCGAGTCGTACAACTCGAGGAGGCTCTGCAGCAGTGCCGAAATTGCGTTATTGCTAAAGAATTCATTCATTGGAAAGGTCTAAAAGGTGTGCCTGGTTTACAAGCACACTTTGTAGATCTTTCCAATGAATTAATTTTTTTTAAGTAACGTGATTCCGACTTTGCTTCAGAGCCGCCTGCTGGTCCCCGGACCGGGATCTCCTGCTGTCAGCTAGACGCTGACATCAGGAGAAGGGGAGGGAGGTGGGAAATTTGAATCCCTATATCTCTCAAACCATAGTGGTTTGAGAGATATGGTTTGTTGCACTTAGTTTATTAGTTACAGCTCTACAAAACTATAAATAATTTTTTTGAGACATTAATATCCTTTTAAGGTTTACTGCGAGGAGGTGCAATCTAGAGGCAAACCTCAGTAGAGATCACGACATACAGGAAACTGCAGATGCAATGCAAAATAGATAGATAGATAGATAGATAGATAGATAGATAGATAGATAGATAGATAGATAGATAGATAGATAGATAGACAGACAGACAGACAGACAGATAGATAGATAGATAGACAGATAGATAGATGATAGATAGAGCTTTAAACTGACTGCTGTGTGAAGAACACATATCTACATGAGCTAATGTGCTAAAGTAATTTAGTTAGTAAATGCACAAGCTGTAGAATCTGTTCATACCACAAGGTTGCAGGTTCTAATCCCTGTAAGGTCAGATCAGCCTTTCACCCTTCTCAGATAAATAAAATGAGTGCAGGACATACTTGAAAATGAGAGACAAAAATATTTTCACAAAAAAATATGAAGAGCAACTTGTTCCAAGGGAATAGTTCTTCTTTAACCCTCTAAATGCTAGAGGGGTGCCCAATGCGCTGCTTCTCACTAGCACTGAAAGGGTTACTTTCTACATATCAGGAAATACATAATCCAGAAGAAATTCATTATTCCCTGTTTAACAAACACATATAACACTGTGAGAGTAATTGTGGAGCAAAACAACTTCACCACAGGGGCAAATAAAAAGTGAGACCTCTGTAGCATTCAAGGGGTTAAAAGTCTTGTTTAAGCCAGTGGGAGTTTTCATTTCTCCCCTATTGTGCAGTTGGTTGGCCCCAGAATAATTGCTCCATATCGCCTTTGGTATTAAATGTTATCTCTGTCTTTCATTTTGGAAATAAACATCCTTGGGGTCTGTTTACATGGTGGTTTGGCTGTGTTACGTTTCAGCCTCCCGAATAACTTGTCTCATATCTTCTGCTTTCCCCAGTGATCCCTTCTCATGTGGCAGAGGCTTGACTAATGGCTGGCCCACCTGGGGTTTAGCCATGTGTGTGTGTACCCAGTTATTGGAGGTTGCGATGAGTGTCACAACCTCTAATGTTGCTTGTGTGAGCATTCTGCTCTCCATGGCTTGACATTCCCATTTAAATCAAAGGGACTCTTAGGGTGAGATGTTCAGAAAGTGGTGGTAACTTAAATTGTCTGTAATCAGAATAAAACGATTCTTATTCCATGGTCCGTCAATTCTCAGACACGTTTCCATCATTTTTTTTTACATCTAATTCTGCCATCTCTGTCAAAAGGAAAAAGCCGTCTTAAAAGTGGGTGTGATTTAATCTACCATCATAATATAAGGTATTTTCAGAAACAAATGTTCGTTTTAACGTCTGATTAACTTATTTTTTTCTAGACAAAATAAAAATGGTCTAAACTTGAAGAAGACATATTAATGTACTCTTACAAGAGTAAGAAGCAATTTGTTGTTTCAGAGGCACAAAAATGCATTTTTTCTTTGAAAATTTTCCTTTCAAAGACAAAATCAAAGACATTTTTAACATCAGAATTTTTAATGGCAACGTTCATCGAAATCTTCTTACCATCATTTATAATTCTTTAGACACATTTTCAAACGTGACAGATTTTCTTCTGAAAATATTGTCCTTCTTTTACCACCAACTCATGATCTGACAATCTTTAATTATGGTGACTTTTTCAACATCTCTCCCTTAATATGTTACAAAAGGAGCATTTGTTTTGACCTGTAATTATTCCGCTTTGTCATAAGAATACCGCATAATATTTCAGACTGTAAAATCAAACCACCTATAACCATATCTGGGTACTCTTAGGGTTTGACCCTAAGACTCAGGGATTCAACCCAAATCTCAGGGTCTCAGGGTGAACACTGATGTCTCATAATATTACCAAGTAGACTGATCTGGCCTAATCAATCACCACAATTTAATTACAACAAATAAATGACATCCTAGCTATTCAGACAGATAATATACTAAATGGGACACTGGCTATTGTTCTTATAGTTTTATTGAGATTTTTTTGTGGTATTTCATTGTTTTAGTTTGTATTGTCTTTTGGATGTAGCGGCATTGAGAGAGAATTTCACTCTTGAAGTGATAAAGAACCATGACACTGTTATGGATAAACCCGAGGTGCTGTGCAGTCTTGTGCTGTACAATCCTGTGCTTTCCCTGTCCTCATCGTGCTCTGTGTCCATCAACATGGTTTCAGTGCAGTCCAAGGGGCCGAGTCAGCCTTCAACCCCCCACACCATTGAAGGATTGGGGTTACCCTTTAGCTTCTCCTCCTCCCCCGGGAGGGTGAGAAGGGTCTTCACCCTGGGGTTTTCAGCATTATAGCATCCAACCCCAGGGCCTCTTTCTTCAGCTCCCTCCGGGGAGAGGAGCCTCTGAGTCTTCAGGTAGGTGGAGGCCCGAAGGCACATCAACCAGACCCCCCACCACCAAAGCTCGAGTCTTCCGACCCCACTGAGGCAATTTCCAGTGTAAATAAGTGCTGACTGTCCATGGGCGTAAGTGCTGAGTCAACAAATAATGCAAAAAAATCATAAGAATCAACCGAGCAGAAAAAGTGCAGAGCGAATAAATCATAAATAGTGCCTGTTAAGGCCCCAGCTTCCCGGCTGTCATTGTAAAAATTCTTCATGTCCTGCCAAGGAGGCCAGGGCAATAGAAGTGAGGGGAAAAATAAAACTCTTTGACACTGTTGCCCAAGCAGCAAAAGGCTCCTGCTAAGTTACAGATGACAGCAGAGTAAAAAGCAAAGACCTGTAGGTATACCTAACTGCTGTATGGATGATGGCTACCCAAGTAAGTGCTTTCCTTAACCCCTTAGGGACAATGGACTTACCAGGTAAGTCATGAGAAAATGTCACCTAGTGACAGAGGTCGTACCTGGTAAGTCCAGGAAGTAATTCGCTATAATGGAAAAAAAACCAAAAAAACCCTGTCATTAAGTGCCGGCCGCGCGCCGCCGGCCACTAAGAGGTTAAGCAAATTAATTATATTCCTTTCTGTGTGTTAGGCTCATACTTCATGTCTATTGAAACAAATCAAGTAATGAGACATTTTTTGTGAAAAATTAAGATTCACATTAATGTGATCAGTAAGCAGTGTACCAATATCCCATAATGCACTGTCTCTATCATCCAGGGGATTTAAGGAATAGCAGCCTATTATTTTGACTTTACATTTTCTGCATATGCTTAATACTGTATGTAAAGGCAAATTGCAGATAATCTTTATTTTTTTCCCATCTTTATTTTTCATTAATATGTCCCTGACAGCAATCTCCCTGAATATCTATTTCTAAAGGGTTTTCTGCTCAGCTGACCATCACAGAAAGGTAGTGATACTATGTAAGACCATCCCTGCAGTACTCAATGTTCTGCTGTGTTTGTTTTTTACATTGTATCTTTCTTTACACTGAATCTCTACTTTTATAGTCCAAAGGAATGGGTTGGAGGGATCTTTAGCATTGTAGGAGTTCAAATCCACATATAAATCAGTGGCAATCTAGGGAATGTTTAGTTGTCCACATATGGTACAATTGGTTTGCACCTGCATTGCACCTCATTAGCGTAGTGAATTACATCTTCTCAGATGATAACTTTTGGTCAATATGTTAAGCTGAACTGGCCCAACACTGCAGCTTTCATAAAGCGGCGGTAGTGAATCGTTATATTTATATAGGTGTTGGGGGACTGCATCACTCAACTGTTGGTGGACTACAACCATTCAACGACTTGTTAAGAATGATGGGAGTTATAGTCTCCAACAGCTAGAGGTCTACAGATTGAGTACTTCTGTATTAAATTACATATGGGATAATATCTTAAAAATGTTCACATCTGTTTATTGCCTAATGTACAAAAGAAGAGTGGGACAATTCTGGAGCAAACCAACTGCAACATAGGGGGCAAATTCTAAACTCCACATTGATTTAATTCGTTTTTTTAACTCTTTGAATGGTAGAGGGACTTCCAACTCATTGCTTCACAATGAATTGGATATTTCTCTAGCAATTAAAGGGTTAAAAGTACATTTAAATTAATGGGAATTTGAGGGATTTGTATTTGCCCTGTATGGTGCAGTTGGTTTGTTCCAGAATTGCTCTATATTACTTTGGTATATAAGGCCCATAATACGCTTTTACAAGGGCTTGATGGAAAAAGGCAGATCCCCCTGCTTTTGGTTTCTAATCATCATAATGTTCCCTCTCTGGCTCCTTTATTGATTTTATATCACCTCTGTGGTAAGGGCAAGTGGCCGACTGTCAGCCACCAACTGAGAATGACAAAGCATCAAGTACAGCTAATGATCCTACATTTGTAATGTCATCTCCCAGATCAAACTGAACATGAATTCAAGTATAGAATGCATCTCTGGAGGATTTCCAGAGAGTTGTCCTTTTAAAGGAAATTTAGCATTAACCTCTAGGGTCCTAGATACGTCTCTAACTAATGTTGAATCAATGCATTGGACATGTTTCTAGGATCCAAGGGGTTAAACAAATGGGATTTTTCACATAACTTGAAATTCTTCTTTAAAGTGATATTGGCTTACATTCTGCAGGTGCGTAGGTAAGGTCAAATTGCTTATACTATCCATTTATTAATTTTTTACGCTGTTATACACCTGATAGTGAGCTCCCTGCATGTCTGTTTCCAGAGAGCTTTCTGGTGATTGTCTGGGATTGTCAACAATGTAACATTCACCCTGCAACACTGATGGCTCTGTAGGCAGTATTTAATAGACTGGTTGTAGTCTTTTTTTCTACTTTGTATCACTACCTTTTTTCCATTGAATACATTTTCCATTTTATCACTATCCTCGATAGCGCAATCCCTGAAAGAAAGCTTCAGGGAGATCCTTCTCCAGGAAGTAAAAAAGAGTAAGACAACGTATAGGCAATTTGACATTACATGTTTTGTATTTGCAAGATATATAAAAATAAAAGGTTACTATTCCTTTTTTCTATATATATATATATATATATATATAGAGGATGATTACAATTACAACCTCTATTCTTGTGAGCATATAGCGACCCGATATATATATATATATATATATATATATATATATATATATATATATATATATATCTACATGTGCAGTTTTACTCCTCACTTCTTGATGTACATAGCTGGAAACTTACCAAATGAGCTGACCCTGAGAGTTTAACCGTTTGAGTGCCAGAAAGGTATCCATTATTACCTTTCTGGCACTCAAAGGGTTAAATATTACCTCCTACGCTCCCTATAATGTAGATTCAAGGAATAAATATCCTCACTTTCTGTATCCCAGAGATGCTTCAATCTGTCCTCAATTAACCTATAGCATGTTATTACTTAACTCTTTAAGGGCCAGACGGGTGAGAAACACATCTCAAACAATGAGTTGCAGACCCCTATGAGCTTTAAAGGGTTAATGTTTTCTTTGACTATTCATACAATACAAAAAGGAATTTGTGGTACAAATTGCACCAAAGTAGAGACAAAAGAAGCAGTTAATTGGCACAAATCAGGTAGTAGGTGGCATTGCCAGGGCTGGATTTTCCTCCCAGGTGACTTTAGGCAAAGCACCCTAGGAGCCTTTAGTTCCACCCATGGCCATAAACCCAACTCCTTACATGACCCCACTCACTGTACCATCCATTGTTTCCTGGTACAGAAAATATCCTTAGCCTAGTCATACATGCACAAAAAAAGCTTAAACCCCTTGGTTGCTAGATCGCAATGAGTCAGAGATATCTTCAGCAACCAAGAGGTTAAATAATAGACAGTAACAGGATATATAAACTAGTGCAAAGACAATGAAATTGCACTGGCCACACCCAGAGCTCAGAATGAGCGCATCTCAAAATTTGGAGTTCTAGGTAGTTTCTTATTCTGCTGAATGGGAAATCAAGCACTGGGCACAGCACCCTCTCACCCCCGAGCACTGGGCCTTTCACCTAGAGAGACCATAGGTATGCTTTTGTGTCTCACACTGAGGTCCTTCAGCTGGTGAGCACTCCAATTCCCACCATCCCCAGCCACAGTTGGCTGGCTGGGGGTGGTGAGAATTTAAGTCCTCAGCAGCTGGATGGCCTCAGGTTGCCCAACTCTGCTTTAGTGAACAGTCACCTGTGTAAGAAAGTGGAGTTGAAAAGAAATTGTTTTCCTTTGGATTAAATTCTCCATATTAACAAACTAAAAATAGACCGAATTCTGAGGCAAACTACCTGATGAAAATGGAGCAAATAACAATTCCCAGTTTATTTAAATGGGCTTTTTTAACCCCATGAATGCTAGAGAGAGGTTTCCGATGCACTGCTTTGTATAAAAGCACCTGGAATTTAAGCATTAGTGTTCCTTTAAATTTATGTCAAATGAATAATTTAATCAAAGACCTCAAATAACTGTTAGCTTTGGCAAACGCAGGGAAAATTTGATTAAGGATAAAATCTCTTGGCTCGTTCAATCTTTATTTTTCTGATGGATATAAAACCTCAGTCTGTTTTTATCCCCGGTTTTCATCGTGAAGAACTTTGTTTACTTGTTTAAACTAAAAACGTGACACAGTGTGAAATTATTTCCGTAGAGTAAAATGTTATAAACCATAAATGAGAAAGTTGTATTTTAGTTAGATTCCATTCCCAAGACAAATATTTAACACCATTATGCCAGCAAACTAGGGAATTCTCAGGGATTTAACCCTAATTTCAGGATCCTGGGGAAAAGGGCCAAATTCTCAGAATGAGAGAGACCACTGTTACTCAGTACATGAGCTGCACCAAGTAACATTTTTTAGCTTCTAAATTGGTACAATTTCTACTAGAGAGGCAGAGGGAGAATCTGTTTGCCTTCTGTGTGTTAAGCAGTCATATATCTAGGTTGGAATATCTTAAAGGGTCCTTGTCAGAGCCGGATCATAGGCAAGGCACCCTAGGCACCTGCCTAGGGCCTGGCCAAGTTGGGGGGCCCACCAGCCCATCCTGGCATGCAAAACTGAACTGGGGGGGCCAATTGTTATCCAACTTGTCACAGTTTTTCCACAACACAACTGTAGTTTAGGGAGCATGTGCCAGATTTGGGGTGTCCCCAGAATGTGTATATATTGAGGCAGTGGAAGCCCCCAGACAGTGCAGTACACATCTTGCTGTTGGTCTTGCCTCCCTGGTGAGTCTCTGTGCCCACCTGCTGGTTGTGGCTGGAAGCTCACTTAGTGCACAAGAGAGGGAAGATCAAAGTAAGCCAGCTAACGCTTTGTTTTTGACACACACTGTCAAACACAGAACGTGAGCTACAAACACAGTCAACCTCCCAAACATTAATCCTCCCCTTGGCCCTACACTACCCCTGACATGAACAATAAAGTGGACCCATACTAGCCCTAGTACTATCCTGTCACTCAGAGTTCGAGCACCTACCTGTCATCCTGGTGTCCAACGGGGTCTTCTGCACCCTGCTCTTCTTCTTCAAGTCATCCTCTGTAGGCTTGTAGCCTCTTCGTCTTTATCTGTCATAATCCTCTTCCTTCTTCTTCATCTGTTATCTTCATCTGTTATTTCTATCTTCATTTATCTTCATCTGCGTTCCTCTTCAACACGTTAGTGTTGAACCTGTACAAAAATATTGTTATTAAAATAAATCCATCAGTAAACATACGCTGCTGCCGGCAGCAGGAGAAGCCAGCAAAAGAAACCCTCTTTGTACCTTTCAGGCCATGCCTGATGCCAGCTGAAGGAAATCTGAACAGGGACTGCCTTTTACATGGCTAGTCCCTGTTCAAATTGCCTCTCAGTGGGGTTACACAGGTCATGGAGTGTGGCCTGCAGTAACCACACCTCCCTGCCAATTAGCTTCTAGCTGAAGGGATGACTGAAAGCTCTGGAAGCTTATTTGCTGGGAGGTGTGGTTACTGCAGGGCACTTTCTGTGCCATGTATGCCCACATCTAAGCCAATAGGAGATCAGGGACTAGCCATACAAAAGGCAGTCCCTATTAAAATTTCCCTCAGTGTGCATCTATCTAATGATAGATTTAGTTTAATAACTATATTTTTCTATTACAGGTTTAACACTAACTTTAAAGAGGAATAATGAAGAAGAGCACAGATGAACAAAGAAGATGTAGATAATAGATGAAGGAGAAAGGAGCTTACAGAGGAAGAATTGAAAGAGAAGGTTTGGGTGCAGAAGACCCCACTTGACATCATTTTTGCTTTTATTTTTTGGCTGATTAACCCTTTGAGTGTCAGTGGGGTATGCAAAACTGTGCAAATCAATTGATAACTTTTTTGAAATGCGTCTTTCTGGATATTTTTGTTGTTGTTCTGTCTCTCACTGTTCAGATAAACTTACCATTAAATTTATAGACTGATCATTTCTTTGTCAGTGGGCAAACGTACAAAGTCAGCAGGGGATCAAATCATTTTTTTCCCTCACTGTAGGTCATTTGTCAAGGACATGATTAAGGGAAGTTAAATATAAATGTATAGATATTCTTAGTTCTCATAATCGGAATAACACAAAGCATATTGCGCATAACAATTTCCATCAATATCTTAACCCTTTCAATGCCAGAGGGGCACGCAAAGCATTTAAAGGGTTAAAATCCCTGTTTTTCTCATGGTATTGTTGGTTTGACCCTGAACTGTACATCCTTAGCTTATAAATATGACCCTAATAGCCTAGGGAAAACAAACTGAAAAACATAGGAAAAAATATAAATTCAGATTGATTTAAATGGATTTCTAAAGGTCTCCAGTGTTTCTCAATATATTGGGACCTCTCTACTAGTCAAGGGGTTAAAGGTACTATTTAAATCAATAGTACTATTTGGAATTTGTATATGTCCCCTGTGATGCAGTTGGTTTGTCCCAGGCTTGTTCATCTTTCCTCTTTTATAAAAGACCCTGAAGGATTTTACTTAGTCAACGAGATACACAGTGGCTAACAGAGACATAGATTTTGACAGCAAATTAGAAGAAATTGACATTTATCAGTGTTTGTAAACCAGGTGCCACCCACCATGGCATTTTGGTGTGACACGAACACACACTTAAGGTAATCCTGTTTTTCTAGCAAGAATATGACAAAAATGGAATTTATATTTTATAAAAAATCTGTTATGCTCTATATTTGCTTTAGAGTAATATATTTTTTCCCTTAATATGCTAACAACTGACCTACAAGATGTATGGGGTGCCCTGAAAATTCCAGATTGTGTGTTGGGGTGCCTTGAGCAAAAAAAAAAAAATGAGAAACACTGGCCTATATAGTCTCTATCTGTTTAATAGGATCAGACTGATCTCATCTGTAAAATAACCATATAATCTATCCCAGGAGTTATTTAAATCCTTTACAGTTCCATATCCTATCTCCTCTAAAGTGAGTCTGTTCCATTTGCCTACCTCTCATTCTGTGAAGTGTTTTTTTTTTTCATATTTCCTCATTTTTCTACCCTACAATTTTAGGACATGTTATCTGGTTGGTTCTATTATTTTATCCCCTGAAAAACAGCTCCTTTGTGAACTTTATTAAATAACTTAAAACATTTCTCTAGAAAGCTACCAGACTACCTGAGCAGTATGCTCACACCAGCTCTCCATACTAACCATAGCTGGGAACTCTCCAGATTTGCTCCGAAGGCTCAGTTTATGCTGTTGATTACCGGGTCTCTGGGGCAGAGGCTGATTCTCCATATGTAGAGAGTTTCTAATGAAACCCTGTCCATTCTGCTCCTTCCCAGTCTGTTCCTCCCAATCTCTTAAACAAAGGATTAGAACTCACAATATCCTTTTATAATACCGCATTATTAACATCGTGTGGCTAGAAGCCACATTAAGCAGGTCACCTTGTTGAAAAGGACGACGAAAATCTTGCCCTTCTTATAAGTGCAAGGTTTTCATGTTGCTTTTTTTAACAGAGATTCAACCCAACCCCACAGGTGTTCAGCCCAACCCCACAGCATCCACATTATTGGCAGCATACAGAAGTATAGATGTGTGCCTCTGTGTGTGTCATTAATTAAAGGTAAAGCTTCCGATATGTTGTTAATAATGTGATATTTTAAAAGTGAACCAGCACTCATGCATTACAACCACCATAGGCCAGATGCTGCAGAATAGCTCATATACAAAGCAGATACTGCTCACTCATGGACTGTTTAACCTTTAAACCATTTTAATGGTGAACAGATGCAACATTTCAGTCCTCTCCAGGGACCTTGGCAAATGTCTCAAGAGAGAACTGAAAGATTTAATCTCTTCACCATTAAAGGTTTAAAGGTTAAACAGATCACAACTGAGCTATCACTATCTCTCTCTCTCTCTCTCTCTTATATATATATATATATATATATATATATATATATATATATATATATATATTTACATATATATGACACCCAACATCTCCACAGTGTAATAAAACAGAAAAGTAAACCTGTTTTGCCTGTCTTTTATACTCCTTATAGCACTTTGGTAGCACATACTGTACAAGTAATTTGCTCAGAAAGTCTTTCAGTTCTCTTATACATTAACACTTATGATATCATTTGATCCAGTTGTTTCTTTCATACTTGGTATTATGTCATACTTCCCTTGCTCCTGAAAAGGAAAAAATGAATTACAAAGAAGTAAAATTCTACAAAAATGATCCAAACAATAAGTGGTATTTTAGTAATGAATTGAAGGGTCTGGAACTCTTAAAACTCCACTCTCATAAACAGCAGCACAATCCATGAACTACTATAGTTTCATCAGTATGATGTGTCCTTTTTTCCTAGACCCGATATATGAAATATATGTTGCAGAAACTTCTGTCATCAGTCAGGGTTAAGGTTGATCTCTATACTGTAATACAGTAAGTTGTATAACAATGTTTGCATACTCCTCTGGGACACAGAGGTTTGAATATTCCATGTTGTCAGACCGATGTGCTTCCTCTGTTTGGTCTACTTTTATACCACTGTCACAAGTTCTGAATTATTCTCTAACCCAGGCTAATTCAATCTATAGTTCATAGCTGTGGTGGGAGCTGATCTGAATTGTAGTCTGCAAATCTTAAACATGATTCTGTTGCTAAATCCTGGAGCTTTCTAATGTTTAACCTGATTAACATCCGTCCTTTCCTCTGTTCTTCCACACCTTATTCTATCTGGACGTCCTGCCTCCCAACTCCATATACTTATATCCATACAGTATGCAGCAGCAAGAGTTGCCTTACTGTCATCTAGGATTGTCCCTGCCCTCGAATCCTCCTCAAATCACTACAACATCTACCTATAAAACAATGGATATCTTAAAAAATTCTGCTTTTCTTATTCAAGATGCTTCTCTCCTTTACCCCTTCCTATGTTTCCATTCTGATTTCCCACTTTATACCTTCCCACCAATTCTGATCAGCTACCTATATACCTTTTGTCTCTACAGCTCTCTCTCACATCAAACCCTTTTCTCTCTTTGGTCCTTTTGTGGAATTGTCTACCTCCCGGCCTGTGCAACTGCACTTCAAATTCAATCTTCAAGTCTCGGTTAAAATTACACCTCCTGAACAATGCTTCAGAAAGCTAGAATTCACGGATGTTGTACATCCATGGTTCTTATAATTTACTTATTTATGTTCCCGTATCTGACCAGAAAATTATCACTATATTCCACACTTATCTCTTATTTACTCTGTATGTCTACCTAGATTGTAAGCTTGCAAGCAGGGACCCCATTTTCAGTGTTTCATTTTACTAAGCACTTGTCACCCTGTATTGCCCAAACCCTTAAATTGTAAAGCATTGTATACACCTATTGCATCCTATAAAAATAAACATATTCATTCCATTCATTCATGTAGCTTGGTGTCTGAAGACTACAACTGCTTTAACATATTTACTCACCTTCTCCTTTTATTCCCATTTTCACAGCCCTTTTCTATTATTTGAAAATGTGTTCTTATTCTGTATTCTGCCTTGCTAAGGTCTAATCTAGAATAGAGAGTACAGTTTTGGGCACCAGTTCTTAAAAAATACATGCAGAAGCATGCAACAAAACCAATAAAGGGACTGGAGGATCTGAGTTATTAATAGAAACTAGCCAAACTGGGCTGTTTACATTAGTGAAGAGACGTCTAAGGGGTGATATAATTATCATTTATAAATATTTTGAGGTCAATACAAAGAGCTTTCCAGCGATCTATATACTCAAACAGATGAGCAAAAAACAAGAGGTCATCAATTAAGACCATAGGAAAGGTGTTTTCGACTAAAACAAAACTAGGGATTTTTTACAGTAAAGGAAGTAAAGTTATAGATTTTTTTGCCCCAGGATGCTGTGCTGGCAGATACTGTAATTACGTTAAAAAAAGTACTGGATACTTTACTAGCACAAAACAATATTGAGAATTATGACATTTGGTTTCAAAGCAGATATGATGTTGATCCATGGAAATATCTGACTGTCATTTGGAGTCAGGAAGGAATTTTGTTTTACCACTTAGGGCTTAATTGGAAATAGATTCAATGGGAAATTGGTTTGCCTTCTTCTGGATCAACTGGAGTAGTATGGCATGGGCTGAACTTTATGGACGCGTGTCATTTATCAGCCTTATCAACTATGTTAATACATTACTATGATCTCTTGGTCCTGAATTCTTACATAGTACTGGGTAGATTTTAGTTCTTTGCAAAACAAATTAAATGTGCCTCAGGATGAGAGGTCCACTTTAAGAATACTCCTTGATAAATTAACACAGTGCATCAGATTCTGCAGTTTCAACAATTAAATACATTTGTAACCATCCTTCTAGAGTTTCTGTCCCTAGAAGATAATTTGCTTGCTCAAATGAAACCCCGGTAAACACAAAATACATTTATATGACCTCAAAATAAATCCAGGAATATCTGAAGCAGAAAAAGGTTAAAAATGCAGAACAAATGACTCTGTTAATGGAATCCTGCCTAATCTAATAAAATCTATTTAATATAACATTCGGAGCAAAGATCAGAATTGAAAAATGCCATTTTAACATCATTCTATTCAAAGACCGGAAGGTTAGCTCATTTAGTTAAACACACAGATTTTGTTTATTCACAGCTTTAATTCCCTTTTCATCGTAATTTGAAACTTTGAAAACAAATTTTAACTCAAGGATCAGTTGAGAGAAAAAGAAAATAAATAATAATTCACTCAGGCATAACAACATGATTTACATTATGTGACAGAGGGTGCAGACTACATTATAATTAGATATCAGTTAATGGTCACTATGCAATATGTAGAACAATTTGGCCAATTCAGGTTCACTGAAGGAGAATTGAATAAAAAGAACCTTAGATGCAGAGGTGCCTTCAGTTCATTGATCTACATACGCTGGATACTTCACTGGTATCTAAGAGGCTTATGTCAATGTTCCTTGTTTTTCAAACTTGCTCAAAATAACTGTCCATTATACAAAATTAGACCCATTGTTCAAATAAAAGAACTAGCTGATCCAAGGTTTAGAACAATAGTATTTGGGAGAAACAGTTCACTTGTGCAATTACAATCTGTTAGGCAGACTCCAAAAGTGGGAGGAGCTATCTCTTTACATTTTAATTCATGAATGTAATAGTGCATTTCAAGTGTAATCAGTATTGAAAATTCTTTAATATACTTCTGTATTATATGTTAAATAAGGAGAGATAAACTTTTAGCAATCCACTAACATGGAATTTTTCAGAGTCAAAGTCAGAGCTGAGCTAAGAACAAGAGGTCATCCATTAAGACCAGAGGAAAGGCGCTTTCGACTAAAACAAAGGCAGGGATTTTTTATGCATATGCATTGTGGACCCTTTTACCTTTAAGCAGTCATGATGACGAGTTCTGTTCAGGTGTCTTTCCAGTTGTGCTGCACTTGCTGATTTACGTTATACTGTTACCAGTGTTCCATGCCTGTACTACATCCTGTCTCCAGTGACTTCACATATTGCCAGGCTCTGTATTGCATCCTGTCCACCAGCAACTATATCTAGTGTTCAGTTCCTGTTACTACACTCAGTGCTAGACTCTACCCTCTTCGGTAATACCGCCTGTAAGGGGAAAAAAAGCATAAAAACATAGAGCAACAAACCCACTTGTGCACCGCAGCTATTCTATAGCTTGCCTGAAACATGGAACAACAAGCACTGATGGTCAAAACTCATGTTGTGGCCAAACGCTCGTTATTGATTTTTGTTCCCATAACTCACACTAAATAGCAAGAATTGTGTGAACGTCAAAGGAAAAAAGGCAACTCTCGTTATTTGACACAGTGTTAAATGAGAGTGAGCTCCAAATACCCTCCCCACACCTCCCATACACTAACCCTACACTATCCCTAATATGAACACGTAAATAATACTACCCCAAACACTATCCTAACACCTAGAAATGTAACACTTACCTGTCATCCACTGTCCATCTTCTTCAATCTTCTATCTTCTTTCTTCTCTCTTTCTTAAAATCTTGTTTAAAAATATGATCCAATTAGACTTCATTGTAAAATAAATAATGCCCCCAAGAGATGCCACAGTTAACCATTTGAGTGCTGGGGGGTCCCCCTCTGTTGCTCAAAGGGTTAAAATAAGTGTACCATCTCAGTTCAAAGACTTGGCTTTTTTTTTTTTTTTTTTTTAATAAAAGCCTTTTTTTGTCTTGCTAAAAATTATACAAATTGTATATAAATGCGCCGCTGGCTCCTCTGGCAGTACGTATTCTTATGAT
This sequence comes from Rhinophrynus dorsalis, assembly GCA_037306005.1. Lineage (NCBI taxonomy): Eukaryota > Metazoa > Chordata > Amphibia > Anura > Rhinophrynidae > Rhinophrynus > Rhinophrynus dorsalis. The sequence continues at coordinate 129,850,746 of CM074726.1, read as the reverse complement.
GACAGCCCTTCCCTCTACCCCCGTTGCCTTAGTCCCAGTGAGGGACTTTTGAACAGAGCCTGGCTTTTATATGCACAGCCACCAATTGGCTGGGACGTAGGCTTATGCACATCTCCAACAATCAGCTTCTAGCGGGTTTCGTCATCCTCTGCTAAAAGCCGATAGAACAACAAACTGTGCTGTAAAAGCCACCATCGCCAGTTTTAAAAAAAATAGATGAAGGAGTAGAATTAAGCCCTCAGTCTCCAGTATTTCCTTGTGTTCAGTCTTAGTCTTGTTTATCACTGCCTAGAAATAGGCTCTAGAACTCAACTCATGAGCATTTCTACAGTTCATTCCCAGCTCAGATGGTATGACATATCCAACCCTGCAGTTGCCACATTTACACAGCAGCAAGACTGTTCAGTGGTGTCTATGTTCTTAAGTACTGCTTTCTAGCACTATACCCTACAGTCTTGTGGCTCACAGTGGCATTTCCAAATTCAGACTTTATTTGTTCATTGGTCTTGTCTTATGTTCAGGACAGACTTATGCCTATCCCATGCCTGCTTACATTCCTTCTCTGTCCAACTTCTGCTGGTAGGCTATTCCACTTATCTATCACCCTCTCAGTCAAGTAAAACTTTCTAAACCTCTTTCCCTCTAGTTCTAGACTATGGTCTCCTCTCCAAACATTGTTACTCCTTTGAAATGTATCTTCCTTCTGTACTTGTTGAATCTCTTCATGTATTTGAATGTTTCTATCATATCCGCCCTCTCTTTCTCTCTTCTCTCCTATAAGCTATACATGTTCAGATCCTTAAAAAACCTTATAGTAAATAAAGCAAATGCTTTTGAACAAAACAATGTACAGGTATTTAACCCTTTGAGTGCCAGAGGGGTATGAAACACATTGCTTTGCAATGTGTTGTGTACCCTTCTGGCACACAAAGGTTCAAGAAAAATCATATTCAACATACCTTATGTATAAAAATCATCGTAATTGTGGGGCAAGCCAACAGCACCATGAGTAACAAATTACAATTACCATTGATTTAAATGGAGCTTTTAACCCCTTGATTTTAAGAGTGGTACCTAATGCATTGCAGGGAGTAAAAGTCCCACTTAAATCAACAGTAATTTGGGAAATGTGGACTGGTCCTTAAAGGGATAGTAATGTTTCATAATAAAAGCAGCTCTAATTAATCATCATAGTATTTGGACTTTGGAGAGTGTTATTTCAATTCTGTCAGAGTTGTAGTTCAAGAGTAATTCAATGACAAAGTATACCCCTCCTGCCCCTTTTACTGATGTAACACTGCTCAGCCAGATCAGAAGGGAGGTGCCCAGGTAGACTGCAGAGAGGGACAATCTTCAATTAAGATAAGGGAAAAAGATTAAAAGCTTGTCAAGGTGGGCAGGGATTTCATTGTTCTCATAGGAAGAATTTTGTCCCCTTCTATTATCTGTCTGGTCTATGGACTTCATTCCACATCTGAAAAAGGGACGGGAGGGGGAAACTTTGCTTGTGAATATCTCTCAAACCATAAAGGTTTGAGAGATAAGACTTACATCGTTCTTCATGTTTTTTTAATGCCTACAAAATAAAATAAAGATAAAACGAAGTATTACTATCTCTTTAAGGTGGAATTGGCTTTCTCTACTTTTTCTTACCAATAAGATCCTTTGGGTGAATTTCGTACGGTACAATTGTTTTGCTCCAGTTTTATACAGTTTTCATCTTTACACCTTCTCCCCATTGACTGTTGTATCATTGGGCTGTAAACCTGCTTATTAAATGAAACTGCCTATAAACAGTATGGCTGTTTATAACTATCTCTGGAATCTTATTTGCTATTCAGTGTTTTGGTAGTTCCCATGTGTTTCCTTAGCTGAGTTTTATATTTTTAGATGCCATTTTCCTGTGTTAGTTTCTTGCCTATTTTTCTACAGATGGGACTCTCTCACTCATACACAGTGTCAGCCTTGCATGATTTTGCATAATTTGTCACTGTTTAATATATGTCTGACACTGTTACTCACTGTGTTGCCCTTGGCTTATTTGAGCTGCTCAGACAATAAGTGTTTAAATGCTGCAATGGAGAAAAGGCAAACACACAGTTATGTTTCCAATATGCTAAACACAATAGGCTTCAAGCATGCAGGCAAAATGGAGTAATTATGGAGCAAACCAACTATACTATATTAAGACAAATATTACAAACTTTCCTTACATTTAAATGTGACTATTAACCAAGAATATGGTGACCTGGTATCATTCTTTTTATAGAATCACACCAGCTTTTTACCTATTGATTAATGCTAAAGTGGTGTCCAACAAATGGTTTTCTTCCTTTATTCAGAAAGGCTGTCATGTTTATAAGCCCATCTACAGACAATCCTGGACAACCTCCTAATGCTATGGTACTTGGAGCCTTGAAAAAAGTTAGCCATGACTGCTCCCTTGGAGCTTATGTAAGACTAGATTTTAGGCCTCAGAAAACATACTATATAATAATTCGCTAAATGTATGTTTGTCAGAAGCTGGCATGCGCAGTACAGTCGGCTGCGCACGCTGCATTCATGCTCAGTACAGACTGCCCGTGCCGCGGCTGATAATTCAGACTGTAGTCCTCTCTGCATGGTCTGAATTTGGAGCGCCACTCTCTGTATCAGCTGCGGCACAGGCAGTCTCTACTGTGCATGACTGCACCGCGGCCATTGCTGAGTGGCACTGTAGCCTATGTTCACGGGCTCTTCACCTAGTATGCTATAATGAAGTACAGGGGATTTATTTGTATATAACCCCAAATTAATTTTAGACATTATTGGTCCTTTAACCCTTAAAACTGCTGAAAGGGTTCAGATAAGGGAACTAGGCCGGGGCCTTGTCTCTAAGGCTTGTTTCTAGAGTGCAGATTATGCAGTCATAAAACCCATACTGCACAGACTGAGGATGGACACTGAAAATGCAGTATCTTCGCAGCCTCACACCAGTGTTCTCCCTTACAATACACCAGTTTCACTACAGCAATTCATATTTTGAAGGATGTGCTCACTATTGCTTTCAAGAAGTTTATTGTGAAATAACAGAATTTATATTTAATTTCTAAAATTGTACTATTTAAGGGGGGAGATAATTAATTGCCATATCAGTCAAGTTAAAAAGAAAGGGCAACGAACATGATGAAATCTGATATTTATGTTGACCCTTTATGGATCAGGGATGTGTGCAACATGCTGCAAAGTAATGTGTTGCACACCTTTCTGATCCTGGCATTCAGAGGGTTAAATCTCTGTCTTTGATTATCACAAGCACTCCAACCTCTGGTGGTATCACCATTATACACTTACAGACTTCATTGCAAATGTCTTGCACCATTCCCATGCTTCCCCTCTCCAAAATGGGTGCTGTGACCTCTGGAGAGGCAGATGATGATACCTGTTGGCTGCTGTGATGTTGCTTACATGCACAGCCAATAGTAATGAGTCTGCCACTTACATTTTCAGATCAGTGCTGCTTGTTCACAGGTGGGTAATCAGTAGTTCAGTCATTTTGATTGTAGTACCTGTGCTTAATTAGGGATAGCCTTATAACCATACCTGTTTTTGTGTTACGGGGACTAGAGATAAGGATGATTGTACTGGAGGCTTATGAGCACACATGTATCATTCTAACTGAGTATGAGATTCTACTCTTCTAATACAGCCCACATTATGGTGACAGAAAGCAAAAGGCTATTTTCTGCACTGAATTTCAGCAGATAGTGCCAAGTGAACAGGTGTTAAAATAAAGATGGCCATAGGATTGCCACAAAAGTTGCATCTGGAAATCTCAGTTCCGCCCCAAAAGTCATGGTTGCAACTAAGCAAAAATGAGAATACTACTGGTATTATAGCTACATTTGAATAATGACAGGGAATCTGACTCTAAGGGTTACACCTTAAAAATATAGAGGGAGAAACCAATTGCACTGCAGGGGAGATCTAAAAATTCTAACCTATTCCCATTTGCTTAAATCAGTATTTTAAGCCCTTGAATTCCAGAGAGAGTGAGATAGCTCAGTGGTAAATTCCCAGACTACAGAGCCTGTTCAAACCTCCAAGTTGTAGGTTCAATCCCTTGCAGGGTCAACTCAGCACTTCCTCTATCTGAAGTCGATTAATAAGTACCATTGATGGAGTAATAATAACATCTATTATTTCAGCTGCCGATTTGGTTAATTCCGAGAGTGTGCTCTGAAAGCACTTTGAGTCACACTGGGAAAAAGGCGATATATAAATATGAGTTATTATTATTTTCTCCAATGCATTGCGCAGCAATGCGTTAGAGCCTCCTCTGGCATTCAGGGGCTAAACCCCCCATTTAAATCAATGGGCATTTGTAGTTCTTCCATATAGTGCAATTGGTTTGCTCCAGAACTCCTTCACTTTTCTTTTGAACACAAGGCCCAAAACTACATTCAGTAACACCCGGTGGGCTGTAGCATGACCACAAGGTTCTACAAGCTGTGAATCTAAAGGCTTTTATTACCACAGCTTACTGGCAACATGGCAGCCCAAGGAATGAAGGATCCCAAGGCAGAAGAATACTCACATTTAGCTGTTCGCATTAAGGACCAGGAAGTTTAATAAACTAATAAATTATATTGTGTGACATACATTATTTAATTGTGAGACTAAATATGAATCCTTTGGATGCTAGAGAGGTCTCTATTGCATCAACATAGTAACATAGTTGACGAGGCTGAAAAAAGACATGTGTCCATCATGTCCAGCCCATGCCATATCATCCCTGTTGATCCAGTGGAAGGCAAAAAAGAACCACTGAAGCCATTTATAATTAAGCCCCAAGAGAGTAAAAAAATTCCTTCCTGACTCGAAATGGCCATCTGATAATTCCCTGGATCAACAACCTGTCTGGATTGAAGACATCTGTCATAATTCTCAATATTGTTCTGTTCTAGATAGGTATCCATTGCTTTTTTGAAAGCAGATACAGTATCTGCAAGCACAATATCCAGAGGCAAAGAATTCCATAGCTTTACTGCCCTTACTGTAAAAATCCCTGACTTTGCTTTCTACTAAAATAAAGACAGGTTTTTTATACAGTAAGACCTCTCAAGGCCTATTTTACATCCCTGGTGGCCCTAAGCAAGTTTCTTTAGATGCCCTTAGCCACAAGAATAGCCACACCTCTTATCACATGACCCTACTCACATCCCAATCCACTGTTATCTAGTATATTCATACAAGCAGTACAAATTATTAACCTCCTGGATGCTACACAGGCCTCCAAAGCATTGCATAGCTAGTAAAGAGTTGTCTAAACTAGTAAATAACTGGCCAATATAGAACAATAATTGGTAACTAGTGTAGGACATTGGGATTTATCCGGCCACACTCATAATTCAAAATGTGGGTGTGACCAACACAACTGAGGCACTCCTTAAAAGAAAATAACACCTAAAAATATCCTCTCACTTACCTTACTATGGTCAGAAAATCCTAATGGCCACTGTTTAGGTTGCCATTGCACCATTGTTCAACATAAAACAGCTTCAATCATTCCTGGATGTCTTATCTATGAAGGAGGACATGACTGTTGATATTAGGACTACTGGACCTCAGACTCCACCCCTGGAAGTTGTTTTCCTAAACTGAAGCAGGTAGAGTGCATAAGCAGCAGAAAATTACCACATGAAGTGAGCAGAGCTTGAGATCAAATAGTCCTGCCAACAAGAGTCATATACACTACAGCGACTATAATACCCAAAGATGCATTGTATGTGCTATTCTCTTGAACAAATGAGCAAAAAAATTAATTGTAGCCATTAGGATTTTATGATCATATTAAAGTGTTGTTAGAACATGTTAGTGTTCCTTAAAATGTGGCACTCTAGGTGGCTGCCTACTCTGTCTAATGGGAGATCCAGTCCTAATGGCTGCAGTTTTATGATGTCACCAACTGATATATGAAGTAGATTCAACTTCAGGTGAAAAAACGACCTGCTTTTGAAGGATGCAATATTGGAAGGATACAACTCTTCCCTAATTAGAAGTTACTTTTCCTTTAAGCCTTTGAACACTAGAAGAGATTAATATTAGTAAGAGCAAATTTGCAAATTCCAGAATAGGCATTTTAAGGAGGATCTATCACCTTACAGAATACTCATCTCACAAGCTGCATGATTATTCCTCCACCACAATTTATTTCACCTCTATGGTGAAAGCCAATAAATACCTTTATAATACTAAAAGCTGTGTAAAGACAGATCAATTTTTATATTGTGAGTGTGCATTGTAGTATTGTTTGTATTAGAATGCTTCTAGGTAAATTCAATAAACATCCTCACTCTATACCATTCCTCTTGTCAAATGATACACTGTCATTCCAATCACACAGGTCTTCTGCTATATTGACTGGTAAAATCAGTTTATGCTGATAAAAAGGTCATGCTTTGGTTCACACAGTATTTAATTTCTATATTTCTATAACAGGTTTAAGATGATATTTTACCAAAATATACTCCAACCTCAACCTTCATAGCACACGGATAAAATGCTGCAGGCTAGCAAATTCTGCTGGATTGCCCAAAGCTAATTCAATCAGAAGATGATAAAATATTCATCATATTTTTTTACCTCTAGAAAATGAATTTGGTGCCTTAATGTGCCTTATGCAAATCGTGTTAACATACTAGGAAACAATTGAAAATATATTTCTTTGTATATATATTTCCATTTTTATTTTATTTCTGCTACATAGATAACCTGCTTAGTGTATGAATAAGGCAAAGCAGAAGCTTCTTTGTCAGTATTACTAGAAAGACACAAACGGTAAAAAAAAAAAAAATACAAACAAAAACTTAACTATTTGAGTGCCAGAGGTATATCCAATGCTGATACACTTCTGGCACTCAAAGGGTTACATTTGTAATGCTGATTGTTATTTATAAATGAACAATTGTGCAGCAAGAGAATTTCTATTCATTTTAATTCATGTTAAGAATTTCATTGGTTTGTGTTCATCAAGGGATGTTGTTTCAGGTGGATTCAAAAGTTAATCCCAAGGATCTAAAGAAATAGGAAGACACAATAACCCAGTTTCTTTATGATTTTGTCTAGATGTATCATTAACCCTTTGAGTGCCAGAGTACTATCCAGTGTGTTGGATGGTTCTCTCACACTCAAAGGGTTAAAGTAGAACAAATATTGCATTCACACAGAAGTTACCCTTAGTTTCTTTTACTCATAAGCCAGAAAATTACAGAGTTTCAGTCCCCCTAACATGCCTTTTCCAAAACCTTGTCTGTATCTTACTCTGGGTGCAATCTCTATTAGCTTGTATGTGTGATACGCAGAGAAGAAATTACTTAAGCACATCATACTGATACTGCATAGATGATAATCCAGCATGAAGTGCCAGGCAATTTCCCTCAGAATGATAGAAGTATCTCACATGTACACATCTACATTTTGGCCTTTTCAAGTCTTGCCAGTTAAGTGCATATGTTCTCTCTAGGCACTTCTATGAAAAGGGTCTTCCCCATATCCCTCAGGTAGACCATGCCCACGCTTTTCCTCCAAGAAGCTGGCACAGGAGCTTGAAAAACACAGGTGTTGATTACGTGTTGACTGGACTTGCCAACATCTACACAGCCAACAGGACTAAGGGCCATAGACAGCATCAGCTTGTGCAGGACGTGGGTATGAACCCCTATAAAAACATTACAATTAGGGATGTACATTCAGAATGCTGGTACTCCCAGAGGTTGCCCTTTAGTTGAAAAACGTAAGCTTTTTAACTATTATTTCAGAACAGGATATTTTCTCTCTACAGAGGGACTTACATACAATGTCAGATTGGGCAAACATGTGGAATATGAAGTTTAATGTGGGGAAGTGTAAAGTCATGCATTTGGGAGGAAACAATCCCAAGGCTACTTATAAACTTAATGGAATAATTTTAGGTGACTCGTTGCTAGAAAAAGACCTGGGTATCCTTGTCAACTACAAACTTGGAAACAGTGACCAGTGTCAAACAGCAGTAGCAAAGGCGAACAAAGTCCTGTCTTGCATAAAAAGAGGTATTGAAGCAAGAGTGGATAACATTATTTTGCCATTATACAAATCATTGGTAAGACCTCACCTTGAGTATGCAGTGCAATTTTGGGCACCGGTTCTGAAAAAGGATATACTAGAACTAGAGAGGGTACAGCGGAGAGCAACAAAATTAATTAAGGGAATGGAGGACTTGACATATGAGGAACGACTAGACAAACTTGGTTTATTTACTCTAGACAAAAGGCGACTAAGAGGAGACCTTATCACATTGTACAAGTATATGAGAGGTCAATACAAGGATCTCTGCGGTGAGCTATTTATTCCAAGGCCTGCTCAGGTGACCAGGGGACACCCCTTGAGATTAGAGGAAAGGAGGTTTAAACTTCAGCAGAGGAAGGGTTTTTTTACGGTAAGGTCTGTCAAATTGTGGAATTCATTGCCCAGGGAGGTAGTTATGGCAGATACAATGGATACATTTAAGAGAAGATTAGATACATTTCTTTCAAAAGGGAACATACAGAGTTATACTGTTTATCAGTAGGCTGATCAGGAAGGTCTGATAAAGACTAATTTAATTGGTAGCAGGAAAGCTATAAAATTCTCAGTTACTGAGGTATGAAGCGAAGGTTGAACTTGATGGACTTGTGTATTTTTTCAACCTAATTTACTATGTTACTATGTTACTATGTATTTATGCCTGTGAAGCTTGTATACAATCAAATAAACAGTGTAACTTTTTTTTTTTTTTTTACTCTATTTTCTGAAATTTAACATGGCTCCCTATTCAGCAACTCATCTCTTACAAAGTCCTTCTTCTCACCTTTAATGCTCTCCGCACTGCTACCCCTCCTTATATCTCTAGTCACCTCCTTCGCTCAGCAAACAACGTACTTCTTTTTGCACCATCCACACCCTCTGCCTTCTCCCATCTCAAACCTTTTTCATTTTCCACTCCCTGCCTTTGGAACCCCATACCCTCTCCCTAAGTCTTGAGCAATCCCCCTCTGTCTTTAAAGGGATAGTAAAACTTCGTTTTAACTTTATTTTATTTTGTAGGCATTAAAAAAACATGAAGAATGATATAAGTCTTATCTCTCAAACCTTTATGGTTTATGAGATATTCACAAGCAAAGTTCCCCTCCCCGCCCCTTTTACCTAGTGTAAGCCATCTCTTCTCAAATGTGAGTCTGGTTGTATGACAGGACAGATAACAGAAGGGGACAATTTTCTTTGTATGAAAACAATGAAAGCCCTTCCCCCCTTGACAAGTTTTTCAGCTTTTTCCATTATCTTAATTGAAGATTGTCCCTCTCTGCAGTCTACCTGGGCATCTCCCTTCTGATCTGGTTGAACAGGGAAGGGATACTTTGTTTGTGAATATCTCTTAAACCATAAAGGTTTCAGAGATAAGACTTATATCGTTCTTCATGTTTTTTTAATGCCTACAAAATAAAATAAAGTTAAAACGAAGTATTACTATCCCTTTAAGTCTACCCTGAAATCTTACCTTCTGGAGCACTAGGACCATGCACTACATTTGGCCAAACTCAGCACCTGACACCCTCATACCCTGTTGTCTGTCTCCTATTACTGTAAGTTCTTTGGGGCAGGATTCTCTCTCCTATTGTTTCTATGAATGTGACACTTATTTTATCTCCTTTTATTTATTGTAACATATGACTGTAAGGCGCTGTGTACTGTACACTGTGTGGCGCCATATAAATAAAGATATACATACATACAAAAGCCTGTACATGATACTGTTTACATCAACATAGTAAGAGAAGATCTCTTTAGCGTATATAATTAACCCTTCGAGTGCCAGAAAAGTATCCAATGCATTGCGTTGCAATGCATTGGATACCTTTCTGGCACTCAGAGGGTTAAGAGCATTTCATTCCCAGGCTGAATTTCCCTTTTACGGTATATTAGATTATCAGTATAAAAAAAGGAATTAATAATTATAGTCTTGCCTTAAAAAAGAAGTGATTAATCTAATGCTGCACCCAGTCTATTTAAATAGCAGTGTGACCACATTGTATAAGCCTTCCTGCAGCACTTCAGTGGCGCAGATGTCCTCTGCATCTGGCAAGAACCGTCTCTCTACATGTTAACAATAATTCAGTTAAACAGCTGTCTCTTTTGACAAGCTTAGTGTCAGACTCTAAAATGACAGGGTGACAGTTTTCCTTTCTTTAACAGAACATAGTGCAAATTAACCATTTGAATGCAGGGTTTCTGAATACATTTCCAACAGCATGTTTTTTTGTTTTTCCATTGAGCTGAATAGGATTAAGTACTTATGCTGTTATTCAGAAAACTAAATAGAAGCAGTTTTGGGGAATACCAATTGCACCATAAGGCACACTAACAATTCTCTAAATTCCCATTGATGTAATTGGAAGTTTTAAACCATTGAATGCTATAAAGGTCTCCATCACACTGCAAAGCATTCAAGGGGCTAGGAACACTATATGTATATGAATAGAAATGTTATTTGTGCCCTGTGGTGCTAAGGTGTAATAAAGAGGTGTAATAAAGAGGTAGTAAGGAGGTAAAACAGTGAAGAGCACATCTCCAGTTTTAAACTCTCCAGTTATCTCTAGTTTTAAAGTCCTAGGGATCCTATGTACAAAGTTGGAGAAATCTTAATACACTGATTCCATAAATATAACATAGGACTATAATGAAGAATAATATATATTAAAGAATAAGAATCAGCAGTAGCACACTAGACAGTAATACCAAAATATAAATGCACATCCCATGAAGTATCAGCAAACATAATCAGCCAGAACGAGATAGCACATGGAGGCAAATAATGGTGAAAAAAAAAATAAAATAAATATATATATATATATATATATATATATATATATCAGGGCTCAAAATTTCCACTCGCCACTAGCCAATGGTGAGTGAAAATTTTGCCCTGGCGAGTAGAAATTCAGCTGTGGTGGGTATGTTTTGGCTTGCAGTGGCAAGTAACTTTTCAGGTCTGGCTAGTAACAAAGGACTTAACATTTTAAGCCCTATATATATATATATATATATATATATATATATATATATACACATATATAATATGAGAGAGAGGCAAATCAATAGCGTCATAGACCATGTGGATGTTAAGTTGACTCCGCATCCCTTTAAAGGGATAGTAATGTTTCATAATAAAAGCAGCTCTAATTAATCATCATAGTATCTGGACTATGGGGAGTGTTATTTCAGTTTCATCAGAGTTGTAGTTCAAGAGTAATTCAATGAAAAAGTGTCCCCCTCCCATCCCTTTTACTGATGTAACACTGTTCAGCCAGATCAGAAGGGAGGTGCCCAGGTAGATTGCAGAGAGGGACAATCTTCAATTATGATAAGGGAAAAACCTGAAAAACCTGTCAAGGGGGGCAGAACTTTCATTGTTCTCATAGGAAGAAGATTGTCCCCTGCTGTTATCTGTCTGGTCTTACAACCAGATTCCACATCTGAGAAGAGATGGCTTACACTAGGTAAAAGGGGCGGGAATGGAAACTTTGCTTGTGAATATCTCTCAAACCATAAAGGTTTGAGAGATAAGACTTATATTGTTCTTCATGTTTTTTTAATGCCTACAAAATAAAATAAAGATAAAATGAAGTATTACCATCCCTTTAAATCAGGGAATCTTACAACAATTTTTTTCTGCAGGACTGCCCCAGAATCAGCAGAACTCTGCAGTGTGAGTGCTTTTTTTTTTAATAAGTATCCCTGTTTTAAAGTCATTGCAGGGCCCTGTTGCAATTCTTTTTGGGACTCCTAACAAAAAAATATTCTCCTTGAGTGCTAGAGGGGTATGCAGTGCATTGTGAAGCAAAAAAGAGTTGCATGCCTTTCTGGAACTCAAAGGACCTCATCCCAATTGTACCCTCTGCACCCCATTATTTACCTGGGCTTTATGAATTGTTCGGGGCTGGCTAGAGCCATAGTGAGACAACCCTGTCCATTATTCATCTGGCACATAATAACCTTTTCATGATGTGTCCTTGTTCAGTTATGCACTACAGAAGAGTTCAAATCTTAATGTCTTCTTCCTGTTAAAACACTTTATAAATAATATATATATATATATATATATATATATATATATATATATATATATATATTTTTTTTTTTTTTTTTTTTTTTTTAATTTTTTTTTTTAATGCAACACCGCCCCTCCCGAAAAAAAAGTAAATAGATATAACTGTATTAGATACATATTCCTAAGATCTTCTATTAAACACATTAAAGTGACAATATACCTGATTTTTTTACTTTATATATTCTGCAAGTGTATAACATGTAAAGCCACATTTTATATTTTTCTGTATAACCAAACAGATTAGTGTGTGCTTGGGCAATAACATATGGAATCCTCTCTGTGTGAATAGAATGTGTTTGAATTCAGGAAGAAGTCATTCAGACATGTGAAAGTGGTTACACATTTACATAACACAATTGACATCTGAAAATTATAGCATTTGTGACTTCCAGCACATCTTAATAGAACTTTACCCTTAAAATAAATTTTTCTAAAGAGTGAAAAGAAAATCTTGTTTTTGACTTTATATATTCTGCAAAAGCAAAATATGTTGTCAAAATACCTATACTTTTTATTACAAGTTTTTTCCATCTTTACCTATCTTTTCTATAATTTTATGTGCCTGACAGTAAGCTCTCTGGTTCTATTTTCCAGAAAGCTTTCTATCTGCATCAGAAAATACTGCCTTCAGTCTATTAAAGAAACCATACAAAGAACCCAGATAAAGAAAAACAGCATAAAAAGTATAGGCTATTTAGTTTATGTATTATACTATTGCAGAACAGGCAAATCAAAAAAGAAGGTTTACTATCATTTTATGAGCCATTTATTTTAAGTAAAGTTCCACTTCAATTAAAGCTGGAAGCCACAAATTCTATCATTTTTCAGATGCTGCTGGTGCTGGTGTTATGCAAATGTGTAATCACTTTCACAGGTCTGAATGACTTCTGCCTCAATTCAAATACATTCTATTGACAAAGAGAGGATTCCATATGTTACTGCCCAAGCACACACTAATCTGTCTGGATATACAGAGAAAATATAAAATGTGAGGATTTCTGGTCTCACATGATGGGTGCAGTTTAACAATGCTTTCTAACAATTTACTCCCACTGTAAAAGCAACATTTATATTCTAGCAAAGTAATATAATCCTGTACTAAATTATCCAGTCATTTTACCAGGAGCCAAAGGAATAAATATTAAAGATAAACATACAAAAACCAAACTGAAACTAGTTTAATATCTTGGGTACTATAAAGGCCTTCAATGTCATTTATTTCAAGCATCCACTGGGGCAGATGCACTATAGTGAGATAAAGAGGTGATAAAGCGGGAGATAACTTCTCCAGTGAGATCACTTCTCCAGTTCCAATGTTATTCTATAGAACAAATGCACTAAGATTTTTCAGGTGGTAGAGATCTTTGTGCATAGGCTCCATAAGATAACTAAGGAGGGGTGGGATTCACTAAGTGGTGATAAAGAGGTGATAAAATGGTGATGACTTCTCCAGTTAATCACTTCTCCAGTTCCTATGTTATTCTACGGAGCCTATTCACTAAGTTCTCCAAAGCTGAAGAAATCTTAGTGCCTAGGCTCCATTGAATAATATAGGAATTGGAGAAGTGATAAACTGGAGAAGTCATCATCACTTTATCACCTCTTTATCACCGCTTAGTAAATCTCCCCCAAGAACTGGAGAAGTGATATCACTGGAGAAGTTATCTCCACTTTATCACCTCTTTATCACACCTTAGTGCATAACCCCCAAGGTGTTATCAAATAAAAAAGCATATGCTGTTGTCTACGCATCTTTCTGGACAAGACTATATTTGTGAATATAGGAATACTATGGTGACTTGAAACATTTATGATATTTTAGGCCTTACAAAACAATAAGGAGCAATCTGTGAGCAAGGCAACTGCACCATAGGAGGCAAATGCATCATCTAAATGCTTTAAATAGGGCAGGGATATCCAACTGTTCCTTTAACTGGAGCTACGTACTGAATTGCTATAAAACATATATTGAAAACATATGAATTTATAACTCTATATAATAAATAGTGTTGAGCGAGCACCCCGATGCTCGGGTGCTCGGGTGCTCTGACCGAGCACCCCCTGAGGCTCGAGTGCTCGGCCGAGCACCCGAGCCCCATTGAAATGAATGGGGCGACACCAGGCACCCCCTGCTCTGATGAGGGGAGGGTGCCTGGTCAATGCCCCCTTCATCTCCGCTATGCCCCCTTCATCTCCGAATGCCCCCTTCAGCTCCGCAATGTCCCCCTTCAGCTCCGCTATGCCCCTCTTCCACAATGTGCCCCTTCATCTCCGCTATGCCCCTCTTCCACAATGTGCCCCTTCATCTCCGCTATGCCCCTCTTCCACAATGTCCCCCTTCATCTCCGCAATGCCCCCTTCATCTCCGCAATGCCCCCGTACCTCCAGTCCCTGGTGGTCCAGCGGAGCGTCTTCGGATCTGTGCCTCTTCCGGCACAGATCCCCGCCACCCGAACATGGCGGGAGAGCACATGGCGGTACTCGACGAGTACCGCCATGTGCCGAGCAGAGCGATGCTCGAGCCGATCCGAGCATCGGCCGAGCACGCTCGCTCATCACTAATAATAAACCATCACCAACTCTGCTCTTATCTATTCTTCTTTCCTTCCCACATCTTCCAGTAACAAAGTGCTGCAGAGAAAAGACACTGGAGGTGATAAAATCCAGGTACAAGATGTATCATTTTTAGCAGGAGAAATCTATATTCATTGTAGAAGACAATACCTGTGGCTCTTCAGTAAGCCACAGATTTTCTAATCGACAGTGCCTTCCCATTCTTAACAACACTATCTCAAACTACTTTTCATGTTTATTATCATGAGATTGGTTTACTAACTCATTTAATGACTATAACAGAAAGATAGCAACTTTTGTTATAATGAATTAAGTGAATATTTAGTCACACTGTGGCTGTTACCCACTTTGACTTCACATATTTCCCACAACACTTATTATATAAGTCATCAATACAAAGCATGCAGAGTAAACTGTAAGCAGCTATTATGGCAGTGGGATAGGGAAAGCATGAAAATGCTATAAGGCACTTGATCTGCATTACTACTAGCTCTCTGACTGACCACTGCTGGTACCACAGATGAGAGATGCACCGAGACTGTCTTCCTCCAACTGGGGAATAGGTTTCAACTACTGGACGTGTCGCTGGCAGGCCACCCAGCTGGAAAACTGACTGGATTGGAGAGATCTTCTCACAGGTGGCCAAACAGCTACTCATTAGAGAATCCTGAAATAGGTATTTTAACCCCTTGACTGCTAGAGAGGTCTCCAATGCTTTGAAAAGCAATGCATTTGAGTCCCCTCTAACATTAAAGAAATTAAAATAACCTTTAAGTAAGTACAAAAACAATAAAGAATATCTTATAGGGTAATAATGCCCTAATGGTAATATGAAAAGTGATACAATGTAGTGGCCACTAAACCCCTTAACCCTTTGAGTGCCAGAGAGGTACGCAATGCATTGCAAAGCAATGTGTTGCGTATCCCTCTGGCACTCAAAGGGTTAAGTGGCAAGTGACAATCAGACATGTGGAGGGTATTTCCTCTGGCTCCACGCAGATACAAAAGGTTTCTGAATTATCTATTATAATAGGTCTCCTCTGAAAGAAGAAATTCCAGTCAATAATGAATATACAAAACCAGAAACAGGGAGCATCCGTATTTCAGTCCATGTAGCTCAAATAATCATTAATGTTGTACTTACATGTATAGTAAATGGGCTAGTACCTAGGTACAGACCGGCTTGAAGCAATGGAGGACTCCTTGCCCTGGTGGTGGGGCTGTATAGATAAAGTATAGACAGTAAAAGAAAATACCAGTGTCCCCATAAAAAACATGTAATTATTTATTTTACAAGAATAAAATAGATACAAACAATGTGTTTCAAAACTCTCATGGCCTTAACTCTCAATTCATGACCATAGGCCCTATGAATTTGGGGCTTTTTAATGTGTTTATGCCCAATTAGTTTGGAGCAGTAGTGTTGTCAGAGAGCGTTATTACAAGTACACCTGTTGCTGCCAGTGTATGTGTGTCAGAAAAAGTATCTGAAGGATTTTTGTTGCTGATGTGGAGAATTCAGCAACAGCAATGGTGTTCCAGCGTGTTTAGCTTAGCTCACTTCTTTTGTTGTTCTTCCGGTATTGACTTTGGCTAAGTATCCTGACTCTGCTTCTGTGTTGCCTCCGTTGTACCTGTTCACTCCTGGTGACCTTTTGGCTCATCCTTGGACTATCCTTGGGCTTCCTCTGATGTTTCCGATGCTTCCAGTGACTCTTGGCTTGTTCTGGCCTCTCTCTCTCTCTTACTCCCACGGCTGTCAGCCACTTCTGTCGGGTAGTGTTTCGGCTACCTCCTCCTTTCTCCTCTCGGCTTGGATTGCCCTTTTTCATTCTTGCAGTTCTCCCCCACTGACCGGGCTTGCCTGTTTGTGGCAGATCAGGGGTTGGAGCATATTCTCTCCTTCCCTCTGCTGAGATGCCCATTCAGTGAGAGTCCCAGCGGACAGCCTCGGCTGGGATCTCTCTCTCTTTCTGCCTAGGTCAGTGGGGTGTTGGGACTAGCTTTCTCTGGGCATTGCCGGAGGGACCTTACCCTCATCTTGTTGTTCTGGGGAATAGATTGACTGTCTTGGTCAGATCCTTGGTGTACTGGACCCTGTCTAGTGGCTTAGGTGGTCCTAGCCCACTTGCCCACTGGGGTTTCTAGTCCAGCCTGTCTTGCAGTGTTCCGGTCTGTCATCTGAGTAGCCTCTGTGCAGCCTTGCCCTGCCAGTCCCGGACAGTCATTTGGTTTTCTGGTCCATTCAGGTACTCTGGTCCTAGTCTGAGCTCTGCCTCCCTGGAGAGTTTTGTTCCTGTCCAGCCATTGTCAGGTTTACGTTTGTCTAAGTCCTTACCTATGAGAGTGCTTTAGGTTTTTTTGTGTGTTTCTTTCCCCTTCTTGGAGCTACCTCCTCCTCTCCAAGACATTCCACTCCTATTTGTTCTTGGGATCCTTCTGTCAGTAGGAATCTGAGAAGTACAATGCACCCCTTTTCCTATCCTGGCCAGGGTCTCGGCTCAATTGAGATCGGGCATCTGGCTTCGCGGCCAGCACCTTTAATCCGGTTTAGGCCACAGCAAGGGAAAAGAGGTGGCCTTCTCCGATCGCAAGCTACGCTACCCAGCAACATTCTCAAGCCTTCTGTCTCAGACTCCTACACCCATCGTGACACTTGTACATTGTGACAAGATCTCCTCTTAGTCATCTTTTTTCTAGAGTAAATAAACAAAGCTAGTCTAGTCGTTACTCATACGTTAAGTCCTCCATTTCCTTAATTAATTTTGTTGCTCTTTATTGTACTCTCTCCAGTTGTAGAATATCCTTTTTCACAACTGGTGCAAAAAACTGTACTGCATATTCCAGATGAGGTCTTATCAATGATTTGTACAGTGGCAAAATTATGTTTTTCACTCTTGCTTCAATACCCCTTTTTATGCAAGATAGGACTTTACTTTTGCTACTGCTATTTGACACTGATCACTGCTTCCAAGCTTGCAACGAGTCCCCTAAAATGATTCCTGCATAATTTAGTGTCATTTGCAAATATTGATATTTTTGTTGCTATATCTATTTTCATGTCATTTATAAACATGTTAAAAAGCAGTAGACCAAGTACTGAACCCTGGGGTATTCCAATCTCAACTTTAACTGTATTGGAGAAGTGTCCATTTACAAAAACACACTGTTGCCTATCCTTCAAACAGTTTTCTATCCAATTGCAAAAGTTATTCCTAAGCCCCAGTTTCCTTATTTTATACTCTAGCCACTTGTGTGGCACTGTATCAAATGCCTTTGCAAAACCTAGATATACTACACCAATTGCTTTACCATTATCTAGGTTGCTACTTATGTCTTCATAGAGGTAAAAAGATTAGTTTGGCTTGATCTACTGCTCATAAAACCATGTTGATTCCTGCTAATAATCTTATTTTCTATGGTGTCATCCTGAATATCATCCCTTAGTATCACTTCTATCAGTTTTCCCTCTACATAGATCAAACTCACAGGTCTATTATTGTCAGGTTGTCTTAGTTCCCTTCTTAAATAAAGGCCCTGCACTGGCTTTACACCATTCTTGTGGCACTGAGCCTATGGTGAGATAATCTTTAAAGATTAAAAAGTGGGGTCTTACAAACACTGCACTGAGTTCCTGAAGAATCCTTGCATTTATATACCATCAAGACCCGGTGCTTTGTTATTCTTAATTTTGTTCATTCCTACCATGACCTCTTCTTGTCTTACCCCAATATCTGATATATATTGGTATGGTTTTATTTGTTACTTGTTGAAGCTTTTCTACCATTTCCTGTTCCCTTGTATATACTGATGCAAAGAAAGTGTTTAGAATATCGACCTTTTCCTTATATTCTCTAAACAACTCACCCATCTCATTTTTGAAAAGTCCAAAGCACGCCCTCTTAAGTTTTTTGCTATTTATGTATTTGAAATACTTTTTTGGATTAGTCTTGCTTTCCCTTGCAATTTGAGTTTTATTATCTATTTTTGCTAAGCTAATTGCCTTTTTGCAATCTTTGTTGCACTCCCTATATTTCAAGAAATAATGTTCTGTTCCTTCAGACTTAAATAGTTTAAATGTCTGTTTTTCTTGCCATTTCTTTCTTTACATTTGCATTTAATCACATTGGCTGTGATCTGCTTCTTTTGCATTGGTTCCCCTCTGGTATATAGTGTTGAATACATTTCTGCAACCTAAATCTAAATTCTGACCATTTTTCCTCAGTATTTTTGCCTTTAAATAATTTGTCTTAGTCTATGTGTTGTATTTGAAGTTTGTTTTTTTAACATTAAGGGCCATATGTTCAAAGAACTAGCGAAAAAGCTTTTATCGTTTGTAACAACTTTTCAAAGTACAGTGTAATTGGGCTCATTAATATTTTCAGAAAGTGTCGGTTGTGATCGGAAATATGTCATTTGTCCTGACTGAAATTGACATATGTAAAGACAAAAATGTTGTATGTAACTACAAAAATGTCTTACCTAATGTCTTAACTAATTACAAAAATGTCTTAACTAAAGACAAAAATTCTCTAATTCAGAACTTATTAATGTACAAATTTTGTTGGACTTTTTTTGTTGTTGTATGCGACAAATTTTCTTTTCCCCTATACGACACTGGAGAATAGTTTAGCCACTCCCTTGCCTCGCCCCTTTGCCAGCAATTCCAGAGTTGTGTTGTACACAACGGACATTATTAGTTTTTTGTTGCATACTCTATAGAATTTTGTTGTTCGTGCATACAATTACTGATTTTTGTCTTTCATACAACATTTTTTTGTCGTTATCCCTTTGACCATACAGCCCTAAGAGTTTTGGTTGAACCTATACAGTTTTGCTTTGCCAAACTTATCACAAATGTAACCATGTTGTGATCAATGTTTCCCAAATCTTCATCTCCCTTAATTTTGGGCACCATGTCTATGTTATTGGTTATCACTAGGTCCAGTATATTTTGTTTCTTGTCGGCACTTCCGCCATTTGTGATATGTAGCTTTCCTAAGCATGCTCAGAAACCTGCTTTCCTTAGCATTCTGACATCTTTCCACTTGATAACTGGATAATTAAAATCTCCCATAATTATAGCATGCCGAAGATGCAGAGCTTTTTCATTTCCAATAATAGTTAGGCCTCAACATTCTTATGAATATTTGGTGGTTTGTAGTATATACCCACCACTCTTCTTTTCTCTCTACATCTAAAAAGTACCACCTCTTTTCTTATTTCAAAATAATGGAATCATATATTTATTCAAAATCTAATTGTCTCACCACATTATTAACCTCATCCAGGTTTGTACCTGATTGTTAGTTCCTGCATGGTGCTAAATACAGTGTTTACTTACATATAAGGGTGTCCATGTTTAGCCCCCAAGAGCTACCAATAGTCCATAGTTTAAGGATTCCCCAGTTTGAGCACAGGTGGACAAAACAATGAGCTCTAAATCAAGGAATACCATGCAGGGGAATAAAAAGTCTTGAAATAACAAAAAAGAGCAAATATATATAAAAATGTCTGTGCCTCTGGCTTGCTGCTTTTTCAATAGTGTCCACAATTATACTTCCACAGAACCATCTAATACAAAGAAAAAGATAAGAGAGCAAAACCCATCTGAGAGTACCATCTATTGGCATTGAAGCTCCTATGTAATGTGCTTCTACTCACAGTGATGAAGATATATTCATAGTCCAAACAATGTATCTCATCGGTATATATATGATGCTCTGGTCGTCCACAGTGTATCTGCTGGTTAGGGATGGGCGAAACTTGCCGCTGTGTTCTTGCGGGAAATTTTGCGAAAACCACGTTGTTATCCGCTTTTTCGTGGGAAAATCCACTTTAAAACTAGCGGTTAAAATGTTTCCATCTTTCTCCCATTGGTCAAAATTTTTCAAAATTTTTTCAATGGCTAGAAAGTTTCCGCCCATTGATTTACATTGTTTTCACACATCCGCTATAAAACGTGACGTTTTCGCTAAAGGCAGACAAAATAGAAGCAGCTACAGACTGAGATAGATGTGCTGTGCTGTTATCTTGTGATATTTAGCAAAAATTGAGGCAGGAGAGGCTCATAGTGACTCCTATCACTATGAGCAGCAAAAAGAGGAAATGGAAGGACCCTTATCATGTGTCCACTGAGTCTGAGGAGGAGGAGGAGGAGGAAGTGACTAGCAGTAGTCAACCAATGCTGTCCAGTCCCCCTAAATCACCCCAAGGAATCTTGGGGAATTTAATAAGAAGGGAGGGAGAAAAGGGAATGGGAAGGAAGGGAGAAAATAGAAGGAAGGGAGGAAAGGGAAGGAAGGGAGAAAAGGGAATGGGAAGGAAGGGAGAAAAAGATAGTGAGAGCAGGACATGTCAGCTGCCTGTACCTTTTGCAAGACATGCTGCCCCTGCTGCCAGTGCCACCATTTCTGATCCTGCAGCCACTAGTGTTGTACCTGTTGCCAGATGTGCTGCCCCTGCTGCCAGTGCCATAATTTCTGATTCTGCAGCCACTAGTGTTGTGCCTGTTGCCAGACTTGCTGCCCCTGTTGCCAGGGCCACCATTTCTGTAACTGCAGCCACTAGGGTTGTACCTGTTGCTAGTACTGACCCTGCTGCCAGTGCTGAACTGCTGCTAGTACTGAACCTTCTGCCAGTGCTGAACCTGCTGCCACCAATACTTCGCCTGCTGCTACTGTTTCTTTTAGTACTCAGTGGGGGGGGGATGATGCCAAGTGTGAGAGCATGGGACCCTAAATCACACTTGCCATTCCCAAGCAGTCGTGCCACTGCTAGTACTACTGCTACTAAGGTCCAGCAGCTTGTTAGCCTTAGGAGTGAAGGACAGGGTAATCAACAGTATCCTGATATTACTAGTGACTGTGAGACAGAGGA
Source organism: Rhinophrynus dorsalis (assembly GCA_037306005.1). NCBI lineage: Eukaryota > Metazoa > Chordata > Amphibia > Anura > Rhinophrynidae > Rhinophrynus > Rhinophrynus dorsalis. The sequence continues at coordinate 129,829,130 of CM074726.1, read as the reverse complement.
GGAAGACTGTGGGTGAGCTTGATGTGGTTGGTGTTAGTAGTAGCAGTAATGGTGAAGCAGCTGGAGTGGTAGGGGAAACATTTTACAGTATCCAGACTAGCGGTCAAGGGAGCCCACACCATTCTCCTGACCCTGGGACTGGGAGTCCTCCCCTTCTCTTCACTACAGTGTCCAGGTGGAACATGATCCTGAAGAGGCCAGAACTGGTGTTGGGGGAGGAGAGCAGGCTGAAAATTAATGCCACCACCACCAGCAAGAGCACAGATCAGCTGCCTGTGCCTGCTGCTATTTCTGCTAGTGCTAGTCTGCCTTCTTCTTTAGGTCAAAAGGCAATGGCAAGTGTGACATTAGGGGACCCTCTGTCACATTGCTCATCACCTCCTCCAAGCAGCAGTGAGATGTCTGGAATAGAGCAGCAGCAGAAACAACAGCATGTAGGGACTAGTGGTGGTGATGATGATGATGATGCTGGAAAAGCTGGGGTGGAAGAGACATTGATGGCCTTTTTAGCAAAAACTGAGAAGGAATGGGAGACAGGAATTGAGGATGGGCATCACCAGCACCACTAGCAAGGACATCTTGGAATTAGAGGAATTTGCAAGTGCTCTAATTACTTCTAATGCTGAGATGCAAGGGCAGCAGGATGCTGAGGAGAAGGTTAGTGTGCCACAGACCACCTTGGACACAGTGGGAATGGGGTCAACAAGTAATGCGGACTAGGAAAAGTCCTACTTGCCAGCGCCAGTTAGTTAGTTGCAGTGCAAAATTTGAGGCAGTAGCAGCAACATTATCCGTTGCCACAAAAAGTGAAGGGGAATGTGAAGAAGAAGAAGGAGGCCATTCTTATCCACCTGTTCCCTATCCCTCCCCCAGAAGTCATGGGTGTGGGACAATTATTCTCTTCTGGCAGGCTCAGTGCAGTCATCATCAACAATGGTACAGTGCAAAATTTGTGACAAGTTAGTGAGAAGGGGAAAGGAGGGAACACACCTTGGCACAACCTCCCTGATAACACACATGAAATGCAGACACCATGACATTTATGTCAAATATGTTAAAGGCAAACACCCATTACAGAAATCTAGCACTGCTGTTACTGTACCCCCTGACTCTCCAGAAAGATGGAGATCAAAGAGGGTGAAGAATTAAGAAACCCAGAAAGACACTGGAAGTTCCATGATGAGTGAAACAACTAGCTTACCATCAACATCACCTTCTTCCTTTAGGGTAACAAATACATCTCCTGCCAATCCACCTCATTCATCGTTATCTCCCCCACAAAATAATAACCACTCTTTTGATGTTAGGCTATGGCAGTTCTTCTCTATCCATTGCAAACTGTGTGGTGCACTGACCACACATGCCAGTGTGGTGGAGGAGAATAGATATCAGATCATCAAGCGGTATCTGAGGAGATTCCATCCCGCAGAATATGCTAAGATGGTGGCAGGGAGGGTTCATCATTGCTATTAAACTGTCAGCAAGTTGTCATGTATCCTTGGCGGGCTCTGGACAAGGGGTACAGTGACAACAGCAGTACTTGGTTTCGGGTGTCATGGTGTTTGGATACAGTTGTGCCCCCAGATGTTATTTACCACACACATACTGTGCACATTGCAGTTGCTGAGGAGACCCACTGATCCTGCTCTTAAAGTAAAAAATATATTCTAATAACAACACACCCATGATGATTTTGGAGGAGGGGCAGGTGGAGAAGATTTAATGGCCAACTTGTTCTTTTCTCCACAAATACTGGGGGCTACTTATTCTGCTGCTACTGCCTCAGGCGCATCAGTGGAGCCAGTCGTAGCAAATGGAACCTTCATCATCCATCTTCCATGTTACTGCTATTGTTGATCCCATTCCCTTTCAGCTGCCTAATCATTCTGCTGCTTAAACAACTCAACAGCAGCAGTACAAACAGCAGTTGCAACTCAGGAGGACATTTGATAGTGGCCACTGGCCAACATGACCTGCTGTCATTAGGCCTGTAGGGTATTTTTATTTTTTTCTCAGGGCTTGTGTTTAAAATAAATAAATACTAGTCCTACAAAAAAATAAACAATGTTGTGGGGGTTGTTTCTAGCAAGCCTAAGTCCTACAAATCAATGTTTCCTTAGGGCTTGTGCCAAACAAGCTTAAGTCCTACAAATCAATGCTTTTTTCGGGGCTTGGGCCTCTAATAAGTCTAAGTCCTACAACAGCCTCTAACAACAAATCAAAGAAATCATCCTCTACAAAATACTCTGTCAAGTCAAGTATCAGTCCACCCCAGTGGCAGCTTATGTCAGAGGGTTCCTGTCTCTGTCACTTTAAATAAAAATGTCTTATTTTATTATATTGATTTTTTTATTAACTGTCCCCCCAATAGCAGTCAAGAAAGCCCCCCCAAAACAAATTCGCTGTTCAAATGATTCATTCATTCACCAACACGGGCACCCTCCTCAGACCCCTTTATACCATGTCTTAGGCTTTTATTTTATTTTATTTAGGATTTCTTTATTTTAAGTGCCCCCCAATCCCAGTAAACAACCCCCCAAAAATCATCCCCTGTTAAACTGATTCTTTCCCCATACCCCACCAACACAGGCACCCTCATACCCCTTTTATACTGTGCCTCTGGGAAATAAAATATTATTTGTAATGTGTTGTATGTAACTTCTATGTTCCCATTGATTTCAATGGGTGAAAAACGCGTAAGATCGACACTTTTCGTAGGAAATTTTTCGCCAAGCGGAAATTGCCATTTTTCGCTGATTTCAGTTTGAGGTGGAAAGTTTTGCCCATTCCTAGCTGTTTCCATGGTACAACTTTGTATCAAGATTACGAGTATCTACTTGATTTAAGCTTTTCTGCTCTTGGTGAGTGGGGTATTACTTGTCTGTGAGGTATTACCCATAGAGGCATTTTTGTCGTGTGCGTGTATATGTGTACCTTCTAAGATCATCTGAGTCTGATCAGAAAGAAAACATGAATCACCTGCATATACCTTGTGGATGACCAGAGAATCTTATATAGAGATGAGTATCACGTTTCCCGTGATTGCCTGTCACTCTCTGCTGTGGTGTGTTCCTATTGGCAGTACCTGTTATGCCCGCCCAGTATGGCCTTCTTATACCGGGCCTTTGGCACCTGTCAGGTGCCCTTTCATGGTGTTCCAGTACCAGTGCTTCCATTGCTGTGTTCCTGCGTTCCTGTGCACTGATTCGGTTTGTCTGACTATTCTCCTGGTTCCTGCTCCGTGTATGACCCGGCCTGACTGACGTTCCTGCTCCGTGATTGATCTGGCTTGTGTATGACCCGGCCTGGCTGACGTTCCTGCTCCGTGATTGATCCGGCTTGTCTGATGCTCCTGCTCTGTGTATGACCCAGCCTGACCTACTCTCCTGCTTGGTTCCAGTCTCCAGTGATCTGGCTTCAGTGAGGCTTCGTTTATGTCGTGTAGCGACATTGTGAACTGTCAGATCTGTGCCTCTTTTGCTGACCTCCATTTACACTTGCTGAGCCTGTTGCCTCCATTACCGAGCGTGTGCATTAACCCTTGGCGTGCCTGTTGCCTCAGATTAAGGGCCGTCCGTTAAACACCTGCTGAGTCTGTTGCCTCCGTTACCGAGCCTGCTCGCTGACACTTGAAGTACTTGTGGCCTCCTATACTGAGCTATCCGTTTACTCTTGTTGAGCTTGTTGCCTCCGTTACAGGGCCTGTTCCTTAACCGCTGCAGAGCTTGTTGCCTCAGATACCGAGCCTCTCCAGTAACACTTGCTGAGCTCATTGTCATCCGTACCGAGCCTCTCCGTTCACTCGCAGAGCCATGGTGATTTCCGTTACTATCCACCTAGTGCTCTTGCCATTCACTCGATTCAGTTAAGCACCAGAAGGGTGCTATTGGCTCTGGTCCTATTCAGCTCTAAGCAGTGTTGGTATATCCATTACGCACCATGGGGTGCTAGTGGCTCTGGTCCCGTTCAGCTCTGGCAGTGTGGGTATCCGTTGATGCACCAAGGGGTGCTGCTGGCTCAGGTTCCATTAAGCTCACGCAGTGTCATTAACCCTTTCAACACCTCGAGTGCCTTTGGCTCTGATTCCATTCAGCTCACGCAGTGTGGTTCCAATTACGCACAGCAGAAATGCCCTTGGCTCTTTCCTTAAGTAGCTCTAGCATAAGTGGTTGGTCTTGCAAATCGCCAGTCCTTGGGTAATACTGTGTGGACTCACTACTAGGTGCTTCCATCTCGCACCTCAGCCTTGGGCTATTCTTATCCACAACTGGGCGTTAGCTTACACACAACCTCAGAGACTGATTATTACATTGGACTTAACCCTTGCTTTCCACTGTTCCTTTGTTTGTACAGTATTGCTCTTTACCTATACTGTGTCTGCTATATTACCATATTGCCTGCAGTTATGTGTAATTACCTGTTTCTGCCCTTAGGGGGCCGTGTTCTTTAGTTTTTCCCAATAAAACTGTGTTTTATTTTTTACCTCTGGTCTGAGAGTCTGAATAGCCGTTACAATGAGATACATTGTTTGGGCTGTGAATATATCATCATCATTGTGAGTGCAAGCACATTAGATAGGAAGTTCATTGCCAACAGATGCTACTCTCAGATAGCTTTTGTGCTTTTGTCTTTTTCTTGAGCACATGTGGGTGTAATCACGGAAATCTTTAAATCCTGGACTGTGGGTGGCCCTTGAGTAACAAACTTGGACACCCCTGGCCAAAACATAGTCATCTTGTAATTCTACCTGGTAAGAATCTCCATTTTAAGCTGGAGAGGGGCAGGTGGTTATGCTCTTGTATGATATATAATGCATTGTATACTCTGTCAGACCAGCCATCTTGCACAAATTGACAGACATAAAGGCAGTTTTCCAGAAGTAGGGTACAAGGCATTTTTTCTGCGACTGTTGCAGTTTATTTATCCCATCTACAGCATTGTGGGAATGTTCCTCAAAGCTCTGCATGCGTAAAGTGGAATGTTGATGGTATGGGCTAGCTTTACTACTAGTGTCAGAGCCAGAGGCAACATTGGTGATGACCTGGTGCTACAGTATCATGTTTCTTACAACTGATGGAAAAGATACCCAGTGAGCAGTAGGGATGGTTGACTTTTTTTTTTCAAAAGCAAAACAAATTAAAAATGCGCTTACTGATGAGCAGGACATTTTCAGCAAAAAGAGCTGATTTTCTCCTTTTTTTGGCCCAGCTCATTGCATTGAAATCAGTGGTAAGACTAAATGTCCTCCCAAATGTCAAGTTTCCCTTCTTTTAATGCAGGGATAATATAATAGGGGTGTCAGGTTCCCATAGCACTTCATTCTGTGTTTGTTAGAGAGAGAGAGAGAGAGAGAGAGAAACAACACATTTTTTAAGCTAGAGAAGACATAGAAATTAAGTGAAGTTACTGTATTGTCTAGGGAGTCTCTTGGCCAAGCAATTTGCTATCTGTGTTAGAGGAGACTGGGATACTCTGAGGGAGTGTTAAGGGAGAAAGAAAATTTACCCTAAAGACCCCAAAATCATGTTGACTAAGACAGGTAGGTAATCCAAGTTCCTTCCTGAGCTGGCTGTACTCTCTGTTAGGGAGTCTGGGGTTCTGTGAGATGAGAAAGGTGATTTGCTCAAAATACACCAAAATCTTATGTGACTGAGAAGAGTCTGGCAGATGTTACAAGTTCCTTTCTGAGCTAGCTGAGCCTCTGTCACTTACTGATTGACAGAATAAGTAGCAGAATTACGCTTAATAGACAGACACGGTCAACTGAATCTGACTCCTTCAACCACCAAAAGAAGAGGAGCCTTAATATTTAGTAAGGTCTATCATCACCTCTACCACATAAAAAACAAAAACTACTTTGATAATGGGAGAGAAATAAAGCAGTAGCTAAAATATTCAATACACTAGCTGCAGGCTAAATGGAGAAGAAGGAGATGTAAATGGAGTGCTTTTACAGTAATAGGGACAGTTAAAAAAGTAAAATAAATAAATAAAAGTTAAAATATGACAGAGACAGGGACACAGAGATGAGTTTTGTCTTAGACAGACAGATACTAGAAGAGTATTTTGTAAAGGACAATACATCACACACAATCAGCTTTGTTGTATACTTCAAACACTAGTTTAATCATGTCCAGCAAACCTATTAGGGAGAGTGAGAAGGTGAAAGGAGTGCAGTGCAGGTACGTGTCATTAAATTGATAGTTTAAAAAAATGAACTGCAGCCATGGTTGCTCAGCGTGTACAATAAATGATGATGATGATCCTTCTCCGCCTGACTCTGAGGAGTATGCTTGTTAAAGTCCCATATAAAGTTCCACCACTAGTAGTAATAGTAATAAAACATGTAAGAACAATGAAGATGAGAATGAGTCCCATTCTAGTGTTGATGGTATAATGGAAGAGGTTGTAGCAGTTCAACCAACTGCTGCATCTGACAGTGACACAAACAAGTAACAACACCTGTCCTGAAAGTAGTAGTGAACATAATGAAAATCCTTGTAAAGACAAGAGCAAAAAGAAATTGATTGAGACCTCAAAAAACCCACAGAATACAAAAGTATTTTGGAAGATGTAGCAGGAGATGCTGAGGATGACCTAATTACTGATGATGATGTTGATCTAGAACACATGCCTCCAGCATCCTCCTCTTCTTCAGATACAGAAGATGTTGAGAGTGAGAGAGTATCACGGTGCCCGTGATTCTTGTGCAACATTCTGACTTCCAGGTTTGTGCATTGCTGTCTTTTATTGGTGCTAGCTGGCTAGCCCCTCCCAGGGCTAGCCTTTGTATACGCCCTCCTGTCACTAGGCCGGTGCCCTTTCAAGGTGTTCCTGACCTTACGTTATTCAGTGCTCCTGTTCCGTGTTGATCCCGTTTCTGTCTGAACTTGCTCCTGTTCTGCTCCTGTGTACCGATCCAGGCTTTGGCTGACTACTGCTCTCTGTGTACCAATCCAGGCTTTGGCTGACTGCCGCTCTCTGTGTACCGACCCAGACTTTGGCTGACTACCGCTCTATGTGTACCAATCCAGGCTTTGGCTGACTTCCGCTCTCCGTGTACTGATCCAGGCATTAACTGACTTACACTATCTTGTTGCCCTCACTATTATTGTCAGTTCTGTCTGATTTGTTGCCTCCGGTTGCGCTACTCCCAGCCTGTGACTATCTGTGGACTCCGTTAAGCACACCCAGTCAGTGCTATCCGGTCACTAAGCGGTTACTGTTGCCTTCCCACTATACTCTCAGCCTGTGACTATCTGTGGCCTCCATTAAGCACACCCAGTCAGTGCTATCCGGTCACTAAGCGGTTACTGTTGCCTTCCCACTATACGCTCAGCCTGTGACTATCTGTGGCCTCCATTAAGCACACCCAGTCAGTGCTATCCAGTCACTAAGCGGTTACCGTTGCCTTCCCACTATACGCTCAGCCTGTGACCCTGTAGTGCCTCCTCAATTCCTTGTTGCACCAAATATCAGGCTGCCTTACCCGGTATTCAGTAAGGCCAGTAGAGCCTCCTCAGTTCCTTGTTGCACCAGATATCAGGCTGCCTTACCCGGTATTCGGTAAGGCCGACAGAGCCTCCTCTGTTCCTTGTTGCATTAGAAATTAGGCTGCCTTACCCGGTATTCGGTAAGGCCGGTAGAGCCTCCTCTGTTCCTTGTTGCATTAGAAATTAGGCTGCCTTACCCGGTATTCGGTAAGGCCGGTAGAGTCTCACTATTGTATTGCTATTTTGTATGCCCTGTCCTGTGTCAAACTTTATTACTGCTGTTTGTAGAGTTTGGACCCATGAGGGGCCCTGTGTGCTTTATTTTGCCTAATAAAGCTTTTCTATTTTATCCTACCCAGTTGTCTGAGTGTTCAATAAAACTGTGACAAAGAGATGATGACATGGCCAGAAAATTAGCTGAAAGGCAAAGGCTCAATCTTCCACTACTAAAAAGGGTCACTGTGCCTGTTTATTAACTGTTTGAGGACATTGGAATGTCTGGCTCTGGACAAAGAAAAATGCAGAAAAATACACAATTATCCTGTCAGTCTGTCATGGTAATCAGGCAAATAAAGACAGACACAAAGATAAAATATAACCACCTTTATTTATTATAACAGCAATCATGGTAGAACCCACACAGAACCCCAGACTTATGTAAATAGGACCCAAGGTCCCTCCGGAGCTGCACACTGTGCTGTGCACTGCACTACTCAAGATCTCGAGACTAGGGAAGCATCTGAAGCGAGACAAAAGAAGAACTGTAAAATATGTGTAAGTCATCACTTGGCCTGTGAACAGAGGCAACATAGAGTGAGTGCAGACCAGAGCCAGGAGGCACTGAGACTACAGATCAGGCAAGCAAGTAGTGAAGGGAGTGAGTAAGCAGCCAGAGTCACAGGTCAGACAAGCCAGGGACTACACGGAACAAGAGTAACCAGACCACTGGTCAGGCAACCGGAGACTATGATGAGCGAATAGGAGCCAGGGCCACTGGTCAGGCAAACCGAGGACTACATGGAGCGAAAGTAACCAGGCCCTCTTGAAAGGCAACCAGAGGCTACACTGAGTGGTTAGTAGCCAGGGCCACTGGTCAGGCAAGTTGGGGTCATACACAGAGTGAGTAGTCAGTCAGAAACGATGTGGGTAGTCAGACAAGCCAGGGTGATGCACAAAGCAAATACTCAGACAGGCACGGATTACAACTGAGAAAGCAGAAGCTATCAGAAATACCACATTAGGGCAATGACTCCTAGCCCCAAGGAGGATTATAAAGGAGCAGAAGGAGGCAGGAGCCAGTTAGGCTACCCAGAATAGGCCCATAAACAGGCATCCAAGCCAGTGCCTGTAACAGACATAGTAATGCAGAGGGGGCCGCAAGGATGCCAGCTGACACACCACAGAGGAAGGAAGCACAGGCTAACTAGGCCTCAAAGGTAGACTGTGATACAGTCATCATCAGCATCATCCAACCCCAACCCAGCCACATACATTATTGTTGAATAGTGATGAGCGAGCATGCTCGGCCGAAGCTCGGTTCGGCTCGAGCATCGCTCTGCTCGGCGCATGGCGGTACTCGTACGAGTACCGCATGTGCTCGCCCGCCATGTTCGGGTCTCCTCCCCGCACGTTTCGCAGCTGCTGCGCAGCCAATAAACGTGCGGGGAGGCTCTGACATCAGTGTAATGCCAGCAGCCATGTTGGCTGCTGGCATTACACTGATTGGCTGGCCAGAACCCGTGATCGGGTGCTGTATAGCACCCGACGCGCGAGTTCGGCTCATTCTTAGCCAGGGAGAGATGCGCTTAGGCAGGGAAAGTCAGTGTAGGGAGAATAAAATTGTTGAAACTCTTTCAAGACCCAAAAGTCCTTTTTAGGACTGTTGTGTGTGGGGGCAGCATTTATATTTTGTTTGGGGGGGCACAATTTCCTTTTTTTTGTGGGGGGGATATTTGTAAGGTGACATATAATACTAGATGCACAGGAAGTCAGTGTAGGGAGAATAAAATTGTTGAAACTCTTTCAAGACCCAAAAGTCCTTTTTAGGACTGTTGTGTGTGGGGGCAGCATTTAATTTTTTTTGGGGGTGGCAGAATTTCATTTTTTTGTGGGGGGGGGACATGTTCTAAGGTGACATTGTACTAGGTGCACAGGGACAAATATTTCACAGTGCAGTGACAAGCTGACATATTCTGTTAGGTGCACAGGGCCAATGATTTTACAACGCAGCGAAAAAAAGGGCAATTTTAAACGTGTGCCTAGCCATAGATTATTGTCACATTCTGTTTAGTGTGCAAATTCACAAATTAACGTCACATATTCCGTTCACTGTGCCTAGCCGCAGATTAGCGTCACATTCTGTTTCGTGTGCCTAGCCGCAGATTAGCGTCACATTCTGTTTCGTGTGCCTAGCCGCAGATTAGCGTCACATTCTGTTTCGTGTGCCTAGCCGCAGATTAGTGTCACATATTGTTTAGTGTGCCTAGCCGCAGATTAACGTCACATATTGTTTAGTGTGCCTAGCCGCAGATTAGCGTCACATATTGTTTAGTGTGCCTAGCCGCAGATTAGCGTCACATTCTGTTTCGTGTGCCTAGCCGCAGATTACCGGCATATATTCCGTTTAATATGAAGAAGGCGGGTAAAAAGGGACGGGGAAGTGGACGTGATCCTGATAGTTCAGGGCGCGGGTCAGGACGCGTAGAAACTGTGCCTGGTGCCAGAGCACAAGAAAGAAAGACATCCACCATACCTAGCTTCATGTCTCAGTTTACAGGGCGTCGCAGGACATCACTCTCGAGGTCAGACCACTGCGAACAGGTGGTCGGTTGGATTTCAGCTGATACTGCTTCTAGTCGGTTAAGCACCACCCTGTCTTCCACCAAGTCCACTCTCACTAGCCAAGAGTCTGGTCAACATAATCCTCACCCTGATCATCCTTCCTCCCACCATAGAGGGTCTGGCCAAAGAAGTGATCCCACACTGGGATATAGTGAGGAGCTCTTCTCATCACCAATCCTTGATTTGAACCTCTCTCCAAGCACGCTTGCAGAGGAACATGAGATCTTGTGCCCTGATTCACAACCTCTAGAGGGTACCCAATCACAAGAAGATGACAGAGGGGAACGGCATTTAAGGTCAAAGGAAGTGGATGATGATGATGAGACACAGTTGCCATCAAATCAACCACAATTACTGTCTCAAGACCTTGATGAGGAGGATGATACACAGTTGTCAATGACTGAGGATGTGGTGGGATCAAGAAATGAGGAGGATGATCAGAGTGAGGAAGTGGAGGAGGACTTGGTGGACGATGAGGTCACTGACCCCACCTGGGAAGGTGGAAAGCCGAGCGATGACAGCAGTCCTGAGGGTGAGCCATCTGCAGCACCGCAACATGCTGGAAGAGGCAGTGGTGTGGCTAAAGAAAGAAGGCGGACCGCACCAAACCGGCCCGCAAATGTTCCACGGAGCACCCCCTTGCGTAAATCTCCCTTGCCAAGGGCTAGGTGTTCCGCGGTATGGCGTTTTTTTAAGGAAAGTGCGGACGACAAAAGAATTGTAGTTTGCAACCTGTGCCACACCAGAATGAGCCGAGGCATGAACACTAGCAACCTCACCACCACCAGCATGATCCGACACATGGCATCCAAGCACCGTAATAAGTGGGAGGAACGCCCGGATCGCCAATCTGTGTCTGCAGGCCACACCACTGCCTCCTCTTCCCCTGTTTTCGGTGCCGGCCAATCGCCTGTCGAAGGTGCAGGCCCGCATACCTCCCGCCCTGCACCTGTACCATCTGAAGCACCATCAGCGACCACATCCACTTCCCTGTCCCAGCGCAGCGTCCAAATGTCGTTACCCCAGGCATTTGAGCGCAAGCGAAAATACCCAGCCACCCATCCACAGGCCATAGCACTAACCTCACACCTTTCCAAATTACTGGCCATCGAAATGCTGCCATTTAGGCTTGTGGACACTGAGTCCTTCCGCAGCCTGATGGCAGCAGCTGTCCCTCGGTACGCAGTCCCCAGCCGCCACTACTTTTCCCGGTGTGCCGTCCCCGCCTTACACCACCATGTGTCCCTTAACATCACCCGTGCCCTGACCAACTCAGTTACTGGGAAGGTCCACTTAACGACTGACACATGGACAAGTGCTTGTGGCCAGGGACGCTACATTTCCCTGACGGCACACTGGGTGAATGTCGTGGAGGCTGGGAGCGACTCGGACCCTGGGATGGCACAGGTGCTACCCACGCCGAGGATTGGGGACCCTACCTCCATTAGGGTTTCCGCCAGCACCTACGTTATTGGCTCCTCCTCCTCCTCCTCCGTTTCCACCTCCGAATTCTCTGCGCACAGCGCCACTCACCCATCAGCCGGTAGCTGGAAGCAGTGTAGCACTGCAGTGGGGAAGCGTCAACAGGCCGTGCTGAAGCTGATCTGCCTTGGGGACAAACAGCACACGGCCTCAGAGCTGTTGCAGGGGATTAGTCACCAGACCGAGCAGTGGCTCTCGCCACTCAACCTGCAATCAGGCATGGTTGTGTGTGATAATGGGCGTAACTTGGTGGCGGCTTTGGAGCTCGGCAAGCTCACACACGTACCATGCCTAGCGCATGTATTTAATTTAGTGGTTCAGCGATTTCTAAAAACCTACCCCAATTTGCATGATCTCTTGACCAAGGTGCGCCGCGTGTGTGCACATTTCCGTAAGTCATCTACAGCTTCAGCCGGCCTGTTGACGCTGCAGCAGCGCTTACAATTGCCAGCTCACCGGCTGCTGTGTGACGTGAGCACGCGCTGGAACTCCACCTTCCACATGTTGGCCCGGCTTTGTGAGCAGCAGAGGGCAGTAGTGGAGTACCAGCTGTTACACGGTCGTCGCCTCTCCGTTCAACTTCCTGTAATCAGAAGTGAGGAGTGGGAATGGATGTCAGACCTCTGTGAGGTTTTACGCAATTTTGAGGAATCGACACAGATGGTGAGCGGCGATAACGCTATTATCAGTGTAACCATCCCACTTCTGTGTCTACTGAAACGCTCGCTGCTCACAATTAAAACCGACGCTTTGCATGTGGAAGAGGTGGAAATGGGGGAGGAAGAGCTTACACAAGGTGATAGCCAGAGCACCCTCACTTCGTCTTCTCAGCGACAATTGGAGGAGGCGGAGGAGGAGGAGGAGGAGGAAGACACGGTTGCCTCCGCTACAGAGGGTAGCCATGGAACTTTATTTCCATCTCTTCAGCGTGGGTGGGCAGAAGAGGAGGAAGAGGATGAGGATATTGAGAGTCATCCTCCTGGTGAGGACAGCGAAATCTTGCCTGTTGGTACTCTGGCACACATGGCTGACTTTATGTTAGGCTGCCTTTCCCGTGACCCACGCGTTATACGCATTTTAGACAACACGGATTACTGGGTGTTCACCCTTCTGGACCCCCGCTACAAAGAGAATTTCTCATCTCTCATTCCTCCGGTGGAGAGGACAAGCAAAATGGTGCAATACCAGAAGGTTCTTGTCGAAAAATTGCTCCAAAATTTTCCATCTGACAACGCTGGCGGCAGAGTACGTGCTACCTTGGCCAACCGAGAAGGGGAGAAAAGGGGAGCACACAGCAGTTCCGACAAAGGCAGGGCAACACTCTCCAAAGCGTGGGACACCTTCATGACACCCCGCCAGCACCCTCACCCTGATGCGCGGCCTAGTGTCACAAGGAGGGAAAAGTTTTGGAAGATGGTGAAGGAGTACGTAGCAGACCGTGTCAGCGTCCTCACTGATCCCTCTGTGCCTTACAACTACTGGGTGTCCAAGCTGGACACGTGGTATGAACTGGCACTCTACGCCTTGGAGGTGCTGGCCTGCCCTGCCGCCAGCGTTCTGTCTGAGCGGGTATTTAGTGCTGCTGGTGGCATCATAACAGATAAGCGTATCCGCCTTTCCACCGAAAATGCTGATAGGTTGACACTTATAAAAATGAACAAGGCCTGGATTTCCCCTGACCTCTCCACTCCACTGGAGGAAAGCCCCGGGTGAACATAAAGTCACTGTAGATATGTTATTTACAATGATGGGAATACTCTGTATTCCCATTCACCCCTTCCACCCAAAAAACGGGTATATGGTTGACTCTTAATCTTCTCATCCTCCTCCTCCTCTTCCATATGCCCTGTGATATAATTTTTATATAGGGCCAGCTGACCAGCGGGCCCTGTGATATAATTTTTATATAGGGCCAGCTCACCAGCGTGCCCTGTTTGACAATTTTTGTATAGGTCAGCTCACCAGCGGGCCTTCTCATATAATGTTTTATTGGGTCAGCTCTCTAGCGGGCCCTCTCATATAATGTTTTATAGCGTCAGCTCACTAGCGGGCCTTCGCATATAATGTTTAGGATGGTCAGCTCCGCAGCAGACCCTCACCCATAATGTTTTAGATGGTCGGCTCAGCAGCAGACCCTCATTCCTAATGTTTTAGATGGTCAGCTTAGCGGCATGCCCTCGCCCCTAATGTTTTAGAGGGTCACCAGTAGGCCATTAATCCTAATTTTTCAAGGGTGTGTATGATGCCCTCCTTTATGTGTAATAAAGGGTGTATTGGAGTGACATTTCAGTCTAATTTTTGGCAGCCCTTTCACTTAGTGCATAGGCTTTATGAGTGTTGGACCACTACCTGAACTATTGTACCACAATGTGAATGAGGCCCTCCATTTTGTGATATACAGGTTGTATCGGAGTGCCTCAGGTCCTCCCATTGAATTAAATAGGGCTGGGGTGTTCGACAGAGCAGAAGGTAGTTCTTGGCTTCATCCACTAAGTCACTTCGTCACTTTTACTCAATGGATCAGACCCCACTGTTCCGACTATAAATTTTGGACTTAACAAGGGCAAACGGACATGTTGTAAAACCTGTGGTAGCTGCGGCCTCCGTTCCTGAATGCTGTACCTTACCCGGGCCATAACCACGTTGAACACCTGCTTTACGCTGCGCACGTTTCCCTCTTAATCATGGCCCCAGTTCCGAAAAATCGATGAAATTTTTTGCAGAATTTGCAGATGATATACAAGTAAATATACAGCAAATACTGTTTGGGAACAATTTTTCGCCTAAAATCGTTTTTATCTTCCTTTTTGTGTGTTTTACGGTCAGTCTGTAAAAATGGCGTACTACGGGCGAAACATCGTTCCCAGCAGCGACGTTGGAGTCCAAGATGCATCCAGACATCCTCCCTATGCTGTCCCTGAACCATTTCTGTGGTGTTTCCATCATTTTCTGACCTTTTCCTATGAACCAGGCACCCTCCCCTCATCAGAGCAGGGGGTGCCTGGTGTAATGCTCGAGTCCTCCCATTGACTTCAATGGGGCTCGGGTGCTCGGCCGAGCACTCGAGCCTCCGGGGGCGCTCGGCCAGAGCACCCGAACACCCGAGCATCGGGGTGCTCGATCATCACTATTGTTGAATAATAATCATCAACACAGGTCACCAATATCCACAATGGTAACTGAAGTCTCCAGTATGGAAATACTTTATTCATCATTCAACATCTAAATATGTTACTATCTGTTGTCTGTGTAATAAGCATGTGAGCAGGGGAAAGCAGGATAATATCTAAGCACATTCACATTGAGATCCCACCTAAAGCACAATTATAGGTCTCATTGGGTGACACACCATCGACATGTCAGAGGTGCCTCAACTAGCTGCAACAGAAGCACTTCTAAAATTCTCAGGGCTCTTGGGCATATAATGGAAGTTGTATTGATATGTCAGAGAGTGTTCCAAGATATCCTTCACTTGGAATAACACCTATGGCTCCTTATGCAGAGACATATGACCCTAAGTTTGTTGTTGGAGATGACAAGGTCCACACACACCACCTCCACCTCTTCCAAAAGGCATGTTGTTAAAACAATAAAGTTATACAGTTCTGCAATATACTACCAACCCACACTTTCTCAGTTTTTGTGAAAGAGTCAAAAACATCACAAAAATAATCCCAAAGTGTGCCTGTGGAATGGAAAAGTTGACAAAATGTTGGCTGGTTACATTCTGACATATTCATTTGTAGAAAACAGAGGTTTTAAAGGGCTAATGCCATGTGTTGAGCCCAGCTGGTATATCTGAATTTGCAGTTACTTTTCAAGTATAGGTATGCCAGAATTGTACCAGCAGATGGTTAGTGTGGCGGGCAAAGGGCTGGAAACCTAATATGGAAAGAAAATTCACATATATGTAGACAAATGGACAGAGTACAGACTATATGATTATAACTGCTCACTGGGATTTCCTTCCACCAGTGGTCAACAATAGCATTAAGTCACCATTCGTAATATTTCCTTTGGTTCTAGCAGTATTATTAAAGGACAGTAGCAGGGTAGCCCATACCATGAGTAAGCCATTTTGTGCATGCAGAGTTTTGAAAAACAACCACACAAAGCCACAGATGTGTTAAATAAACTAGAGAAGGTTATAGTGTTATGGTGTGTACCCCACTCTTTGAAAGCTGGTTTTGTATCTGCTGATAATGGCTCCAACATGATATCAGCCTTGAGAATAGGTATTATGGTGCATGTATACTGCTTTGCCAATGTCCTAAATTTAGTTGTCACTAGATGAATCTGAAATCATCAGAGAGATACTGATGTTGTATATTGCCAGCAAAATCTGTGCCTATTTTAGGTGATTTTACAGTGCTTACAATGCATTATATTCCATACAAAACAGTAACAACCTTCTCCATCAGCACCTGAAAATGGGAGGGGGGTTCTATATTGTACATACTAGAGTGTTTGTAGAAGCAGAATAAGGCCCTTAGCAAGTATAAAATGCAAAAACTGGAAGGGAACATATTTGTCACCTGGGCAGTGACAATTAATGTGTGATGTATGTGAGCTGCTGAAACCTTTTGAGGAGTCCACATTTCTGGCTAGTCATGTAGAGGCAGGAATCAAGATTCTTCCACTGATATATTTACTGCAGAAGAGCACTGCTGATGAATCTTACAATAATGACAACACAGACATGAAACAGCTAGTGAAGGACATGTTAGCATGTTTTAAGAAGGATCCATGCATAGTGTCCATTAAAAAGCAATAAGGAATACATTCTTGCTATTTTTCTGTACCCCTGCTTTAAACATAACATTTCTAAGGTTTTGCCAAAGAGTCATCAACTTGTGCCAAGGCATGATGATAAGAAGCATCTCTCTGAGGAATCAGATTATGTCAAATAATTTAAAGATATGCTTATAAATGAAGTGTAGGGTTGCATTGTGGAAGAAAAGAGAAAGTTAAGGTAAAAAAGGGCTTATACCATTTACAACAGCAGCAACACCAACAAAAACCTCCCAATTTATTTACAAACACATCATCTTCATCACAGAGATTTTCCAGTTGCTCTCTTGAAGAGTTTATAAACAGATAACATGCTCCTTTTCAGTGCTAAAAGATTGAGCCTTTTCATTTCATCTATTGTTCGTCCATACACATCATCTTCATCCCAGAGATTTAATATCTGTGGTGGTGATGGTGGCACATCTTTGTTGGTATTGCTCCCAAAGTATGGGTTAGTAACAAACAACCACAAGTAGTCCCACTGCAAGTGAGATAGTTACAGCATAATTGTGGGATAACTACGTACTAAGCCAAAACAATGACCCCATTTACTACTGGCATACAAAACAGTGTGTGTGGACAGCAATGATGCGTACTACCATGGAAACTTTTAGTTGTCCATCAACAATCAGTGCAGCTGGTTATATTGTTAATGACATTAGGACACAACTATCAAGAGGCAATGTTGGAAAACTTAGGCAGCACTGAGGGTGCGGGGGATGAGGAGGGATTTGAAGGGTTGCTACCATGTACCACAGTTGGAGCCACTGCTATGACCACAGGTCAATGTTTGACAATGATCTGATAGTAATACAACCTTAACTTGGATTAACAGATGATAATATTGATAGCTTGTCTAGCATTCATTCCTATGAATTATGATTATATCTATACATTAATCACACCGCCACCACCATACACATTCAGTGTAACTTTATTTGTTTATTTTTAACTCATTAAAAGTAATGGTTATCATAGCAGAAGGCTTACAGAAACAAAAGTCTGAAAAAAATTGTTTGCAGGCCTCAGGTTTGTGAAACAAACAGCACTGAAAAACATCTTATACCCTATTGGTCTATTGCCCACATTGATAGACAGTGATGGCAAATGCCACTAGTAACATTCTGACATTTGCTTCTGATGTAATTTCTACTACTGAGTTGTCTAAGCAGCAGGAACATTAGACTGCTGCATGGGACTGGGATCATCAGCACTGATATGAGACAAGTGGTAGCATGATGATTTTTCCACTTGTCACTAGCCCTCGTACTTCTGAGGCAGCAGTAACACCACAACAAGCCCCCTACAACACTTCAGGTGCATCTAGAGAGAAGAAATTAGCCAATTAGCTTCTTCTCCTGTACCTCCTCTAAAATCATGAATGTGTTGGAATATTATTTATTCCCTTGAGAGTAGGAAGGAACTGTGCTTTATCATCAGCAACTGCAATGTAAACAGTATGTGTATAAGGAAACATTTTAAACAGTGGAAGGACTTGGAAATGTCACAACAGTTGACAAACCTGCTCACATATTAAGTAACAAGAACAACTACAACTTGACACTTAGGTCAGCAGTTTTAAACCATCCCCAAGAAATCAAGTACTCTGCTGAGCCTCTCACTATGGCCATTGTTTGCTCTATTAAGAATAAGTAATGTCAAGAAGACAATAAAAATACTGAATCCTCCCTGCCACAAGCTTAGCATATTAGCTGGATGGAATGTTTGCATATGCTTCCTAATACTGTGTACTTGGGTGATTTTCACCACATTGCCATGTATGGTTAGTGCACTACACAATGTGCAATGGATAGACATGAACTGCTAGATCCTCACATCTACATACTTGCTATTAGCTTGTAGGGGAAGTAACAGAGGCAAAAGTAGAATGCCAAAGGAGGAAGAAGACCTTGATGGTTCTTAGGTGGGGACAATGGGTAAATTTTCCCACACCTGGACCCTAAGACAAGTAGATAATGATCATGATATAGGAGTTATGCTCCTCATTGAATGTCTAGGTTGGGTCTCTCTTGTCTTCCTCTTTGGTTTTCTCCCCCCTTTTTATTGCCCTTAGGAAGAGACAAGGGGCACAGGGACAGTGGCTCTCGATTTTTTTTGGAGGGTTTGACTTTCCCATGTTTAACATAGCTGTTGTGGTGTTTAAGTTGAGTGTGCTTTATTAGGGCTGATGTGCCTCTGTGTGTCCACTTCTTTTCCCTTTTTCCATTACCTTATCAGACATAGTGCAGTCACTGTTGACTGAACTGTGCCTTCCCCAAAGGAAAAATATTCCCACATCCATCATTTTAGTGAAGGGAGAGGTGGAGAAGAATAGCTTCTCCGGAATCATCTTCACATGCTGGGGCAGGTGAAGGTGTTGCCTCTTCTGCTGCCTTATCATAAGCACTAGAGTATGCCGCAGGAGTAGTAGTGGTAGATGGAACCCATCGTAGTCCCATATCACAGCTTTCTGAACCCAGTCCGATGGTGGCCCTGGTGGTCTGTGGCACACTAGTCTGCTCACCATCATCCTGCTGCTGGTTAAAATAAGTATGTCTCTGGTGCCTCACAGCATGAATTACAACACCAGTAAACTCCAGAATGTGACTTCTGGTGGTGGTGATGCCCATCTCCAGTTGCATTTATTTCTTATCACTTCCCCCAAAAAATGCTCTCATATTCTCCTCCACACCAGCTGCTCCATCATGATCCTCACTGTCATCCCCACCACCATCAGTTTCTTGCTTCTCTGTGGGACTGATTGGTGATGACAAATGTGACAGAGGTTCCCCTTCTTTTTATTGCTACTGAAGAAAATGTTATCCCACTCCCTGGGGTATCTACAGCACTACTATTTAGTGCCTCCACCTCATTCACTTTAGAAGTGCTCCCCCCCCCCCCCCCCCACACACACACATAGCTTTTACAGTGACAATAGATTGAATCTTACATATAATGTAGATTTCTTTGTCTGAGGAATCCTAAGGAACTACGTGTACTACTATTGCAGGGGATAGTTGTTGTAATTATAGGCTTCAATGGCTCTTCACTTCAAATAGCAGTAGAACAATTCTTAGCTAGGACTGTCAATGTTAATGGCCTGTATTGCTACATAGTCAACCATAGTGAGTGAGACTGGGTTGGGATTGGACTTGAAAGCTGAGAAACTGATGATAATAATGAAGATGATAATAATAATAATAATGAAGGTGACCGAGGATGACTGTATATTTTAGGCATGTTTTTCTGTCACATTTTCCAGTTGCTCTCTTGAAGAGTTTATAAACAGATAACATGCTCCTTTTCAGTGCTAAAAGATTGAGCCTTTTCATTTCATCTATTTTTCGGCCATACACATCATCTTCATCACAGAGATTTAACATTTGTGGTGGTGATGGTGGCACATCTTTGTTGGTATTGCTCCAAAAGTATGGGTTAGTAACAAACAACCACAAGTAGTCCCACTGCAAGTGAGATAGTTACAGCATAATTGTGGGATAACTATGTACTAAGCCAAAACAATGACCCCATTTACTACTGGCATACAAAACAGTGTGTGTGGACAGCAATGATGCGTACTACCATGGAAACTTTTAGTTGTCCAACAACAATCAGTGCAGCTGGTTATATTGTTAATGGCATTAGGACACAACTATCAAGAGGCAATGTTGGAAAACTTAGGCAGCACTGAGGCTGAGGGGGATGAGGAGGGATTTGAATGGTTGCTACCATCTACCACAGTTGGAGCCACTGGTATGACCACAGATCAATGTTTGACAATGATCTGATAGTAATACAACCTTAACTTGGATTA
The DNA here is from genome assembly GCA_037306005.1 of Rhinophrynus dorsalis. Lineage (NCBI taxonomy): Eukaryota > Metazoa > Chordata > Amphibia > Anura > Rhinophrynidae > Rhinophrynus > Rhinophrynus dorsalis. The sequence continues at coordinate 129,808,709 of CM074726.1, read as the reverse complement.
ACTTCTTTCCCCAGACTTCCCCAGCACAAAGGCAAAAAAGCAAGTAATTTGTACCCCAGCTGCCTTTGTCTTGCCAGTCACACCAAATTTTGGGGTCAACCTCCTTCCTCCCTTTTTTTTCCCCCAGAGTGCCCCAAGACTGCCCTAGTGCAGAGAACAAATATCCTACCTAAATGACTCCCTAAACTAAGCTTCAATTCCACTTTATTTTCCTATCTTCTCTAGCTCAAAAACATGCTGTTCTCTCCTCTCACAAACACAGAATGACTGCTGTGAGAGCCTGACACCCTTTTATATGGCTGTAGAAAAGTAGAGAAAACTTTCATGTGGTGGGGAAACTTTTTTCTTCCCATTGATTTCAATGCAATGAGCTTGGTGAAAAAAAGTGTGAATATGGCACTTTTCGATGGAAATTTTTCACCAAGTGAAAAGTGCCATTTTTCGCCAATTTTGGTTTGAGGTGAAAGTTTTCACCCATCCCTAATTTGGAACTTGGACCAACTGACTGTATGCCACTTACTATTCATAATTGTATTTTTTTATTTATTTTACTCTCCTTTTCCCCTTCACACCCACACCTATAGAACAACTGGCTATCACCAATACAACTATCAAGCAACTCCAGCTCCCTGTCTACTTCTTGTATCAGAGATTCAATTGCTTTCTCTCTCTCTATCTGTCTTTTTCCAAAGCACAGACTGACAACATGCGGGAAACATTTATTATATAGTCAGCATGGCAAGAATGCACATGGCAAGATGCACATTGCATCTTCCTGGTCCTCCATCCTACTTATTTGATTACTTCAGTCACAGAATCAGAGGTCTCCCTTTTGCTGTCCACATCACCACTTACCACCTGCTCCCTTGATCCTATACCATCCCACCTCCTCAATCCTCTGTCATGCACGTTAGTTCCCATGCTAACATGTGTATTAAACTCCTCCCTATCCTCTGGCATTTTCCCCTCCTCATTCAAACATTCAATAATATCTCCAATCCTCAAGAAAAGCTCATTAGACCCCACTTCCCTATCCAACTATTTCCCTGTATTCCTCTTGCCTTTTGCCTTTAAGCTCCTTGAACGCCTAGCCTACCCTCATCTACTTACCTTCCTCAACTCCCGTAACGCTCTGCACCCGCTGAAGCCTGGCTTTTGGCCCACTTTCTCTACAGAAACTGCCCTTATCAAAGTAACAAAAGATCTCCACATTGCAAAATCCAATGGCCATTTCTCTATTCTTATCCTCCTAGACCTATCAGCAGCATTTGACACAGTTGACCAGACCCTTCTCTCCCAGGTTCACCAATCACTTGGCATCTGTGGCCTGGCACATTCCTGGCTTCTACAGGGCCGGATTTAAATCTCAGGAGCCTGTAGGCACAGAAATCTAAAGAGCTCACCCCCCCATTGGCCATCTCCACTGGACATCTCCACAATGCTCCTAATGTCCACATTGCCCCCATCATCTCTTTATTGCCCTCACATTGCCCCATCAGCTCCAACTTGCCCCCATCAGCTCCACATTTCCCCCACCATTTCCATATTGTCCTCACATTGCCCCCCATCAGCTCCAACTTGCCCCCATCAGCTCCAAATTGCCCTCACAATGCCCCCCTTCGATTCCAACTTGCCCCCACCATCTCCATGTTGCCCTCACGTTGCCTGCCTCCCTCCCATTGTCCGTTTCCTACCTCCCTGGCAGGAGATCTGTTGTCTGTGCCTCCTTTGGTACAGCCAGCTCTGTGGTTGCTGAAACTCCCTCGCGTTCTCCTGTTCAAGAATGCAGAGCGCTGGGAGATGATGTCATCTCCCAGCGCTCTGCATTCCTACAGAGCTGACGAGGGAGCTTCAGCAACCACAGGGCTGGCTGTACCAAAGGAGGCACAGACAACAGATCTCCTGCCAGGGAGGTAGGAAACGGACAGACCTCCTGCCAGGGAGGTGCAATGCGATGGAGTGGGTGCCGGTGTAGCCAGCTTGGTGGCCATTTTTTTTGTTGTTGTTAATCTTTAAAAAAATAAATAAATAAGTAAAAAAATAAAGTGTCCCATTGGCAGGCTCCCCTCAGTGGCGTGCGCCTGTAGGCAGGTGCCTACTTTGCCTTATGGCAAATCCGGCCCTGGGCTTCTATCCTATCTTTCTCACCGGTCTTTCTCTGTATCATAAGCTAACACCTCCTCATCCCCCTCTCAGTAGGCGTAGCCCAAGGCTCTGTTCTGGGACCTCTTCTCTTTTCTCTGTATACACAAAATCCTTTGGCTTTAACTATCATCTTTATGCAGACGATATGCAAATATATCTCTCTGCACCCTCAATATCATCTGAAATACAGCAGCGAGTCTCAGATTGCCTTACTGCTGTCTCTTCCTAGATGGCTCATCGTCACTTAAAACGTAACATGTCCAAGACTGAGCTCCTTATCTTCCCTCCTAAATCCTGCACAACACCTCCATTCTCTATAACTGTTGAAGGCTCCACAATTTTCCCTGTAGACAAGGCTCACTGCCTCGGGGTAACTTTGAACTCTTCTCTTTCCTTCTCCACCCACATTAAGGATGTAACCAAAACCTGTCACTTCTTTCTTCAGAATATAGCAAAAATCTGGCCATATCTCTCTCTAACTCTACAACAGAAACCCTCATACATGCTCTTATCCTTTCTTGCCTGGACTACTGCAACTCTTTACTTATTGGTCTTCCTACCAACCATATCGCTCCTCTTCAATTAGTTCTTAAAGGAGCAGTAAACTTTTTTTTATGAAAAAATATATATTGTAGGGATTTTCCTATTGAGTAAAATAAGGGTACTCCCACTGCCAAGAGATTTATATTTCCAGAGTTATTACAGTTTAAACCCATGTTTTTTTTACATTAGCAGTGCCCTCTAGTGGTTAAATTCTAATTAGATTTCCGGTTAGATTCTAATGGAGAGGAAAGTCAGAAAAGTCTGAGACATACAGTTCTCCATAGAATGTGACAGAAACTGCCTGTCACTTCCTGTCAGTTAGAACTGTCAGGAAGTAAACACAGTAAATTCACTTCCTGGTTATTTGAACTGCTATAAATTTTGAATAAAGCATCTGGCAGCAATGGGAGTGAACTTGTTTTACTCAGCAGGAAATGCTCTATAAAATATGTGTTTTCATAAAAAAAGGCTTACTGCTCCTTTAATTCAGCCACCAGAATACTCTTCCTCTCCTCCAGAACAGTACTCACCCCACCAATTTTAAAATCACTGCCATGGCTTCCCATAAAGCAGCATATCACATTCAAAATCCTCCTCATTACCTTCGAAGCTCTCCATCACTTGTCCCCGCCTTATATTTCATCTTTGATATCCCGCCATATTCCTGCACGTCCACTATGCACCACTCATGGTGGACAACTCTCTGCCCCTTTAACCACTATCGCTGTTTCATGACTGAAGGCTTTCTCCCTTGCTGCTCCCTACCTCTGGAACACCCTACCACCCAGTATTCACCAAGCATCACCACTCAACAGCTTTAAATTCAAGCTAAAAGAGCACCTTTTAAATATAGCAACAGCATAATATGAAAACAGTATTTCATATGTCAAAAACTGCCCTTCCTCCTCTACTAGATCGTATCTGTATGTCACCCATCCTATACTTAGATTGTAAGCTCTATTGGGCAGGGACTTTTCATCCTCATGTATTCTCACCTGTTGTTCCCCTTATGATTGTCTTTATAAGTACTTAATCACTGCACTTATTGTACCCCTTCTATAGTAAATGTAAACTGTAAAGTGCCAAGTACTAAAGTAATAAAATATACAATATAATACAACATTATTATTATTATTGATTTAATGCAATATAAGAAAAAGTAATTCCCATACAAAGCAAAATGTACAGTTTATCTTATTTAATATTTGCTCATCCATAAAAAACTAGAATATCAGTTTATAAGATTGCACTTGTCTTACCTGTTTGCTCTCATTTGTATTTTGATTATAATATTGTGACTCAATAAAATGGAAGTTTAACCCCTTAAGGACCCTTGACGTACCAGGACCGTCACGGTCCTTGAAATACTCAAGGACCGATGACGGTCATAGTACGTCATATACTTTTTACTTACATCGCTCTACCGGGAGCGCTGTAAGTAAAAATAGGGCCTGAAATTGACCGCTCCAAGATCGGAGCGATCTCTATCAGGCCCCATAATGACGCGCCAATACACGTGACAGGTCACGTGTACCGGCGCGTCCAAGTGCTCGTATGCGGTCATTATGGGACGGAAATGTTCCAGGACCGCCAGTCCTTAAGGGGTTAAACTGCAACAAAGGGTGTTGAGTTAAGGGGACCACAACACCACTGTATTTTTTATTTTTGTGTTTTCTACACTTGAATGGGCCTTGGATAGTCACTGCAACCCTTTATTTTACATAAAATATATGATTTATACTGTTTTGGAACTTCAAATACATTAACTATATATTTAATTGTTTAATTTCTTGCCTTTTATTTTATTTCTTTATTAAAAAAACAGAAAAAAAAATCTCTAGACTGGTTGGAGATGATGGTCATCAACAGCTGAAGGTCCAAGTATTGACTATCCCTGACCTATACAGAGGACCACACATTCAGACAATCAAAATGTACAACTAGTGACATTTGCATGTATTGACACGCTACACCAGGGCTAACCAAATTCATTCATCAAGGCCACAGGCCAGGTTTGTGATATTTCCTAAAAGGTCAACTAGTATTGAATGGAAAAAATATAATAGCTAATGGTTATAATCTCCACCTTAGAGTGTAACATCATTACAGACTTCTTGTAGTAACTGTACAAGTCTGCCCCAAAGTCTTGTTCCACCTTCTGGAAAAGGTGAAGTTGCCAGTGACAGCCTCATTTCCATTGGCCACTATGACCTAACATCCACCTTCACAGAAGCGAAAAGGAATTATTATCTAAATGATCAATTGAACCCCCCTTGACATGCAAAGAGTTAATAGTAGACACTTTCTTCCATGAAAGAAAATGGAGTATTAAATCTTCAATGTCCATCGCATGCAGAGAAAGGCTGGGAATATAGAATTGGGGAATTACTCAGCTTGCTCTCTCTCTGTCTCTCTTTCTCTTTCCTTCCCACTTTATTTTCTGCTTGTATCAGCCTTTGTATCTCAGGCATCAATACTGCAAACCAGCCCAGAACTAACATAAACAGTAATCAACACAACAAACGGGAACTCCTTCTAATGCAGTAATCAGATATCTTCATTCTAAAGACTATTATTTAGTTTGCATCTGTAAATAAGTTGGTTGTTAACACATATACAAGCATTTCTTAAACAGAGCTAACCCAGTCTGGCAGTGTTCAAAGCATCATTTCCCCAGCACTAGAGGGACGGTATATAAGGACCTGTCTGAACAAAAGGGGATTCATGTAATTGTGCTTACAGGGCTGATAAAAAAAATGAAGCATACTATGACATCAGTATTAATGACATTTCCATAGGGGGCGGACTCCTTGCCTCTTGATCTCTCTTATCCATGTTACAAATTGTTCAATTAAAATAATTTTAACTATTATAGAATTTTAATCCTGTAAAATACTAATAGAATTTGAGTAATTCTGGAACAAACCAACATTAATCCACTGAATACTAGAGATGTCTCCAATGCATTGCTTTCAATGGGATAAAAAACATTTAATTCAATAGATTTTTTTTTGTGTTCCATATGGTACAATTTGTTTAGTCCAGAACGACTCCAGTTTGTCTTAGTAATACCTCATTACATTTTTCTTTAACCCATTGAGTCCCAAAGTGCTGCCCAATGCAGTGCAGAGCAATGTGCTGTACTCCAACTGGACACTCAGAAGAGTAAGAGGTTAGTTTTCACAGGGGTAGGTGGAGTACCAGCCTGAAGGTTCACTTAGAGTGCCAAAAGCAGTTGCACCAGAGGTGTAACTAGAAGCCACCGGGCCCTGGTGAAAGAATTGCCATGGACCACATTTGCCCCCCTCTACCACATTGGCCACCTCCACATTGCCCCTTTCACAATGCCCCTTCAACAATGCCCCCTTCTCCACATTGCCCCTTCCACAATGCCCCTCATTCTCCACATTGCCCCTTCATCTCCACATTGCCCCTTCCACAATGTCCCTCATTCTCTACATTGCCCCTTCAACAATGCCTCCATCACAATGCCCCTTCCACAATGCCCCCAGCACAATGCCCCTCATTCTTCACAATGCCTCTTCCACATTGTGCCCCCATTCTCCACATTGCCACTTCCACGTTGCCCCTCTTTCTCCACAATGCTCCCATCACAATGCCCCTCTTTCTCCACAATGCCCCTACAGACCCCCCGTCCTCCTACCTCGAGTCCCTGGTGGTCTAGCGGTGTGTGACATAATAGATCAGACCTCTGACTACAACTCAAGCTCCTGCGCGGTTCTTAGTAATGCAGAGCGCTGGGAGATGATGTCATCTCCCAGCGCTCTGCATTACTAGAGCACCGGCCGCTGGGAGATCAACTGTGCTGCAGGTGCGTGGCGAGGGGGTTGCAGGGGGCAGCTGGGCCCCTGAGAGTGACGGGTCCGGTCTCAGGTGCGACCCCTGCGACCCCCGTTGTTACTCCATTGAGTTGCACAATTAGCCAGTTAGTATTATGTATACTTTACTCCTCATGTGTTCTTCATTATGAAAAAAACATCCCATAAAATGATTGGGACAAAATGAACTGGTACTGTTATTCTAGGTCAAGAGAGAGAATCGTATCCATTAATCATCTCAAATTAAAAGTCATAGTAAAGTTGTTTTTTTAAAACAAAAACAAAAAATCCATACAATGCAGGGCTGTTCCTGCTGCTAAACAGGGGTACTGCCCAACACTGGTTCTCCATGAAAAAACAATTAAATCTTCTCATATATATATGTATATATTTTTTTTTCATAAAGCTTTTTCACTGTATCAAAGAAAATATGTTAAACAAATAAGTAAATAAAACATTGTCTATTTGAATAAATACAACTTTGTCTAGAAACGTACTATAATTAAATAAACAATATTGAGGATCGCACAATTCTTAGATTGTGTCACATCCACTTCCAGCCTCTCCTCCTTCTGATTGCCTGCTTACCCCTTTTTTAGGTGTACCTGGTCTGTTTACACCTTGCATATTTTTCAAGCTCTCATGCTCTTAGCTATCTCCAGAAGTTCCTGTTTTGTGTTTTTGACCAGGCGTGCCTTTTGACCTTCATCCTTCAGTCTCATCCATAATACTTCACTCTGAGTTTGTCGTGCCCCTTGTTTTCCCATTAGTCTCTCGCTTTGATCAGACTGATCCTGGCTTGACTTGGATTTTTATATTTTGATTTCACCTTATCCCGAGTGCTCCTTACCTTGAAGCCTTCAGGTTCATCTCATTCAACTCCTGTTCATCTGAGGCTGTCAGACTGTTTGCCTGCAATAATTCACTATCAGGTCATCACCAGCTCCTGTTCATTTGAGACTGTCCACAGTAGAGATCAATTCTCTGACTCATCTCCAGTTCCAGGTCACTGAGGTTATCCACCTGAACACATCAGCCTTCTGTTCCCCAGAGTGACCTCCAGCTGCAGATTCAGCTGCATCTGGTAGTCATGTGTCTCCATGTGCCAGGTCTATGCATTGCAATTGGGGGGGGGGTAGAAAACTCCATGTTAAAACAGGTACTGGGACATTTTTTGTTTCTTGTTTCTGTCTAATACAGGCATGCCAAACTCAAATAGTTTGAGGGTTGATAACTCAACTGTTCCTTCCAAGGAATGGCGCAACATTGGTTGTTAGGGGCTGTATATGTGCGTGCATGTGTGTGTCTTTTGGCAGCTATGATACACCCCAGCCTTCTTTTGCTGTTAATCAAAGAAGCATACATACTCTCCCTGACACCCTAGACTTATTCTGTTGGCAACTGGTAGAAACAGGACTGCTGATACACTCACTAACACCCCAGATTTGCTCAACTGTCCACTTGTAGTCACAGGACCATACATGCACTAACACCCCAGCCTTGTTCCACTGGTAGTCGCATTACCTCACATACACTGTCTGAAACACCAGCCTTGTTTAACTTGTAGTCACAGAACCTCAAAACCATATCTGATACCCCAGCCTTCTCCTACTGTCCAGTGCTGGTCCCAGTTCCACAGAAACACACATACAATGTCTGCTTTCCCAGCTTTTGTTCCACTGTAGCCACAGAACCATACACTGTCTGCTTTCTCAGTCTTGTTCCACTATCCTCTGGTCGCCATAGCACCCCACATACACAAACAGTCTTGCTCCCCCTTCTGTTTGCCTACCTTCCCTGTAACTGGAGGAGGCCTCCTTTCCCATGGTCCAGTGTTTGGAGCAAAAGGTATGTGCCTCCTCTAGCATAGACCTCCTGTGCTCTGTATCATTTGGCCTGGTAAGGACTGCTACTGAATGTAACTTAACTATTATTATGTAGTGTTTGGTGTACTTTTTTTTAACCCTTTGAGTGCCACAGGGGTGAGCAATGCACATCCCTATGGCAATCAAAAGGATAAGGGAGTAATGCTGCCCACGGTGCTTAAACTGTTCTCTCAATTACCCTAGTGACCAAGCAGGGCAGCAAAGAGAATGTTCTTAAATGTTAGAATTGTCATAGTGTTGGTGATGTGTGAAGGAAGGAAATCCCTTCCACATAGACTGCACTTTGACAATCCTGTATGCTATTAGGGACCTTCTCCACCCTTCCCCTTGCATCCATAAATTTTAATGAATATGACGATGTGTGTGTACATTGAAATGTTAAAGTGTTATAAACACATCAACAAAATCGTATCGCCACAGCATTGATCTTTAGTGAACCTAGGCCCTTGACTTTTAGGATAGTAGCAGCTGGAAGCGTCCATATTGGTGGTTGTTCTGAACTGAAATTTTGGAGGCAGAGCGCCCTTTTTCACATTTGATTGTTTTGTGTCCAGAGGGTACTATCACTGCTGGGAGATGTATCTTTACAGATATTAAAGGTTAAGCAGGGCTGGCAGCAACTGCCTAGAGAATAGTTTTGAGGGGTGCATCATCTTTTCCATTCCCTCCAACAGTCTGAATTGTGGGTATAGATAGTGAAATTTCAATATCCCTCTCAATGCTCCCAAGCAACACACCCCATTTCTGGCATGGAAGGTGGGATTCCCTATTAGACCAAAATGATTAAATGTAGTTGTAGGACTATATTTTCTAATCTTAAACAATGGAGCTTTTCCATATCCTTATAACCATTTACTCTATGAATCCATGTTGCTAATGTAGGAATGTCGAATAGTTTACAATGAAAAATAATATTTAATATAGATGCTAACAGTAAATAATTCATCAAAGTTTTTAGTAAAAAGCCACCAACTCTTTTTGTAGACTGCAGGTAGAGGGAGTTCACATCACTGAATGTGAATGAACTAGAAACATATGTAATAGTTAACAGGAGTTTAAGCACACAAATAAAAAAAATCAGGAAAAAAAAAAGAGTAGCAAATATAGACAACCATTACTATAAAGCTAGTCATAAGGATGATTGTAGCTTGGTAATCAACTGAAAAAGCAATATTATTTATCACAAATTCAAGCAATGAATAGGTAGTGAAATATATACTTCTGAAAAGCACACTGCTCAGTCAGATCACTGCTATGAATATATTTGACACAACATATACTATATAGCGAGAGTAAAGATACTGCATGATATAGGGTTAAACATGGAAATGCAAAACATACAAAAATCACAAAAAATTAGAATGCTTAACACCATTAAATGATAAAACATCACATTGTGAGTGCTGGAGATGTCTCCAGCTCCAAGAGGTTAAATTAATTTGACAATATTATTAGGAGATAATAAAAACATTTTTAAAGTGTATTTATGACTGCATAATGACTATTAAACATAATTGTATAACCAAAATAAACAGAACTCAATATTGCTCACCACGGACAATCCTGAAAGCATTTAGAGTGATAGTAATGTTTCACAAAAAAAGCAGCTCCGATTAATCTTCATAATATTTGGGCCATGGAGAGTGTTATTTCAGTACTGTCAGAGTTGTATAGTTCAAGAGTAATTGGAGTAAGGCACTTCCCCTCAGATGTGGAATCTGGTCTTGAGACCGGATAGCTCGCAGCAAGGGACAATCTTCTTACTGTGAGCATAAGGAAAACCCTGCCCCCCTTGACAGGTTTTTCAAGTTTTTCGTTATGCTCACTGAAGATTGTCCCTCTCTGTGATCCATCCGGACAGTCTGGCCTCTCTGAGGTGAGCAGTGTCACATTAGTAAAAGGGGAGGGTGAGGGACACTTTATCATTCAATTACTCTTGAACTACAACTCAGACAGTATTGAAATAACGCTCTGCACGGCCCAAATACTATGAAGTTTAATCAGAGCTGTTTTTTTTGTGAAACATTACTATCCCTTTAAATCTTTAAGTGCCAGAGAGATATCCAACAAATTGCAATGCATTTGGAAAAATGACGCCCTCCAGTATGTATGTATCTTTATTTATATAGCGCCATTCATGTACACAGCGCTTAGCAGAATTCAGAACTATATTTTCCATCATCCCCAAACAACCAATGATGGAAAATGTAGTCCTGAGCAGCTGGAGGGCCTCAGGTTGCCTGGCCCTGCTTTAGAAATCGGGGACCTGTATTCAAAATGAAAATTGTGTAATTCTGACACAAACCAACTGTACTACAGAGGACAATATACAAATTCCAATTATTTAAATTGGGCTTTTAACTCCTTGATGCTAGAGAGGTCTCAACAGCATCACATTGAAGAGATGCTTTCCTCTCCCCTCTGGACCCTTGAATGCTAAAAAAATGCTTCTTGAGTTTTGTGTTTTCTATAATATTACAAGCAGTTTTATTCTCTTCCAATGGCAATCATTCCACTTTAGAAAATGGTACCGGCTGATCACGTGACAGCTGTCAATTAAAAACTTGTGATATAACAGTGCTTTTTCCCAATTGCATTCGGTTAGTTAAAAAAAACCTCTTCTAAATTTTAGAATCTGCTTATTTGTACTTAAAAGCACAATATGCCACAAAAGCAAGTGATGCAAAATGACAGCATCATTAATCATCCTTATTCAGGGCACAGATCTAATTTTAAAATTAGACCAATATGTTCATACCCATTGAAATTAGATCTGCCTTTTTATTTTATGAGAAATTTTGAATAATTGCTATATTTGACATTGGATTTTTTGGCTGTTTAGAAGGTTTTATAATCTGCTCTGGGCATAAAAGGTAACTTTATACTGTCAAGTTTCATATCTCTCATAAAATTAAAACAGGTCTCTCTTTGGAGTCTTCAGTCAATCAGCCTGATTTAAATGCCCTTGCTATCTCAGAAACAAGACTTTGTTGGGTTAAAAGCTTTGTACTGATATAGTTTCAACATTAATTTTCTGTGCCGTCTATTTGCCTTGCTCAACTTCCTACCAACTTTGAGTCTGCATTAAATATAATAACCAGGTCTCTTATATTTCATGCAGAGAGGCGCATCCGATCCCATGATTATTTTTGATTCAGGAACAGGAAAGAAAACGGTAGACCAATACAATGTGTGAAATGTAATACATTTCTTTATCCATATTTCTGCTTCCGAAATTGTTCAAAAGCATAATGGTGAAAACTGGTCTGATTTTACTGCTAGCAACACATAGGGCGTTATGCCATAAGGTGTGATAAAGAGGAGATAAAACAGAGACAGTGATATCACTTCTCCAGTTCCTATGTTATCCTATAGAGCCTATTCACTAAGATCTCCAAAGTGATAGAGGTGATAAAACAGAGACAGTGATATCACTTCTCCAGTTCCTATGTTATCCTATAGAGCCTTTTCACTAAGATCTCCAAAGTTCAAGAAATCGTAGTGCATTAGCTCTATAGAATAACATAGGAGTTGGTGAAGTGATATCACTGGAGTAGTCATCTCCACTAATGGAGATGGAGGCAAATGTATAAAAATGTTATTTTATAATTGTAGCTCAAAACAAAGTGATTATGATTTTGTCATATTTACTAAGTTAGAAAGCGATGATGTGAACAAAAATTGCATTGCTTATACTTAACATTGCATTGCTCAGGTATTTGCTTTGCTTCTTAAATAAGGGAACATACTAATAAAACATATTACGACATCTAAAACTGCACTTATTTCAATGGAGGTGTGACCTTCTTGGGCCACTTCTCTAGATTGCCCTCCCCCCTCTGGCATGCTTCCCTCCTCTTTGTCCCCCCACTCCTCTTTTTTTTTTTCTTTTACTCTTTCTCTCTTCTTCAACACTCGTCACTTTCCCTCTCTCTCCTTTTGTCCTTTGCAATCTAGTCATCACTTATCCATCGTTATTACTTACTTCATCCTACTCTGCACACATTTAGCATGATTTTCCACCTAGGCTTACAATAGTTTGAGACTTGTATGGCAACGTAGTGCCAATGTCCAATGAAGGTCCAATGCTCCACATATTTAGCCATCTAGTCATCACTTATCCATCGTTATTACTTACTTCATCCTACTCTGCACACATTTAGCATGATTTTCCACCTAAGCTTACAATAGTTTGAGACATGTATGGCAACGTAGTGCCAATGTCCAATGAAGGTCCAATGCTCCACATATTTAGCCATCTAGTCATCACTTATCCATCGTTGTTACTTACTTCATCCTACTCTGCACGCATTAAGCATAATTTTCCACCTAGGCTTACAATAGTTTGAGACTTGTATGGCAACGTAGAGCCAATGTCCAATGAAGGTCAAATGCTCCAGGTCTGGCGGGTGGCTACTGAAAAATGGGGTTTCCATACAATTGCCCACCACAAGTTAAACTTAGCATGGTTCTTACTGTAAGGGCAAATTGTAGGATTATTTGTATGATTCTCAGATATTTCATTGTGTGAAATATACTATGCTGTACCGCTATTCCTCACCCCCACCCTTTACTTATTCTGTACCCCTTCCCTCCTAATGAAAAAACTTTAATAAACTTAAGTTATAAAAAACTGCACTTATTTTTGTGTGCAACTTAAAATACGATGCAATTTTTTTGCAAAGCCATGCAAAATTTTTAAGAGCAAGAACAAAAACTGCTGCCATTTAATTAAAATTCAGTTTCCCTATATTTTCAGATGTAATTTTATTAAATTTAGCTTAATGCCTTTAGTAGTATAAGTATACATGCATCTTAACTTCATAGAGGAGTGCTTCATAGAGTGATGTATTTTTTATCATTTTCATTCAAAGTCTTCTATTTAGCATTCTGTATTTAGCTCTTGCCGCCACAAAATCCACCACAAATCTATTTCTTCAGTGAGCAATACACAGCAAAACCCTCTGTAGTCACTTCCCAGAACCACCAAGACTGATCCAATTATTTTACATAAGAAAAGTATTAGTTATAGTGATCTACAGCCTTCCATTGAAAAAAAATACCATAGGAACTATTCCCACCTAGGGGTCATTTAATTATAGATAGCTCCAGACTGCCAATAAAATAAATAAATAAATAAATACATACATCAATAAATAAACAAATAAATAAAAGCATATAACAACAGAAAACTGCTTTAATGTTATGTGAGCTATTCTTATCTAGAAGTCATGATATATTGTGAATCACATATTGCAAAAACCCAAAAAGTAGTATTGAGCACACTGATGACCTATCTGCAACCAGCTGTTTAAAAGGACGTTAACACCACTTAATACCTTGCGTTCTTCTGGTCAGAAAATCCTATTGGCCACTATGAATTAATTTGGGGTGGACTGGATACACAAAATAGATATTTACATAGAAATTAATAGAAAACATGTCCATAGTTTTTTTCCTGATCATAGGTACCCCAAAGTCTTCCAACTGCAGTTTTCCTTTCTTCCAAATAACACTTCAGTGACAGCCTGGCAACATGTCTCCAAGGGCATGATGTCCAGTATTAAATAAAGATTCATTTGGAGGAACCAATCCACTCAGAATTGATCTTAGAGGCCATTAGGATTTTTGACCAAATTAAAATAAGTGGAGGTTTATTATTAAGAGGTATTAATGTTTAAACGTGCCGTCACGTTTTTACAAAAATACATATATATAATGGTGGTTTACTGTTGAGCAAAGCAATGCTACTTCCTCTGCTAGAAGAATTTTCATTACAAAGTTATTGAATTTTCTTTTGTGGTCTCTAGGTGGTGCTTTTTTATCACTTACTATGGAGAGCCATAAAGAGAGACTCTCCTGCAGATTGCATTATAAATGCACTTTGGACACCAGCTGGTTCTGCTAACATTTTAATTTAAAGGGATAGTAATGTTTCATAATAAAAGCAGCTCTAATTAACCATCATAGTATTTGGACTTTGGATAGTGTTATTTCAATTCTGTCAGAGTTGTAGTTCAGGAGTAATTAAATGACAAAGTATCCCCCTCCCGCCCCTTTTACTGATGTAACACTCCTCAGCCAGAGCAGAAGGGAGGTGCCCAGGTAGATTGCACAGAGGGACAATCTTCAATTAAGATAAGGGAAAAACCTGAAAAGCTTTTCAAGGGGGGGCAGGGCTTTCATTGTTTTCATATAAAGAAGATTGTCCCCTGCTGTTATCTGTCTGGTCTATAGACTGCATTTCACATCTGAGAAGAGATGGCTTACACTAGGTAAAAGGAGTGGGAGGGGAAACTTTGCTTGTGAATATCTCTTAAACCATAAAGGTTTGAGAGATAAGACTTATATCATTCTTCATGTTTTTTAATGCCTACAAAATAAAATAAAGTTAAAACAAAGTATTACTATCCCTTTAATTAATAGAAATTGCTGTAATAACCTTCAAAGGAAAAATATCACAGAGGTGTGAGTACTTTTATTTTACTCAACAACAAACCATACAAGTTATTTTCACAAAATATGTTTACTGTTCTTTTAAGATATTGTTCATGTAACAAGTTTCCTTGTGTAATATAAATGGAGTACAATCTAGAATGCCAATAAGGTGTTTTTCTCCCTCTTCTCTTTTCATACAGGACATTACATAAGACTACCTAGTGTATGGTTTTCATCCTGTATTGGCTGCCAAGCCTATAACTGCAGAAAATTACACTGCCTGTTGGCTGCCTTATATTGTGAAGTCATGGACCATGCATTACAATAACAGTCATCAAAGTGTTTTGTATGAATTTCATTATAATTATTAACTACTCTAGCATATTGGAAACAGATGATGAGTGGTATATTTGAAAGTAAAACTCTAAGCTGTCAATAAAAATGTGTATTTTACTGTTACATTTTACTTGAGACAATCTGTTTATATTGTGTGCGATTCAATAAGCTAATGTTGGTCGATTTTAGAGCAAACCAGGTACAACAAAGGGGTTAAATAAAAATTTCAGGACTGGTGTTGTGTGTTTGGACAAGTTATTAGTTCAAGCACCCCTCCCACCCTCAGATGCAGTGTTCGATGTCTGTAGGAGACTATAAAATGCTAGACAGAGAGTATAAAGAATAAAGCAGGAGAGATTCAGTTCACTGGATAAAGCAAATTAAGGTTAGGACTGGACTATAATGGAATGCCTTGGTGTGGTTCAAGCTTAGCATATCATGGCCATATTTTGTGACTAAACCTCAGTCTTTATACAGTGATTACACGCAGACAATATGCCTCAATAAAAAGGGTTAATATTGAATACATTTGGGAGTGCATCAATAGTGTGTGTTTTTGCTTTTAAAATAAACATTTCTACAATTTCCGTGCCCCTCTGGCACTCAAAGGGTTAATCTTCTAACCTATGGTGCAGTTGATTTGCTCCAGAACTGTATCTCTATAGTAGGGTGACCAGACCTCACTTTTATCTGGGGACACATATGAAAAATGCATACTGCAGGGCTGCTTTAATTTCACTGCTGTTCTGAAATATTCCTATTTCCTACGTGTCCCTGGTTAAAAGTGAGGTCTGGTCAGCCTAGTCTATAGCTTATTGAATTGCATGGATTCCCATCCCAGCATAATTCTAGTGAAATATAAAAACAATTGGGGTTATTTTACATCATGGTAATGTCAAACGCTTTTTCTCCCAGCTCTTGGTGTACTAACCCAGTGGTTCTCAACCTTTTTTTGCTCAACACAACAGTGACACACAGTGTGGAATTTAAATCTTCATATTCAAACTTTTACCAAAGTCTTCACAGAAAAACAGTGTCACTCTACACTAATCCCAACCCCACACCCAGCACACCTAAGTTCGACATCATGCTGTTTGAGAACCACTGTATTAAGCCTCTGTGGTTATATGGATACTAGTGCAATGAAATAAGGTTAGGAGTCATTATCTGTGATTCTGTGGCTACTGTGGGCTGGGGGATTAGTAGGTGTGGTTCTGTGGTTACCATTGGACAAGGGTGGGGGTTATATCAGTTGTGGGCAATGTGAGGCCCTCCAGCTTCTGTCAGACTACAACTCCCATCATACCACATTAGCTAGTGACTGGCAGGGACTGATGTCTAGTATGGCAGTAACTGTATGTCCTCAAGTTGGTCATCTCCGCAGCTGCCAGACAGTGGAGCAAGGTTAGATGGTTAGAATATGGGATTCTATGGTTACCACGGGACAAGGCTGGGTGGTCAACATATTCAGTTCTATGATTATTGTTCCATGGCAACCAGTGCAGTGGAAAAAGCTTATGGTTAGCATATGTGATTCTATGGTTACTGTGGGACAAGGCTGAGGGGTCAGTATATCTGGTTTTAATACAGAGGAACTGAGTTACTCGAGATTATGCCTAGACCAGGCCCAGAAGTGCCCTTCCAGGTGATAGGAAATGGCACTATCATAAATTTTGTATCAGAAGCATGGTGTCTAGGGGTGATAATTGATACCTCCCTCTCATTTTCTCCTCATATTAATACGATCACCAAATCCTGTTACTTTCCCTTGAGTAATATAGCAAAAACAGGTCCCTTCCTCTTTTCCGCCACAGCTAATATTCTTGCACAAACACTCAATCTATCCCACATGGACTACATCAGAATGTTACAGCACCAGTAACCTTTCTGTTATCTAGGTTTGTCACTTCTCCCCTCCTCCATTCTCTCAACTCCTTTTGTATCTACAGCTCTTGCATCAAACCCTTTTCCCTTATTGTTTCTTATCAATGGAATGCTTGATCTTCTAGTCTGCACTTCTCTTGAGGTCTTGAAGTCTTTTTTAAAATGATACCTCCTCAAAAAGCCTTCAACAAGGTAGAAGGCACTGACTTTCTCCATCCAAGGCTCTTATAATTAACTTATTTATCTTCTCCTGTCCTGACCAGAAATTGAGCACTGTATTCTACACTTAACCCTTATGTTCACAGTGTGTCTACCTTTACCACTTTAAAATGTAGAAGAATCTCACAGCAATAAAATGTAGGGTAAAATCATGATTTTATTTATTAACGAAGTACAAGAAAGAAACATACTCATTACACAATGTATACATGGAATGCAAACACCCAAAATACACATAGTCCACCACTGAACGGACATATCACAGGACACTGTTTGGGCTTTACTATGCTCCACAGTACCGCAGGTGTCACTGTAAGCTCAGAAGAATGAAAAACTAGAGGTGAATGCTGAGTGTTGAAAGAAGGTATGCCTTGTTTAACTTGCATGTTTTATTGCTGAATAATGTATACCAGTTATATTGTACACCCTAGCATAGACATAACTCATATACTACTGATTAAGACACCATATGAATCTAGTTAATCTATCTACCACACATGAGGCACATAATGGTACATAATTGTACATATGTGATAATGCACATAATGGTACATGTAATGTACATATGTGAATAGTTCCACTTTCTGGTTAAACTATTACACTCACCAGAGTGGCAACTGGAACAGGGCTGTATAGGGAAATGTACTGCTCCTATGGAAATAGACTTGGTAAACAGCTTTGGAATGTGCTGTGCAGCAAAACATCTCCTGTCAGCAGTTTGGCGTTACATAAAGCTGACTGCCTTGGCAAGCATGAGGGCTGGACACAATCTAGAATTTTGTGACTCATGGCCTCAATCATAACTGAATTATGAGCACAGCCTTATCAACTGCTGTGGTTGGGTTTTCAAACATGTCCATTGCATTTTATGTGGTCTGTGGGTTGAGACACATGTGACAACATCTGCTCAGCTCCCCTGTTGCTCTACCAGGTCTCATCATGTGCTAGGTGCCCATCAAATGTATGAGCTGGGCTCAAACCTCCTCAGCCAGCACCTTGCTCCTCTGTTATTTGCCCCACACATTTAGTCTTGTTTGACATATACATTCATTCCATGTGCATTGGAATGCCTCAGGTTTGTTCTTCTCAAAGACTTTTTTTTTTCCTTTTTAGTTCAAATTCAAATTAGTTTACAAAACCAATAATATCTTCTAATTCAATACAGAAGATCTTATAAAAGAGAAAATACAAAACATATTCATAGATACACAAACCCAAACATTACTCCAACATTACCCCAATCCTAATTTCTTCTGTATCCATAACCTCAGTACTAATCTTCAATAATCATACACACTCCATACATCCCACATTCATCCTATCACCTACAGGATCAGGAGAGGTCAGGATCCACCAAATAGAAAACAACTCTTTTTTTTTTTTCTTTGCCTAAATCAATGCTTGCCCTAAGCTATAGGACCAATTCAACGCATACTCAGGAAGCCCCTCCATCATCTAATCCTCTTTCCTCCAAAATTGTTCCAACCAGCTTCAACCAATCTTCACAAATCCTAACCTGTCTTCTACCTCCTTTTGATTTATAAATAAAACCCTTTTCCATTTGCAATTGCCATTGTAAATGTCCATATATCTTCTCCACACTAGGTATAGTTCTTGATTTCCAACTTTTTGCAACACATTTTGCCACCGCCAATATATGTGTAATCAAAATTTTATTTTACACCCTCATCTGCAGACAATCTAAATTCAACAGAATAATACCCAGATCTAACCTCAAAGATATATTTGTAAACGTATATATCGTTCGTACTATATCTTTCCAAAAATCTACTATCAAATTGCAACTCCACCACACAAGTAGATAGCTACCTTCCTTATTCTCACATCTCTAACACATCTTAGAGGCATTAGGGTATATCTTATTTATCTTCACTGGAACCAGATACCATCTACTTACAATCTTATATTGAATATCTATCAGATTAGAACAATGGATATATCTATTTAATCTCTTAAAAGCTTTTTTTCCACTCAGTTTCATTGCTTTCCCTACCAAAATCTTTCTCCCACCTACTAACCATCGGCAACTGGGAGTTGTTTCTAATATAATACTCTAACTCTGCACATTTTGATAGTAAATTCATACAATCTTCCTGCTCAACTAAGTTATTAAGCTTGCTCACGGGACCTTGCCATGATGTTATCATATGTACTGACAGAAAATCCCTAATTCTTAAATATAAAAACAGATCTTTATTTTTCATCCCATATTCCTTTTGAAGTTGCACAAAAGATTTAAATCTATCCTGGTCCATCATATCTCCCAATCTTTCAACTCCTATATTAATCCAATGGCTCACATTTATGTTCTCCATTAAATCATTGATTACTCCCAATGGGAGTGATGGCAAAAGTTTCCCTGTCAGCTTTAACTGTTTCAATATATTTTTAAATCTTCCATTCAAATGGACTAATTTTTTTGGTTTGTTATCTCTCTTACCAAATTTATTTTCTTGTCTTATACTATCTGACCAAAAACCAGATGCAACTACCTTCAATCCCGTTCTCTCTTTCTCAGTTTGATACAATCCTTCATCTTCAATTCTCATATTATGTGTCATTAATATATGAAATAGTCTACTAACCTGATAACATTGTACCGGTTCCATAAAACCTAAGCCTCCTTCATTCCTTTTCCTTGCCAGATCTTTTACGTTAACCCTTGCTCTTTTACCTTCCCATATAAAATGCATAAATGTAGTATGCAGTAGATTCAACCATGATATCGGAAATTCTAATGGGACCATCCTCCACAAATATAACCATCTTGGTAATACATTAGAGTTTAAAATATTAATACGACCGAACCAAGAAAATCCCAAGTTCTTCCATCCCTTCAATATCTTATTAGTATCTTTCAACAATGTTAAAAAATTCTCCTCCACCAAACTCTTAACAACCGAAGTTATTTTGATACCTAAATAAAGAATGTAATCTGTCTTATATTTAAGTCCTACCTGATTTGTCAGGAAACTTAATGAATCCCCATCTAAATTATACGCTAAAAACATAGATTTTTCAATACTGACTTTATAGCCATAGAATTTTGCATATTCATCTATCGATTTAAACAATTCCAAAACTGATTCTCTCGGTGTTTCTAGGGTCAACAATATATCATCCGAATATAAATTAATCTTCAGTTGTCCAAAATGAGATTTAAAACCCCTAATTTTAACATTACTTCTCACTGCTATAGCCAGTGGCTTCAAAACCAGTGTATATAGCAAAGGCGACAATGGACACCCTTGACGGGTGCCATTATTTATCGAAAACCTTTCTGAGCAAAATCCTGACCCAACTACTTTCGCCTTAGGGTTATCATGTAAGCCATAACTGATTGCAAAAACATACCTTCAAAACCATATTGTTGTAACACTCTAAACATAAAACCCCAATCGATTCTATCAAACGCTTTTTCTGCGTCCAATGATAAGACCACAAGTGGGGTTCTAGATTGTTCAACAGAATCTAATATATTTATACTTCTCCTCATATTATTAACTGAAGACCTTCCTGTTATGAAACCCACTTGATCCTTATCTACCAATTTGTGTATAACCACTTTCAATCTCTCTGTCAATATGGAGGCAAATATTTTTATATCCGAATTTATCAATGATATAGGTCTATAGTTTATTACATTTTCCGAATCTCTATCATTTTTCAAAATTGGAACAATATTAGCCTCTAATAGCTCTCCCAAACATTTACCCCTTTTAGCCATCACATTAAACAAATTGGTCAATCTTTGCTTTAATTCCATTTTCATTAACGTATAAAACCAATTTGGAAACCCATCTGGTCCTGGAGCTGTCTTGCTTTTAAGCTTATCAATAGCTAACACAACTTCCATCTCAGTTATTGGTCTATTCAATTTTACCAATTGATCAGATGAAATACGTGGAATTCCCAACCCTTCCAGATAACCATCGGCTCTAGGTCTTACCCTCTCTTTTGACAAATTATATAAATCTTGGTAATATCTGACAAACGCTGCACCAATGTCATCCGGCTTCATCATTAACTTATCTTTTTCCCTAATCTTAGTAATCACTCTCCTTTTATCTTCCTTCTTAAGTTTATTGGTCATTAACTTTATTTCCCCTATGATAATATCTGGTCTTAAAACGTTCCAACGACCATACAGTCTTCTGTATTAACTGTTCATTAATCAAAGCCTCCAATTCCTGGATTTTACTTCCCATTACATTACATATAGATTTACAGTTTTTTATTTTGCTCTACACATTTCTCCAATTCAAT
Source organism: Rhinophrynus dorsalis (assembly GCA_037306005.1). Classification (NCBI taxonomy): domain Eukaryota; kingdom Metazoa; phylum Chordata; class Amphibia; order Anura; family Rhinophrynidae; genus Rhinophrynus; species Rhinophrynus dorsalis. Next base: position 129,787,132 of record CM074726.1, on the reverse strand, counting down.
ATATAACTGAGATAGGCTTGACCGTACCTGTTTCTTATCTATTTTCGCCATTTTTATCAAGTGCCCTCTCACCACACTTTTATAGGCAGACCAAACTCTCTCCTCTGTCACCTCTCCATTACTAGTCTCTGCAAAATAAAAACTAGTTATCTTTTTAATTTCATCCACATTCTCTTCTTTAGCCAATAATCTATTATCCAACCTCCATTCCCTCTTTCTTAAATCAAATATATCCTCATACTCCATAACCACAGGGGAATGGTCTGACCATGGTACCAGTCCAATACTTATTTTTTAACAACCCTTAAAAATTCCGGATTACTTAATATTAAATCAATTCTAGAATATGAATTACACGTTTTTGAATAGCACATAAAATCCCTCTCTTATGGTTGAAAAATCCTCCATATATCCTTCAGATCAGATATCCTTAACAACTCCTTAAATCTATCAGCTCCTCTTAAATCCTTACTCTTAATTTTATCTTTTCTCATAGAAGATCGTCTATCCATCTCTGGTGTCAATACCAAATTAAAATCACCCATTATTAACACATTACCTTGCTTCACCCTATCTACCTTTCTCAAAACCTTTGCAATAAACCTTATAGGGTATCCATTAGGTGCATAAATATTGACTAACGTCATCAATTTATTATTCACAATACAAACTAATAATATATCTTCCTTCCTTATCAATCTCTTGGTAACGTAAATCCAACTGGATATCTCTTGAAAAAAGAAATGCCACTCCTCTTTTCCTTTTGTTGGCCATAGCAGCTCTAATTACTGTTGGAAATGTATTAGACTTTATGGCCACCTTCTCTGATCTTTTCCAATGGGTTTCTTGCAACGCACATATCTGCTCTTGAAACTTACCTATGTAATTCAATACCAGCGATCTTTTATGTGTTGAATTGATACCACGGGCATTCATCGATACAAGCTTAATACCACACCTCGATTCCGCATCTTCCTCTCCTGTCCTGTACTACCATTTACACTTACATTCACCCATAAACATTCTACCTTCTCAACACCTCTGCAGATCCTAATATCCTTTTTTCGATCTGCACACATCCCTGTCTAGAGTCTATCTCTAAACACCAAGACAGGTCACCTTACCCTTTCTTCCCCCAGGTAAGTACTAGTGCCACACGATATATGGATCGTCAACAATAAGGTTAAAGGCATGAAAGGAGGATAAGTACCCTAGCGCAATCTAAAAGGAAGGGGTAGGGGAGAGAGAAAGAGAGAGAAAAAAAAAGAAATAATAATAATAATTATACAGCCTCTCCCATTTTCCATATCCCCAGCGTCTCCCCCATCCCCCACCTCCAACAAGACAAAGTGGGGGAATGAAAAGAAGATCGAAAGGGAGAAAGAAGAGGGAGATGCCCCACCTTATACACTTGTGGTCCATAAAAACATTTCACCATAAAAAAAAAAAAATTCTTCTGAAGAGTTTAAAAGTCTTCTTCTCAAACACTTTTAAAATCTTCACAGGATGATCAGTTTCTTTCAACCTTTATTTCTGAGTTTTAAAACAACATTACCGAGATTGGAGACTTGTTCTTTGTTTCTTCCTGCTGAGGAGATGGAATGCTAAGATCCTGCAAATTACTCCACCAAATCTGATTCACCATCAGAGCTGTTTTAGACAATGATTTTTTCCACTTCTATTTCCAATATAATGTTCATACTCTTTCACTGCTGGGTTCCTTGTCTGGGTTATAGTCATTTTTTTCCTGTCATGCCGCCTGCTGATATAATTAAAATTACCATGTATATAAAGCAAAGGGCTGTGTGCAAGTAGAATTTTCTAAAGTTTACAATAACCTCTCTCACACATTGCTTCAAGGACTCTATGAAGTCTGTGTTCAAATGTTAAGAACTTTAAAATTGTCTACTAAATTCCACTTACATTTATATAGAGTAAAATACAAACAGAGTGCTGTTCCAATGCAAGAAAAAAATCCCCCTATATTTGTGGAAGGAAAAAAATAAAAAGCTGAGCATAAATCAGAAGCCAATAGAGACAGCACCAGGGCTTGATCCATATCTCTAAATGACTCACCAAGTAGGATGGAATAAATAAAATGTCCCAACAATAGAAATATTCAAATATCTAAATGTACATGTATGCTAGTATAGATAGAATTAACATAGATGCTGATCTAGAGGCACCTTGCTAAAGGTGAAAGTCTCTAGTCTCTTATAGCTGTATCTCTTCCCAGATGCTCAGATCCATGAGTGAGTCAGTAAGAACGTAGGAGGTGAAATGTGGGTCAGTGCATCAAAAAGAAAACAGGACATAAAATAAAATAGCATGTATAAAGCAAATATACTATAACTAGCAGTGCGGGACGGTGTTGTCCTTCTATTTTTAAATTTGTTATCCTTCTTTTTTGGCTATTTAGTTATGTAAAATGTAATTGTGTTATTAGAGCGTAAGGTGAAGAGGTGGAATTGTTGAGTAAATAATGTGTGTTAGAGGACACTATTGAGTGAAAGTGTTCTGTTAACTGTTCCAATAGCAGAGGAGTACACACGCATTGCAAAGCAATTTGTTGCATACACCTCTGCCACTCAAAGGCTTAACCCCTTGAATGATTGAGACTTGCAATGCATCCTGTCAGTGGCAAAGATGTATGGAATGACAAATGGCCCTGCCACTGAAAGTGTTAACCCTGTAAGTGGGAAAAGAGTTATGTCAGGCAATGTGGTGGAGACCTTTTTCCCACTGAAAGGGTATCAAAAGCAACTCAGTGGCAAAGAGGAATGCAGTGCAATAGGTGTGTGGCACTGAAGGTTAACCCTTACAGTAGCAAAGATGTTTACAATATGTTTCATAGGAAAACACCCACACAGGCAGAGACAAATGCATACATAGACATTTACATACACCTATACATACATACAAATATATAGACACATACATACATATTATTATACATAGACAGGTACACATACATAAAATGATACAATGATACAATGGCAAAGATGGTGAGATCCACAGAGGCTTATAGACTAAAACAACCTACAGAGATAAAGATCGAGGTCTTGCATGTGCTCCCAATATCGGCCCCAGCCAGGCAGTAAGTGTACTTGGACCGCTTTCCATGTGCAGCCCTGTTAACCCTTTGAGTGTCAGAGAGGTATATTGTGCATTGCTTTTGTGTACCACTCTGGCAGTTAATAAAGCAAAATATATTTGCTTTATACATGCTATTTCATTTTTTGATACTACGCGTAGTACCGTTTTATGTCCTCTTTTCTCATTGTGATGCGTTCTCCCACATTTCACCCCTACATGAATCAGAAGAAAGCCACCCTCATTCCAGTTTCCCAGAAACCCAATTCCACTTTTCCACCACAATCAGATCAAAGACAGCCAAATCTATAGCACCTGCAATAAAGAAAATGTTAGCTCCTGTTGTACATATGTCTATTCCAGGACTGGACATTTAGCTGTCAGGCTATAACTGGCATCACCCGAAAACAAGAAATGACCAACTGATAGGAATTGTAGTCTAAGAACGTCTGGATTAGGACCTGGTGAAATCCTTTGCGTGTTAGAGAGGTATCCAATGCAATGTGTTAGATACCTTTCTGGCACTGAAAGGGTTTATCATATGCAGCTGTACTTCATTTTGGATGCAGACGATCACAATACAAATTCTAGTTGCTGTTAATGTATATTTTTATTTTTGGAAACCCCTTCTTTGGAAATCTGGGTCTGACCTTGTCATATCTAAATAGTACTTAGCATAACGAGGGTATATTGAAACCAAAAAATAGGTAACAGAGAGTGCAACAAAAGAAATGAAAACACACACAGATACATAAATAAAATACATAAATATGTGCAGGGTGCAATTTGTATGGAAATGTTACTTCTAAACTACATCTTATAGGTAAAAGCAATAACTTTTGTGCTTTATGCTTCAGCATTAAAGTGTTCTTCCCTTTTTACATTTATATGGTATTTGTTCACAATTTTCTGGGGGGTTGTTAAAAAGTTTGGGCCACATTCTACAATCCTTTGAGTGTCAGAGGGGTACGCAACGCATTGACCTGCAATGCGTTGCGTACCCCTATGGCACTCAAAGGGTTAATCTTTAAAGATATTCTTTAATCAGTATATGCAGAATAACAAAAATGTTCTTTGAAAGTTTTATGGCATATTAATTAACACCTTGAGGACCAGAGATGTGTGCAATGTATTGAGAATCAATCCTTTCAATTCCCTTCTGATCCTTAAGGGGTTAAGCAAACAAATGAGAAGAAAAAAAATCATTTTAGAAACACTTGTGAATGCCAGATCAGAATCCGCAAATTACGTAAAGTGCAGAGCAAGTAGTTAGTACAGTGGTCTTCATAAATGGGACTGAAGAACAAGGTGAGGGATCCTAAATCACTGGAATAAGCACAAGGAGCAGGCAAACAGACACTGCACAGGACTCACTTTTAACACTTGGAGCACCAGAGAGGTATACAACACATTGAAACACAATGCATTGGATACCTCTCTGACACTCTAAGGCTTAAAGGAAGTCAATGTGGATCTAGATCAAGGCTGTCCAAGTTCAGTCCTCAAGGGCCACTAACAGGCCAAGATGCCAGGATTAACTGATTAAGCACAGGTGAGTCAGTGAAAATGAATGAGCCACTGATTAACTCACCTGTGTTTAATCAGGGAAATCCTTCCATCCTGGCCTGTTGGTGGCCCTCGTGGACTGAACTTGAACAGCCCTGATCCAGAGGGTTCTAGAAGATGCTAGACTGAGCAGAATATGTTTACACTGACACCAAAAGCAAGATAAACAAAAAGAGCGTTTTAATTTGCTCGAGATTTTTATTACAAAAAAATATACATTTTTGGCAATTTATAATCATTTTATATTTTTTTATTACTAATATTAGACAATGTACTTATACTATGTAAATTATTATGCAATTTATTTGGGAATCATTCATAAATACAATATGCCCCATTTGTTTTCTTTTTTGTTTTTTCTGAACTATTACATTGCTACAAACATCTAAAGCTGGATTCTCAATATCAGAATGTCTAAATGAACATAGAGAGAGCAGAAAAACTGGCTACGAGATGGCAAAAACGCGCAAATTACAAATGTTTTCTGGAAACTTCTTAAAGACCAAGGTAAATCGTTAATCTGCTCTGTGCTATAACATTTTGCATACCAGTGTGGTAAGATATAAAATGAATTCACGAGGTTGGCAATATATGATGAAACTAATTATTGATTACTAGTTGAAGAGCCCGTTACACGGTGCCAGTGGCAGGCGGTCGAGGGGCAGTCATGCACAGTAGAGACTGCCCAATGCGCGGCTGATACAGTGCCAGCCAGTCGCGGTGCAGTCATGCTCAGGAGAGACTGCCCGCGACGCGGCTGATACAGAGCGGGACGCTCTGTATCAGCCTCGTCATGGGCAGTCTCTACTGAGCATGACTGCAGCACGCGCAGCAGTCTCTACTGCGCATGACTGTGTCGTTACACACGTTTTAGCAAATTATTATATAGGATTAGTGACCACCCCGAAGATGAGCATAGAAAGTGTTTGAAATGCTTGTCTTCTTTTTTTAAAATCTTCCAGGCTGTAGGGCCAATACATTGCCATATTACAGTATAATATAATATCTTACACTGACATGGTTGCATGATATATAAAAAACAAAGCTGAATTTAAGGTACTGTTGACTGAAATCTAAAATAATTCCATTTTATGTAGTTAAATCTCTACATGGATATTAATGTAGTTAATGAGGCTGAAAAAAGACACGCGTCCATCAAGTTCTGCCCGTTCCAAATAACCCCTGTTGATCCAGAGGAAAGACAAAAATTGATACCGGAAAAGGCAAAACTTCTGCTCCTCGCTGGTAAAATGTAGCTGATTCAGCATCTTCATATTGATAAAGTAGAATTTGTTTGATCTAGAGCTCAAATGATGTGAGAAATCCAATTGACTGCAGTGTTTTTCCTTAATTGCCATTTTCAGTGATGTTTTATTGGTTGTTTGATTACGTCCCAAAGATGCTGAATTGCTGGAATGTGATGGCCCAAATAAATAAAAAAGACTCTTCTTCAAGGAATTTATTTCTCGATATCAGATTTGGTTGTAATGTAATTGAATCTAATGTCATTTTCAGAGTGTAAATGTTCTTGCATATCTTGCATACTGTTCCTTGTTGGTGTGTGATCCCTTTCTTTTAATACTATTAGTAATACTTCGTTTTATCTTTATTTTATTTTGTAGGCATTAAAAAAACATGAAGAACGATATAAGCCTTATCTCTCAAACCTTTATGGTTTGAGAGATATTCACAAGCAAAGTTTCCCCTCCCTCCCTTTTTACCTAGTGTAAGCCATCTCTTCTCAGATGTGGAATCTGGTTGTAAGACCAGACAGATAACAGAAGGGGACAATCTTCTTCCTATGAGAACAATGAAGGCCCTGCCCCCCTTTAACAAGTTTTTCAGGTTTTTCCCTTATCTTAATTGAAGATTGTCCCTCTCTGAAGTCTACCTGGGCACCTCCCTTCTGATCTGGCTGAACAGTGTTACATCAGTAAAAGGGGCGGGAGGGGGATACTTTGTCATTAAATTACTCTTGAACTACAACTCTGACAAAATTGAAATAACACTCCAGGGTCAAAATACTATGATGATTAATTAGAGCTGCTTTTATTATGAAACATTACTATCCCTTTAAACATATGGTAGCAATAGGCTTAGCACTGAAATTTAGTTTTTATTACAACAAGATAGAATTTATAAGTAATAGGATCTGGAAATAGAGGAAAGATAGAGATAAAATGGTTCAAACCTTACATCAGGGGCAACCAGTTTTGGACCTCAATATATAGGGGAATACAGCTTGAATTATCTTCACTAAAAACGTTCTGTCTTGGATGTTGGACAGTTCTCGGTGTCAGTGTACTCATACTCTGCTCAGTCTAACATCTTCTAGAACAGGGGTTCTCAACCTGTGCCCTCTGTGGCCACTAACAGGCCAGGAATTAGGAATTCCCCTGCTAAAGCGCAAGTGTGTTGATCAGAGGCTCATTCATATTGATTAACTCTCCTGTGCTTTCACAAGGAAATCCTCAAATCCTGGTCTGTTAGTGGCCACTGAGGGCACGGGTTAAGAACCACTGTTCTAGAACATTCTAGCTCCACAGTGACTTCCTTTAACACTTAAAGTGCCACAGAGAGGTATCCAATGCATTGCTTTCAAATGCATTGTATACCTCTCTGGCACCAATGGGTTAAAAAAATAGTCCTGTGCAATAACAAAAAACAGGAATGTACTCATAGGGTTAATAAGCAAATGAATAATAAGGAACGTTATTAAGAATATAGCGCTACTCACATTTCACAAATGGCACTATTAGAAGTAACCACAGTGGCTATCATCACCTGTTGATTATATTATACTGTCCACCACACAGATATCAATCCAGCTTGCTGCTCCCCAATCCGTACTACTTAAAAAAGAAGAGAAAAAAAACAGCAATAGTAGAAAACTATGGCGATTTAGCACCCAATAGTTTTCTACATTTTGCTAGTCCTGTGTACTGCCTGCTCCTCATGCTTATTCCAGTGATTTAGCATTCCTCACCTTCTGCTCTTGATTGTCTCCTGGAAACTAAGCCTGGCTTTATACTGTGTATTAAATCCACTGTACTGTTTGACTTTGCTTGCGTTGCACTTTTGGTTATGTCTTATGTGCATCCTGAATACATCTATCTCTGTGTTCTGCTTATACAACCTCTGCTGTGGTTTCCGTATTCTAGAAAATCTAACCAAGTATATACAAGGTCAATGCTAATAGTAATAACAATAATGATAATATAATAATAATAATAGTAATAAAAGAAATACCACCTTAACTTTATCCAGTTGTCAATTATTAAGACCACCACTAGGAAAATAGAGACTGAAGAGATCATACAATTTAGCATTCTGTAATGATGACCAAACAAATCTATCTATCTATCTATCTATCTATCTATCTATCTATCTATCTATCTATCTATCGAGTATATCATGTTACTGACTCATTAGGAAGACTTCAGTGGGTAGTGTTCAATTTCCTTGAGCCCAACCACAAAAATACTTATCCGCAGTACAGTCACGGTGCTTCAATTATCATGTGATCAGTAATGAAGACCAAATAATTACAGTATAAAGAGCCTTCACAGTGGTCTATCGTACAGTGGTGCAGACATTCATATAAGCTATAGGATCATTGTAATGTCCAGTTCCATGAGGAACAACCAATCAGTATTGGCAAACATCCTCTGTGCTTGTCCACTAAGCCTGGCAAATGCAACCACTTCTGCACCCCCTGAAACCCATTCACATGGTGTATAATTTTGGAATGCAGAATTTACTCTGTACCTGGAGATGAAACATTTTCTTAAAAAAGTGACAATAAAAATTGTAAAATGTTACTCCCCTGTTACTGGTTTACTAAACATCTAGCTAACACAGAACAATATAACCCCGTTAACATTAGGGAGGTTTCTAATGCATTGTAACAATTTGTGTTAGAGTCATGTAGCATTTATAGGACTTAAAAATATGTCATTAATATTGATATATTTCAGTTGCACAATGACAGACCCAGTTGTGACTAAGCTGTGCTGTAAAATGTATTAATATCTCCATTAGGAAGGAAATGCCCTAATTTCTGCAGTATAAAATGACAGTGTATCATTGCTCAGATGATGACACTAAAATGTTTCTCCTTATTAGCAAAAAAAAAAAAAAATACATTTCTTATTTAAGTAAATGAGGTTATGTAGAGTAGACAACATTTTGGCAGGCAAAGTAAAAAATAGTAGGAGCCATAAATCAAACGTGTAGGATTTAAACTGTCATAAAATCATGTATTATATCTGTAATTTACTACTGACCTTCAGCATATGAATCAAATATATTAGTATGAAACATCTGACACTACTTTCTAAAAGTTAAAAGGAAAGTTGAAGGTGACACAGATAAGTTTTGATAATAAACATTATAGAAGACAGGAAGCGTTCATGCATTGGCAATAAAAACCAAGATCAGTTCTTTATGGTGCCCTTCTGCACACAAGTGCAAGGAAAGTGAAAACAAGTTTAGTTGGGGGGAGTAGAGAGGCACCAACATGGTCCCCTCTTCAAAAGGTGATAGACAATGGAAGATATTATACTTGCATTGCTATATACAGTGGGCTTATATAAGTTTGGTTTTCCCAGGGCAGTGCCTTTTTTCAGCCAGGGTTATTAAATGCCTCAGTTTTCTGCCCTGTGAGACTACAATGCTGTAATTGGCTATTCAGAAGCCTATCACAGTGTATTGAAAACTTTGTGAGAACATGCTCTCAGCAAGTATAGAGAGTGAGATATGATGTACCCTATAGCTGGCACTCTGGACAAGCAACTCCAGTCCTCAAGTGAGACTAAAAGGGCAGGTTTTCCCTGCTTGCATACAAGTGGCTGAGTCAATGGCTCAGTCTCTTTCAGTGATCGATTAAATAAATGAAGGCACATATGCAAAATCATTTTGGGCCCCTAATGCAGAGCAAACTATTGAAAACCGAAACATTTTCTATTTTCTACTTTCAATGGGGCTCTAAATTTGGCTTTGTACCGTCTGCATTGGGGGTTGTTCAGCCCCTGGTAATAAAGCAGAGGTATTCTGAAAATATACACTGTTAGAGCTGTTTGTGAACAAATATTGTCTACTCTGCCCTAGGGATAGGCTTGTGGTGGGATTGTCTTAGTCCCAACTGGATGCCCATCAACTCACAATAATCCCAATGATCTTCATAACCATTCTTCTCTTTACCACCAGTACGCACACACAGTAACCTTGGAATATTATGCTCTTTCATTTGGATCAACAAAGGTTAATCCATCAACCTAATCAACTATGTAACTATGTAACAAAGTCTACAACTCACCCTAAAAATAAATTGAACACTAGGAAAGAATTTTTAAAAAGCACTGACCTCTTGGGTAGGATGTCAATGCTCAGTTCAAATCAACACAACAGTTTTGAGGAGTGATGGGAGCTTTTTTGGTTTAAAAAATATGGAATCCCTACTTGTGCACAGCTTTTGCTTAAAATTAATGCTTTAAGGGGGTGGCACAACTGCTAACTGAGATGGTAGCTTAGTCACGGAACTCTGTGAGGCACTAGCTCAAAGCTTTCAACTGCCGCAGTTATTTGGACTCAGGAGCACATTGAACTGCAGTGTCTTCTACACAGAGATACCCAGATGCTTTCTTGTAAGAGGAAGCTGGGTTGGCTGAAGCACACATCTGCAATTTCAGACTTTCTAGCTGTCCATCATATGCAAGGGCAGGCAACCGATAGTTGCTACAAAGACCAAACATACTCAACCACCAAGAGCCATAACTGTGAACTAGACATAGGTCTATTGTATGTCCCTCCTGCGGATTCTGAGGAGAATATTCCACATTCCTCTCCTGTCTCCTTATTGCCTGTGGAGCCAGGAGGGGGTGCACTGGGGCCTGGAGCATTAGACACCAAAGAAAGGATGGCTTAAGAGCCCTGGCAAGTGATATTAAGGTCACAGTGAGGGAAGAAATTACAGACCCGAAAAAGAATAAAAAAATTTGCAACCTGAAACAGGAAAATGAATCCATATTCCAATAGCAATACAACTTATAACAAATGATTTCCCAACAGGATGAAACTATCCCATTCCTAAACTATAAGTTAGACGACCTACATAACTGAAGTCACAGAAGCAATATTATAGTAAGGGTTCTCCCTGAATATCTCTTGAATAAGGATCTGTTCAACACCTTGAGCTCAATCTTTGCTGATATCTTGGGCCTACCTACACATTCACCGATATTGTTTGAATGGGTCTACAGGGCCTTATGACTGCAGAAACTCCCAATGACCCACCTCAAGGTGTCATCTGCTGTTTCTCCAGATTCCTGGACAAAGAACCTGTCATATAGAGATACAGGGAGATGGGTGACGTTCAGTACATGGGATCTACCCTGCAATTTTTATAAGACCTGTCCCCTTAAAAGCTCCAACAAAGTAGAGTGCTAAAGTCTCTCACTGAACACTGCCACAACCTTAATATTAAATATAAGTGGGGATTCCCATTCTGCCATATAGCAATGCATCAGGGGATCACGCCCATCTTTCACTTGGTGGAGGAGATTCAGTCATTCTGTGTATTGCTGGGTATACAGGTTCCACTCCTGGCTGCTCAGGAGCATGGTTCACCGAATGTACCTAGAGCACAGCACCCAGGTGAAGGGAAGGTTCAGCACGAATGCTGGATCGATTCCCAAGGTCCAACGAGGAAAAGAAATAAGGTGCAAGATCTCTCTCATGCCCCAGTTTTGATGGTAATGCCAACATGAAGACGGACTGTGGGGACTCTGGGAGCCTTACCTTATGATTTCCCAAGTATGGGCAGGGCCAGCTGCCTATGGGTACTTGACCCCTTGTGTGACTGCTACTAACCACCCTTTCATGGTGTTCCAGTTGCCAGCGCTTGTTCCTGTTATTCATGTGAATCCTGTGTATGACCCGGACTGCCTGACTACTCTGCCTGATCTGTTCCTGCTCTGTGTACCGACCCAACCTGGTTGACGTTGCTGCTCTGTGAACCGACTCGGATTGGCTGATGTTCCTGCTCTGTGTTCCGACCCGGCCTGGCTACGTTCCTGCTCTGTGTACCGACTCGGATTGGCTGACGTTCCTGCTCTGTGTACCGACCCGGCCTGACTGGCATTCCTGCTCCGTGTACCGACCCGGATTGGCTGAAGTTCCTGCCATGTGTATCTACCCGGCCTGGTGGGCGTTCCTGGTTTGTGTACCTCCTGGTACTACTGTTCACCCATCCTGAGTTCCGTTTGGAGGTCTTTCCTCAGTTGTCGACTACTGTCTCTGACAGTCACTGGTTGCCTCCATCTAGCACTGCACTTGCATTGCTGTTCTGTGACCCTGCCTCATTACCTTGCGCTATTATCCTTTCACTTCGGTGTCAGGATCTGTTGGTTGCACCCAGTATGCTTGACCTGTCCACTCTTACCTCCAAGGTTGGGTTTGTCTCTGGGCACCTAGGTCAGTCTCCACTGCTTGGCAGTTCTGTCCAGGTCTGAGCATTTGTTCACCCATCGCGGGTTGCTGCTATAGCGCTTCAGGGTCACAGTCTTCCCTGTCAGTCTGGGATTTTCCCTGAGTACTCTGTCTGGCAGTATTGTGAGTCCTCACTATTCGGGCATTCCCGTCATTGTTGCCAACAGAACCCTACAGCCGGTGGCCTCCGATAGGGCTGGTATGGCATCTGTCCGCTGGTCTCCTATCCTGAGCCTCCATTGTTCTCCACTAGCCTAGTCTCTCTTACTAGCCTGTGGGATAGTAGTGGCCTCCTCTGAGCTACCCATATTGTGGCTTATCGTTTGGGCCACTCCCTGCGTAGGGAGTCTCCGTAGACCTCTGCACTACTAGGGCCTGCCAGCACCCCTTGACCTAATAGTATCTCTGATTGTCTGCTCTTCCAGATTCACATGAACTGTGACCTGACCCGTGTCTCTCTCTCTCTCTCTCTCTGTGGGAGTTTTGATGGATGTATGCTGATGTGGTTCTAGTACAGGAAACCCATTTTCCATTATTCATTCCCCCCTCTGACAATAATCGATTTTACACCATGGGCTGGCTGGCTTCTAGTCAGGACAATAAGAAAAAGAAGGGGGTGTGATACTGATAAATAAAGATGTTCCCTTTGAGGAAAGGGGTACTATGCGTCATCCTGAGCCAGGTATGTGTTTGTGAAGGGTCTCCTGTTGGGATGCCATTCACCTTTGAATCTATTCCATGCAAACATTTTTTTTGGCCAGTATGCTCAATAAGCTATCAGAGTTTCAGGAGGGTCATCTTATAATAGGTGGTGACTATAACATCCCTTCGGACCCCTTGGTTGATTGCTCAACTGGAGTGTCTTGTGTCGCCCGCTCTACCTTATATAAGTGGCATGATCTTCTCCCTGAGTAACACCTGGTGGATTCTTGGAGGCTTCTGGAGCCCTCCATATACAACTGTACCTTACATTCTACCTCTCATGATCGATACAGGAAGATTGACTATATCTTTATGGAACAATATCAGATAAATACACTCAAACAGGCCAGCAAAGAGCTATTCACATGGTCTGACCATAGTCAAGTGTGGATCAAGATCCAAAGTGCTCAGAGTCCAGGGAGGGTCAGTGCCTGGAGGCTTAATGAGATACTGTAGGAGGATGCCCATGCTAGGGACCTTATTGAAACTTCACTTACTGATTATTTTAAAGCTAGTGTAAACAATCTGACATTCCCCATTGCAGTTTGTGAGGCCATAAGTGAATCCACAGCTGGAATTGTATTGCTTGGGCTAAACAGAGATTATTGCTCATCAATACCCTTCTGAATAAAATAAGGGAACTGGAAAGATTACATAAAAGTAAGCATGCAGACAGAACCGCCAACACTCTGGCAGCTTGTAGAGTGGAGTTGGCTCAGATTCAAAGAGCAGGGGTACTTTAATCCCTTCATTGCCATAAATACACAAGGTAAAATGTGTGGTAAGATGTTAGCTTGCTTGATAAAGATTGAACAAGGTTAATACTACATTTTGGAAGTTGGAAGCAAAACTGGGTCCTGGTGCACTTCCGTTCCTGACATGGTGAGTGCATTCTCTGAGTTTTTAGAGTACTGTATCATTTAAAAGCTGGCAGCCTGTGGAATGACTCTATCCCTCCTAGAACTCTTATCTATGTTTTTTTAGATCACGCAGATCTGGCATGTCTACCACAAGATACCTTGGATTTGTTAGAATCGCCTTTCACAGAGTCTGAACTGCACTCAGTACTTACAGCCTCCTCTCTGGGGAAAAGTCATGGCCCAGATGAATTCCCTACTTCTTATTTTAAGAAATTCTCCTCCGTGCTGATCCCTCATATGACGAAAATGTTTAATGTGCTGGCCTTGGGAAACCCCTGGTCGTCTGAGTCCCTCGAAACCTATATTGCTCTTGTTTCCAAGCCCATTAAACACCCTATGGACTGTGCTAGCTACCGTCCCATTGCCTTATAATCTTATCACTGTCCCAAAAAAAATAACTACAAAAGAAACTTATTTCCCCAGACTTCTTTAGCACAGAGATAATAACAGCAAGATCAGGAAGGAACTTGGACCACAGCTGCCTGTGTCTTTCAGATCAAATCAGCCAGACAGAATGTTGGGGAATTTGGGGTCAACCTCCTTTGCTCCCTTCTCACACCTCCGGACAGACACATATAACACAGAGATAATATTTGCAAGATCAGCAAGAAACTTGGACCGCAGCTGTCTTTGTCTTTCAACTCAAATCAGCCAAACAGAATGTTGGAGTATTTTTTTCGCTTCTCACACCCTCAGACATGTATAATACAGAGATAGTAAATACAAGATCAGCAAGGAACTTGGACTGCAGCTGCTTAAGTCTTTCAAATCAAGTCAGTCTGACAGAATGTTGAGGCATTTGGGGTCATAATCTTTTGCTCCCTTCTCACATCACCAAACATGTCTTACATAGAGATAATAACTGCAAGATCAGCAAGGATCTTGCACTGCAGCTGCCTGTGTCTTTCAAATCAAATCAGCCAGACAAACTGTTAGGGTATTTGGAATCAACTTCCTTTGTGCCCTCCTCATACCCCAGACATGTCAAACACAGAGAAAACAACAGCAAGATAGCAAGGAAATTGGACCACAGCTATCTGTGTCTTTCAAAACAAAACAGTCAGACCAAATGTTGGGGTATTTGGGGTCAACCTGCTCTGCTCCCTTCTCACACCCCCAGATTCTCACAGTACAGACATCAGGCAGAAGCTTGAATCACTGCTGCTTGTGTCTTGCCAGTCAGTCAAACCGAATTTTGGGGTATTTGGTGTTAATCTCCTTTCTCTCTTCTTCTCCCCCAGAGTGACCCCAGACTCCCCTAACACAGAAAACAAATGTCCTACATAAAAGACTCACTAAACTAAGTTTCAGCTCTACTTTATTTGCCTATATTCTCTAGCACAATTATTAGGCGCTTTCTCTTCCTCTCACAAACACAGAATGCCATTCTGTGAGAGCTGGAACCCTTTATATGCCTGCAGGAAAAGAAGAGAAAATTGCCAAGTGTTAGGGAGAAATTCAGTCTTCTCACTGATTTCAATGCAGGAAAAAAAAACGTTTGAGTGCCAGAGGGGGACACAATGCATTGCAAAGCAATGCACTTCATCCTTCACTGGCAAGGAAAGGGTTAATACCCTCTTGTCAACCTACTATTCTACTTATTAGTAAATATTCTTAGAGTCTGTCCTCCCAATGCCAGCAATCAGCCGTAAAAAAATGCAGGCAACTAAAGGAATGCTATTTTACTATTGTCTGTGACCAGCCGTAATGTTGAAGCACATGTTTAATGAGACAACATGAGAATCTATCGCTGTTATGCAGGGCAAGATCCTCATGTTGCTCTTTTCATTATGGCGACATGCTGAATGTGGCGTGTAGCTGCACAATGTTTTCAATGCAATGTTTTAAAAAGATACCCTCTGCAGGTATGCCCACCATCCTCCTTTCTTTTCACCTTGGCTCAGATGGGTGAAAAACACATTGTTTCACACCTCAGATCTAAAGAGTTAATAGAACTGGAGCAATTCTGGGGAAAATCAATTTCTTCTCAAAGTGTTGGTGATCTCTCCTTAGGAGCAAGAAATGGTTGAAGAGCCTCCACAAGTAACAAATAAAACAATACAATTGACAGATATTGGGTTAACTCAAGAAGATGTCATGGGAAGACTGAACAAAATTAAGACCAACAAAGCACCGGGTCCTGATGGTATACAAGGGTTCTTCAGGAACTTAGTGCAGTGTTAGCAAAACCCCTATATTTACTCTTTAAAGATTCTGTTACCACAGGCTCAGTGCCACAGGATTGGCGAAGAGATAACATAGTGCCTCTATTTAAGAAGGGAACTAAAACGGAACCTGGGAATTATAGACCAGTGAGTTTGACCTCTAGTGGGAAAACTGCTAGAAGGGATAATAAGGGACTATATTCAGGATTACAACACAAAAAATAAAATCATTAGCACAAATCAACATGGTTTTATGAAGAATAGATCATGCCAAACTAATCTTTTCAGCTTCTATGAGGAGGTAAGCAGTAACCTTGACAATAGCAAGGCAGTAGATGTAGTATATCTAGACTTTGCAAAGGCGTTTGATACAGTGCCACACAGAAGGCTGGTGTATAAAATAAGGAAATTGGGGCTAGGAGATAACCTTTGAAATTGGATACAAAACTGTCTGAAGGATATGGAACAGTGTGTGGTTGTAAATGGAAAATTCTCCAGTACAGTTAAAGTGGAGAGTGGAGTACCTCAGGGTTCAGTATTAGGTCTGCTGCTTTTTAACATGTTTATAAATGACCTGGAAATAGATATAGAACGCAAAATATCAATATTTGCAGATGATACTAAATTATGCAAGGTCATTAATTCAGAACAGGATATTTTCTCTCTACAGAGGAACTTACATACAATGTCAGATTGGGCAAACATTTGGAATATGAAGTTTAATGTGGGGAAGTGTAAAGTCATGCATTTGGGAGGAAACAATCCCAAGGCTACTTATAAACGTAATGGAATCATTTTAGGGGACTCATTGCTAGAGAAAGACCTGGGTATCCTTGTCAACTACAAACTTGGAAACAGTGATCAGTGTCAAACAGCAGTAGCAAAGGCAAAGTCCTGTCTTACATAAAAAGAGGTATTGAAGCAAGAGTGGATAACATTATTTTGCCATTATACAAATTATTGGTAAGACCTCACCTTGAGTATGCAGTGCAATTTTGGGCACCGGTTCTGAAAAAGGATATACTAGAACTAGAGAGGGTACAGCGGAGAGCAACAAAATTAATTAAGGGAATGTATGACTTGACATATGAGGAACGACTAAACAAACATGGTTTATTTACTCTAGAGAAAAGACGACTAAGAGGAGACCTTATCACATTGCACAAGTATATGAGAGATCAATACAAGGATCTCTGCGGTGAGCTATTTATTCCAAGGACTGACCAGGTGACCAGGGAACACCCCTTGAGATTATAGGAAAGGCGGTTTCAACTTCAGGAGAGGAAGGGATTTTTTTTACAATAAGGTCTGTTAAATTGTGGAATTTCTTGGCCAAGGATGTGGAAATGGCAGATACAATGGATACATTTAAGAGAAGATTAGATAAATTTCTTTCAAAAGGGAACATACAGAGTTATACTGTTTATCAGTAGGCTGATCAGGAAGGTCTGATAAAGACTAATTTAATTACTAGCAGGAAAGCTATAAATTCTCAGTTACTGGGGTATGAGGCGAAGGTTGAACTTGATGGACTTGTGTCTTTTTTCAACCTAATTTACTATGTTACTATGTACTATGTTACTATGTTACTATTAAAGGGAGAAGATGCAATAAGGTATAATAAAGAGGTGATAAGTGATAAAGCGCAGATAACTTCTCCAGTTAATTTCTTAAAGGGATAGTAATACTTCATTTTATCTTTATTTTATTTTGTAGGCATTAAAAAAACACAAAGAATGATATATGTCTTATCTCTCAAACCTTTATGGTTTGAGAGATATTCACAGGCAAAGTTTCCCCTCCTGCCCCTTTTACCTAGGGTAAGCCATCTCTTCTCAGATGTGGAATCTGGTTGTAAGACCAGACAGATAACAGAAGGGGACAATCTTCTTTATAGGAGAACAATGAAAGCCCTGCCCCCCTTGGCACGTTTTTCAGGTTTTTCCCTTATCTTAATTGAAGATTGTCCCTCTGTGCTATCTACCTGGGCGCTTCCCTTCTGATCTGGCTGAACAGTGTTACATCAGTAAAAGGGGCGGGAGGGGAATACTTTGTCATTTAATTACTCCTGAACTACAACTCTGACAGAATTGAAATAACACTCTCCAAAGTCCAAATACTATGATGATTAATTAGAGCTGCTTTTAATATGAAACATTACTATCCCTTTAAGTGGGAGAGATCTTAGTGCATAGGTCCAATAGAATAACATTGGAACTGGAGAAGTGATATCACTGGAGAAGTCATCTCCTCTTCTTCACCTGTTTATCACACGTTAGTGCATAACCCCCAAGGTGTTAAAATCCCCATGTCAACCAACAGTATTTGGGAAAATGTCTACTTGTTCTCTGTGAACCAGCTGATTTACTCCAGAATTGCTTTAGTTATCATAAAATCAGCAACTAAATGTTTATCTACCCCTTGGTTGCTACATTGATCTCCAGGGCATACAAGAGGTTAATCTTATTCTCAGACAGAGAATTAAGTGTCTGTACTATGAAAATACAGGGAAAAAATGGAAGTTTAAAGGGACAGTAATTTTTTATTTTGCCATTACATATTCTGCAAGTGCATAAGAGTAAAGTCAAATTTCCTATAGTTTTCATATTTTTTTTTTCATATTCACCTATATTTTTAAATGTTGAAGTTGCTGACAACTAAATACCTGAATCTGTTTCCAGAAAGGTTCCTGTGAAGGACAGTGATACAATGTAAAAAGACACAATATAAAAAAGATAGCCTATAGAATAAAGAGCATTAAGTACTGCAGAGATGGTGTTACATTGTATCAATTTCATGCTTCGATGGTCGAATGACCATAAACCTCTCTGGAAACACAGATGAATCTTGCTGTCAGGGACAGAATATGAAAATAAATACATTAATTCATTCATGCATTTATTAACTAATTCATTCATTCATTCATTAAAACCATATACAATTTGTTATAGAGTTGCAGAATATGTGAACTCAGAAGTTTACTATCTCTTTAAAAAGCAGAACCTATCTATCAGATGCCCTATTCTATTTTACTTACATAAGAATAAATTAGTTTTGAAAGAAAAACACAATTTATGTTAAGACAAGAGGTTCTGGAGGGTAGCAAGATTATGCATAGACCCACTGTGATCCATAATGAGGCTACTGCAGGGTGTGATGAGTCAGTGTGGGCCATCATTCCTGTGGGACATTTCTGCCCCTCTTGCAGTTGGTGAGTCAATGACTGGTGGCTGGTTTGAGGGTCAAAGAAGGCTCCACCCACTATAACTTTAATAAAATTAATAAACTGGCCGTGTGTGTGTGTGTATAAAGATAAACGTTACCTTTTAAGGACTAGAGAGGCGATGTGCACCAAACTGGTCCTTAATGGGTTACACCTGTTACAATTTTGAATGTTTTCAACATCAAAATATACAATGCTAGAGCATAATTTTCATCACTTCTCACAGGCCAATCACAGCTCTTCCCTAATTCCATCTCTAGGAGACTCTGCAATGAAGCAGAGTAATTTAAAGACAGGTAAGTGTTTTAATAGTTTCTTAAAATATTCCTGACACCTCTGCAAAGATAATTCCACTCTTACAGGCACTATAGTCTTAAAACATAAATGCTTTCATTTGTAAAGGAAAAAAATTATATGAGATTGAAAGAGTAGTTGTAGGAATTTTTCCTGCTGAGAAAAACAAGAGTGCTCCTTGCCCTTTAAAGGGTTCTTTATTTAAAGCGGAACTTTCGCATTGTATAAAGTCACCCTCCCATAATTAAGCATATGGCGACTAGCAACTATCAAAAGTACCTGATTCAAAAGTAATCCTTAATCCTCTGACACTGACGGCCAGGTTAGTGCCATCTGCACGCCTGCGCCGTCAGTCCCTTCTGGGTATCTTAAGGTAACATGCAATGCCTCCTAGAGGAGAACGGGACTGACAGCGCAGGCGCGCAGACGTTTCTAAGACAAGATGTCTGCACTGATGCCTGGCTTCCGGTCTCCGAAGCCTAAGGATTACTATAGAATCAGGTACTTTTGAGATTTAATAGAACTATTATGAAGCTAGTTGCTATATTCTTAATTATTGGAGGATGACTTTATACTATGTTCCACTTTAAATGTTATTTCATCTCAAACTATCTCAAAGTAGTACAGCTGTAACTATCACATTCTTTCATCCAGTGGCTCCCCTCATCCACAGACGTCCATAAAATACATTTTTGGACATTGCCTGAATTGTCTGGACAGCCCATGGCAGGTGATGTGGTTTGGGGGCAGCAAAGTGCACCAAAAGGAGACAAAAATCAAAGTGACTTATATGGAATGTTTAACCCATTTAAAGGTAAAAAGGTGCTGAAGTAATGCACTGGAAACGTCTTTAGCATTTAAGGGGTAAAAAAATTACTTTAAAATAATGCTGATTTAGGAATTTTTATTTGTCCCCCATGGTGCAATTGTTTGTGCCGGAATTGCACTACTTTTCTTTATGGGGATGTCGCTTACAGTTTTGTTTTTGTTTTTCCTTAACCCTTTAAGTTCTATTAGGGGAAAGTATCTAGTTGTGAAGCAATGTGTTGCTCACCTGTCTTGAACTCAAACGGTTAACTAGAAAAATGTAAAAGGGTTTGCACTTTCCAATATTATATAGACTAACTAGCTGAAGAGCCTGTGTATACAGGATACAGTGCCAGCCGGTCACGGTGCAGCCATGCACAGCAGAGACTACCCGTGCCACGGCTGATATGGAGCGTCCCGCTCTGTATCAGCTGCGTCATGGGCAGTTGCTACTGTGCTTGACTGCAGCACACGCAGCAGTCTCTACTGAGCATCACTGCATCTTTACAAACATTTTAGCGAATTATTATATAGGATATTTAGTACATGCTTCTTTCATCGGCTATGGTGTCTTGATTGCAGGTACACACTTTATCCCTACCATTTCCTCAGGTCATGCAGCTGCAATTGAGCTGGATGTATTTTCATTATCCCAAAAGTCTGGACAAAAAGAAGCAATGGGCGGTCACATAGTTTTGTAGGTATTGCAAACCATATTCACAGCTGACTCTTATGGCGAAAGATTCAAAAGGTCCTTATAACTGATATTGTCTGTAATCAGTCTGAAAAAGTTTTTACACCACACTCTGTCAATTCTCAGACATATTACCATAATTTTTTTGGGCACAATTAACCCATCTCCATCAAAGGGGAAAATCATTATTAAAGTGTGTGTGGTCCAATCTACCATCATATCGTAATGTATTTAAAATATATATATATATATATATATATATATATATATATATATATATATATTCCTTTAGCTGTCACTTTTTGCCTGGTTTCCATCATTTTTTTTCTGATAAAATAAAAATGACCTAAACTTGGAGAAGACAAATCAATGTTAACTCTTTGAGTGCCATAGGGGTACGCAACGTATCCCTCTGGCACTCAAAGGGTTAAAGATATTTTTAACATTAGAATTTTTAAGGGCAATTTTCATTAAAGTCATCTTATGGACATTTTTAATTGTTTCTGATTTTCAGACATGATAGATTTTACTTTTGAAAATACTCCCCTTCTTTTACCAAAAACTCAAGATCTGACATTTTTTTGATTATGGCAACTTTTTGAACATCTCGACTATATGATGTTATCATAATTTATGGTTATATTTTCCAACCCTTTGAGTGCCAGAGGGGTAGCTAATGCATTGCAAAGTAATGCATTCGATACCCCCTCTGGCACGCAAAGGGTTAACCACTGGGATGCAGGAAACATCTCCAATGTAATGCTTTGCAGTGAATTGGAGTTGTCTCTAGCATCCCAGGGACTGAACTACTAAAGGTGAAATCATTTAAAAATAAATAATATTACAATGCAGTACAGGAATTTTCCTTCTGAGTAAAACACAACTACCTTCAATGATGAGAGAGCCTTTATTCAAAAGATATTGCAGTTCAAACTGTGAAGACAATACAGAACACTTACCATAAAATTCTATGGAGAGCTTCAATCTAGGGTTCACTCTCACAGAGAACTACTGAAAAAAAGAGCTTACTTGAGATACACCCCTCTGGTCTTTAACAAAATTAAAAGGAAAAAAAAAAAGAAAGAAACAGGCCGAGCTGAATAATTTTTGACTGCTTTATCTCCCTGCAGAAGATGTAGCCTTTTATTGTTAAGTAGGAAAAAAGCCATCACTGTCCCACAACATGTTAGAAAATGTACACTACCCCTAAAAGTAAAGTGCAACAATACTACACTAACACTAGCCTAACACCCACAGCTGTATAAAACTTACCTTCCATCCACTGTCCATTTTCTTCTGTCATCTTCCCTTCTTCTTCTCTTCCTTCTTCTTCTCCTCTTCTGTCTTCATCTGTTGTTAAACAAGTACCTGTAAAAATATAAACAATTCAAAATTACACATATGTAATACAGTAATGTATTTGTTAACAGTTTGAGTGCCAGAGCAATGCTTTGCGTACCTGTCCAGAACTGAAACGGTGCTGGCATTCAATCTAAATAAAATAATCTGAGGGTCGATGCCAAATAATTGTTGGCAAATCCATGTGTAGTAATCATAAATCACCCCCAATGAGTTTAGAAGGGATCCTTCCAAATAAGAAATATAATCATCAAATAAGAAATGGTAAAGATGCTGCCACTGGCAGGATTGCATGGCAAAAATACCCCCCTTGGTACCTGTCGATCCTATGCTCAAGCAAGTCTGTGGGAACGTTGAACAGAGACTAGCTTTTATTTGGCCAGTCTCTGTTCAAAATGGATTCCAGCTTACTATTGGCTGGGATGTGCGCTTACACACCTCCCGGTTAATCAGCTACTATCAGGTTTTATCATCCCCCCCCCCGCTAGAAGCTGATTGGCTAGAAGCTGTATGATGGCAGTTGGAGTCCAACAGCAGTTAAAGAGACACAGTATCTAACAGAATCCCATGTGGGGTCACAAAGTCATTTATTGCATTGTATCAGGTTGCTGTGCTTATTAATAAACAATCTCCACCAAGGATATGAATAGACTTGGACACACATTTTGTGCATTGCATGTTGACAGATCGTTTTATTCAGTGAATAATTGCCAAAGATTCTACAAATGTGATAAAGGCCAAACATTTTCCTTTTGCTACCATTTATGGTTCATGCTTTCAGTTGTAACAGCTGTCTCCTTTTGGCGGGGAACAGAGGCAAAATACTGGAAATTCATTATGGACACTTACACTGTTTATAAGACAGAAGCAGATGCAGGAGTAACACTGGTAAATAGTTTTAGACATATTATACTAGTATTATATTCTGTATGTTGGAACATAGAAATGAATTGAGAAAAATCAGATATTATATAAAATGAAAATCCACTGAGAAATCAAAATAAACATTATCTGACTCAAATTGGAGTCTTTGACCAAAAGATGTTTCAGCTGCTATCCGCTATTCTCCAAAATGAGTATAACTTCAGTTTTGTTTGGTATTTGGAGAAATGTTCCCTCTGATAGCTGAAACAGGCCAACTCTGTAATACTTCAATACCTGTAAGAATAATACAAGCGTTTTACATGCTACACTAAATTAAAGGAAACAGTAAAAACTGTAATTAAATACAGACTTTTTTCAGGTTTTGCCACAAAACTGGTATGTTATCCAGATAGGAAGATTTCTATCTTATGACGTTCTCTATAAGTTAAATTTGTAGTGTACACTGCATGTGTGATGAATTTGTACTGCTGAGTTGAGAGATTTTAATTGTTACATAAATGTGCTGCACAATTTAGGTCAGGTTTTGCTCTCCATCTGATAGGTGGCCGTTAGCTGGTTAGGGATTATGGGAATTGTGGTCCCAATAACTGTGAAGCCAAAGGTTGCTTACATCTCTAATCTAAACATTTTTTTAATCTTGTATGCTCAGAATCAGGGTCTTAATTTACATATGTGAAATAATAAATAAACCCGTGGCAAAAAAATACAGAATTTGAATTATAGTAATTTATAATTAAGGGAATATTGGGCTAAAGCTGTCCCCCAAAAATATACATTATAATTGTCTGATTTATCAACAAATGATCACATCTGAAATGGCAGATCAAAATATTGCTATCAGTATTCTGCCTCAGTGTTTACTCTTAGAAACCATTGCAAAGGTTTCCTAAATTTTCATACAGATTTATTTGAGAGTCATTTTTAAACAAAGGCCTTTAAATGGGAACCATATTTGTGGGAATAAGTGGTCTAGGTAAGTTCCTTAATGCAGCAGACAGATATATCAACTCAAATATGTTTGAATAATGTCAACAATTACCTGTATTTGTTGTGCACTATTCTCTGTCTGTATTTAGCTTCCATCTTCACAAATTCAACAACAGACAGATTTTATCTTTGACATGAACCTCTGAACCAAACTGAGATGCTGGGAAATAAAGTTAGGGAGTGGAGCTAAAGAGTGGAGCTGTCAACAGGAGTAACCCTTGTTGCAGCTAGGGCTCAGGTTAAAAATGCTGACTGCAAAGCAGATTGTTTCCCCCCCAGCGGAGCCAAGAGAAATGCAGGATAGGTTACTCAAGAGCTGAAAGAAACCGTACGGGTCAGAGGAAGGACCACTTCCCCTTACTCCCTATCGACTTTGAAAATTGAGAGCAGGGAGAAGACAATAATACATAAAGGAGCAAGAGGTATGCCAGAGAGGGAAGACACATACAGGCAGAGACAAAGCCAGGGAAAACAGCCAAAGATGAGAAGGAACTGAGAGCCAGGCAAAGAGTTGAAGCAAAAGAATAGGAGAGCAAGCTAAAGTAAGGAAAGCAGACTTGAGAAGGAACTGAGATCTAGGTGAAGAGGTGAAGCAAAGAGAATAGGAGAGTAGGTGAAAGCAAGGAAAGTGGACCTGATAGGGAACTGAAAGCCAGGCAAAGTGTTGAAGCAAGAGATAGTAGGGCAGGCAAAAAGAAGAAAAGCTGATGTGAGAGGAAACTGAGAGCCAGGCAAAGAGTTGAAGCAAGAGAATAGGAGAGCAGGCTAAAGCAAGGAAAGCAGGGTTAAGAGGGATCTGAGATCTAGATGAAGAGGCAAAGCAAAGAGAATAGGAGAGCAGGTGAAAGCAAGGAAAGTGGACCTGATAGGGAACTGAAAGCCAGGCAAAGTGTTGAAGCAAGAGATAGTAGGGCAGGCAAAAAGAAGAAAAGCTGATGTGAGAGGGAACTGAGAGCCAGGCAAAGAGTTGAAGGAAGAGATAGTAGGGCAGGCAAAAAGAAGAAAAGCTGATGTGAGAGGGAACTGAGAGCCAGGCAAAGTGTTGAAGCAAGAGATAGTAGGGCAGGCAAAAAGAAGAAAAGCTGATGTGAGAGGGAACTGAGAGCCAGGCAAAGAGTTGAAGCAAGAGAATAGGAGAGCAGAGTAAAGCAAGGAAAGTGGACTTGAGAGGGAACTGAGATCTAGGTGAAGAGATAAAGCAAGGAGAATAGGAGAGCAAGTGAAAGCAAGGAAAGTGGACCTGAGAGGGAACTGAAGGTCAGGCAAAGAGTGAGAGCTCCACCCCTTAGAACCATGAGCTGGGCTAGTTAGAGTCATAGAAATGGAGCCCCACACATGATTCTAATGGGAAATGAAAACCTTCCCAATGTAGTAGTTCAGTTATAAACTACAAGGAATTAAAATGTAAAAATAGTAGACTGCAGTATGAATGACAAATTCCCAAGCAAAACTCTTCTATTAAACACATTTTTAAGTTATAGTTCTACTTGCTGCATTGATGGTTGATGGTTAACAGAGACCCTTGAAAGACTACTGTTACCTACCACTTCCTCAATGTAATAATGGCTTGATATAAAATGGCAATATTCTGTTCCAGAAAACATTTATAAGACTAAACTAAACCATAACAAACTGCAGTTGGACTTCCTCTCATGACTTACTTGATTGTTGATATATATATATATATATATATATATATATATATATATATATATATATATATATATATATATTTATACAATTCCAATTGGGGTTGGGATGCACTCACTGATAATAAAAATAGTTGACCTGGGTGCACATCGTAAGTAATAAGTGGTCCATACAGTTTCAAGTGGAGAGATGGCACTCACAGGGTCCTTTTTTCAAATGCACAGAGTTGCTTTATTGAAATCGACGTTTCGGCTATCACTTTAGCCTTTATCAAGATAAACTGTATATATATATATATATATATATATATATATATATATATATTATTCTGCTGCCTTCCAAAGAAGAACCTTCTTAATCAGCACATTTTGATGTCCAAATAAACTATCTTAATTTTAATAGTATGCCTGCACAAAATAGTGCTTAAAGGGGTCATATTAATTGTATCAATCTATTAGCCAATTCTTATTTAGAAAACTAGTTTTTGATGTATTAAATTTATAAATTGTGGTAATTGAAGTCATAGTGTGCACGCACCTCTTGTGTTAGCTCTACATTACCTTCTCCACTCATTGACACTGAACCCTTTCAGATCTAGGTGGGGCTGGCAACAAAACTGCTGAGCAGTGTCCATGAATGAGGGCACTAAGATTGAAAATGTCTGTACGGTATCAACAAAATGATGATTTTGAAAGCTATTTTAACCCTTTGAATGCCAGTGGGGTACCCAACACATTTAGAATCAGTGTGTTGCATACCCCTCTGGCACTCATTGGGTTAAATCATCAAAACAGTTTTTAGGTGACAGCTCTGGTATTTATAATATATTAGAAAGAGTACATTCAACAAATCGGGAAATAAGAGAAATTACTAAGGAAGAACTAGAACATTTCTGTCAAACCTGAGATGCTTTATTTATAATGAGGAAAAAGTCTGAGATACACTTTGATGATCAATTCAAATGCTGAGAAGATTGCTGTTTTGACTGTATCAAATCAGAACAAATCTATAAACTCTCATGTTACTCCAGCAATCTTGCTTTATTCACATAGTAAGTAAGTACTGGTAACCCACTCCAGCTGTCCTGCCTCATTAACATAATACATTGTGGTAACCTAAACCCACTCCAACAGTCTTCCTTCATTTACAGAGTAAGTAGTGGTAACCCGCTCCAGCAATCCTGCTTCATTTACAGAGTAAGTAGCGGTAACCCACTCCAGCAGTCTTGCTCCATTTATGGAGTAAGTAGTGGTACTCCACTCCAGCAGTCCTGCCTAATTCACACAATAAGTAGTGGTAACCTACTCCAACAGACTTGCTTCATTTACAGAGTAAATAGTGGTATCCCACTCCAGCAGTCTTCCTTCATTTACAGAGTAAGTAGTGGTAACCCGCTCCAGCAGTCTTCCTTCATTTACAGAGTAAGTAGTGGTAACCCACTCCAGCAGTCCTGCTTCATTTACAGAGTAAGCAGTGGTAACCCACTCCAGCAGTCTTCCTTCATTTACAGAGTAAGTAGTGGTAACCCGCTCCAGCAGTCTTCCTTCATTTACAGAGTAAGTAGTGGTAACCCGCTCCAGCAGTCTTCCTTCTTTTACAGAGTAAGTAGTGGTAACCCACTCCAGCAGTCTTCCTTCATTTACAGAGTAAGTAGTGGTAACCTGCTCCAGCAGTCTTCCTTCTTTTACAGAGTAAGTAGTGGTAACCCACTCCAGCAGTCCTGCTTCATTTACAGAGTAAGTAGTGGTAACCCACTCCAGCAGTCCTGCTTCATTTACAGAGTAAGTAGTGGTAACCCGCTCCAGCAGTCTTCCTTCATTTACAGAGTAAGTAGTGGTAACCCGCTCCAGCAGTCCTGCTTCATTTACAGAGTAAATAGTGGTATCCCACTCCAGCAGTCTTCCTTCATTTACAGAGTAAGTAGTGGTAACCCTCTCCAGCAGTCTTCCTTCTTTTACAGAGTAAGTAGTGGTCACCCACTCCAGCAGTCCTGCTTCATTTACAGAGTAAGTAGTGGTAACCTACTCCAGCAGTCTTCCTTCATTTACGGAGTAAGTAGTGGTAATCCACTCCAGCAGTCCTGCCTAACTCACACAGTAATTAGTGGTAACCCACTCCAACAGTCATGCATCATTTACAGATTAAGTAATGGTATCCCACTCCAGCAGTCTTGCTTCATTTACGGAGTAAGTAGTGATAACCTACTCCAGCAGTCTAGGTCCATTTATAGAGTAGGTAGTGGTAACCCATTCCAACAGTCTTGCTTCATCTACAGAGTAAGTAGTTGTAACCCAGTCCAGCAATCCTGTCTGATTTACATAGTAAGTAGGAGTAACACCATGCAGCAGTCCTGCCTTGTACAGATCAGCAGTAGACTAAGCAGGAATGACAGAAGGTATGCAGACCTTGCCCTTTCATTTTCTCAGTGGCTTTTTAAGCTGTAAGCAAACATCATATACTTTATTTGCAAATAATAATAAAAAAAAAACCAATTTGGCGTTGTGAAACAGCCATTTCATGAAAATCCCAGATTATATCAATAACTACTTTCAGTCAGTCATTCAGCACTGATGAATTAGAAAATTTGTAGGGCCAGTACAGATTACCAAGTTTCTTTTCCTGCCATCTGGTTCCACTCTTCCTGGCATTCTCTGCCACACTGTAGTATCTACCAGTCCCCAAGGCTGATGTATAAAGACAAATTGAAGCAATTCTGAGGCAATCCAGCTCCACTATAGGTGACAAATTGTGAAGCAAGGCACTGGAGACCTCTATTGTATTTAAGGGGTTAAAATCCCATTTAAATGAAAGCAAATTTGGGGATTTTTTTTTGTCATGCCCTATGATATATCTGGTTTGCTCCAGAATTAATCCAGTTCTTCTTAGCAGATAAGCGTCTCTGTTGTTGATAGCACTAGAAGGAAATCCATGTTTCCTTTTACCTTGTGACATTTTTATAAGGTGGTGTTTCACACTGAGATGAACATGGGTAATACATAATAATTTGCATTCATGATGGCTCTTTCTAATAAGCAAAGAATGAATTTGTGTAAATGGCCAACTAAATGAAGCCCGGCTGTACGTTCATCTCAGAAAATTGTTTTCCATCAGATACTTTGCAAATCTTCAACCTTCTTGTGCTACACAATAGATATGTTACATTTCTTCCTTACTGTCCATGAATGTAGCTCAACCAGGTTTCATGAGAGGTACAAAAACTTAAATGTCTCTATAAACCTGAAACTAAGACTGTTTTACTCACAGTTTTCTGGACACCACTATGGCCTATATGCACAAAGAAAGTGGAGAAATGTTGGGGGTAAACAAACTGTAACATAGAACAAATAAAATTTTCCATTTGATTTAAATGAGGTATTAAACCCCTTGAAAGCTAGAGGGCAAGATACATTCCAGAAATGACCATAACACTAGTGTCTTGAATGTATTTAACCGCTTTGTTCTTTTTCCTTTGTCAATTCATTTCCCCTTTCCTTAGGCTAGACATAAGCTAGTCTACCGATGTAATAATAAACTTGCTCTGATTATATTCAGTATATACTTGCTTTATACTGCCTTGTTTCTATTGATTTCTTTGTAATTCCTTTATTCTAAATAAAGTTTAAAAAAAAAAAGAAAGAAAGCTAGAGAGCTCTCAAATGCACTGCTTTTCAACACACTGGAAACCTCTGTAGCACACCTTTTTATATGAATTTCTCCACTTTTGACTTTTGCCAGGTGTGCATAAAAACTAATATCCTTATCCCACCTGACTGCTTCACTTATGAATACGCTCACATTATGTCTTACAGTTTGTGCTATTTAACAATAATGTTGATCTTTATTAACCTGTTTTGTTAATCGAAATGCTTGTAATCCTCTTGACCTTCAATAAAGCTCTTTAATAAAAATAATAATAATAATAATAATATCCTTAGACTACAAACCTACTGGCAATGTAGTTTATCTGAGATATGACATGTTTAACCATTTAAGATTTAGAGGGTTGTTCAGCACAATCCTTCACAATGCATTTCACACTCTACTGGTCCCTGAAGGGTTATATGTCACTGTCCAGGACCTGAAAGGGATCCTTTGGCGCTGGTGGAGCTTTCTTTTGTATAGTAGGTACCGCACTTGTTAAGTTTGTGTCGGAAGGGCTCTGAGCTGCCAAATCTTCCATCGCAGTTGATCTCTATAAAATAATTGCCAACATTAATAAATGAGGAAGCTGCCTTATCATAATATAAATAATCTTATGATGACCGTGTGTGAGCATGCATTTGATTGACAGATTGTTGATAAATCGTGCCCCTGTGAGGGGAGGGATAATGGGTGAGTGAAATTGTATACCTCGTTGTGGATCCCGAGTAAGCTCTAAGTCCAGACAAAGAGGGTGGTTGAATTCCTCTGGGGTATTGGCCAGTAGAGATGAGTTTGCACCAGAACCGTCTGTACAAGCCTACCCCTAAGAGGGGCAATGATCCTTAATATTCATGTGAGGCAGAATGCACCTGGTCTATATCCTCCAGAAGAAACCCTTTTTTTTTTTGGGGGGGGGGGCTAAGAACGCTAAGCCTTCTGAAGTGTGGGTACCACCTACTTCATGATGACTGTATGTAGTAGCCTTATGACCCATAAGTGTAAAATGCCAGGATGACGTATGTCAAAAGAAGAAAGTCTGGACAGTTGATGAGAAGAGCCTGCTGGTCCTTGAGGAGGTAAGGTGAGAGTTGTTGGATTCTGTTGTAGGTATGGTATAGGTTTCATAACCTTGGAATAATGTGATATATATGATATCTTTGGCCTATCCTGTAAGGTGAAGGGTGACTTATTTACTGCTGAGAGGAAGCATACGTGTGACCTTTGATCTCCATTGAGAGGTAATGTGTATTAGGCCTTCAGCCTCTGTGAATGGAGGTAAGGTGTGAGTGACCTTTGGCCTCTGCCAATTGAGGTAAGATGTGAGTTGACTTTCGGCCTCCATGAGAAGGAAAGGTATGAGCCTCTGCAAGGAGGTAAGGAGTGAGTGACCTTCAGGCCTTCATTAAGAGGTAAGGTGTGAGTGACCTTCGAGTTCTGCAGAAAGGGAAAGTATGATTAACCTTCGGCCTCCGCAAAGAGGTAAGGTGTAATGACCTTCAGTCTCCACGAAAGGGAAGGATGTTAGTGTCTCTAGCCACTATAGGGGGCGGGTGATACCACAGCTGACGTCCTCCGCAGTGAAGAGAGGGGATGAGTACCTGGTAACCCTTGCGCAGAAGAGCATGAGAAGTGGCCAGATATGATTAGGCCAGTATTTGTTTGTTTTTTGTTTTTTTTATTGGAACACTTCTCAGATCTTGTGAGATGTGACAATATATATGAAGGACCTGTCTAAGTTACAGGTTACCTTGTTTGATACTTGTTAGAAGTTAAATGAGGGTGGTGTGCCCTGTAGAACTTACGTATAGGCTGTAAACTGAAGACAGAACAAGAGTTGTAATATATTTAAATATACACATACCCCCTCTTTTTTTTTTTTTTTTATTACCTTAGACTTATTGAATGTAATGTGTCTAGGATTGGTAGAGCCATTTCAGTGAAATTGATAGGTATTAAACGAATAAGGATGAGGAGAGTTAGAGACTGACCCATCTTAAAGTATCTGAAGTACATTTGATAGAAACACAATGGTGTATGTATGTTGCATAAGCTCGTGGGTCAACAATTCTATTTTTTTTTTAATATGTGTATAGTCACGTAACTAACCGAATGTGTATCAAAGAAGTAATATTCTTATGAGTTTCAAGAAAGACCTGTACTGGGTCGCACCCTATGTCAGATTTATGGGGGGGGGGGTTTCACCAACAAACATGACACCATTGCTCATACCAATCTTAACTCAAGGGAAAGTTTTATTTGTGGTCACAGCTTACGTCACTGTATATGTATGTTAAGTTACTCTTGTATAAGATGAAGAATGCTACATGTTTTGATATAGTCGAACCCACAATGTACATGGTCATGTGAATACGTACGTCGTCATAAACATAGTGGGATGAGGTAATTTAACAGAATAAGTACATTATTTACTAGAACACATAAGAACTGCAGCCTATACCAACATAAGCCAATGGCAGCTGAGTGCTATTGTAACGTATGCTAAATGAAACCTAAGC
This sequence comes from Rhinophrynus dorsalis, assembly GCA_037306005.1. Classification (NCBI taxonomy): domain Eukaryota; kingdom Metazoa; phylum Chordata; class Amphibia; order Anura; family Rhinophrynidae; genus Rhinophrynus; species Rhinophrynus dorsalis. The sequence goes on along the minus strand of CM074726.1, from coordinate 129,755,141 downwards.
TTTTGAGAAGTGTAAGCGGCTTGGATGACGATAGACTGTGATAAAATGTGTCTCACGGTTAGTGTCGGGTTGAATCCGTTTATGGTGCTGACGTAGTGTCTGTATGAAATGTCCATAGACGAAAGTGAAAGGATCTTCAATACAGATGTAATGTCTGAGCGTACCCATTTCACGAGTTGGAGGCACGGGAGCAGTGTGACCAAGCGCCGGTGCATTGCAGAGCACTAAGTTCTACCTGCATTCCCGATGATTCCCCCATGATTTGGTTAGCCACACAGGAGCAATGTGGAGATATGGTTTTCGAGGGAAGCAAGAAGGAACATAGGGCCTTAAGCAGCAACAGGTATCAATAAGCGACCCCGACCATCGACACATGGCGGCTCTTTTTCCTTCGGTAGTGATATCTGACGCCCCGACTACCGATGCCCTCCCCGCTTCTGTCGGCAGATTTGAAATAATGTATAGTTATGCAACTGTGAATCATGCCCTCGTCTAGTTGCATAGTCTCATTGATAGGAGCAACTACCGCATACCTTTCTTCTAAAGAGATATGTAGCTGGGAGTGCAATGGAAGGCTGTATCACTTGGAAGTGATGTCATGTCCATATAGTACCGGGATCTAGCAAATGAAGCGTTAGTGATGGGGTATTCTTAGCTTACTGTTACAATGAAAATTATTATTATTATTTTTTTTTTAAATAGTAAGACAAATAATGTGACTTACGATTTAGAACGAGTACGGCTTGATGCACTGGATGCACCGGTTGTGGTTACTCACGTGATGACGGTCTTGACAAGACTGACCAGAGGTAGAGGAAGTGGGCTGGAGGGTTTATATAGTCCTCCAGCTCCTCCCACAATTTCAGGCACCACCTTACATTTGTCTCTTACAGTGCAATAGGTCTTCCCCTATAATTGAACTACTTTCTTTTTTTTACATGCAGGCTTATGTTTTTGATTTATTAAAAACAAAATTATAAACCTTTGCATACCAGAGGAATGTACAGTAAATTCCTTCGCAATGCATTGGTCACCTTTGAAATTTCAGTGACACAACAACAGTAATAAATTATCAGGGAGACTTTTTAGCAAGTAGTTTATTTATTGACATTTTTAAACACATCACTTAAAGTACAAAATATGCTTTAAAAGCATCAGAAAGATAAATAAATGTCATCCTTGAAGATACATAACAAGCATGATGTTTCATACAATAAGCTGCCAACTTTAACAAACGAAAATGGCAACATCATTACCCAGGAAAACAAGATGAACTGCTAATGCTGAGAGTTTTGTTGCTTTTTTTCCTCTTACAGTAAACCTATTGAGAGAAAGTTAATATTCATGTAAACAGAGTATTCAAAAAGAGAAGAACATGAATAATTCTGTCTCTGTATGTCCAAGGCAAAATATTATTCCTCGTGTGGGTTTGCATTCTTTGAAGAATATGTACATCATGCATAGTATGTGATATGTTCTATTTTCATGGTTACGGATATCAATGACCAATAATATTTTTCTTTGACTGCAGATGTGAGCAGGGCCGGATTTGCCATAAGGCAGAGTAGGCATCTGCCTACAGGCGCACCCCACAGAGGGGCGCCTGTCATTGGAATCAATCATTTTTTTATTTAATTTTTTAAAATATTTTCATTCACCCTACCCGCTACCTGCCTGCCTGCCGCCTGGTGAGATCCTGCTGTTGCTTCCTCGATGGCTTTTTAGTAATGCAGAGCGCTGGGAGATAATATCATCTCCCAGCGCTCTGCATTCCTAAAGAGAAGACTGCGCAGGAGCAACGGGAGCTACAGTTCTGTGCAGAGGCAGGCACAGACTTTTCCTGCCGCTGGACCACCAGGGAGGTAGGAAACTGGGCAATGTGGAGCTGATGGTGCAAGTTGGAGATGATGGGGGTAATGTGAGCGCAAGTTGGAGCGGATGGGGGCAATGTGGAGATGATGGGGGTAATGTGAGGGCAAGTTGGAGCTGATGGGGGCAATGTGAGGGCAAGTTGGAGCTGATGGAGGCAATGTGGAGATGATGGGGGTAATGTGAGAGTGAGTTGGAGCTGATGGGGGCAATGTGAGGGCAAGTTGGAGCTGATGGGGGGCAATATGAGGGCAATATGGATATGGGGGCTAATGTGGAGATTTGGGGCATTGTGGAGGTGTCCAGTGGAGATGACCAATGGGGGGGGGCGCTTCAGATTTCTGTGCCTCCAGGCTCCTGAGATGTAAATCCGGCCCTGGATGTGAGCTGTAAGCCTGGCTGAGATTATGACAATATTATTATTATTATTATTATTATGTAAATTATGTGCCAGGCTTTCCACAATTAAAGCAGCTCTAACTGTACCACAATGACTTACTTAGATACATGTCCTTCAAACAACAGTTTTTATAGGTATATTTATCTTTCTATATTTGAATTATTTGAATGATATCTGCACTTTCCTTTTGAAGTCTGTCTCTGAATCACACCATCTCACAGTAAGGAATGGTCTTCAGTAAGTGAAATGATTATAAGGCCCATCACACTATCAAATTATAAAATAAAATGATATAAGCAATTGCTCTGTGTAGTACACCTACCTCAGCAAATGTTTCTGATAAACAAATTAAAAGGCACTAGTTCTTAAGTTGTCTTTTAACTCCTTGGATGCTACAGCTATCTCCAGCACATTGCTAAGCATGATTTTGTCTTGGTTTACAGAATCAATGCAAATACATACACAGAGTCAAAGCATGCATTCCTCTATGTGGAGCAATACTTTTTAACATTGTCCTCACGGAATCAGCCTATAGCAAATACCTCCATGTAATCCGTTCTCTGATACAATGGGATCTCCAGACTTTCTCCTGGAAAATAAACAGACAGATATATGGATAGATAGACAGATAGATAGATAGATAGATAGATAGATAGATAGATAGATAGATAGATAGATAGATAAAACAACTATAGTAAAATCCACTGTCAACTTGTCTTATGAGATCATTCATTTCCTCAAGGGGAATTACCTGAGCACTATCAGGGATGAACAACTTGTGGCTCTGCATCTCCCTTGGACTATAATACTCACAAAGTGTGACAACAACACAACAACTTTTGCAGCATGTGGGAGGGGGCATGTGTGATTGTATGGTGCAGATATGTGGTACAGTGAACATGATAGAGATGTATAGTGGCCAGTCTGTCTGGTGTGTCTCAATATAGATGTTTCACCAAACTCCAATAGTTACTTTTTTAATTCCTTAACATTTGGAGACAGTAGAAATGTCAGCAAAGATTAGGCCTCTTCCTAATAAAGCCAGAATAAACCTTAACTATAAAAATGCTTTCTACTAGAAAATTACAATGTGAATAATAAATATACAGTATATAACTAGTGTTGAGCGAGCATGCTCGGCCGATGCTCGGATCGGCTCGAGCATCGCTCTGCTCGGCACATGGCGGTACTCGTACGAGTACCGCCATGTGCTCGCCCGGCATGTTCGGGTGGCGGGGATCTGTGCCGAAGGAGGCACAGATCTGAAGACGCTCCGCTGGACCACCAGGGACTGGAGGTAGGGGGCATTGCGGAGATGAAGGGGGCATTGCGGAGATGAAGGGGGCATAGCGGAGATGAAGGGGGACATTGTGGAAGAGGGGCATAGAGGAGATGAAGGGGGACATTGTGGAAGAGGGGCATAGCGGAGATGAAGGGGGACATTGTGGAAGAGGGGCATAGCGGAGATGAAGGGGGACATTGTGGAAGAGGGGCATAGAGGAGATGAAGGGGGACATTGTGGAAGAGGGGCATAGCGGAGATGAAGGGGGACATTGTGGAAGAGGGGCATAGCGGAGATGAAGGGGGACATTGTGGAAGAGGGGCATAGAGGAGATGAAGGGGGACATTGTGGAAGAGGGGCATAGCGGAGATGAAGGGGGACATTGTGGAAGAGGGGCATAGCGGAGATGAAGGGGGACATTGTGGAAGAGGGGCATAGAGGAGATGAAGGGGGACATTGTGGAAGAGGGGCATAGCGGAGATGAAGGGGGACATTGTGGAAGAGGGGCATAGCGGAGATGAAGGGGGACATTGTGGAAGAGGGGCATAGCGGAGATGAAGGGGGACATTGTGGAAGAGGGGCATAGCGGAGATGAAGGGGGACATTGTGGAAGAGGGGCATAGAGGAGATGAAGGGGGACATTGTGGAAGAGGGGCATAGCGGAGATGAAGGGGGACATTGTGGAAGAGGGGCATAGCGGAGATGAAGGGGGACATTGTGGAAGAGGGGCATAGCGGAGATGAAGGGGGACATTGTGGAAGAGGGGCATAGAGGAGATGAAGGGGGACATTGTGGAAGAGGGGCATAGCGAAGATGAAGGGGGACATTGTGGAAGAGGGGCATAGCGGAGATGAAGGGGGACATTGTGGAAGAGGGGCATAGCGGAGATGAAGGGGGACATTGTGGAAGAGGGGCATAGAGGAGATGAAGGGGGACATTGTGGAAGAGGGGCATAGTGGAGATGAAGGGGGACATTGTGGAAGAGGGGCATAGCGGAGATGAAGGGGGACATTGTGGAATAGGGGCATAGCGGAGATGAAGGGGGCATAGCGGAGATGAAGGGGGACATTGCGGAGATGAAGGGGGACATTGCGGAGATGAAGGGGGGCATTGACCAGGCACCCTCCCCTCATCAGAGCAGGGGGTGCCTGGTGTAATGCTCGTGTCGCCCCATTCAATTCAATGGGGCTCGGGTGCTCGGCCGAGCACTCGAGCCTCAGGGGGTGCTCGGTCAGAGCACCCGAGCATCGGGGTGCTCGCTCAACACTATATATAACCTCTGTAAAATGAGTTTACTGCATCGCTATGACCCTGTGTATCTATACTTCTCCTTAGCTATGAGTCTGACAGGGCAGTGATTCTAAACCACAGTCCTCATGTATCCTACCAGTGCATGTTTCAAGGTTTCATTGTCTGAGCACAAGACATACAGGATTCACACTCAAAGGGTAAAAGATGTCATCTCTTGAACAAAGGCAAAGGGAAATAATAATAGGGATCATTAGGATTTTCTGGCCATAGTAAGGGTAATGAAAGGTTATTATTAGTTGGTGTTGCTTCCACTTTAATGCAGGCTTGGTAAATTCCATTTTAGATGCAAATGATTATGATTCACTTTTTGGCAACATAAGAAACCATACATGGGAATAACAGAATGTGTACTGCATGTGATCTGAAAATGTTTGATGAGTGTTGATTCACTTGTCTTTCTACACATGGTAGGAACGTATAGAAAATAATTAACATGAATGTGGAAACCAACTGCAGTAACACTATAATCTGCATACTTGACAATATAAAAAAAAACAAAAAAAACAAGGGAAGCTTTTTCCATGGCCAGTCACATTAAAAGGTGTCATTAGTGGTGTATAGTTCCGGATAACATTATGCCAGCAGAAGTACTCATGCAACAGTGTTCAAAATATTAACAGGTAGGAAGCATATAACCATTTGACATTTTACTGAGAAACACCTAGAAAATTAGGCTGAAATTATATTTTAAAACCAGGGACAAAGCAAGGACAGCAGTATCCAATGATGGGGAGCCAACTCTCTGGACTGTCCCTAGAAGTCAGGGACGGTTTCCTGCTTTAAAGCTCTAGAATTGCTGCTTGACATGATAACTGTGTGATGTGCCCTATAGAAGGGCCATATGCTTAAAACACAAGTGGAGGAATTAGGAGCAAAAGCAGCTGCACTATAAGAATGAACTAAAAAATACAACTGATTTGAAAAAAAAATCTTTAAACCCTTTAAATGCAAGAGAGGCCTTCATTTTCTAGCAGAGGCTTCTCTGACATTCAAGGGTTTAAAATGCCCCATTGAAATCAGCTGGGAGTGCTGTGGTACACACAAGGCATGGGCTATGGTATGGGCTTTGGGGTTGTGAGGCTTTCAAATGCCACCTCAGCTGCAGCAGCTACTCCAGGAGCTAGCTTTACAGGGAGGTTGCACTTGGCCACAGCACCATCCAAGCCTACGACCACTGTGGTTAGAAAGTGCCCCAGCTCGGGGCTTGGGGCTGATTCAATGCCTGTGGGGTCCCTGCAGACTTGGAAGGGGACAGAAAGCAGCACTCTTTAAGGGCTGGCAGTGAGGTTGGTGCAATAGGTATTTCAGAATATTGTGATGTGCCCTGGAGTCAAAGGAGGTGCAGTAGTAGCCAACATGCTTGGTTCAGGCACATCTGTGCCAGCCGCATTGCTGCATTGGGGCTCTCCTGAGCCAGAGGATCACCTCACTCACATAATTTTGTTACTTCTACTGTTATTCATCTTTCTTTTGCAGATAGATGTTATTCAGTTATATGGTTCCTAAGCTTTGCTATCACTGCCCTTTTTCATCCTTGTATCATCAAGTATTATAGTCCTGTGAGATATACTGTTTAACTCTGGTTATTTATTTGCAAGTTCTATATATGGGTGGTCAGGTGTAGGTGCCTTTTTTGAGGAATTTTTAGTTTTTTTTAAAAACAATTACGGTCTATGGTGAAGGGGGATTTTATACAAAGTGTTCAACTCATCTTACTTCTAAAGGTGAGATAGATGGGCATGTGTCTATAAAATATGTCTGACATAACATCAGGCCACATGGTATCATATTGCAACGGTGATTAATATGCCAAAATGGCATATTAAAATTGTTACATGTTTAAAATGTTGCTATGTAAAACCTTGCTTGTGTAAAGAGGGTGTTTGGTTAAGGTTAGGTTAGGCCAGTTTAGGGTGAGGTCAGGGAAAGTTTATGTTAGGTTGGTTTAGGGATTTTGTTTTAATAAGGTAACATTTTTAAAGTCCAACATTTTAACGGCTCCAATTTGATTCAAGTTACATTAAATGGTGTCATTTTAAAAACGCAACATTTTAACTGCTCTATTTTGACTTGAGCTCACAAATCAGAGACATTTTCATAGTAAACCAGCCCACACATCACGTTATATATATGTAGATACCTTTGCAGAAAGAAGTGTAAGTTAACGGATGGTATTATGTAAAATAAAGCATTTCCAGGCATTTTTTTTTCTTGCATTGCAGCTTAACAGTTCCTTGCTTTGAGCAATGAATATTCATCTGCTCCATGCACAACCCTCCAAGGCAGTCAACTAACCACAAGAGGCTTAAAATGTCCTTCCCAGCCCAATTCCCCCTGGTATGTGGCTATGTTTTATCCTGTCCAGTCTGAGCCCATCTGTAGATTGGATAATTAACATGAATTGTAAAAAATCTAGGAATTACTGCAAATTGTGAAAAAAAGGTGTTTGTTTATCTATGAACTACCTTTCCAAGCCTTTCATTTGTCCCCAGCCATGTCCTTTGGGAGTGGAGGACGCCTCTTGCGAGCCATGTGTCAGTGTTTACAATGTAAATAAGAAATCCCTGTAAAAATATGACTACCGAGACTGCTGGATCACATACAGTATATTCATTAGAATATGTCTCAATCACACTGTTGTGTTTGGATTTTAACCAGATTCTTACAGATGGAAAAGCTAAAGGATATGTCAGTGTATATTGCTGACACCAATACTGAGGCTGATGCACTAAGCTGAGCTGGAGAAATGATGGAGCACACCAGGTGCACCCTAGGGAACACATAAATATTCTGTGGATTTAAATGGGGTTATGTTTTAACTCTTTGACTGCTAGAGAGGTCTCCAATGCAATGCAATGTCATACCTAGTATTCAGAGAGTTAGAAGGAAGAAAAACAACCGTATATTAAGAGAAAACACATTGTTCCCCAAATTGAATGGTGTTTGTAACCCTTTGAATGCTAGAGAAGTCTCCAACACATTGTGAAGTAGTTCACTATAGACCTATGTAATATCTAAGGGGTTAAAAGCCCCAGTTAAAACGCTAAGAATCTGTATTAGTCCCTATGGTACAGTTGGTTCGCCCCACTAATGATCAGTCTAGTCTGATGTACTTAGAAGAACGAGCACTATTCTGGAGCAAACCAATTGCACTATAGGGAGGAAAATAAATAGTTTGAATGATAAGGTGTTCTCCACCACATTGCAAAACAATGCACTGGGGACCCCCAGCATTAAAAGCCACTTAAATCAATGAAAAATGTTATATGTCCACTATGGTGCACTGGGTTCACCCCACAATTGCTCCAGTCCTCCCTAGTCCATCAGCCTCACTGGACTGAATGTACAGTGACAGTTCCGCACTATGTCTGTAGCTGTAATCAATTCTATGACTTCTGCCTAACATCGATTTACCATGATACATACACCAGGATTCCTCCCCTTAACCTGACTTGTACCAAGATAAGGGCAATGGGGATATCTGTGGGTGTTTGGCATGGTCCTTTCCTCTATGCATTCTTTATGGCTATGTACTAAAAAGGGCTTAGAGAAAATAGCGCGAACGTGCGATATTTCCCTGAGCTTGCAAATGGGACTGACATACAGGGAAACAGAGTTCACTCACACCATTTTCTCTACAGCTTTTTTAGTGTATAAAAGAAATGGTATAAGTGTACATTATTTCCCTTCATGTGCTATGTTCTGGCATACAAGGAAACAGAGTTCACTCATGACATTTCCTCTATATGCATTTTATAGTGTATAGAAAAAATGGTATAAGTATACATTATTTCCCTGCATGTGCTATGTTCTGGCATAGAGAAACAGTGTACATTCACTACATATCCTCTATGCATTTTTTATTACCTAGAAGAAATGGCATGAGTGTACAATATTTCACTGGGTGCGCTACAGTTCTGTCATACAGGGAACAACTGTATATTCAATCCATTCCCACTATGCCTTTTAATGCATAGAAGAAATGGTGTGGATGTACGCAATTCCCCTGCACATGCCATGGGGCTTGTTGGTATTAAAGTCATATGATGATGGAGATTGTCCACCAGAATGGATTACAGTGCCCATACCATGTAGTGCATGCCCTGAAGTACAGCTACTGGCATTAGAAGATTATAATACCAGTGAAGATGGGCTGGAGAATTCATACTTTTACTCCACTTTGTCCAACCATCCCTTTAATTATACCATACATTGATTTAACACTTTGGATGCTATAGAGATCTCCAATTCATTGCTTGAGACCTTTCCAGCATACAAAGGGTTAACTCATGCCATTGTGGAGACATCTGCAGGTTCACCAGCAAAGAATCTTATAATCCCCACTGATAAAAATTAAAGCTTATCTACTCCATTGCCTCATAATGAAACCAATTTATCCATACGTGATTTTCTCCTTTCCACATGACTGCATTTAAAATGTAACACTAAAGAATGTAAATCTTTGTTTTCTGCTCTCTTTTATTATTGTTCTCAGCAAATATTCCCGTGCAAATGAACAATGGTGGTGGTTAAAACAGGGACAGAGTCTTGCATAGAAAATGCTCCTTCTGCTGGGCCCACAGCATAAATTTGATCTTGTAATTAGTATTCAACTCAGCATCTTGGATAGAAACCAATGTTGCAGCCAAGAGGTGGTTTAAATCACATAAATCATAGATCAATGACAGAATTCTAAGCAATGGATAGATTACAAAAGTAAGCTTTAGTTAAAAATAGATTAACTATTTCCCTACAGAAAAAAAGCATTTGGAAATCTCTAAATTGGAAACAAATTAAAGGGAAAAAAGGATTATATTTTTGTGTGCTGAATTTATGTAAGCAAGACACTATTCTCCGCTATTATTCACAGAAAACAGAAATACAAAACAAATCAATGGAAATGTTGTAAATAGGGCTGAATTCTCACACCTAAAAAAATCCTAATTACAGCTTCTGAATCACTCTATGGTATCTGAAAATCTTAATGAAATTGTTTACTGTGAGGAAATAGATTCTAATTCAGTAAGAATGGGGAAATTACTGCCAAAATAAATAAATAGGATTATTTTTTTAATGTTTTCATTGCATGTAGTAGTATAATGGATAGAAGATCTCATCAAATTTCTGTCCAATTAGATGTCTACTGGCCTACGCACAAAATGAAAAGAGGAATTAATTCTGGGGCAAAACAACTGCATTAGTGGGGTCTCCATCACCTAACTAGCACTGAAGGGGTTAAAGGTCATATTTAACCATTTGAGTACCTTTTGGGGAATTTTTATTTTACCGCTATGTTGCCATTGGTTTGCTCCAGAGTTTCTCCCCTTTTTGTTTGAACATAGGGTACTATATGCCAAGGAAGTAATTTGCTCAATTAAAATAATAATTTGAATCTCCAAATGGATTTTTAAATTGTGAATTACATGATGGGGTGTGGGGAATCCATGCATTATAAAGGCTGCAGGGATTCGGAAGGTGTGGGGTGAGGGCAGGACTTACCAATGAGCAGAGTAGGCAACTACCTAGTGTTCCAAGTTTTGAGGGAGGCTTCTGCTGTACTGGCCCCACCCACATTTGGAATTGAGGGTGTGGTCAGAGAACCCTCATTGTCACTGCCCCAATTTTATACCACTCTACAGGCTGTTTTTTAACCCCTTGGATGATAGAGTGCCTGGGATGTAAATCTAACCTTGTGTGAGGTAATAAAGGATGTAATTTTTGCTGAATAATCTATATGTATTCCCTTGTGACTTATTTTGCAAAAAACTCTCAGCTTCTTCTAGATACATTCATTGGAAAAATGTATTGTGTTTTCAGCTGAGAAAACAACTGTATTTTCACTGTTGGGAGGTGGTTGGTTACAAATGTATTACCGTTCAAACTTTTTTAAACAATAGTTCATCTGTTGTTGTTATTATTATCATTATTGTTATTATATATATTATTGCTATTATTTTGCATACTGTGGAAGAGGCAATCACTGGCTCCAGGTCTGCATAGACTGTGATAATAAAAGCTCTAGTAATTTGTGACAGTTTAGATTGTTATAACTTTGGAATAAAGCAACTGCCAAGAGTAGGAGAACCCTAATTTTACTCAGCAGGAAAATACCTACTATATATGGTTTCTTGCATAAAACTTTTCTAATCCTTTAATGTCACTTACATAGATGTCATGATCTGAAACATAATCTTAGAAAACATTAACCCAGACTCCCTTCTTTTCTTTGAATATTTCACTTAGTGCATGTCAGACAATAATTACTTTAACTCACTTTTGACCCAGGCTGATATGAACCAGATATTTAAAGATACAGAATTACCATACCAAAAACTATCTACTACTGTTTTATAGACAATTAATAACATGTGGTTCAGAAAATGTAGGAAAACCACTACGCTGTGTAGAACATATGTTAAGAGTCTTAAACTTTGATTCTAGGCTCTAAAGTCTGTTAAATTTCTGATTAGTGTTCCCATGTGAGTGAGCTCAGAATGTTTACGTATCTTTCTATTTCACAATATAGTAACATGGCTATAGGGTAAGGCACTCACTGTAAGAGAGAGGCTGATGAAATAAGATGGATTGGGTTGATCATAGGGCAAATCAACTACACAATAGGGGGCAGAAGCAGATAAATATTCTCCAAATTTCCATTGAAATAAATGTTTTTTTTAACATTCAACGGACTAAAAGCCCAATTTAAATTAGTTGGAATGTTCATTTATCCCTGTGGTACAGATGGCTTGCTCCAGAACCACCTTGGTTCTTCTTAACCCTTTGAGTGCTCGAGTGCACACAATGCATTGCTTCACAATACATTGTGTATCCCTCTGGCACTCGAAGTGTTAATAGTAAACAATACCCAGGTGTCTTGTCAAAGTACATCAACATACAAGTAATACATTGGAAGTCATGAGTTTTGCAATGCATAGGATATCTTTCTGGTGCCCAAAAGTTAAAATATCTTATTTACCGTACAGGTCCTTACCATGCAGAAGCAGTAAACTTCTATACTTAATAAATAAGATCTTTTAAAAGAGAATGAAGTCCTCCATGAATAGTAACACCCCCACATACTTATTTTACTATGGCCAGAATAGCCTAATGACCCATAGGAATGTTGTAGTTCTTCCTTTGTTCAGGAGATAACATCTTCAATCAGCCTTGAGTGTCACGTTCATGGACATGGATCTGACTGTTTTTAGCAGGACCACAGAAAATCGGTCTGCTCACTGCATATGGCAAACTTAACCCTTTGAGTGCCACAGAGGTATCCAATGCATTTCAACATTACCTACTTCAGTTGAAATGACATTTAGAACTGACTGAAGATGCTATCGCTGGAACAAAGGCACAACTGCAAAACTCATACGGGCCATTAGGATTTTCTGGGCATGCTAAGATAAGTAGGGGGTTCTTATTAGGAGATGTTAGTTCTCCTTTAATAGCTGTGAGTGCCCCTTCCTACTTAGAGATATACTGATATCTTGCTTTCGGGCAAAAGCTGACACTTCCATTATCTGGAAATGAAGAAACACGATCAAGGGGCTCGCAAAATGAGTAATCTTCACTTATCAACCAGGAGTCGTCCCCAGTGTACCTGATCTCAGTAACACCAGTATACACAACGGGAACAGTTATAAACCTTGTCCTGACTGGGCAACTCGTGTCTGAATAACTAAAAAATGGAATGATGACATCTTAATCATTAAAAGGTATATACATATATTATATGTGCAATACTAAAAATATCAAGGGCTGCACAGACCCCCACAAAGATCGCAAAATGCCTCAACACATTTCTCTGTATGATACCGCTTCATCAGGAAGTAAAGTCCAACTATACTTGTTCCCTATACAACTTTCCTGATTCAAAAGTGAAGGTTATACATGTTGAGCACTCCTTGATCACATTTCTAGTGATGGTAGAAAAATTTTGCCTCAAACCAAAATCGGCAAATAACGGTACGTCTTGCTTGGTGAATAATGTCCTGTGAAAAGTGCTGTTTTTCAGCTTTTTTCACCTAGTTCATTGCATTGAAATCAATGGGAACACTGAATTTACATACAACATACAAATAGCAAATGTTATTTTATTTCCCAAAGGCATAGTATAAAATAAGTATGATGGTGCCTGTGTTGGTGGAGTGTGGGCATAGAATCAGTTGAACAGGGAATTTTTAGGGGGGTTTGTTTACTGGCATTGGAGGGATAATTAATATAAAAATAAAAAATAAATACATTTAAAAAAACCCATAATCCATGGTTTAAAAGGGGTCTGATGAGGATATCTGTGTTGGAGGGTGGAGTTTGGTAAAAGAATCAGTTGAACAGGGAATTTTTCTTGGAGGGTTTGTTGACTGACATTTGGGGGATAGTTAATTAAAAAAATTAAATGAAAAATGAAGTAAAATAATAAACTGGTATTTAACATGACATAAGCTGCAACTGGGGCAGACTGATACTTGACAGGATAGAGTATTTTGTAAAGGATGATTTGATAGAATTGTTGCTAGAGAGCCAAGCCTAGACAAAACATTGATTTGTAGGACTTAGACTTATTAGAGGCACAAGCCCTAAGGAAACATTGATTTGTTGCAGGACTCAGATTTGTGTTGGGCCGAAGCCCTGAGCAAATATTGATTTGTAGGACTTAGATTTGTTTGTCACAACCCCTGAGGAATCAGTGATTTGAATGACTTAGGCTTGTTAGAAACAAGCCCCCAATTTTTTTAGGCCTCTTTTGTTGTATATATGTATATTTTTATTTATATAGCTCCAACAGGCATACTTAGCACTGTACAGTTTACATTTAGTATACAAGAGGTACAATAAGCGCTGTAATTAAAGGGATAGTAATACTTAAAATGTAAAAAAAATATGTTGTAGGGTTTATCCCCCTGAGTAAAACAAGGGTACTCCCACTGCTGAAAGGTATAAACCCTACAACATATTTTGTTTTACATTTTAAGTATTACTATCCCTTTAAGTGTTTATATAGACAATCATAAGGGGAATACCAGATGAGTATACATTACAATACAAGGTCCCTGACCCATAGAGCTTACAATCTAAGAACAAAAAAAGAACAAGCCCTGAGGGAAAAAAATTCCTACTAGCCTAGTGCCAGCAGGTCATTTTGTGGTGGCTAACTGCCACTGGACATTGTCAAATGCCTCAGTGTCATTGCAGAATTTGCAACTGGTGTTCTTGCTGCCTGCTGCTGAGTTGTTGAAGCAGCAGGAAGATTAGGCAGCTCAAAGGGAATGGGATCAACAACAGCAGTAACATGGGTGATGTATGATCGTGGTTCGACTTGCCACTACTAGCTCCAGTGATGCACCTGAATCAGCAGCAACACACAGCTAGCCACCACCACTTCAGGTATATGTGGAGAAAAGAAGAAGTTGGCCAATAATGCTTCTCCACCTGTCCTTCCTCCAAAATCATGGTTGTCCACTGTGGTCTGTGACATACTAGCCTGCTCATCAGCATCCTGCTGCCATTGCAACTCAGCAGCAGCAGCAGGAATTACAGCAGTAGCGAATGCTGAGAATTCTAAAAACTCACAGCTTGTGGTGGTGATGCTGCTCTATTACAGACATCTCACCAGTTGGAGGAGGTGTTGAGAAATGTGACAGAAGGTCCCCTACTGTCACACTTGCCAACTCTTGTTGACCTTAAAAAGGCAGGCTGGCAGCACTAGCAGCATACACTGGCAGCTGATCTGTGCTGCTGGTAGTGGTGGTATTATTGCACTAGGCAACAATTCTTCCTTCTTCAGGATCATGTTCCATCTGGACAATGTTGCTGCGGGTAATGTCCCTTTGAGAAGCAAATCCTTATGTCTTTCTTTCCTACATTGTTGTACCTCTTTATAGGAGATCAAACTGTGTGGTATATATAAAATAGTTTGGTTTTACTCTAAATCATTTATTCAGCTATACAAACAGGTGTCAGTAGGTCATAAAGGAACCTAAAAATGATGTTAAATGCTCTCCCCACCAGTACTTGGCCATATGAGGAACTGGGAGCTGTGTTCTCTGTATTTCTCTGCCTCACAATCCCAGCAAGGAGGAGAGAGGCAGCGAACAATGGCCAAGGCAATGTTTACTTAAATTGCCTTTGTTATGTAGCTCCATTAGCACATGTGATCACTGTAGCAGCAATCACATGTACGGAGCCACCAGAGAACAGCTGGAACTGACTGCTCTGGCCCTGGAAACCGCTGTGATCATTAAACTATGACTTGCCAGGCATCATCATCCGTCCTCAAACAACAGAATTTTGTTAAAGTCCAGGCTTGTCAGTAAAAGAAATCAAATTGATCAATACCTACGAGCAAGTTTTTGTAGCTTACACCTGTGTACGCTACAGAAGAAACTGAAAAGTAGTAAGAGTCTCTACTCTGCCATTGATAAAAACATAGTTATACTCAGATTACTTATGTTTACTGTAGTTGTATGTCAGGTATGTTAACCATGTACAGACAAATTTGCAAGAATATGTTTGCATCACACATTGAAAAATAAACCTATAGCAATTGCATAAGATAATTACAATATTTTCTGTTTTATAAAAGCGATTTAAGTAAATAGATAAGAGTATAAAATACAGTTAGAAAATAATGTGCATTAAAGGATCCTACCAGCTTAAAATACATTAAGTTCATTTTAAAGATAATTACAAACTATTAAAAGCTATGTGTTGTCATATACATTTGTTTGTAACAAACAGTTTATGCCAATTATTGTAATTGCCATGCCAGCACACTGCTCTATAAATGAATCTAGACAGAGCCCACATACTGGAGTCATTTTCACAGGGAGTGGTAAGTGTGGCCTAAAACAGAACTACTTGGCATAGTGGAGAGGATAATAGCATAAAATGCCACAATGTGCCATCACAACATAAATATTAATTTCCCCAAAACTATTTAATTTAAAGAAAAATGGCTATAATGACACAAAGGCAGATTTGAATACTTTGTAAATTAAACAAATCTTATGCTATAAGACAGGCCCAATTTAAATCCATGGATACTAGAGAAAGAGATGGGAGAAAAGTAATTTTTTTCATGGGCATTTTCACTGAAAAACACATTTTGCCTCTTTTTCCACAGAGAGTTCATAGACAATATATAGAAGTTCCACCTTTTTACTACTACCAATGAATTTCCAGTTAAAACTTTTCCAACTGTGCTTTCTTTGCCCATAGTAATTCCCAATAAATACTACTGCTACTGAATGTTAAAGAGAAGAAATATACATCTGAAAGTGCAAGTTGTTAGCAGGCTGAATTCTACAGTAACATAAGCCTTGAAAAAATAGTTTGAAGACTGAGTCCCTCAGCCCTTTGTCCATGACACTGATCGTACAACTCTGGCAGCTTGGTACAGGCAAGTGAGGTGCAACACATGACATCAGATCTTTAAAACTTCTGTTTTAAACAAATTAATAGGACAGCATGTCAACCATATTCAAGTTTGCCACTCCACATGCATATTTTTGGATTATTTTTGTGCATTTTTTTACTTCTTTCTAAGAACTCAGTAAGGGTGGTTTGACAGTACACAGGAAAAGGACTACATAACAATACTGTTTTAACCACACCATTGGTAGTTGTGGTGACAGGCCTGGAGGTAGGTGTGGGGACTCTGACTAGTGTCACCTCCAATTAACTCAGATCCTCTTATGTGCTTTGCAGTTGTACAAAACAGGCAGTTGGAAACATGGATGTTACTATTATTATTATTATTATTATTATTATTATTGAAGAAAATGTCACACTTTCTGAGTCATCTACAAAGCTACTATTATTTTCCCCTTAATATCATGTACTTTTAGTAGTTCTTATTCTTCTGCTAGATGTCACACCTCTAATGTGCTGCTTGTGTGTCTTCCAGTCAGACCTGTGGTTGCACTTCAGATGGGATCTCAATGAGGATGTGTGATCCTGATTTCTACTTGCTCACATGTTTTTTTGAAGAGACAACCGATAGCAACGGATTTCCGTGCTAAATATTTCAGAGACTGAGGGGTTCCTGAAAGACTACAACAACAATTACTACTATTACTACAATTACAGAGACTAGATGTTTCAATAGTACTAGTAGTCGATGTCAGTAGCACTGTACTTTGAACAGCAGCAAAAGATTGGATATTGACCAGTGTTTTTTTGAATTGGTCAGTGATAGTGAATGTGACTGAAATTGAATTTTAAAAAAGTGATGATGATAACCAAGGTGATTTGTTGGGCATGATGATAGTGTTTATTTTTATTGTAAAGTACACGACAGAGTATTAGCATAATAAGAATTTTTTTGGTCAAAAAATAATGTATGTTGGATGTCTCTCTGTCACAGACTCTGTCATTTCAGTCTCTACTCAAGCATAGGAAGGAATCTCTTGCCTATCTCTGTCTCCACATTCCCTGCAACTGTTCAGAGACCTGACTAAAACATATACTACTTAAATTAAGCAATTCCATCTCCCCCTATTTACCTATCTGCCTCTACACACTAGTCGCTAGAGTCAACATTTCTCCAGCTTTCTTTTTCACTCCCAAGGACTGCAGTGTTCATTGTTATAGTAAATTACAGGAAAACTTCAGAATCAGAGGCTTGCAATTAAAGATAAAGTGCACAGCAGTTGATGCGACTATAGGAGTGGGTGACTGCAACAATCTGTCAAGTTGTACCTGTTTGTCTTGAATGTATGATATCATCAAAACTTCAGCAGCTTTCTTTCTCTTTTCGAGTACAGACTGACAAAGTGGTAAATTGACCCCCCACCTTTATACTTTAGCACAATGTGAATACTATTCTGTGTTGCGGGGGATATGTTATTATCATTGATTTCAATGTAGTGAAAACAGCAGTAAAAAGTTGAAAAATTGCACTTTTCACAGGAATTACAGTGGACAGCTGGAAGTGGTGTTTTTTACATGTTCTCACTTTTGGGGTGAAGCATTTTGCCTATCCCCAGAAAGAGACATCTCCAATTCATTGTTTTGCAATGAAATGAAAACCTCTCTAGCATCCAAGCGATAAATCTTATATATTATAAACTAAGAAAATAAAATGTTGCATTTATAAATTCATAAACATGGATTACTTGTCAAACACAAAGATAAAAAAGTACCAAATAAGAAGGCTGGGGATTTCTCTAAAAAGCTTTTACATTGGCATTCAATACGAAGCAAACATGTACACTCTTAGAAAAAATAGATTTGAGTGGGATGTTATAGACGCTTTCAAAATGCCTCAAGAGTTTAATTATGGTATAGGAGTCAAGACTTTTCCAGAGGAAAGGAAATGCTACAGGGCCCTGCTCTTAGAACCATGTGAGGTCAGCTCAGGCAATGAGAGAGAATGTTTTTCAGAGAATACTAAATGTGTGCCAGCTTCCCACAGGGTGTTAGTGTATATAATGAATCATTTTGAACCTTTATATATAGCTCATAAGACAAAAGGGAAATGAAGAGGGAACAGGAAAGATGTAAACATTAGTAGCAGAGAGAATGAGTTATCCAAATGGTTTCTATTGTCCTTCAAGTATCTAGTACATGGCTTGGTTGCAAAATTTGCTCAAGCAATAATGATTTGCACAGTAGGTGATGGTTAACAGTGCATACAAACAACTATAATAAGATGCAAATGCAAAACAGAATATTTATTTGTTCTTTAACCCGTTAAGGGATACAATCTGTGTAGGGTATTGCTTTATAATGCATTGCACACCCCTCTGGTCATTAAAGATTTAAATATAACCACTTCTGAATTCATTATTGACAAGGCTAATAAGCAAGGAAATCCTCTGATTCAGCCATTCTCCTCTTGATGAATTTCATCTTTGATTTGCATTGGTTCCACAGCAAGAAAGTTGATAGCAAGGAAGTATTTACTGGGTGGATGATGGACCCATATTTCTATATAACATAAATGATGGACCCAGATTTCTGTAAAAAATCTCTTGTCATGGTGGTTCTGGACCAATTCACCAAATACCAGACTCAAAAAGTTCTTCAAACAAATGATTAATTAATTCCTTAATTACTACCAAATGTATGTTGCTAGAACATTTTATAGATCACTTATATTTCTACATGCAAAATGTAAGGTATTACTATACCTTTAACGAAGACCACAAAGCAGTGTATTCAAGCGTACTGTCCCAGCTCATAAAAATTGGCAGAAATATGCAGCGCCCTTCCTTATACCCCTTGAGTGCAAGACAGGTGTGCAGTTCATTGCACATGTCCCTGGCATTCAAAGTGTTAATCATGGCCTCACACCTGGGGTCCAATTATGCCTAGTGGCAGGCAGGTTAACCCCTACTGTTGTAACTCTTGCAGACATATGTTAGGAACCTTGAGGAAATATAAGTTCCCTCTATGACTTGGCCTGCTGCCATTTTAAATTTGTTAATAGAATTAGCCTGAATTTAAACAAATGCCACTTATGTTATTCATAAAAAATGTAATTATACATCAATGACTTTCACATGAATAAATAAAGCATTGCTTGCTAGCACATGGAATGGTAAATCACAATTTACTTATAAAGCACCGGTTGGTGCGTACTAATTATGCTACATTAACCCTTTGATTGCCAGAGATGTATCTAAAGCAATGCATCAGATACCTCCCTGTCACTCAAAGGGTTAATTGTTCACAAACCCTTTGAGTGCCAGCCTGTACCATTACTTACATTTGTCTGGGTGCCTGAGGTATTCAAACATACACACACACACCTTGCCGTATTCATCAAGCTAAAGAAGCAAAACTCTGGAGAAAACCATTTGCCTTTATAAAGGGCATACTATTCCCATTAATTTAAATGGAGAATTTGATCTAGGTATGTCTGTGGCACATATGTCAAAAACCAGTAGACTTCAAGCCATGTGTACAAATGCCTGCAGTTTAAGGAATAAGATCCCTGAACTCATTGGAATAATAAATAGTGAAGATATGGACTTAGTGGGAATTACCGAGACCTGGTATAATGAAAAAAATGACTGGGATGTAGAAATACCAGGGTACTCTCTATTTAGAAAAGACAGGAAAGGCAGAAAAGGAGGAGGGGTTGCCATTTTTGTCAAACATAGCTTAAAGGTTAATCTTATACAGGGTATGGAGGAGAACACAGAGACTGTTTGGATAACTTTAGAATATGGGAATAAGATGGTCACTCATATAGGTGTTACTTATAGACTCCCAGGACTTATAGACTCCCAGGTCAAGAAGTAACTAAGATGACTGTGAAAGGTGAGGTTATTATGATGTGGACTGAAAAAAAAAGCAGCAGGTTCAGCAGGAGTAGAGATATCCTAAATTCTTTACAAGGATTAGCTCTTAGTCAATTAGTAGAAGAGACGACTAGGAAGGAAGCCATGCTAAATTTATTATTTATTAATGGAGATTTGGTATCAGATGTAACTGTAGGAGAATGTTTGGGCTCCAGTGATCATCAATCTGTGTGGTTTACTATAAAGACATAGGCTGAGTTGCACCACACAAAAACAAAGGTTCTAGACTTTAGAAAGCCTGATTTTTCTAAAATGGAAACATTTTTATGTCTGAAGAAATGGAATTATCTGAAATGTGTTTTACTAAATGCAACAGAGCATTGCATTAGACATGTCAGCAAGGGTAAAAGAAAAAGAAAACCACTGTGGTACTCAGTAGAAGTGGCAAATATAGTAAAGGAGAAAAAATAAACGTTTAAGAAATATAAGCAGACGCAGAAGGAAGAAGATAGGTATCGGTACAAGACTAGGCGGAAGGAGGCCAAATGCATTATTAGATGTGCCAAACCACAGACAGAGGAAAAAATTGCCCAGTCAATAAAAAGGAAGATAAAACATTTTTACATATATAAGTGAAAGGAGGAAAATGAAACATAGAAACATAGAATTTGACAGCAGAGAAGAACCATTCGGCCCATCTAGTCTGCCCATTTTCCTACTGTAAAAAAAAAAAAAAAAAAAAAAGCAACCTCAAACCTTTTTTGGTCCTTGGTCTTTTCTTACATTAAGGACAGCCTTATGCGTATCCCATGCATGCTTAAATTCTGTCACTGTATTAACTTCTACCACTTCAGAAGTGGTAGGCTATTCCACTTATCTACTACCCTCTCAGTGAAGTAAGACTTTCTTACATTATGTCTAAACCTGTGTCCCTCTAGTTTTAGACTATGGCTTCTTGTTCTAACATTTTACTCCTTTGAAATATACTTCCATCCTGCACTTTGTTCAATCCCTTCATGTATTTGAATGTTTCTATCATATCCCCTCTCTCTCTTCTCTCCTCCAAGCTATACATATTCAGATCATTTAGTCTATCTTGATATTTCTTTTCTTGTAGACCAGTCACCATTTTAGTAGCCCTTCTTTGAATTTTCTCTAGAGTATCTATGTCCTTCTGGAGATGGGGTCTCCAGTACTGTACACAATACTCTAGGTGAAGTCTAACTAGAGGTATGTAGAGTGGCATCACTACTTCCCTTTTTCTGCTACTAATGCCCCTAGCTATACAATGAAATAAGGAATAGTTAGACTGAAATCAAAAAATGGAAGCTATGTAAATAAGAATAAAGGGCTAGCTGACTGCCTCAATGAATATTTCTGTTCAGTTTTTACAGAGGTGGATGAAGGGAAGGGAAAATTCAAAGAAGGGCTACAAAAATGGTGACTGGTTTACAGGAAAAGAAATATCAGGATAGACTAAAGGATCTGAACATGTATAGCTTGGAGGAGAGAAGAAAGAGAGGGGATATGATAGAAACATTCAAATACATGAAGGGATTGAAGTATATTTCAAAGGAGTAAACATGTTAGGACAAGAGGCCATATTCTAAAACTAGAGGGACACAGGTTTAGATGTAATGTAAGAAAGTTTTACTTCACTGAGAGGGTAGTAGATAAGTAGAATAGTCTAGCAGCAGAAGTGGCAGAAGTTAATACAGTGACAGAATGTAAGCATGCATGGATAGTCATAAGGCTGTCCTTAACGTAAGAAAAGACCAAGGACCAAAAAAGGTTTGAGGTTTTTACTGTAGGAAAATGGGCAGACTAGATGGGCCGAATGGTTCTTATCTGCCGTCAAATTCTATGTTTCTATGCTTCTTGAATGCAAGAGAAGTCATCAACACATTGCTTCACAATCCGTTGGTGATCTAGCTATCACTCAAGAGGATAAAATTCCAGTTTAAACCAATGGAAATTTACAGAATTTTCATTTCTCACCTTTGGCGTATTTGTGTTGCTCCAGAATCATACCATTTAATCTTGGTTATTGTGAATAAAGGCCAGTGATCATAACACGTATGTGCATGTAAAAACAATGGTGCTTCAGGACAGAAAGAGAAAATATACAAAGGAAAAAAAAAAGTATGAAGGACAAATGGACAGACTGACCCTGAAAGTCAGTAATATGTCAGCCCTGCTTTCTCCCTTGTTGTTGGGCTAGTGGCTGCCGTCCCTTTTCACTTCCTGCTTTTTGGTGCCAATGGCCTAGGGCAAGGGGGATGGCTTGGGGGGTAGGTGGGGAGTGGAGGGCATAGGTGCATAAAAGGCTGTATAACTAAATATGAACTAAAGTTCAGATCAAATATACCCATGCACCAATAATATACTAATAAGAGAGCTGTTGGTTATGTCGCGGAAGGTGGTGGCAATGGTGTGGATGTCAGACAAATCTCCTGAGCATAGCCACTGGATTGCCTTGATTAATTGCAACTTCCCTCACTACAAAGGGCTTTATCTACATAGGTCCTCCCCAGGCAAGTTCAATCATATTTGGGGGTCATGGACTTCTTATTGTAATTCCAGGACACTGCACTGAATTAATCAGCACCACTTGTGATTGATAATTCCTTGACCTGATTTCCCCTGCTAGCAGTTTAATGTGATTGTCCATTGACTATGACTGACAATGACAGGACTATGATTGACAATGACAGGATGGCTGTGCTCTTCTCCCTGGGAGGGTGGGGGTAGGTATAGGGCGGGCTCCGGCTCTTTGGCTGGTAGTTTAGATTAGGGAGGTTTGGGTTGAACAGTGGGTTGGATGGATGGGGTTGGGGTGGGGTGTGGAAAGGGGGTGATATTTATCTATATGTGCATACACTTTATCTCCTCATTGCTTGTCCTGTGAATTATTGTTGATTCTGCAACACTTTATTTCTGTCTACCTCAATAAAAATGATTTTAAAAAAAATTAACTAATGTTACTTTTCTCTTTTAGGAAGAAGATAAAGTGCTCCAGGAGGAATCCAGGACCAGCAAGCTTATACACGGGGGAACAAGTGGACGTGGGGCCCAGGAGAGGAAACCATGCTGCAGGAACAAAAGAAGTATCATTTTAATCTGCTAAATCCCCTTCATTGTACTGTCCTTCTCCTTCTGCCTCTGCTCCCTTTCCTCTGAATCTTCCTGTTCCCCTGCTTGTTCCTCCTGATCATGTTTCCAGGTCCCTGTCCCCTTTTCCATCTATTGCCCAACCAGTTTTGTCTCCTCCTCCAAGGTCTAGGGTTCTGTCTGCCTCTGGGGCATTTTTAATTGCCGGGTCCCCCTCTCAAGTTCCCCTGTTTTTTTTCCAGAGGATTCCTCGCTGCCATGGCATCGGCATGCACCTGCCTCACTTCCAGGAGAAGCAAGGCTGGCCTTCTGGTTTTGCACGGAGCAATGGAGCTCCATACGGGGTTAAGGGTAGAGGGAGGAATCTGTGACTTATCCTGTGCACAGGTGTCCTGTATGGACCATTTGGTCAGCACAGGCTGGGGGCTTGTACCAGCGGAGTAGTAGCAGCAGCAGCAGGTAAGCGGTTTCCAGCTGGCTAAGGATTTTGTTGGTGGATTTTGCCCAGGGACTTAGGGGTCTAGCTCCCCCTGTCCCAGGGCTGCCCACAGCAGAGCCTGCAGTTGCCCTGAATACAAATCCCCTTGGAAGGGGCATCCCCTTCCAAGGGGATTTGTATTCAGGGCAGCTGCATGCTCTGCTGTGGGCAGCCCTGGGACAGGGGCCCTCTCCATGGGTTGAGGAAAATGGTCTTCCAGGGGTGCTTCAGGTTGCATACCTGGAACATCCAGGTTCCCAGTGTCCCCCTCTTTGCAGTGTTGTTCTGTGGGGCAGGGGGTTACATGACCAGTGTGAGGGGTCTTTGACTATGTCTAGACTGGGGGTACAGGGTGGTGGGGTCTTGGGGCAAGCAGACAGCCAAGGTTTTGCACCAGCACAGGTAGGACAATCAAGTGCCCCTGAGTGGCAACCCAGGAAGCCAGTGTGTAGTGGGGGGGATGTAGAAAGGCCTAACATTGGCAGCAGGAATGCAGGGGATCATTGACCGGGCAGCCTGGTGAAAAGAGAAGAAGGTCTGGAAAGCAGCCACTTTGAGGACAGAGAAGCTTCCAGAACTTGCAGCGGGATCTGGGATTGGTGGGAGTGGACCCCCAGGTGTCTGTTGGTGATCGTGACCTAGACAAATTAATCAGAAAATCATTGGTACCTAGAACCTGGGCAGCATACAGTAAGGCTTTCAAAGAGTGGGGCCTGCAGGTGGGCTGGGAAATTAATCAATCACCTTGCTAAAGTTTATCAAGCAAATTAAGATTTTAGGGGTGTCCAGGACTAAGGAGGCTACAGAGCTGGTGGCCATCTTGTTTTTTTAACAATCTGAAGGTGGAAAGAGACGTTGCAGCCATCTTTGTTGTTAGGCAAATCATGAAAGGTTGGGGTAGGGTGACACCTGCAAGCCCTCTTTGTTGGAAACAGAGTGGGCCATCATGGAGGTTCAGGGTAAGCCAAGATTCCCTGAGAAGCCCCTACATACTTCCTGGGTGAGCTAAACATGGAGTGTAAGCTTGTTACAGGCCTGAGGGTCCCACATTACAGGGGAGAGGGTCCTCAAAGGCCAAATAGGTTAAATCCAACTAAATGAAGCTGTGACCTCTACATCTTGTCTGTGTGTTTATTTGTGTTATTATAATTATCTGGTTTGCATTGATGTTTGTGGGTTGGTATGTGGAAAAGGTGGATGTAATGCATTGCCATCTTATGATGGCCGAAGGGGCAGACTGCCCCTGAAAGACAGTAAGATGGCAGGCAGACCTGCCTTCTCCCTTGTTGTTGGGCTAGTGGTTGCCCCCCTTCACTTCTTGCTTCTTGGTGCAGGGTGTTGGGGAGGTCAATGGCCTTAGGGAATGGGGGCTGGCATGGGGGGAGGGGAGTGGAAGGCATAGGTGCATAAAAGGCTGTGAAACTAAATAGGAACTAATATTACCTTTTTTAAGAGACAGAGATTCACAGAGGGCTGGAATACATTGCAGTTGATAAATGTCATCATTGATTTTATCATGCATATTCCTATTGATATCTAAGGGGAAATGTGCGAATAAAACCAGTGATAAAGTTATCACCTGACATGGAATTCAGCTCCACAGCTAAAGAGGAGTGAGAGAGGGAGAGAGGGAGTGAAAGATGAGATCGAGGGAGAGAAAGATAAGAGAGAGGAGATAGGAAGGACAGCAAGTGAGGGAAGAGGAGAGAAGGAGAGAAAGATGAGAGAGAAAGAGAGAGAGAGTGAAAGAGAGATTGAAAGAGAGTGAGAGCGAGAGAAAATCAGAGCACAAGAGGGAAAGAGGAAAGTAAGAAGGGAAAATCAATAGTGATAAATATTTTTCTCTTTTCCCCATGACTTCCAATAGGCATCAGTACTAATAACCTCTTCCCCACCTGTGGGGTAATCCCTCACACACACCAACCCCAGTATCAATCATAAGACTTATATAAACAATGATTATGTATTTTCTCCATGAAGGTTAGACTCAATCAATACAACCCAGCTGACAGTCACTCAGCGCCTCTCCATTATCAGTCAGTTGTATAGAGAGTCCAGTATATAGTACTTATCTTGTCTGTAATTGTAACAAGTACTTTTGTTCTTCATTTCTTTGGTGTCCACACTTATAAGATTTGTATTTTTGGGGTATTGTATAACAGTATAATTTAGTATGCATTTCACTTTGTAATGCTATGCTTACTCTACAACCAGCAGTGACAAATCCCCAATTCATTATATATGCCCATCCATATTTATCCTTTAAGTGCCTTGGTTTTCTTGTTTATTATATACCGTATATGTGTATGTCTTCTTTTTAATCATATGGGATGGAGAGAACATTGACCAAATAGCTTTTCTCTGTATCTCAACCATTTATCCTGCTCACTTCTGTTTTATTGCTGAAGATAATTATGAATAGGGATAGCTCATGCACACCTGGAATCTTCAGATGAAGGCACAGCAAACCCACATACAAACTGACTCCACATTCAACCACAAAGAATTCCAGTAGCCATCTTCTTAGAATGCACGTGTAATGGGAACAGCCGATCACACATTTTTGGATGGATTACATTTAATGCAGAGTAAGGTTATACCTATACCATCAACTTTACATATGACTACAGTGGTACTTATATATGTTCTAAGGCTGTCATAGGCAGGGCAGTCTAGTAAGTTTCCACTGTTTACTACCTATATATGTTTTAGGTCTACATTTGGGAGGACAAAAACTAGTTTCCTGCACCATCCATGTAGCATTCCCAAGTATGTTCACTTTTGAGCCTCTAATGCCCCAGGTCTCTATACCATACATTTGTTACACTTTTGCACTCTGCATATACTACCAGCATCTCTTATCCTGTGAGGTAGTGGATAGAGGTTTATGGGTGTGTTGTGTACATTTTTCTATTTTTCATCCATATGTTCTACTATAGATATTATGTTTCCACTAAGGAAACCATAATTGTTTCTGTCTGAAAATGTGTACTTTTCACTTAGTGCGCTTAGAGTATATGTTATCTTTTCCCTTTCTCTTCCACTTGTGATTTTGACCTCATGGATCAGCAACATTAGGGACAAGAAGAATCAGAAAAGCAATGCACCTATCCCTTCACATAAGGGATCCTTGTAGGTCTACATCATACACCACTTTGTGTGGTCTTTTTCTGTGTTAACCCCATACACAGAGCAAAATGTTTTAGTATTACTGCCATAATTACTGCTATATTACTGCCATTGTATTTACACTCTCTCCATCCCACTCACTATTGTTTGGGCTGGCTTATCTAGGACCAGTCTTAGCACATTTTCAGCCTGCATTAGTCTACCAATGTGGTCCTTCTAGCAACAGTAATGTTATCCTGGACTGATTGAAGATGTTATTTATTAAACCAAGGAGCAAGGACAAAATTCATTGGGGCCATTAGGATTTTTTGAACATGGTAAGGTAAGTGGGGGGTGTTATGATTAAGGAGCTGTTAGTTCTCTTTAACCCTTTGAGTGACAGGGGTATTCATCACTAGGGTTGCCACCTTTACTTCAAAAAAATACCGGCCAAAGCATTCCCTCCATAGACTTAACATTGGAAAGAAGCCAATTTTTTACCGGCCTGATGGTAAAATACCAGCTGGGTGGCAACCCTATTCATCACATTGCTTGCAATATGTTGGATATCTCTCTGACACTCTAAGGGTTAAAGCTCACATAGGGGTAAATGTTAATAGCAGAAGAAAAAACCTGTGTAAACAAAGACATTATATCAAACCTTGTAACAGCAATAATCAATACTACATCATATTGTGACCCCTCAGAGATTATTAACATTGTAGCCACAGGGTTAAATTGCAAATGGAATCTGGTAAGAGATGTGCCTTTTGCAGTAATTATCTGACAAGTATATCAATACTGTAACATACAGTACAGTAGCTTTTCTCCTGTATGGGGCACATGTATCACCATAGGAAAACACATGTAGTACTAGCAATAAAACAAAACTGTTCAGTGAGACAGATGTATCAAAATAAAAGTGGAGCAATTCTGGGGCAAACAATGTGTACCACAGGGGAAACTAAAAATTCCTATTAATTTAATTTATTTAGGACTTTTAATCCCTTGAATGGTCTCTATAGCACTGAAAAGCACTAGGGGAATAACATCTCCATTTAACCCCTTAATGACATCCAATCCAACACTGAGAGGCCTTTAAGGACCACTGTGCATTTTTTTTTTTTTTTGCACATGATATTCAGCTGCACTGCCATCCCAGAATTCCAGGACGTGCCAGGACCATCACCAGTCCTAAAGTGCAAGACCAGAGTGATGGTCCTGGCATGGAATGAGTCCTTAACCCCTTAAGGACCGGCAGCGAGCACACATGGCCGGCACTTAAGGACCACTGACTATTTTTTTAATGCAATCCAAATCAGGACTCTCCAATGGCATGCAGCCGCGTGAGGAACCCTGAAATCCATGACTGTCCTGGCACATCAGGGGTCCTTAGCGCACGCCAATCCATGACATGCCAGGACCTTCATGGGTCTTTAAGGGGCTAAGGGATTAAACCTTTGAGTTCCAGACAGATATCCAACACATTGCAATAAAATACTTTTTATATCTCTCTGACAGTCAATTGGTCAAATCAATGGGGTTTTTAATCTGGCCCTGCAGAGCAGTTATCTTTTTCAGAATTGCTTTGCTTTCACGTCAGTCATATGCATGAAAGGGAAAACTCCAATGAAAACAACAGGATTTCCTTCTTGGTGGCTTTTCGCAGTTGTCTTGTCCCAGGAGTACAGCAGATATGCACTATACAGTTCTTTGTTATTTCAAGTAACTCAGTGGTGGCACCCAAGCATTTATACTACACTGTATAATCACTGTAGTGCATGGTGGTGGACACATTCTTACAGCATTGATCTTTAATTGCAGCATGTCCTTCAAGCCAGTCCCATAGCGTGCCCAGGGTAAATGGCATACACTATTTCCAATTCCACATTATAGCATGCCTGGTGTGAATGACATGCACATACGTCAATGCCTCTGTGCTTTTGTATAGTACATTGATGTAAGCAAGGTGTAGAAGAAAGGACCACCCTGAAATACCAACAGACTACCCTCTTGTACTCCTCTTAGTATAAGCAGATGTTCCGGAATACCTAGTTTAATACACTGACAGTAGGCAGGAGTAGAGACGTCCTGTGTTTGACCTACAGTGGAATCATTTTTATACATTCATCCCATTATCACTTAACTATAGGTAGGCAACCTGTCTTCACTTCATTTAGAGCAGGGTAATTCTGCAAAATATTTGGACAGGCAAACAGACAGATAAATACGTAGATAGATAGATAGACAGATAGATAGATAGATAGATAGATAGATAGATAGATAGATAGATAGATAAAGTATGCCAAAATGATTGAAAGCTGCTTAGTATTGCAGACTTATAAAGTAGAGATCATCCACTTTTAAAACAATTGTTTTATGTACACACGCCTACCTCCCCGCTGCTTTCCAGAATTGTTTGCTGATTCCCAAACTTTTTTGATGTATTGATCTGCTAACCGACCCACAGCAGATGCACTCATCTGTAATCAGGGCTGTTCCTGGCTAATATGACTCCTGGTACAAAATTTTTAAATGCAATTCCCTCCTCCCTTTATTATTTATTTAGTGACTATGTATCATGCAGTGTACACCTGCAAGAAAAAATATCTTCATTGTATCTTAGGGTGTTCGACTGTGTATTTCGACCTAGGCCTGCTGGTCTGGGCATGTCATAGTGAGCACGCTTCCTCCTATGGTCGGTACCGTACTCTGACTTAGTTATTGAGTATGCTGAGAGTGTCCGAGTTATAGCTGGTCACTTGGTTGCAATAGTTTCCCACTATTTTCGATACTTACCTTTTTCTAGGAGAGATTCAAGCTTTAGTTATCCTAGTTATCTCAGCCTTGAGTCAGTGTTGCATAGCTATTACACTTGTTCCTTTGTCAGAGTCGACCAAATTATTGTCATCGACTCTGAGATCCTCACCTTTGTTGGATACTCTTCGACTTCTGGTCCATCATAAGCATCACTCGATTCACAGACTAGGTTCTATTCAACTCCCACTGAGCTTCCAACTTCAACTATTCATTACCTTCTAGCCATGAACTATCTCGTAGACGTGCTTTGGTCGTAAGTAAAGCAGTTCATGCCTGCTATTTCTATTAGAATCATTTTAGTTGTGAGCAGTAGATACAAGTGGTGTTCCCATCTACTGTGACGCTGGGCCCATTATATCGTCCTACTGGGTCCTCTGTCCAGAACCTATTCCGGTCCACACTCTATCTCATCCTCGTCAGGGTCCCAGCTCAACTGGGATCGAACATCTGGCTTCGAGGCCAGCACCTTTACTCCAGCTTTGGCCGCAGCAAGGGATAGGTGTGACTGGCTCTGTCCCCAAGTGTCACTCTCTAGCCACGAAAGTTCGGACATTTGGAACAGCCCATCATTGTGACACTATGTTACTGAGTGAGGCTAAACAGTGAGACAATAATTGGGGTTGATGACATGGGTTCTCGCCCATGTGAGACAATCATATTTGATTCCATAGGTTAGAGAAATTTCTGATATTGGTGCTCCAGGTTGCTTGGAAAGAGGCACTGTTACATGAAACAGGAAAGAAATACACTATTCCATGAGACTAGCAGAGTATCACATGACAACATCAGTATACATGACCATCAGGAGAGTACATTATTACATGAGACCAGCAGAACAAGAAACCAGCACAAGAAAACAGCAGTATTTCTCAAGACCAGAATTTTTATATAAGATCAGCAGAGCAATACACATTAATACATGAAAGCAGCAGGACTCTACAAGATTACTTGAAGACCAGGTAAGAGAAATCTGACAAAATCCAATATTACTCTATGGAGCTTATTCACCAAAGTGTGTCTCTCCCTCTTGAAAAAGTGGTTTCCTCGTGAAATATACATGAATTGGAGACTCTCTCAGCATAGTATATATTTCCTCTAGAGTGCACTGTACCATTACATAAGAACAGCATATCATCACTGTAGACCAGTATATTATTACCTCAGTACCCATTAGTTGGGGACCACAACACTTCATCCCCAGTGGTGTCAGACAGCATCACCCAAAAAGCAATAATAACAGTGTCTCACTCTACCTTCCATACTTGGCCCTACTACTCCTTCAATGTTTATTAATATAGAGAATATACCCACAGTGTAGACATTCCTGGGCTGTCCCACAGCCAAATTATGAAGGCACAACCACTGTCTAACATGGCATACTTTTGCTGAGTGAAAGTCAAGCACACCTATACTGAGAACAGGGCCCCACTTTCTGAATTACCCCCTGTCTGAGTCCCAATACCACCATAGGTACTAGTAACACAAGGTGAGAAAAAGTGATTTAAACAGCAGAAGACCTGTTGGCAGTTATGGTCAATTGAGTCCTAATAGGAAAGCTCTGCATGAAGCAAAACCAGGATTATTCTTTTTTTGAAGTGTGTGGGGGGGGGGGTAGTCAGAAATTGAGAACACTTATAAGGTTATCTAAGAAATAGGTCTTTTGAATAAGCAGAAAAAATACCACTACAAACAATAGAAACACAAAGATTTTTGCATTACAAAACTATAATATTTTGTGATGTAAACACTGGTTGAAGCCACATACAGACAATAAGAGACACAGAGTCTTATGTATAATGGTGCCATTTAGCAGTTCTGGAACAAACCAACTGCACTACAGGGGCTAATAAAAATTTCTAAAATTCATAATGATTAAAGGTGTTTTTGGCCAACTGAATGCTTCTACATAGTAACATAGTAGATAAGGCTGAAAAAAGACATGTGTCCATCAAGTCCAGCCCATGCCAATAATACCCCTGTTGATCCAGAGGAAGGCAACAAAAAAGCCCTCTGGAGCAATTTCCAATGTAGTCCCAAGTGTGTGTGTGTGTGTGTGGGGGGGGGGGACTATTCCTTCCTGACTCCAATTGGTAGTCAAATAGTTCCCCGGATCAATATCCTATTTGCTTTGAAGCCATCTGTCAAATTGTCAATATTATTCTGTGCTAGATAGGCATCCATTGCTTTTTTGAATGCAGTTGCATTATCTGCAAGCACAACATTCCGAGGCAAAGAATTCCATAGCCTTACCGCCCTTACTATAAAGAATCCCTGCCTATGTTTTAGTCGAAAGCACCTTTCCTCAAGTCTTAATGGATGACCTCTTGTTCTTAGCTCAGCTCTTTGCGTAAATAATTCATTGGATCTTTGTATTGACCTTGAATGTATTTGTAAATGATAATCATATCACCCCTTAGACGTCTCTTCTCTAATGTAAACAAACCCAGTTTGGCTAGTCTCTCTTTGTGTGGAGACATATCAAGCACTCAAAGTGGGAGATGTATTAAGAATAGTGATGAGCGAGCGTGCTCGGCCGATGCTCGGATCGGCTCGAGCATCGCTCTGCTCGGCACATGGCGGTACTCGTCGAGTACCGCCATGTGCTCTCCCGCCATGTTCGGGTGGCGGGGATCTGTGCCGGAAGAGGCACAGATCCGAAGACGCTCCGCTGGACCACCAGGGACTGGAGGTACGGGGGCATTGCAGAGATGAAGGGGGCATTGCGGAGATGAAGGGGGACATTGTGGAAGAGGGGCATAGACTCTATGCCCCTCTTCCACAATGTCCCCCTTCATCTCCGCTACGCCCGTCTTCCACAATGTCCCCCTTCATCTCCGCTATGCCCCTCTTCCACAATGTGCCCCTTCATCTCCGCTATGCCCCTCTTCCACAATGTCCCCCTTCATCTCCTCTATGCCATAGAGGAGATGAAGGGGGACATTGTGGAAGAGGGGCATAGCGGAGATGAAGGGGCACATTGTGGAAGAGGGGCATAGCGGAGATGAAGGGGCACATTGTGGAAGAGGGGCATAGCGGAGATGAAGGGGGACATTGCGGAGCTGAAGGGGGCATTCGGAGATGAAGGGGGCATAGCGGAGATGAAGGGGGCATTGACCAGGCACCCTCCCCTCATCAGAGCAGGGGGTGCCTGGTGTCGCCCCATTCATTTCAATGGGGCTCGGGTGCTCGGCCGAGCACTCGAGCCTCAGGGGGTGCTCGGTCAGAGCACCCGAGCACCCGAGCATCCGAATGCATAGACTCTATAGAATAAAGTAGGAACTGATGTCATATCCACTTTATCACCTCTGTAGCACACCTTAGTGCATAATCCCCAATTGTGCAATTGGTTTTCTTATAATTTCTCCAATTTACTTTCTTTCATAAGACCCAAATAGTCTAAAAAAAGCTTACATTTCAACCCAATGGCTAGCCAGTAAAGTTGCCATCAATTTCCACATGTCATATTTGTACATATAGTTTTTCGTGATAGTTTTCCTATAGCAGAATGAGAAATTAGTGCATTTCAAGTGAATAATATATATGAGGGTATGACAGTGCTTCCAATTACCTAAGGCTTGTACCTAATGCACTATCTGCATGCTTTATAGCCCACTTTTACCATTACTATTAAAATGATCAGCAGAGCATTACACATTTTATTCTACATGCTGGCAGAAAGATTGATAGCTTTATAAATGAGACTGGGGGCTTAAGGCCCTCTACCAATACCTAGAAATGCCCCTGTAGCAACACCTAGCCCTAGGATTTCACAGATCTCCTCA
Source organism: Rhinophrynus dorsalis (assembly GCA_037306005.1). Classification (NCBI taxonomy): domain Eukaryota; kingdom Metazoa; phylum Chordata; class Amphibia; order Anura; family Rhinophrynidae; genus Rhinophrynus; species Rhinophrynus dorsalis. Next base: position 129,721,729 of record CM074726.1, on the reverse strand, counting down.
GTTTTGTGAAATGGACATAGTTGCCTCAGGTCTGTGGGTCACTTGTGCCTGATATTAAACAACAGTAGTGCCATATGAATAAACCACATGATCACTAATTTTCTGGCAGCTTCAGCTATTATTGCTTACAAATGCATTACAGAAATTCATTAATGGACAAGCAGACCACATTCTTTTCATCTTAAGACCGCTCTGAGCAGGATGCGCTGGCATTCATATCCTGTTATATAATGTCACCTCTGGGCAAGCTGACATTTAATAATCCAAGATATTGTGCAGAAGGTTACATCTCTAGTAACTTCCTTACATACCTAGGGACTTATTCACAAAGCTAAAGAGAAGCAATTTTGATTTAAATCAATTTCGTCATTGATTTAAAGGGGGCTTTTAGCCCTTTGAATACTACATATGTCTCCAACAAATTCAGTCATTGGAAATTTGGGCAATGTTTATTTGTTTTCTATGGTGCATATAGTTTGTCCCAAAATTGCTCCATGATTGATCCATTTTCCTATGTACATAAGGTCCTGTTAAAACTATTTAGAACTGGAGGGAACACCAGTGTTTTATGTGCACCACGTTCATTTCTGGAATGCCTCTTTCCGTGGCCTAGTTAACGTGGATGATTTGTTTTTGCTGTACCTTTGAGTAGTATGTTGCAGTAAGAGTAGGCTGCTTTTGAAACTCGTAGTAACTGTAAGACCTATTTAACATAGGTGTATTTGTTGCTGACTGCAACTCATGTAAACCATGCCCATGGAAAACAATGATATATGTCCAGTGAAACTGATTGTTGCAACAAAGTTGCAGATACAAATTGATCTATGTGTACTTGGCCTAAACCAAGACTGGATTCTATTGTACACAATTAATTTATTTTTTGCATTTTATCTTATAAGTTCCTATTAAAGTCTGATGAATTTTGGGTAGAAAAACAAGGGGTTAATTTATCTATAGAATCCAAAGTCATCATTACTACCGCACACCTCCAACCTGGATTACTGCAGTCAACTAAGATATGCAATATATTAATGTATAAATAAATCCATAATATTCATTTGCACTTTTATCTTAATGGAAAGTGACTGCCTGTCCTAATATGATTTATAGGATTGCACAACAAAATATTCATTAATATAAAACCAATCATTAAAAGGAATATTTAAAACAAAAGTGGCTTTGAGCTGGATGAAGTGTAACCCCTTGAATGCTTATAGCAGTGATAGCTGTAAGATGTACACTATGTTAGACATTGCGTAGAACAGTGGTTCTTAAACCATGTCCCATGGAACCACAGACTGCCCTCAAGTTGTTCCACACAGTTAATTTCCATAATGGCAGACAGGGAAACAATGCCTACTCCTTTTCCCTGGATGCCAGTACGAACTAGCTTTCAAATATTCTTTATATTAATACTACATAAATGCTAGAAAGGTCTTGAATGTATTAAAAACCAAGGCATTTGAGACTTCTTTAGCATTCAATATGTTAACCCTTTGAGTGCCAGAGGGCTACCCAACTCATTTCTTTGCAATGTGTTGTGTCCCCCTCTGGATCTCACAGGGTTAAAGGGTTTCATTGTAAGGGTTCCACATAGATTTTGTGTGGAACTGAAGGGTTCTACACAATAAAAAGTATGAAATCCACTGGCTAAGATATCAGCATTCACAATATTATAACCCCGGCTACACTTGGCTTTCAGCTTTATTTTAATTTATATCATTCTTCAATTGACTTTGCAAAGTCAAACTAGTGTTTTAAATTTGCAAACTAAACACTAAATCTGAAGAAAGAAATTAAAGATGTTATCAGGTTGGAATAAGGAAAGTAGAAACAGCAATTTCTATATTAAATCTGAAACCTGTTACTCTAATTATAGAGCTACTATGTACTTAGTGTAATCTTTGATCTCTAACAGTAGTAACCTTTCCTCATGACATCCAGCGTGTAATCGGTTAACTTTACTAATAACGAATGAATCATTTGAGATAATTGTTATTATTATCATGCAAGTACATTATCGTGCAATTCAATCAGGCATGTGGCTTGTATCACATTGTCTTGTGTGGTTCATTGGGGCATATTTATAAAGTGGAACAATTCTGATTTAAACTAACTACACAATGAAGTACAAATAAAACTCCCATTGTCTTGGATGGACAGAATAGCTACATTTAACAAGATGATCCTTCTTAATTTTTTACATTTGGAGCCCTTCCTATTACTTTTAGTCCTCACTGCATTAACTCTCTTCAGCATATCATCACTTCTTTCATTTCGGTCTATAAGAATCCTTGCATTGCTTCCCCCCAAAGATATCTGAAAGATGGTGCTTTAGTTGTCCTTAATATTCACTAATTATTTAGCTTCTCTATTGGGCCAGCTATTGATGGCTATGGAAGAGAACCACAATAAACTCTAAACTGACAAGGAATCTGTTCTACAAGACGATACCCCACTTTCTGCCACTACATGAAACACGAAAGCGCACAGACCTACTTCTTCCAGACAATATCCAATGATTACAGCAGTGCATCACACTTGGGCCTATATAACTAATTTAGTTCCTTGATCCTTATTTTTACCTCCTTTCCATTCACCCCACTGTCATTAATTTCTAACTCCTCAAAGCCCTCAATTCTTAAGAAATGGCAAACCAAAGGTATGCTTAAAATAAGATGCTTGTATCATAATAGCAAATGGTTAGAAATAACACGTTAGCTAAAGTGCTCATCAATAAGTACCCCATTAAGATCCAGTTCCATGGCCTGTGCTGGAGAGGTTGTAACCACAGGGATATTTATATATTTATAATACAGATATTTGTTTAAATGTTTCTTAGCCATGGTTTCTAGAATCTCCCTTCCTAAGCTAACTGAACTAGTATTACTCATTGAAGGTATTTTCTAAATAGTATCTGGAGGTACTGTATGTTAACTTCCACATTCAGTCGGTCTACTCCCTTGGATCTACTTATGTATATAACCCAACTCTTTCTTAATTCCTTAGAAACATAGTAACTTTGAGTGGGCCTAAGATAAATTGTTACCTGTAACGGAAGCTGCGAAGGGACCGCGTCGCCTTCCGCCGTCGTTCCTGGGTCTCTCCTTCTCGACGCAGATAAGCGCCGTCGGATGCACCAGTTGGAGTATGGACGGTTACTGGAAACAGCCGCAGGATCGCTGGAAACAGGGAAGCAGGGAAGAGTCCACGTCACCGCCTGACAGCATATGAAGTTGTGACGCAGGAAGCTGGCAGCAGGCGGTCAACGATTCAGGATACTTGGCGCAGATGGGTATCAGAGTGGATACTTTAGACCATAAGCAATACAAGACTCCAGGACTCCTTGTTCACTCCAAAACAGAACTCACTTTATTGAACCAAACCACACATATTTATACAGTTTCAAACCACACTAACTTGGAGCACAGTACAGGAGACTTAATTCAATCACAGTTCATCAATAGGACACAGCAAATGGTAGGGCAGAATACAATGGAGTAGTCACAGGGATAATTCAGTCACCACAAAGGGTGCAAGAACCAACAACAAATGATTCAGGGAAACATAATAGGGCAGACATGATTGGATTAATCACACAGCAGGGGGCCACAGGACAGTGCTCAATACAATGACTTGAGTAATTAAGCAAAAGGCTTGGGGGACTACAATACATATTGAAAGTAAATATGCTCAAACTCAAATGATTAACCTTTTGCAGGTCAGAAGAGTTTGCAGCACCCAAGCCTTGAATTGTTCTTTCCTCTGGTACAGCTGCCTATCCACATAAGGCTAGCCAAAGTCTCTTAGTCCAGGACAAGGGCTTGAGAGATCGTATGCCAGGGCACAAAGGAGTGTCCAATATCCATAATCCTTGGGCCCAGGGGTGAATAAATGCCATGCCCAGACAAGAGCTCCCAGTAACGGGTAGGATCCGTTACATTTCTCCCCCTTTTGGTTCCAAGCCAGCGGGTGCGGTAGTAAACGCTGGCTTGGAGCTGTAGGAGGGCATGGAGGTGGTGAGGCACTTGTCTGGACAGTGCACTAGTCCGAAGGCCTTGGTCCTAGGCCAGTTTCTACTGAGGGGCCCCTTGTCCTGTGCCAGTGGTTAAAGTAGTCTTTCTGTTCTGGGCCAGGGGAAAACATGAGCCCTTTGTCTGGGTCAGGTAGGGGGAAACAAGGCCCTGGTCCTGGGCCAGGGAAACAATTGCAAGTCCCTTTGTCCTTAATCCTGGACCAGAGGGTGAAGCAGTCTTTTTGTCCTGGGCCAGGGGAAAACATGAGACCTTTGTCTGGGCCCGGTAGCGGTGTACAGGGCCCTTGTCCTGGGCCAGTGAAGAAAATGCCAGTTCCTGTGTCCTTAAACCTGGGCCAGGGGAACTGATGCCTGTTTGTCCTGACAAACATCAAAACAGGTGGCCTCTCCTGGGCCCTTCTCCAGGCAGTGCTGAAGTCAAATCCTTCTGGGTCTGGGGCCAGTGGCTCAGGGTCAAGAGCCAGTCTATAAGGGGGATCTCCCTGGGGCAATTGTGCCTCTGGCTTCTGGGCACCAGAGTTTGGGGATAGAGACCCATCTCCCCCTTTTAGTTGGGCCAGGGCCCCAGAAGGACAGGAGCGGATGCAGCTCCCACGCTCCTGGGTCAAATCAGGTATGGGCCTGATGGGGAATACATTCCCACCCACCAAGCTGGGGTCAACAGGGGACAGGGCAACACAAATGTCCTTGGTGAGGATCCTGGTCCCACTCACCAAGGTGGGAATCTCCAGTGCAGGGAGAATAGCAGGCTCTTTAATGATGACCGTGGCCCCACGCACTAGGCCAGGGGTCTCAGGGGAAGGCAGAACAGATGCTGGGCTGGGGATGAGGACGGCTGTCCCACTCATCCCAGCCAGGACTTCACATGACCTGGTGCGCTTGCTTCCATGCACCAAGTCAGGGGTTACAGGGGGACTGGAAAGCTCTATCCTACTCTCCAGCATGGGGGTCTTGGGGCAGCCCATAGGGTTTCCAGGGCAAGCAGCAGCACTGCTGGACCCTTCTTCTTCCTGGCCCCCCACATCAGGGCCATCTCTTGTCTTGGGGAGGAGGGCAATCTCAATCCTCCTCGCCATCTTATTCAGATACCTGGAGAAGACACTCTTCCCCTTCTCCAGGACAGTAGTAACAGGGGACGGACTGGGGCTGCTGGTGGGGACCTGCATCTCCTTCACCACAGCAGGGGTATCCCAGGCCCTGGTGAGCTCGCTCCTACTCACCAGGCCAGGGGTCACAGGGGGGCTGATGGGGCACTCTTCTCTACCCATCAGGTCACATAACACATTCACAGGAGGGCCAGCAGCGCTGCTCTCTTCCAGCCCGCTGGGGACCTCCTCTTGTAGGCCGTCACGTTCAAGGCTCTTCTCTGCCTTGAGGGAGACCGCAGTCCCATCCCTCAAGGCGGCATCCTCTGTGGCCCTGGAGAGCATATACTGCTCCGCTTCCAGGGCATTTTCCACAATAACAGGGGGCATCACTTTGGGGCAGCTGGTGAGCTCTTCCACACTCACCACAGCAGGGGGTTCACAGGGACTGATGGGCTCTCTCCTACCCATCAGTTGGGACATACAATCGCTGCTGGTGGGGACCTGCATCTCATCCGCCGCAGCTGGAAAGACAGGGGAAGGGGCAACATGCCTATCAGGGGAGACGTCTGTCCCATCCCCTGATGCCGAGGCATCTTCTTCACTGAGGAGGAACGCATTCCCACTCCTCAGCTCAGGGAAAATACAGTTCAGGGGCAAAGGGGTATCAGGAAGGACGATTTTCCCACTTCCTGATGCAGGGGCAACAACAGGGGCACTGGTGAGGAACGAATTCCCACTCACCAGTGTGGAGTGAACAGGGGAAACTCCATCCAGGTCCTCAGCTTCACTGAGGCCCTCCTCAGATGAGTGACCCCCCCAGTTTTCTTCTTCCTCTAGGGCCTCCCGAATTTCTTGCACTAATTTGGCATACATGTATTCCACCTCACACTCCCAACTGACTGTGTCGCTCAAGTCCTCTTGCAAGCTCATGGGGACGTACCCCCCTAGCATATCTTCTCGTTTGGCCAAAAGCTCCAAGAAACGGTCGTTTTCTGGACTGCCAAAGTTCGAATCCCACAGATAAGCATCCCATACCAGCCCTTGGATCTTACATCGCAAGCGGGCCGGGGAGAAGGTTACTGGGAGCACGGGGCCATACTCTTGTTCAATGTGATTTACCAGCATCCAGTAGGCATCTTGCATCCATAGCTCCTCTGTGATGCAACCACCCAGTTCTGGAATAAAGTCATTTACAATATCGCCCAGCCAGAAACTCCACTGAGACCGGATTAATTCAAAGCGATCCTCATATGACCCAAAAGCATCCTCCATATCTCACTTGATGCAACCGATGAATGAAGGAGAAATCCCACCGCTATGCCACCAATGTAACGGAAGCTGCGAAGGGACCGCGTCGCCTTCCGCCGTCGTTCCTGGGTCTCTCCTTCTCGACGCAGATAAGCGCCGTCGGATGCACCAGTTGGAGTATGGACGGTTACTGGAAACAGCCGCAGGATCGCTGGAAACAGGGAAGCAGGGAAGAGTCCACGTCACCGCCTGACAGCATATGAAGTTGTGACGCAGGAAGCTGGCAGCAGGCGGTCAACGATTCAGGATACTTGGCGCAGATGGGTATCAGAGTGGATACTTTAGACCATAAGCAATACAAGACTCCAGGACTCCTTGTTCACTCCAAAACAGAACTCACTTTATTGAACCAAACCACACATATTTATACAGTTTCAAACCACACTAACTTGGAGCACAGTACAGGAGACTTAATTCAATCACAGTTCATCAATAGGACACAGCAAATGGTAGGGCAGAATACAATGGAGTAGTCACAGGGATAATTCAGTCACCACAAAGGGTGCAAGAACCAACAACAAATGATTCAGGGAAACATAATAGGGCAGACATGATTGGATTAATCACACAGCAGGGGGCCACAGGACAGTGCTCAATACAATGACTTGAGTAATTAAGCAAAAGGCTTGGGGGACTACAATACATATTGAAAGTAAATATGCTCAAACTCAAATGATTAACCTTTTGCAGGTCAGAAGAGTTTGCAGCACCCAAGCCTTGAATTGTTCTTTCCTCTGGTACAGCTGCCTATCCACATAAGGCTAGCCAAAGTCTCTTAGTCCAGGACAAGGGCTTGAGAGATCGTATGCCAGGGCACAAAGGAGTGTCCAATATCCATAATCCTTGGGCCCAGGGGTGAATAAATGCCATGCCCAGACAAGAGCTCCCAGTAACGGGTAGGATCCGTTACATTACCTTTTATCCCTTAATCCTCCATTTGCACCCTTACACACTCATTATGGCCCTGTATTAATATCGCTGACATTATAGGTGAGTGTTGATTTGTATTTGAGTCTGACTGCCTGCTGTTCTAGGCAAGCTGCCTTTTTAATCTCTAAGTATTGGTATGATGTCTTCAACCTCGAAAATTTGTTTTTACATTGACTCCCTGTTGAGTCCTGCCTTACTGATATGTTCCAGTTCTAGGTAGCCATTTGAAGGCTGGCCCAGCACAGTTTTAAATGCTGGGACCACATTTTTCTTTTGTTCTTCCCTGTACTTTTTTTGCACTTCTATATTCCCTTCCCATTCATCCCTCCTTTACCATCTCCTGCTTTCTTTCCTCCCTCTACTTCTCCATTTCCCCTTCTCTGTGGCCATCTTATCACCACTTAAGAATGTCTGCAGTAATTATTTTATACACTATTTGATTTTTGGGAATTAATTTCATATTCATTTCTTACTATTTCCTGTGGAAAGTGACGTAACTAAGATGTCTTTATTCCATTTCCTATGTACCCGGCATATTCTGAAAATCCAAAAATCCTGGCTTATAAAACAAACTGCTCCATTGATTTAAATGTGATTTTTAACACCATGAATACCACAGAAGTCTCCAACACATTGCTTTGTAATGCACTGGAGTCCTCTCTAACACTGAAAGGTTTAAAATTCCCCTTTAAATCAAAGTAAAGTTGTATCTGTCTCCTATGTGAAGTTGGTTTGCCCAGGATTGCTCCATTTTATACATATGCCCAGTATTTTCACTGTCCCAAACCTCCAGATCTACAGTAGTCCTAGCAGGATACACAGTAATAGTACTCATTGCACGAAATGCTGTACTACTGGACTTATACAGTATGTATATTGAAAAAACAAGGCTGAAACACTACAAAGTCCTATTTCATCTGTCGAATCTCTAATCATAAAAAAATGATACTTTGCAGATTCTGAATAGGGATGAGTGGAACAAGTTTGTAAGTTTAGTATTCATCAAAACCTCCTATTTTACAAACCAGATTTTTTTAAAATAACAGGCACCTCTTTTCTAGTTTAATATGCTTTCTTACATAAAAACCGAAGATGTGATTTCAGAAAAATAAAAGAGCAGGTTGACATATCCTTAACTTCATTCAAAAATTATTCTGTGGGAACCCAGAAATTCATTCCCTTACTTATTTGCAGTTCTGGCTGCTATCCTGGATTTAAAACTGACTAGACCAAACAGTGCTACTGAAAATTGTTAAATACATTAAACAGTGAATCAATCCAGAAAAATAAAATAACAAAACCCTCCTGTTATAAACTTTTGACTTTTAAGACTTTAAAAAGCCTCAAGAAAACACAAAATATTATAGTGTATGACATTTTATACATTGAGTAGTGTAAAAGCCTGTGTACATGGGCCAAGGTCCAGGTGATGTTAACCATTTGAGTGCCAGAGGGGTACACAACACATTGCAAAGCACTCAAAGGCTCAAGAGGCTGGTCCTGCTCTGGGTCCTTCCGCCGACGCAGTTATGCACTGTAGAGACTGCCGAAAGCACAGAATGCTCCCAGCACAGGACTTCCAGCATTCTGTGCTCCCAGCACAGAACTCCCAGCATTCCTACATGTTCCAGCATTCCTATATCTCCCAGCATTCTGTGCGTTTGGGCAGTCTGTACTTTGCAGGACGGCTTCTGACAAACATCCTAGCTAATTATTATATAGGATATTACAACAGAGAGTGTACATGCTGGTACTCATAAGAGGGCAAATACAAAGCAGTATGCCATCAACTAATTTCAATCAAATGCACTCAGCAGATAATACTGGGCTAGAACTGCAATATATGTACCGACTTTGGACTCTACTCTGAACAGTTGGACACTGAAGATTGGGCAGAACTGTAATACTGAGTTTCTCCTTATCACTTGTCAGCCTCTGGTCTTTCTTGGCCAACAATTCAGTTGTACATGAATGAAGTATTAGTATAAAGAGAACTCTCATTGCGGATGCATTGCATGTATTGGTCTTAATCATAGAGGTGGAGGTGTGCTTGCCTATAATTAATAAATCTCATAAGGAAGACTTCAGAGTTAAAGTTCTGCCTAATTGATGTGCAGTGGGTATGCTGCCTGCAAGATCAGAGGGAGGAGAGTCCAATGCCATGTATCTGTTTTGATTCCAGTGCAGTGAATTTGTATTTGATTGACTGGAAAAAGCTTTATGTTTGCAAACACTTTTGCGAGTACCCAACTGTACCATCTCTTTAACACCATTTCATGAAACTTTTTATGCTATGAAATTTCTTTACCTTTATATATATATTTTGAGTTACTTTGAAGACATAAAAGCCAAAGATTCAGAACAGATTTTGTTTTGTATTTTGTTTTATGTTTTTACTGTTTTGGTATGATTCACTTATTTATGTATTGCTTTTCATTAGCGCCCTTTAGGTGCAATTTAGTAAAGTACATCTTCTCCTGGGACCAAACAGATCACAGAAAGTGACACTCTTCTTACTGTGAGCATAAGGGAAGCCCTGCCCCCTTCACAAGTTTTTCAGGTTTTCCCTTATGCTCACTTTAGATTGTCCCTCTCTGAGATCCATCCGGACAGTCTTGCTGCTCTGAGGTGAGCAGTGTTACATCAGTAAAAGGGGCGGGATGGGGATACTTTATCATTCAATTACTCTTAAACTACAACTCTGACAGTATTGAAATAACACTCTCCATGGCTCAAATACTATAATGATTAATCAAAGTTGTTGTTTTTTTTGTGAAACAGTACTATCCCTTTAACCCTAAAGCAATTAGTTTTGTATTCCAGTAGCACACAAAGGGTTAAATCAATGGGAATTTGGGAAATGTTTATTTGTTATTTATAGTGCAGTTGGCTTGCTCCAAAATGGCACCTTTTAAGCTTATTGAATTGCATCTTTTGAGTTGTTTTAGTTTTCAGGAAGAGAAGATGCAGTAAAGTTGTGTTTATTATAAATGTGGAGCTGGCAGTGCACGTGCTCACTCTGTTTTCTACTCTCCACCCTCCTGAAGTGTGCTTGCATAGTGCCTGTGCTTACAAAAATCAAACATGCTTTGATTGACAGCCTGTAAACCCTTTGAGTGCAAGAGGGGTAAACAACGCATTGAGAAGCAATGAGTTGCTTACCCCTCTGGCACTCAGAGGGTTAACAACCACCACTACTAACTGCTGCCAACCCATGACTTCATCCTGTTAAAAAAGTCCACTCCAGTTTTCTGTCTGCACTAAACGTGCATGATCATCACAGGCAGGTTATAGTCACAGCTCGGCTAAACAGACTGCTTTTTGTCACTTATCTCCCTAATATTATATGTCCTTGTTGCAGCTATGCCTCACAGCCTCTTCTGGGGAAATATCTGACACCTCAGTTTCAGAAGTCCTTATTAAACCAGCTGTTAATTCTGCATCTCTGGTGTTTCCTCTATGTGCTGCTTTACTCAACCTTGCTTGCTCAACTACACTTCAAAACATCTGCAAGTAGTGCAGTTCACCAATACTGGAGTGTAGCCCAGCTCCCTTTATTCTTTCCTATACTCTACACCATTCCCATTTTAAAGTCCTGTCTGCAGTCCTTCAGGCTTATAAGTAGTGGCATTAACCCCTCTGTTTTATTCTTTGTGGGTTTGTCTCCTAGTCCAGTCAAGCAGTGTGACACATTTCTGTCAGCAAGGAAGGAACTTATACAATGATAAATCAAGCTATTACAAATTTTTTGATCAAGGGGTTTACTGCAACGTATGCAGTGATTCAATGGGCTGCTACAACTTATTTGGTTATCATGCAGGTTACTGTATCTTATACTGTGAACAAGAACATTACTGCATTTATAATGTGATCATGTGGGTTATGATTACTTATACCGTGATTAGATTGTTCAAATTGATTGAAATAGAACTGACATTTTTCCAGTATCAGCCAAATCATTTGGTGCACAAACAAAGTTTTGCTCATCTCTATTTGTGATATAATTCAGGGTATCATTGAACCAACCTTAGTAAGATATCAGGAAATCTTTTGACTAAGGTGAGGAGGAAAGACAATTGCCTAGCCCACAAGTGGTATAGTTCCACTATTCATGTATGAGTATATATTCTTCCCTGCCATAGCACATGTAACCTATGCTAGGATATACAATATGAATGAACATAAGGGAAATTTGTGTATCCATGTACATGCTAAGTATGGTTAAGTTTTAACTTGTATTGCACTTTAATACAGTTGAAATTTGAAAGCACAAAACAAAGCTCAGTGTTTAACTAGTTAATCCCCACTGTCACTACTGGGCATAGTAGCATTCTAAACTTACATACCAATTTGAATAGGTCTGTCCAGGGTTTTTTTGTGCTATTTTCTGCGATATCTGAAGCTGCCACTAGTAGGCTCATTCCTACTTGCTGTGCAGAGTAGTACGATATCAAACAGCCAATAGGTATCTTCTGCTGCCTCTGGAGCTCATAGTACCAGCTCTGGTGAGGAGAAGCCCGGGAAGGACCTATACTATGAAGTCTGTAAGGTTATATTGCTGCTATGTATAACTCAGCAAGTAACTAGTAAGACTAATTATTTGCATACCTTTTTTTTCTGTTTGGTGCTGTTTAATCATTTGAGTGCAAAAGAGCTGGACACCCCTCTGCCATTGAAAAAGTTACATTTAAATGAAATGTAACCAAAGGTTCAGCCTCAGATTATATGGTCCCTATGAGCAAGAGAAAACTGATCAATGCATTGTGTACCCCTCTGGCACTCAAGGGGTTAATCACTTGAATGCTAAAGAGGTCTCCAATTAATTTATTTTCAATGCACTGGAAACTATTCTAGAATTCAAAGGGTTAAGTCAAATAAAATCAATGAAAATTTGGGGAATTTGCATTTGTTCTCCATAAAGCCTTTTTGTTTAGCCCAGAATTCCTCCATGGGGGGGTTATTCATTAAGGTGTGATAAAGAGGTGATAAAGTGGAGATGACTTCTCCAGTTCCTAGGTTATTCTGTGGAGCCTATGCACTAAGAACTCCAAAGTTGGAGAAATCCTTGTCCATTGGCTCCACAGAATAACATAGAAAATGGAGAAGTGATAAACTGGAGGTTATCTCCACGTTATCACCTCTTTGTCGCACCTTAGTTTGTAAGCCCTAGTTTCTTTGGAGCATAGGACAACCACAACATTAGCTCTTTGTTTCTCTTTGGAGCACAATGTTATGATATTATAGACCTAAGAAGAAGCCTTTCAGTTCACTTCCTCTACAATTTTCCACACAATATTTAAACAGTTCTGAAACATCATTTAATCATTTTTAGAGCAGGATTTGTAATACGGGCAAAATGAATTATTCATGAGCAGATAAAATATAGGATTAATTGTGCAGTTGGATGTGAAGCATATCACATGTTCACTGGCTACTTAAACAGGTTGTTCCAATCTGTTACAATTTATAGAACCAGATTTCCTGTCTCTTCAATGAGCATGTTTCCAGAAGTAGCTAATAAATATTACATTCCGAGGTAAAGCAAACCCAATGGGCCTTATGTATAAAAGTGGGGAAGAGCAATTCTGTTGCAAAACAGCTTCATCATATAACAAAATAAAAATTCCTATTATTTAAAATAAACCTTTTAACCTGTTTAACCTCCCTGAATGCTAGAAAAGTCTCTAATGCATTGCAAAGCAATATGTTGGAGACTTGTCTAGCATCCAAGGACATACCTGGGAACCTTCTTGTCTCAAGTCCTCAGGGAAATTCTTTAGAGGTGATGATGATGATGATGACAGTGTCCAAATTATGTGTTTTGCATCATATTGTGGGTGGCGCCTAATTCATTATTGCTGAATGTCATGCCAGAACACAATGGGTTAACGATCACACTGGGCCTCAGGTTGCACTGGGATCATTGTGAGGAGGCTGTAATGGACTGCATCCAGAGCAGTCAGTTCCATCCATTCTCTGGAGTCTCGGCACATGCTACAGTGATCACGTGCCAGTGAAGCCACATGACAAAGGCAACATATGTAAACATTCCATCTGTCACTGTTCTCTCCTTCTCATCTCCTTACTGTGATTGTGAGGAAGACATGTAGAGAACACAGCTCCCTGTGGCTCAATTAGTCAAAGAGGGGGGAAACTTTTATTGTGCTGGGGCAGGGCTGGTGGGGAGAGCATAAAATATATTTTATTCCATGACCTACTGAGACCTCTAACTGTAACTGAATAAATGATTTAGAGTAAGACCAAAGTATTTTACTTACAATTTATAAACACGTGTACTGGATTTAAAACAAACAGTAATGTGAGTTTTATTGCTGTGGGGCAATGTGATACACTTACAGACACAATACTTACAGACACAATACACAGTCTGATCTCCTAAACAGAGGGACATCAGGATGGGAAAGAGGGACATAGGGATTTTCATCTCAGAGGGACAATAGCCACCTAAAAAGAGACACTCAGGAAGTCTGAACAAATGTTCATGCCTTTTATCCAATTCCTGTTAAAAATGCACTAATTGAGCACAAATCATCTCAAGAAAACCTATTGGGTTGTTTTTTTGTTTTATATTATTATCAAACTAAATTATAGGGTATGCATATAAATGTGGCTTTAAAAGAAAGCCCTACTTATCCTTAAAAAATTATATATGATTTGTGTGGATATACTAAAGGAATTAGAGGGAAAATATGGTTGAACGAAGGCATGCTAAAAAGGCCAAAATTGCTATGGTCCTCCAGTGTAAAAAAAAAAAGAAAAAAAAAAGGCCTTGTCAACAAGGGGTTAATCATGCAGGTGGGTGACTTGTTGAGTGGGTGGTCAAAAGGAGGAGTTTGCAATGCAATGGGTTAGAAAGCATGCAGAAAGGACAGGAAGTAGGCTGAACAGACTGGAAATTGGTTGGGTTTAAAGTTGGACTCACCAAGTCAGAAAATCAGGGATACCCTTAATGGGACTCTACGGTCAGTCCTGTGCTGATACCAGCACCTTCTTCCTGAGGAGAGAAGAGACTATAAAGATCCCAGCTAGGCCTCCCATCAGGAGGTCCTAGAGAAAGGAGAAATATCCAGAGCCTTTCCAGGAGTAGAGAGGCCAATGATAGAGGTCAAGGAGAGAAACCGCGTATTATCTGTGAGCTAACCTGTAAGTAAATGTTTGATGTTCTAATAAATTGTGTTCATCATTTAAAAATACATGGCGCCCAAGTATTTCTTTTCTACAACTGCACACATATTACCACCTAACCCCGCAAAGCCCATGAGGAGAAAAAGACCTTGGAGCAATGAACCCTATTGGGTCCTCTTTTCTGCTTTGGGGGAAATGATTGTATTGTAGTGTATTGTATATTTATATTTATATAGCACTAACCAGCATACTTGGCACTTTACATTTTACATTTACTATAGAAGGGGTACAATAAGTGCGGTGGTTAAGTGCTTATAAAGACAATCATAAGGGCAACAACAGGTGAGTATACATTAGGATAAAAGGTCCCTGCCCCGTAGAGCTTACAATCCATCTAAATGGTGGAGTTTTCACCAAAGTTGAGTTGAGCCATGGCTACCAAAGGGTTAATTCAAATAGGGCATTATAGGTGTTACATTTATTTACTATATATATATATATATATATTAGTGTTGAGCGAGCATGCTCGGCCGATGCTCGGATCGGCTCGAGCATCGCTCTGCTCGGCACATGGCGGTACTCGTACAAGTACCGCCATGTGCTCGCCCGGCATGTTCGGGTGGCGGGGATCTGTGCCGAAGGAGGCACAGATCTGAAGACGCTCCGCTGGACCACCAGGGACTGGAGGTAGGGGGCATAGCGGAGATGAAGGGGGCATAGCGGAGATGAAGGGGGACATTGCTGAGATGAAGGGGGCATAGCGGAGATGAAGGGGGACATTGCTGAGATGAAGGGGGCATAGCGGAGATGAAGGGGGCATAGCGGAGATGAAGGGGGCATAGCGGAGATGAAGGGGGACATTGCTGAGATGAAGGGGGCATAGCGGAGATGAAGGGGGACATTGCTGAGATGAAGGGGGCATAGCGGAGATGAAGGGGGACATTGCGGAGATGAAGGGGGACATTGTGGAAGAGGGGCATTGTGGAGATGAAGGGGGGCATTGACCAGGCACCCTCCCCTCATCAGAGCAGGGGGTGCCTGGTGTAATGCTCGTGTCACCCCATTCAATTCAATGGGGCTCGGGTGCTCGGCCGAGCACTCGAGCCTCAGGGGGTGCTCGGTCAGAGCACCCGAGCACCCGAGCATCGGGGTGCTCGCTCAACACTAATATATATATATATATATACATATATATATATATATGGAATTCCCTCCCCCATCCCATCAGACAATCGCCCAGCCTTCAGATCTTCAGACCTTCCCTGACAACTCAATTCTTCAGGGAAGCAGATCAAATACTCCCATAACTGTTATGAGCAAGGCCAGATCAACAGCTTTCTTCTCTCTCTCTCATTCTCTTCTACAGTCACTCTCCCACTTACAACCCCATCACAACCTCATTGTTCACATAGAGTCTTGTTCTCCCAAACAGACCCACTACTTGCCTTGACAGCTGTACTGATAAAGCAATTCATTCTCTCACCCACTGATCAGCGGTTCATGTGGCAGGAAGCAGTTACACCCCATAGCTCTTATTTCTATGTCCCACCTACTTTCCTCCAGAGTGGACCCTCTGATCCTTTTGTCTTCTATGTTCAACTTGTACTGTCTAATGTATCTGTACATCTATTCCGTATTGTACAATTCTGCTGAATTTCTTGGTGCTATATATAAATAAATTATAATAATATTATTTATACATGTAACATTTACAGAAAATATGAATTATTTCAATAGAAAATCCGTAACATCCTTGCCATGCTCTCTGTCATGTATACTAAAGCAGTGAATTGCATGGAAATCAATGTAGAAATCAATGAATGTGTTCACACAGTATTTTTAAAAGAAAAATGTCAGAAATATTAAATCAGCTTTCGATTGCAGCTATAAACTTTTAATTATTGTAAGCCAAAGTGAGTTATTATTCACTTGAGAGAATATGTTTTAGGGTGAATGTACTCATTAGCCAATGCATCTCATTTTCCATGTTAAGATGTCATCCTAGAAATCATGCATCTGTACTTCCAGGTAAATCCAAGCACATTTGATAGCTATAGTGCATTCTGGAGAGCACACTTCCCCATCATTAACACTTTAATGTGCAAGAAAATAGAGTGACGTTTTACAGATTTGCTCTGTGCCTTGTTAGTACATAGTAAGGTACAAGACACAGAACATCAGGAGACACCCATGCACTGCCACTCTGCCCTCCCATTTGCACAGTCAGTATAATGTGAACATTTCCAGTTCAGTTAGCTTAGAACATAGGTGATATTAAGGAGGAAATCAGTTCCAGTACTTCTTTTAAAGGGATAGTAATTTTCAAAATGAAAGCAGCTTCACTTAATCTTCACAGTATTTGGGCCATGGAGAGTGTTATTTCAGTACTGTCTGAGTTGTAGTTCAAGAGTAATTGAATGATAAAGTATCCCCCTCCCACCTCTTTTACTGATGTAACACTGCTCACCTCAGCGCAACAAGGCTGTCCAGATGGCTTGCAGACAGGGACAATCTTTAATTAGCATAAAGGAAAAATCTGAAAAACCTGTCAAGGGGGGCAGGGATTTCATTGTTCTCATAGTAAGAAGATTGTCCCTTGCTGTGAGCTGTCTGGTCTGAAGACCAGATAACACATATGAGGGGAGGTGGCTTACACTAGCTAAAATGGGTGGGAGAGGGATACTTTATTATTCAATTTCTCTTGAACTACAACTCTCACAGTACCAAAATAACACCGAAATCACTGATTTAGCACCAAGAAGTAAAAGGGGAACTGGTTAGGTAAAACCAGTTATCAACTGCAATGTAATCAATGCCTTAATGCGGAATCATATTAGTACATTCAACCAAGGTGCATCAGTGGTGAATGTTAACGTAGCAAATGGAACCCTGTACAAGGCATATTGTGATCAATTTACATAGAAAAAGCAGACTATGTTAACTTATACAGAATAAATGTCATGGCTGAAGGAACTGATTAATTAATCTTTAATTCCAAACAATTTTTTGTATACTTGCCTGTTATGTTAAATTCAAACTTAACATAACCCTTTCAGTGCCAGAGGGTACGCAACGCATTGCTTTGCAATGCGTTGCATACCCCCCCTCGCACTCAAAGGTTATAAGAATCACAAAAATGTATTATAACAAATACATCAATATGACTATGAAGGCCCAGCAAATTCTAGTTGCACTCCTGGTATGTAGCTATAACTGACTGCTGTATATGTGGAACTTACCTAGGTAAGTCCTTGGGTTAAACACTTGAAAACTTACATATTCCTTTAGGTAAATTGTTATTTAATAATTTGTTATAATTTGTAATATATGGATATATAATATATAACAAATAAAAATGTGAGTATTTGTGTTTGCATGGAAATAAATGCAACTCATGCAAATTCAATGACAATAAAGGAACACGTCTGAAAATGAAATTAGGATATGTAATTTTAAGCAATATATACTTTCATCTAGCATCTGTAACATTTAGATATTTTATATTAGATACCAAAAATCTAATCCTAAACTTGCATTTTTTAATGCATACAAGCCACATTAATTGCTTTTTTTGATGATGGCATGTGTTTTTCAAAATGTTTGATGTTATGTTTAAAGTGGGGTCCAGCAATATACCTAGAATGTATTCATCATTGTTTGTAATGAAGACTATGAGAAGATCCCACTATCACCATGCTAAAATGGGATTCGCCAGCTGGTTCATACCTGTGTTGTCGCTTTTGTAAGAATAATCATTAATGCTCTTTTTTTTGGAGTACAATAAAATCTCAGGTATAATACATACATTTTTACCCCATTTCACCTTATATGAAGTGTGGGGGTGCATATTATGCACAAGTTAAAAGAAAAAAAAAGTAAAGAAAGACCAAAAAAACCCAAAATTTTGCCTCCTCGTGATCCCTAGTTTGCTTCCTTTTTTCCCCCACCTCAAAACACATATATGATCCCCCCACTGTCCTTCCCTCTACCCACCTCCACCTTTGAGAGAAACTGAGCCTCTGAGAAGGCAGCCTGGGTATCCTGTTAGCGGGTGGCATGCTTGCCTTTGCTTCCCTCTTCCTCTACTGCTGCTCTCACTCCAAGATCCTCTGCACATTAGTAATTACCCGAGTGCCCTGTCAGGACCTTCAGGTTTCATTGCATAGACTCTGAGCATTGAAACTACAGTAGTGCACTGTCAAGGTCCTGACTGGGCACTCAGGCAATTTCTAGTTGGTACCAGTAACTTAATAGAAGTTGTTTTGCTGGAACCATTTTCCAGTTATCAGTTGGACATTATGTTCTGTTAAATACTCTATTAAACCACTCCTCATGTTGACTGTAATGTTAGCAATATCATACATCTCTATGTGCTTATATAATTCCAGCTCAAATCCTCCAAATTCTCAAGCAACTTCTTAAATGAAAATCAAATTAATTTTATTCAGCCCAAATAAAATAAATGGCCCTGACAGGGCATTTCAACAATTTCTAATGGATCCTGGAGAGTAGCAGTAGATGATGTGGGAGGCAAACTCAAGCATGACGCCCACTGAACGGATCCCAGGGGTTCAATCTCTCTCAAACATGGAGGTGAGTAGACGGAAGGACAGTGGGAACTCACATATGTGTTTTGAGGTGGAAAAGAAAGCGAGGGATGATGTGGAAGCAAGAATTTGGATTTTACATGTTTTTCTAGAAATGGGATGTGTGTTATACATAGGAACTTTAATATTTTTGTAAAATCTTGGGTATAATTTTTCACCTGCTTATTACACACAGGTTTATATTATAACTGAGATTTTAAGGTAAATATATTGGGGTAAGTATCTTGCTGATTTCTGTGTGTGCATGGCTAACCCACAAGATGTTGTCCTTAAAAGGCTTCAAGAACTCACATAAGTGCTTTGTTAGCTGCCAGTGACCAGGTGCTAAAAAAGCCTCCTCCAAAACCTTTTCTCTGAAGATACAGTTCTGTTCAAAAGTCTTAGGCATGTGTGAAAAAATGTTGTAAAGTAAGAGTTCTTTCAAAAATACACATGTTAATAGTTTATTTTTATCAGTTAACAAAATGCATAGTCAGTGAACAGAAGAAAAATCTAAATCAAATCAATGTTTGGTGTGACCACCCTTTGCCTTCAAAACAGCATTAATTCTTCTAGGTACATTTGCTCACAGTTTGTTAAGGAACTCTGCAGGTAGGTTGTTCCAAACATCTTGGAGAACTAACCACAGTTCAATTGTGGATTTAGGCAGCCTCAGTTGCTTCTCTCTCTCTGCATGTAATCCTAGACAGACTCAATGATGTTGAGACCAGGGCTCTGTGGGGCCATACCATCAATTTCAGGACTCATTGTTCTTCTTTACACTGAAGATAGTTCTTAATGATTTTATCTGTATGTTTGGGGTCGTTGTCATGCTGAAGAATAAATTTGGAGCTAATCAGATGCCTCCATGATGCCACTGCATAATGGATAAGTATCTGCCTGTACTTATCAGCACTGAGGAGATGATTAATTCTGACCAAATTCCCAAATTCCATTTGCAGAAATATAGCCCCAAACTTGCAAGGAAACATTACCATGCTTCACTGTTGCCTTCAGACACTCATTCTTGTACAGCTATCCAGCCCTTCAGCAAACAAACTGCCTTCTGCTACAACCAAATATTTAAAATTTTGAGTTATCAGTCCAAAACAACTGTTGTCATTTTTCTGCAACCCAGTTCCTGTGTTTTTGTGCATAGTTCAGTCGCATGGCCTTATTTCCACGTTGGAGGTATGGCTTTTTTGCCACAAGTCTTCCATGCCGCATGTTTCCCATGACGACCACTTCTGACCAGAATTCTCTGGACAGTAGATGGGTATACCAGGATTCCACTGTTTTCTACCAACACTGAGCTGATGGCACTGCTGGCCATCTTCTGATTGTGAAGGGAAGTAAGCATGATGTGTCTTTCATCTGCTGCACTAAGTTTCCTTGGCATACCACTGTGTCTACCATCCTCAATGTTGCCTGGATCTATGTGCTTCTTCAAAAGAGCTTTGACAGCACATATGCATACCTGTGTCTGCCTTGAAATGTCTGCCTGGGAGAGACCTTGCTGTGCTCAGTCTTACCATGGTGTATAACATTTGACATTAAACTGTCTTCAGCAACCTCACCTTGTTAGCTCAGTCTGGCTGTTCCTCACCCTTTTTTATTCCTCCTATACAGCTGTTTCTGTTTCAGTTAATTATTGTGTTTCAACCCACATATTAAATTGCTGATCATTAGCACCTGTTTGGTATAATTGTTTAATCACACACCTCACTATATGCCTACAAAATCCCTGAATTTGTGCAAGAGTACCTATAATTAATTACCTCGAATTAATGCTGTTTTGAAGGCAAAGATTGGTTACACCAAATATCGATTTGATTTAAATTTTTCTTCTGTTCACTCACTATGCATTTTGTTAATTGATAAAAATAAACTATTAACATGTCTATTTTTAAAAATAGTCTTACTTTACAGCATTTTTTCACACATGCCTAAGACTTTTGCACAGTACTTTATGTATCCTTACTAATGGCCTTGTTCTGCTCAAACAAATTGTCTATAATATTCAATGCAGAATTCCAACTTGTAGGGATCTCTTTGCCTGTCTGCATATAGTAGGTAGCATCAAAATGTCATCAGCTTTTTCCCTTTCTCCCAAGCACAGACTGACAACATATGGTAAACTGACACCCAATTTTATACTCGCAAGTTAGCAAAGCAAGAATATGGGGGATTGGGGAAGATGCTTCACATGGGGGGGGGGCTACATTATTATCATTGATTTCAATGCAATGAAAAAAGCAGATAAAAACACACCTTTTTGGGAATTCCCGCTGAAGGCAGGAAGTGCCATTTTTCATGTTTCAATTTTGAGGTTCCCATCCCTAGTGT
Organism: Rhinophrynus dorsalis; assembly: GCA_037306005.1. Taxonomy (NCBI): domain Eukaryota; kingdom Metazoa; phylum Chordata; class Amphibia; order Anura; family Rhinophrynidae; genus Rhinophrynus; species Rhinophrynus dorsalis. Next base: position 129,700,289 of record CM074726.1, on the reverse strand, counting down.
TAATGTTCCTTTAAGGGCCTTTTGCACAAAGGAAGACTATTCTGGGAGGAGTTCTGGAGCAAACCATCTGCACCATAGGGAAGAAACTAAAAGTCCCATTGATATAAACTGAGCTTTTAACACTCTGAATGCAAAATAGGTCTCCAGTGCGTTGCTGTGTACTTTGTTGGAGACCACCTAACATTCAAGGGATTAAAATACTTATTAAAAGTAACTGGAATTTTGGGAATGTTTAATATTCCTTTGTGGTGCTGTTGTCCCAAAATTGCACATCTTTATTTACTGTATAAGGACCTAAATGTCAGGACCTGAATTGTACCATGACAAATTGCAACTTTTCTTGTTACTTGAATCTTAGAAAGTCTCCAATGTATTTTGGGGCAATTCATTGTAGACTAACAACATCCAAGGTGTTAATCTAAAGAAAAGTTATCACATATCTTTAACTGTGGTTCTAAAATTGATTTGAAGAACAGTCTAGCAGGAGAGTTGATAACCTCCCAAAAAGACCAGGGCGCTCTCCAAAAACACCTTGGGCTTCAGTCAACCTAATATATTAGTAGTGCAGTGTGCAGCCCAGTTTCAAGTAGAAGGGAAATTAGTACCACTGCATGTCTGAAGCCTCCCATTTATCTTACAACGGCCATATAATCCAAATTGCCCTCATGAATTTCCCCTGGTACCTTTGTTCAAGAGATAACATATTCCATGAGACCTGGATGTCATGTGCATGGATGCAGGCATGAGACTTTCTGGCAGTTATTTTAAAATAAAGCGACCACTAAAAGTGTAGAAAGCACAATGCTAAATAATGCATTGCCCACCCTCTGGTCTTCAAAAGGTTAAAGGGATAGTAATACTTCGTTTTAACTTTATTTTATTTTGTAGGCATTAAAAAAAAAACATGAAGAATGATATAAGTCTTATCTGTCAAACCTTTATGGTTTATGAGATATTCACAAGCAAAGTTTCCCCTCCCGCCCCTTTTACCTAGTGTAAGCCATCGCTTCTCAGATGTGGAATGCAGTCCATAGACCAGACAGATAACAGAAGGGGACAATCTTCTTCCTATGAGAACAATGAAAGCCCTGCCCCCCTTGACAAGCTTTTCAGGTTTTTCCCTTAGCTTAATTGAAGATTGTCCCTCTCTGCAGTCTACCTGGGCACCTCCCTTCTGATCTGGCTGAGCAGTGTTACATCAGTAAAAGGGGCAGGAGGGGGATACTTTGTCATTGAATTACTCTTGAACTATAACTCTGACAGAATTGAAATAATACTCTTCAAAGTCCAAATATTATGATGATTAATTAAAGCTGCTTTTATTATGAAACATTACTATCCCTTTAAGATTACCATGTGCAATGGACAACATTTTGACCTTTGGTCCTGACCACAACTGTCTTGTCTGTTTCCATGCAAAATTTGGAAAAGTCATGCACAACCAGCTGAAAAGCTAAAAAAGGTCCGTAAGTAAAAACAACGTAATTTTATTGAGTGGTAATAGACATACCTGTACAAAAATATTCTATCAATCATAGTATAGAAAGACTACTTTATTTTTACTTATGGACCTTTTTGAGTTTTTCAGCTGGTTGTACATGACTTTTCCAAGTTTTGTTTGTATTTACTAGAACTGAAGAGAGGCTCTGTCATTGCCCCAGCTGTATAATTGGTCCAGTTGCACCTTGCATGAACTTTCCACACCAGGAATTTTATATGGCCCACAGTTTGAGTATCATAAGACTATATAGGGTCTGATATTATCAAGTAAGAGCTGCTGCAGTCACATATCTCTATCATTGTCTGTTTCCATGGACATGACATCCAAGAATGATTGAAAACGTGAACAAGGTATAAGGACACAACTCATAGGGGTCATTAGGATTTTTTGGCCATAGTAATGTAAGTGGAGGTTATTATAGGTGTTACTTCTCCTTTAAGCATGAGACCTGGGGATTTGGCACCCTAATTCTGTATCTAGCAATTCCATTGCTCTCTAGAGTTCAAGAGGGATGAATGCATTTTTCTCACATCTGGTCATTTCATGCAATATTAGTTATATATATAAAAAGAAGTCTACCGAAATATATTCAGATTATTAGCAATCGCTATTCCAGCTGGCTGATTTGAAAAAAACCATGCCAAGTTTGCAGATTCATTTAGATCCACTAATAAAGATGCTTGCCCCATTTGGTTTGGGTTTTTTTTTTTGCATTTGAAACATTTTGACCAGCTGAAAAGGAATCTTAAACACCTAATAATAATCTATTTTTTTTGGGTTCCTATAAAGGAAACTCTTAATTCATATGCACAAGTGAAATGAATTTTCTGCATGTCAGTGTGATCAGCTGTGATTATAATGGCCTGACTTGTATACCACCTACAGGAAAGTCTTCCCATATAACCAGTCAGAAGATTAGAAGCTTTTCAAGTTGTTATCTTGGGAAATTTCTTTCAAGGAAATTACTACAAAGACTTGTTTTAGTGTGTTCCCCTACTGTGCAACCTACTGTGTTTTTTTAATAAGGAAAGCTATCCATCCATAAAGGTGTATCCTGTCCTCCACGGCTGAGTGTCTAGCAGCAGGAAACGCACTCACTCCCAGCTTTTCTCTCTCTTTCATTTTCACTCTGTAATGTTGGTGGCTGGTTTCGCTGACTGATGCACACCATTTAATGGCCATTTAATTACGGGTCAGCAAAGAATTGCAAGTTGTTTTCTTACCTTGCAGGGATAACCTCAGAATAGAATTGGATTCCATTTTGTTTGAACAGATCTAACCTACTTGTGCAGCAAAATGAACAAAATAACTATTACTACTGTGTAAATTAACCCCATGGATGCTAGACGTATCCACAATGAGTTGGAGACCTCTCTAGCATCTAAGGAGTTAAATAATCCTTGACTTGAGAAAAGAAAACTCTATGAATTGCTTTTCTGAATAAAAAAAAAAAATGCTTAACTCCTTGGGTGCTAGAGAAAATTGATGGCCAGGAATTTTCAAGAAAAAAATGGCAAAAAAGGACCTTATGCTTCTTCTGGGAATTACTGTGTATAGGTTGTTTTTGCCAATATCTTTCTTCTGGAAAATTGAGGTCAGTAAGTGTGTGCAAATGTGTGTGCATGATGACATATTAGGACATGATGATATATGTTTGATGTGTACACGGGACCATCAACAACAGGGTTCATAAATGGCCGAATGTAGTAGAGGAACCATCAGCTAGTAAATTTCAGCTGATTTTTCTTGGAGCAAGAACACAGAAAGAAGAAACATCTATACTATACCATTCCATGGAAATTCCTGCTGGAAGGAAAACAAATTGTTCACCAGTTCCTACTAGAAAATGATACACTCTAGCACTCAACTGGGGATGTGTACTAAGGCATCTAAAGAGGTCATAAAATGGAGATAACGTCTCCAGTGATATCATTTCTCCAAGTTCAGTGTTATTCTATGGAGCCAGTTCACTAAGATTTCTCCAGCACTGTAGATCTGGAGAAGCGATATCACTGGAGAAGTCATCTCCACTTTATCACCTCATTAACACGCCTTAGTGCATAACTCCTCAAGGTATTAAAGATAACTTTACCCTAGGAATATGTCCCTCCTAATTTGCTTACAGGAGGACTTACCTATGTAGGTGTCTTTCACTCACAGTATATCATTAGACTCTGTATCAGTACTGCTATCAGTTTACCATCTGATAAAAACAGCTGACCTGTGTGAACCATCCTTCCAGTAAAAAAATTAAGAGCCATAGTTCCTCTTAAACCCTACAGGAACAGAGCAGGGTGCAATGAGCTGAGAACCCCTCTAGTCCTTAAAAGGTCAAATAAGTGCACCTCTTTTTGCTCCATTAAGCTTACATTTGGAGATTAGGCAGGCTTTTGCGGATACAAAGGTAAGGAGTCTGCCCAGCTACCTATCCATAATGGTGTAGTAAACATTAATTATGAAAAGGAAATGTATATTGTTGTTTTTTTGCTGGTGGGAGATGTGTATGTCCAAAGTTGTTAGCATCTAAAGTGTTGTTGTTTTTACAAAAAGTTCACCTATCGTTCACCTAGGGGAATTAAGGTTTCTTAAGGGTTCAGTTTGTTAAAATGGTGGTGAACTAGAACTGAATCCATCTTGTGGTGTGCATTAAGTAATCTTTGCCATGTTATCTCTCTGATTACACTTCAAATATGTCTCTATGGGCATGCTTTTGCCATGCTTCACCAGGTATATGATGTTGCAGTGTATCTTTCACCAGTGCCTCATTTGCATATTTAAATGTAGCTTACTGAGCCATGATCACATTCCTGAGGGTGTGTTTATATGTTAACGTGGCTATTCACTACATGCACCATGCTCAAATAACTGGCCATTTTGTCAGAGTTCACAGCAAAAATCTACCTCCCGGAGGATGGTGCATTTTGGTTTATCCCACAATTGTGCTACTTTGCCAGGGCTGGATTTACACCTTAGAAGGCTCTAGGCAAGGCACACTAGGTGCCCTTAGCTCTACTCATGGCCCCACCCCAACTCCTCACATGACCCTGTTCCCAATCCCATCCACTTTTTTCTAGCATAGAAAATACATTTTGCCTATAACAAGCATTGTGGAATAATGCATTGAAGATTGTTCTAGCATCAAAGGGGTTGAACAATAGCCTGTAAAAGGGGTATAAAACTGGCACAGACACCGATATTGCTCTGACCACACCTACAATTCAGAATGTGTGTGTGGCCAGCATGGCTGAGGCACCGCCCCTCAAAATTTAAAGCTCTAGGCAGTTACCTACTCTTTCTATTGGGAATTCTGGCCCTGCACTTTGTTGTTATACACATGGGCCCTATAATATTAAAGTAAAGGGGACTGATTGGTAAAAGACAAGGCTCAGCTTCATTTTTTTTGCTTACATCTTTACAGTGTAATTCCTGAAACAGCAAAAAAAAAAAAACCTATATATTTCCAGTGTGGTAAAAACAATTTTGGACATAATTAAATTGAAATTGGTAGATAAAAATGAGATTGTGCAAAGACTGTTGGTTTACAGCCATGAGTATGAGGCTGTGCTGAATCCATGACAACAGGATAGAAAGTTGCATTTAATGCTATTATCTTACATATCCGCTACAGAATGCTAATACATCTATATTGAGAAAATCAGGTTTCACATCTCGAAATGAAATGAATATACATTTCAACCAAAGCTGGATCATTCCACCAGTGACCCTTCCCTTTAACCCCTTGGATCCTTTTTTCCTTTGCTTAACCCATTAACTAACAGCAGGGTGTCCAGTGATTTGCTTTGGAATGCGATGGGCAACCCTCAGTAACTCAAAGGGTTAAATATTGTCCATAATTCCTCCATGTTGTCCTTTAACATACACTCTTTATGAATACAAGTAGGCTGCACCCATTCTGAAGTACTCTGTGTAACCAAACTGAAACAATCAATTTATGATAGTATTTTAATTAAAAAAAAACCTCTAGTGTTTGCCTGCTTTTTTCATTTCAGTAGTGAGGCTATTGAAATAAGAAGAATTGGAATAGTTGTAGAATAAGCCAACTGCAAAATAGTAGGTTAAAAGCCATATTCAAACACCTTTGAGTGCCAGAGTGGTATGGAATGCATTGCTTTGCAGTGTGTTGCATACTCTTCTGGCACTCAAAGGGTTAAATAAATGGGGATTTTTATCTCCCATATTGTATGGGTTTGTCCCAGAATTACTCAAATTCTTTTTAGTATATCAGCCTAGGTCCGGGCGATCTTAACCGTTTGAGTGCCAGAAGGGTACGCAATGCATTGCTTTTGCAATGCGCTGCACAGCCCTCTGGCACTCAAAGGGTTAAGAGGTCAGTCCTGCCCTGCTTCCTGCCTCCGATGCAGTCATGCACTGTAGAGACTGCCCGAAAGCACAGAATGCTCCCAGCACAGAACTCCCATCATTCTGTGCTCCCAGCATTCTGCGATCCCATCATCCTGTGCGTTTGGGCAGTCTCTACTGCTCATGACGGCTTCTGACAAACATTCTAGCAATTATTATATAGAATATATATATATATATATATATATATATATATATATATATATATATAATGTCCCACTCACGCAATCAAATGTGAATAAAGTCCTTATAGTGCAAATATTTTTTTATAAACATGTATTTGAAATGCAATATTCAAAATCTGATGAATTATTCCTAGAAAGATGTAGACTCATAAGCACACCTCATAGGGTAAGCAAATTCACATGAACCATTTAATAAAGCAGAAGAAGCCCTGTAACTACTTACTTCTGAATATACCATATGGCTGAATGATCAAATGGAGAATATTTTACTGCCTCTATGTAGATCTCCACATTCTAGAATTATGTTTACAGCTCTCCATCCTAGTGTTCTATCACCTATAAAAGAGAAAATACTCCAGGAACCACGAAACAACAAAGCAGGGGACACTTCTATGGCACAGGATAAATTATAACATATAAAGGTTCTTCTCAAGTGAGTACTCAGTAATGTGGAGACCAGCAAGAAACAAAGGTACCAACTGGTAAATACAACAACAGGGGAAACTATCCTGTTCTCGGACAGGCTTCTCCAGTCAATAGATGAAAGAAGTATCGACAAGAATAAAAACAGTTAAATGAAAAAAGTGGGGCATTTATTTAAACATAAAAATCAAACAATTGTGCCCCAATCCAATGCATTTCAGAACTTACAAGCTCTTTCATCAGGGGAAAATGAGCTAAAAGTATAAAGCAGTCACATTAAAAAAACAACTGTTTATTGAGTTTTATTAGTTAACAATTAGAAAAAGCAAAAGAAAAAAGAGAGAAAAAACATCTCCCCAGGCTGCCTCCAGTGAGTATCACGAGCAAAAGTTACAGAACAAAATACAAAAACTATCATTATTACATTTTATTCAAGGTTAACAAACTGCAGTGGCATTTCCAAGATTGTCAGAGTTCAATGTGCAGGTCCTAGGGTGATCCAGCCATCTGGTCCAAATTTTGTAAAAGTCATGTTGACATTTTCTGTGAACATATGCTCCCTTTAACATCAGCAAGTCTGTATTCACCAGCCAGATCCAAGCTTTTCTTGTTGGAGCCTCCCTAGACATTCATATATAAAGTTTAGTCTTTCTGGCATAGAAACGGACCTGTAGAATATCTGCAGATATTTATCCTACTATCCCCATCATAAAATCCAGCAGGCATATTCAGGGATTGTTTGCTCTTGATATATTTATAATTTCTGACCTCAATTTGAACACTTTTTGCCTATAACACTCAATTTATTGACAGGACCATATCAAATGGAAAAAACCCAGCTCAATTCCACAACTGTGGCATGCACTGGGCAAGCTGGTCTTTGTCTTAAACACAAAATATGGGTTGATATACACTCAGTTGTGTAATGAATGAGAATGAGAAACCTTTTACATACTATTTTGAGTATCTTCCTGCCAATCTTCATCATCATTTTGCATGCCTGCTTAATTGTGAGAATGAATTTAGCATAGCTCCTATTAGATTTTTCTCAAATTTAGATAACTCATCCTGATAGTTGCTAAGATCCCTCCAGGAGGCTTGTGCATAACATAATGTCAAATAATGTTCACATGGTATGCTAGTATTTTAGCCAACATTTTTGTGTCAACTCCAAGTATGATTCATATATGAATGGGTCTTTCCCTGACTTGGGTAGGACACTTAATGTCTGGTTAAAGGTAGAAAAAAGTAAGGGGAGAGTATTTTAAAGAAGCTTTTGTACCAATCTTGTCTGTACTCATCCAGACCCGGAGACTTGACACTAGGGAGAGAAGCTATAGTGCCCTCAATTTCCTTGATTGTAAATCTGGCATCTAAAAGGGTTTCGCACTCTTCATCTAGAGTGGGAACATGATTTAGGAAGGAATCCATATCCTCCCCTGCAGTATTAAAGCAGGATCTATACATTGTTGTAAAGATTATAAAAGCATGTATTAAAGCCCAAGGTGTCCTTAATTTTAATATGATCATCTAGTTTAATACCTATAATAGCAGAAATCATGCTGTACTTTCTAATCAATTCTAACATTCCACCTTTTCTATCACCATGTTCAAATATTCTGGTTTCCACAGCCATATGAGTAGTTTTAGAAACTATATCAATTGACAGTGGCAGGGCTGTTTCGGCTAACATCATCTCTGTTTGGGGATTAAGAACAAATTGGGTGTCCACCATAGTGACCTTCTCTTCTAGCTTATCCCTCTCCTAACATCTATTCTAATTTGAGAAGTTCTCCCACAGCCTTAACAGTTTCCCATACTAGGGCCAGTGGGCATGTCCCTTATTTTCTGAATTATACAGCCATGTCTGTTTCAAGAGATTTAGTTAGCGCAGGGTTAGATAACCACAACGGATTTAACATCCACTTTACAGAGGCTTTAGGATGTGACATTATTTGATATAGCAGCATAGTTGAGTAATCCAATAAAGCACATAGTAGGTATAGGCAGTGGCTGTCAATTTGGATCTAAACATGTCTATCCTGGATAGGGTCCTATGTGTTTCAGAGTAGCATGAAAATATTTTATCACATGTATGCAGTAAAATCACACATCTCTAGGGCCCATAGTTTGAAAACTGTCCTTAAAGGTGATTTGCATGGATCTAGAAATGCATTACATTGCTTGAAATGTGTCTGTAGTATCATCACAATTTATATTAATGTCACCCATGCACACAATAAGAATGGAAGGGTATCTTGCTGTGTAAGAACAACAACCGGATAACACTTGACAATCAAAAGGTAGGGAGGATGTATAGATTCATAATGATACATTCTTTGACTTGAATTGGGCAACACAGGTATATTTAGTGACCCCTCACATCCACCATTAAGTGAAGCATTCAAAATTGTACATGTCTTCACCAGTATGGACACCTCTGGAGTAGACTGAGAGTGTTGAAAGGTAACAGTGGCTCACCCAGGCCCTTCATAATGCAATCACTTTTCTATAGGCAAGATGGATTTCTAGTAAAAGCAGCAGATGTTTCATGTGATGCTTGGTAAACTCATATAACAGAGGCCTCTTTACAGTATCATTGAGTTGCCTGATACTCCAAGACCAGAATCTAAGCTTCAGCCTCATAATTCTTTCTAAGTGACTCAAATGGCAACAGGGCAGAGAGAGAGATAGGACATAGACTATACTCTAGAGTGCACATCCATAAAAATAATGCCACCTGGGCAGAAAATAAAATACAAAATAGAGAAAAAAAAAAGGAAAGGAAGAAGTACAGAAAGCTGGGACAAAGCCCTAATCCTACCCTGTTCCCAGTACCCCAACTTGCATGCCCTTTAGTCTAAAACATAATGTTAGAACACCATTCAGTAACTTCTAGATCTGTTTGGGACCACTGTACTCAGGTAGATTAGCAAGTCACAAATAAATCTTGTAGCTGTGCAATATTCCTATCAGCATCTCCTTACTTGCAAGGGTAGAGTGGCACAAACACAACATTTTACATACTCATGGCCCCATGAGTGGCAACAAATAAAATGAGATCTTACTAGTGTTGAGCGAGAATGCTCGGCCGATGCTCGGATCGGCTCGAGCATCGCTCTGCTCGGCACATGGCGGTACTCGTACGAGTACCGCATATGCTCGCCCGCCATGTTCGGGTCTCCTCCCCGCACGTTTTGCGGCTGCTGCACAGCCAATAAACGTGCAGGGAGGCTCTGACATCAGTGTAATGCCAGCAGCCATGTTGGCTGCTGGCATTACACTGATTGGCTGGCCAGAACCCGTGGTCGGGTGCTGTATAGCACCTGACCAGCGAGTTCGGCTCAGTCTTAGCCAGGGAGAGATGAGGATAGGAAGGGAAAGTCAGTGTAGGGAGAAAAAAAGCAAATTTGTGAAAAAAAAGAACCAAAAGTCCTTTTTAGGACTACTGTGTGTGGGGGCAGCAGTTTATTTTGTGTGGGGGGAAAAAAACAAACAAAAAAAAAATTTCATATATTCTGTTTAGTGTGCAAAGTTGCAGATTAGAGCACATTCTGTTTAGTGTGCAAAGTTGCAGATTAGAGCACATTCTGTTTAGTGTGCAAAGTTGCAGATTAGAGCACATTCTGTTAAGTCTTCAAACTAAAATATCAAAGTCACATATTCCATTCAGTGTGCTTCGCCGCAGTTTAGCAGCACATTCTGTGTACTGTGCAGAGTTGCAGAATAGGAAGAAATACTGTTAAGTCTTCAAACTAAAATATCAAAGTCACATATTCCATTCAGTGTGCTTCGCCGCAGTTTAGCAGCACATTCTGTGTACTGTGCAGAGTTGCAGAATAGGAAGAAATACTGTTAAGTCTTCAAACTAAAATATCAAAGTCACATATTCCATTCAGTGTGCGTCACCGCAGTTTAGCAGCACATTCTGTGTACTGTGCAGAGTTGCAGAATAGGAAGAAATACTGTTAAGTCTTCAAACTAAAATATCAAAGTCACATATTCCATTCAGTGTGCTTCGCCGCAGTTTAGCAGCACATTCTGTGTACTGTGCAGAGTTGCAGAATAGGAAGAAATACTGTTAAGTCTTCAAACTAAAATATCATAGTCACATATTCCATTCAGTGTGCTTCGCCGCAGTTTAGCAGCACATTCTGTGTACTCTGCACAGTTGCAGAATAGGAAGAAATACTGTTAAGTCTTCAAACTCAAATATCAAAGTCACATATTCCATTCAGTGTGCGTCACCGCAGTTTAGCAGCATATTCTGTGTACTCTGCACAGTTGCAGAATAGGAAGAAATACTGTTAAGTCTTCAAACTAAAATATCAAAGTCACATATTCCATTCAGTGTGCTTCGCCGCAGTTTAGCAGCATATTCTGTGTACTCTGCACAATTGCAGAATAGGAAGAAATACTGTTAAGTCTTCAAACTAAAATATCAAAGTCACATATTCCATTCAGTGTGCGTCACCGCAGTTTAGCAGCATATTCTGTGTACTCTGCACAGTTGCAGAATAGGAAGAAATACTGTTAAGTCTTCAAACTCAAATATCAAAGTCACATATTCCATTCAGTGTGCGTCACCGCAGTTTAGCAGCATATTCTGTGTACTCTGCACAGTTGCAGAATAGGAAGAAATACTGTTAAGTCTTCAAACTCAAATATCAAAGTCACATATTCCATTCAGTGTGCTTCGCCGCAGTTTAGCAGCATATTCTGTGTACTCTGCACAGTTGCAGAATAGGAAGAAATACTGTTAAGTCTTCAAACTAAAATATCAAAGTCACATATTCCATTCAGTGTGCGTCACCGCAGTTTAGCAGCATATTCTGTGTACTCTGCACAGTTGCAGAATAGGAAGAAATACTGTTAAGTCTTCAAACTAAAATATCAAAGTCACATATTCCATTCAGTGTGCTTCGCCGCAGTTTAGCAGCATATTCTGTGTACTCTGCACAGTTGCAGAATAGGAAGAAATACTGTTAAGTCTTCAAACTAAAATATCAAAGTCACATATTCCATTCAGTGTGCTTCACCGCAGTTTAGCAGCATATTCTGTGTACTCTGCACAGTTGCAGAATAGGAAGAAATACTGTTAAGTCTTCAAACTCAAATATCAAAGTCACATATTCCATTCAGTGTGCTTCGCCGCAGTTTAGCAGCACATTCTGTGTACTGTGCAGAGTTGCAGAATAGGAAGAAATACTGTTAAGCCTTCAAACTAAAATATCAAAGTCACATATTCCATTCAGTGTGCGTCACCGCAGTTTAGCAGCACATTCTGTGTACTGTGCAGAATTGCAGAATAGGAAGAAATACTGTTAAGTCTTCAAACTCAAATATCAAAGTCACATATTCCGTGTAAGATGAAGAAGGCGGGTAAAAAGGGACGGGGAAGTGGACGTGATCCTGATAGTTCAGGGCGCGGGTCAGGACGCGGAGAAACTGTGCCTGGTGCCAGAGCACAAGAAAGAAAGACATCCACCATACCTAGCTTCATGTCTCATTTTACAGGGCGTCGCAGGACATCACTCTCGAGGTCCGACCACTGCGAACAGGTGGTCGGTTGGATGTCAGCTGATACTGCTTCCAGTCGGTTAAGCACCACCCTGTCTTCCACCAAGTCCACTCTCAGTAGCCAAGAGTCTGGTCAACATAATCCTCACTCTGATCATCCTTCCTCCCACCATAGACGGTCTGGTCAAAGAAGTGATCCCATACTGGGATATAGTGAGGAGCTCGTCTCATCACCAATCCTTCATTTGACCCTCTCTCCAAGCACGCTTGCAGAGGAACATGACATCTTATGCCCTGATTCACAACCTCTAGAGGGTACCCAATCACAAGAAGATGACAGATGTGAACGGCATTTAAGGTCAAAGGAAGTAGTGGATGATGATGATGATGATGAGACACAGTTGCCATTAAATCAACCACTATTACTGTCTCAAGACCTTGTTGAGGAGGATGTTATACAGTTGTCAATGACTGAGTATGTGGTGGGATCAAGACATGAGGAGGATGATCAGAGTGAGGAAGTGGAGGAGGACTTGGTGGACGATGAGGTGACTGACCCCACCTGGGAAGGTGTAGAGCCGAGCGATGACAGCAGTCCTGAGGGTGAGCCATCTGCAGCACCGCAACAGGCTGGAAGAGGCAGTGGTGTGGCTACAGAAAGAAGGCGGACCGCACCAAACCGGCCCGCAAATGTTCCACGGAGCACCCCCTTGCGTAAATCTCCCTTGCCAAGGGGTAGGTGTTCCGCGGTATGGCGTTTTTTTAAGGAAAGTGCGGACGACAAAAGAATTGTAGTTTGCAACCTGTGCCACACCAGAATGAGCCGAGGCATGAACACTAGAAACCTCACCACCACCAGCATGATCCGACACATGGCATCCAAGCACCGTAATAAGTGGGAGGAACGCCTGGATCGCCCATCTGTGTCTGCAGGCCACACCACTGCCTCCTCTTCCCCTGTTTTCGGTGCCGGCCAATCGCCTGTCGAAGGCGCAGGACCGCATACCTCCCGCCCTGCACCTGTACCATCTGAAGCACCATCAGCGACCACATCCACTTCCCTGTCCCAGCACAGCGTCCAAATGTCGTTACCCCAGGCATTTGAGCGCAAGCGAAAATACCCAGCCACCCACCCACAGGCCATAGCACTAACCTCACACCTTTCCAAATTACTGGCCATCGAAATGCTGCCATTTAGGCTTGTGGACACTGAGTCCTTCCGCAGCCTGATGGCAGCAGCTGTCCCTCGGTACGCGGTCCCCAGCCGCCACTACTTTTCCCGGTGTGCCATCCCCGCATTACACCACCATGTGTCCCGTAACATCACCCGTGCCCTGACCAACGCAGTTACTGGGAAGGTCCACTTAACGACTGACACATGGACAAGTGCTTGTGGCCAGGGACGCTACATTTCCCTGACGGCACACTGGGTGAATGTCGTGGAGGCTGGGAGCGACTCGGACCCTGGGATGGCACGGGTGCTACCCACGCCGAGGATTGCGGGCCCTACCTCCATCAGGGTTTCCGCCAGCACCTACGTTATTGGCTCCTCCTCCTCCGTTTCCACCTCCGAATTCTCTACACGCAGCGCCACTCCCCCATCAGCCGGTAGCTGGAAGCAGTGTAGCACTGCAGTGGGGAAGCGTCAACAGGCTGTGCTGAAGCTGATCTGCCTTGGGGACAAACAGCACACGGCCTCAGAGCTGTTGCAGGGGATTAGTCACCAGACCGAGCAGTGGCTCTCGCCACTCAACCTGCAACCAGGCATGGTTGTGTGTGATAATGGGCGTAACTTGGTGGCGGCTTTGGAGCTCGGCAAGCTCACACACGTACCATGCCTAGCGTATGTATTTAATTTAGTGGTTCAGCGATTTCTAAAAACCTACCCCAATGTGCATGATCTCTTGACCAAGGTGCGCCGCGTGTGTGCACATTTCCGTAAGTCATCTACAGCTTCGGCCGGCCTGTTGAAGCTGCAGCAGCGCTTACAATTGCCAGCTCACCGGCTGCTGTGTGACGTGAGCACGCGCTGGAACTCCACCTTCCACATGTTGGCCCGGCTTTGTGAGCAGCAGAGGGCAGTAGTGGAGTACCAGCTGTTACACGGTCGTCGCCTCTCCGTTCAACTTCCTGTAATCAGAAGTGAGGAGTGGGAATGGATGTCAGACCTCTGTGAGGTTTTACGCAATTTTGAGGAATCGACACAGATGGTGAGCGGCGATAACGCTATTATCAGTGTAACCATCCCACTTCTGTGTCTACTGAAACGCTCGCTGCTCACAATTAAAACTGACGCTTTGCATGTGGAAGAGGTGGAAATGCGGGAGGAAGAGCTTACACAAGGTGATAGCCAGAGCACCCTCACTTCGTCTTCTCAGCGACAATTGGAGGAGGCGGAGGAGGAGGAGGAGGAGGAAGACACGGTTGCCTCCGCTACAGAGGGTAGCCATGGAACTTTAGTTCCATCTCTTCAGCGTGGGTGGGCAGAAGAGGAGGAAGAGGATGAGGAGATTGAGAGTCATCCTCCTGGTGAGGACAGCGAAATCTTGACTGTTGGTACTCTGGCACACATGGCTGACTTTATGTTAGGCTGCCTTTCCCGTGACCCACGCGTTACACGCATTTTAGACAACACGGATTACTGGGTGTTCACCCTTCTGGACCCCCGCTACAAAGAGAATTTCTCATCTCTCATTCCTCCGGTGGAGAGGACAAGCAAAATGGTGCAATACCAGAAGGTTCTTGTTGAAAAATTGCTTCAAAATTTTCCATCTGACAACGCTGGCGGCAGAGTACGTGCTACCTTGGCCAACCGAGAAGGGGAGAAAAGGGGAGCACACAGCAGTTCCGACAAAGGCAGGGCAACACTCTCCAAGGCGTGGGACACCTTCATGACACCCCGCCAGCACCCTCACCCTGATGCGCAGCCTAGTGTCACAAGGAGGGAAAAGTTTTGGAAGATGGTGAAGGAGTACGTAGCAGACCGTGTCAGCGTCCTCAATGATCCCTCTGTGCCTTACAACTACTGGGTGTCCAAGCTGGACACGTGGTATGAACTGGCACTCTACGCCTTGGAGGTGCTGGCCTGCCCTGCCGCCAGCGTTCTGTCTGAGCGGGTATTTAGTGCTGCTGGTGGCATCATAACAGATAAGCGTATCCGCCTTTCCACCGACAATGCTGATAGGTTGACACTTATAAAAATGAACAAGGCCTGGATTTCCCCTGACTTCTCCACTCCACTGGAGGAAAGCCCCGGGGGAACATAAAGTCACTTTATATATGTTATTTACAATGATGGGAATACTCTGTATTCCCATTCACCCCTTCCACCCAAAAAACGGGTATATGGTTGACTCTTAATCTTCTCATCCTCCTCCTCCTCTTCCATATGCCCTGTGATATAATTTTTATATAGGGCCAGCTCACCAGCGGGCCCTGTTTGACAATTTTTATATAGGTCAGCTCACCAGCGGGCCTTCTCATATAATGTTTTATTGGGTCAGCTCTCTAGCGGGCCCTCTCATATAATGTTTTATAGCGTCAGCTCACTAGCGGGCCTTCGCATATAATGTTTAGGATGGTCAGCTCCGCAGCAGACCCTCACCCATAATGTTTTAGATGGTCGGCTCAGCGCACGTTTCCCTCTTAATCATGGCCCCAGTTCAGAAAAATCAAGGAAATTTTTGGGAGAATTTGCCTTTGCGCACGTTTCCCTCTTAATCATGGCCTCACTTCAGAAAAAGCGATGAAATTTTTTGCAGAATTTGCAGATGATATACAAGTAAATATACAGCAAATACTGTTTGGTAACAATTTTTCGCCTAAAGTCGTTTTTATTTTCCTTTTTGTGTGTTTTACGGTCAGTCTGTAAAAATGGCGTACTACGGGCGAAAGATCGTTCCCAGCAGCGATGTTGGAGTCCAAGATGCATCCCTGAACCATTTCTGTGGTGTTTCCATCATTTTCTGCCCTTTTCCTATGGACCAGGCACCCTCCCCTCATCCGAGCAGGGGGTGCCTGGTGTAATGCTCGAGTCCTCCCATTGACTTCAATGGGGCTCGGGTGCTCGGCCGAGCACTCGAGCCTCCGGGGGTGCTCGGTCAGAGCACCCGAACACCCGAGCATTGGGGTGCTCGTTCATCACTAGATCTTACATCCCTCTATTATCAGCCTAGTTGCTCACATTCACAGAAGTGGTGAAAAAATATATATTGTTGTCAGCTGTATTCTGCTGTTTAGCTGGCTATAGCACTGGGAAGGGAAACTGCAAGGTTCTCAGGCTCTTCTTCACATCAATAAAGTTGTTCTGCTGTATTATGATACAGGACATCCACAAGATCCTGTCATGAGCATGGTAGTTTACAATTAGGACAAAGCCCTTGTTGAAGACCCTGTTGGGGAGACTTTGTGTAAACATTGTGGGCTCTCTATATTGCAAAGGTGGTGGATATAGGCTCTTTGTCAACTGATATGTGTTGACAAAATATTTGGGGCTCTTCCCTTCACTCCAGTCTGGCATCTCCAGAATGTGAATATTATTTATACGTTTTCATTTTTCTAAGTCGGTGAGTTTGGCTTTGCATGCAGGTGCAGTAGGAGTGTCTTTAGTAATCTATGGTCAGAAGCTTCAAGTGTGATTTCAAAGTCTTTCATACTGTCTTCTGCCTCCATGAGTCCTTTTAAATCAAGAAAATATTGATTTGGCCTGGCAGAGGGGAATCTCCTTCAGAATTCCCAACTGACTCAGCTCAGGCACTGCTTGTAATTCAGGCCCCTCAGTTTCGAGCTTCTTGCTCTTGGTGCTGCAAGAGAATTTGAGGAGTAATAGCAGGTTCTGTAAAACATCAGACCACAGAGAACCTTCTTTTTGGGAGAGCAAGATATTTTAGCACCAGGGTGCTGACAAATAAGCATTTTACCCCATTAATGGGAGATTTTAATAATTCAGCAGTTGCACCTCTTATCCATCAAGATCCATCAAGCCTTAATTTGTGATAGTTCATCCTTTACAAAATAAGCTCCCTCTGCCTTATTTTCTGGTTTATACTGGCCAGGCGGGTACTCCACAAAGCACAGGCTGAAATTGTTTAGCCGAGGTACAAGCATTAGTAACCAACAGTGCAGTGTGGTTCCAGGCACAGTAATACAATTCAGTTTTCAATTTTACATTCATTGGCACAGTGCTAGAAGCCGACAGAAAAACTGAATTCAGTTTATGAAAAAGATGTGTATTAAGGTGTATTAAGAAGAGTTAGAGCGAAACAAGCATCATTAGGGGCAAATAACAATTCCCCAAATTCCTATTGATTTAAATGGGTCTAGTTACCTCTTGAATTTTAATTAGATCTCCATGTCATTACTTTACAGTATGTTGAAGAATGTTCAATCATCCAAGGGTCTAAAATCCCTATTTAAATCAATGGGATATTGAAATATGTCCACTGTCATGCAAGTGGTTTGCCCCAGAATTGCTCCAGTTCTCCTTAGTACATCAGTTTCAATGTGTCCAGACAGTGAGAATCTGTCAACATCGTCTGCTGGTACGTCAGATTCAGGGACTCAGATCAATGAGCTTGCACCTAACTTTTTAACATTTTGAATAAAATTGCCCTAATAAGCTTTTTTACATGCAGGACTTGATTCCACATAAAACTATGAGAAAAAACTATAGTGTATAATCTGCAAAAGACTGTAGATATGTTGACAAATGTAAAGAGTCATATTCATATAAAAAATGGGGAGAACAAGCCCGAGAAATCACAACACATGCACAAAGAATGGTCCAGATGCACAATACTCTGCTAATCACTGAAATCCTCTTCTCTTGCTTTTATAATCTTAACTGTTTGTGTTTTTCATTTGTCAGTGACAAGGCTAGGGGCTCAGAATGTATGAGTTTTATGGCTTCCAGTGGGATAAGCCTAGGGTCGATGCTTTCTGCAGCTTTCTCTCTCTTCCACCACAGTTTAACAATCCAGTAAACTGACACTCCCTTTTAAATGGCAGGAACACATAGGGGAACTCTACCTAAGGGAGGGAATTACATTATTATCATTGATTTCAATGTGTGGAATAAATTGCACTATTTGCAGCTCACAGAAGGCAGAAAGTAGCATTTTTTGCACGTTCCTATTTTCAGGTGAAAGTTTTCTCCCATTCCTAATAGTAACTACACGCAGCTTTAGGGATGGGCGAAACCTTTCTCCTCAAACCAAAATCTGCAAAAAATGTCTCTTCCCGCTTGGCAAATAATTTCCCACGAAAAGTGTCATTTTCCCCCTTTTTTTCGTCTCGCTCATTGCATTGAAATTAATGGGAAGAAAAATGTTTCCCCACCACATGAAAGTTTTCTCTACTTTTCTACAGCCATATAAAAGGGTGTGAGGCTCTAGCAGCAGCCATTTTGTGTTTGTGAGAGGAGAGAGCAGCGTGTTTTTGTGCTAAAGATGAGAGGCAAATAAAGGGTAATTGAAGTTTAGTTTAGGGAGTCATTTAGATAGGACATTTGTTCTCTGTATTATGGAAGTCTGGGGGCACTCTAGAGGAGCACAAGGGAGGGAAGAAGTTGGCCCCAAATACCCCACAATTCGGTGTGACTGCCTGGCAAGACTCAGGGAGCTATGGTACAATTTGCTTACTGATTTTGCTTGTATTGTCTCTGTGCTGGGGAAGTCTGGGGAAATAAGTTGTTGACTTTGTTTTTGAGTTTGTATTTTCTTTTTACTGATTGAGATAAGATAGGGTAGACAACTTAAAATAAATATATATATATATATATTTTTTTTTATTATTATTTTTTTAAATTAATACATAAATAATTAAACAAATAAATATATTAGGTGACAGACAGCTGACTGGGAGCCTGATGTGAGCTCTGTGACTGAGGCAGACTTGAAAGTCAGCAGATGACATTGACAATTTTGTTGAGGGCTAAGGCAAGACATCACACTCCATCAGTTGTGTACTGTAGAGAGTAAAAAACACACACAGTAGTTGAATAATGTCCTGCAAACACACAAGGGGGAGGGGCAAATGTGGAGCAGTGCAGGGACATGGGAGTAAAGTGACAGTTCAAAAACTGACTGCAGCAATGGTTGCTGCAGCTTGTGCAATAAATGATGATCCCTCTCCTCCCAGGGTAGATGCAGTCCCTCCAATCAATCACATTACTCCAGTCTCCCACCACCACTACCATAAACATCTGCCACATTGTAGGTTTGACTTTATTTTTTTTAATTAACATTTGATATCATCATGAATATGTGCCAATGTTACTTAAAGGGATAGTAATACTTTATAATTACTAATCCCGATATTAAAGTCATATTAAAAAGAAATGTATTGCCCCAGTGTCATCTCTCAAACCTTTATGGTTTGAGAGATAGTCGCTTATAAAGTTCCCCTCTCCCTCCCCCTTGCCTGAAGTCAGTGTTCTAGTTGACTGCAGGGAAGCCTGTCATACGACTGTCAGGCGGCTCTGCAGCACAGCCAAGATCGCGTTAATAAAAAAGAAATCTTTCACTGAAATGGTCTTCTACATGTGCTTGGTTTGCAAGCACATGTAGAAGACCGTTTTAGTGAAAGATTTTTTTTTTATTAATGCTATCTCGGCTCTGCTGCAGAGCCACCTGATTATCTTAAGACTGGATTTTCCTTCAGTCAGCTACAACGCTGACTTCGGGGAAGGGGGGGGGCAACTTTAGAAGAGATTATCTCTCAAACCATAAAGGTGTGAGAGATGACACTGGGGGCAATACATTTCTTTGTAATATGATTTTAATATAGGGGTTAGTAATTATTAAGTATTACTATCCCTTTAAGCAGGAAGTTAGAGTTGTGGGCAAAGGACAAAGGCACTCTGCATGATAACACATTTTTCAAGGTAAATGTTGCTGTAGGACTCACAACTTAGACCCCCAGCTACTTATGTCTCCACTAGAGTCCTCAGAAGAAGTAATATTGTGTGGGAAATGTTGCACTATAGGAAACATAGTTGAAAAATTTGTTGGAATAGTAGAAACAAATGTTGAATAGGATAAAAATGTGTTAGAATAGGAGATAGATGTGTTGGAACAGCCGAAAATTTGCTGGAATAGACGAAAAGGAGGAACATTTTGCACTGGAGAAAGCTTTTGCGAAAAAAAAGATAAAAATCATCAGTTTTTTGCATAAAAAAGTATTACGGGAAATTTTTCTCATTTTTCACCCACCCCTTCTCAGCTTTCTCTCACTTAACCCTTAAAGACCTATGACATACATGTACATCACAAGGTGGATGTCGCTAAAGGACCAAGGACGTATATGTACGTCATGGAATTCAGGTCCCCCCGCGTGGCTGCACGCCATTCGGGGAGGCCAGAATCGAATGAGAAAAAACAAATGCTGTGTGGTTCTAAAGTGACGGCCGAATGAGTGCTTGCATGGCCGGTCCTTAAAGGGTTAAGAGATATCTCCTGATTATCACTTATGATTGTGGCAGTCTTTGATCCCTGTTTGTGACCAATATATTAGTTTCACTTCTTCCTGTATTGGCTTCTGACTGTAACCCACACTATACTATGTGCTGTCTGCCTTATAGAAGGACACTAATGAAAGACTGGGTAGGCACAGCATTCCAAAAACTAAACACTCACAACAGCATATTTTCTTGGTAGCACAGACATCCTATGTAAAATATTTCCTAGGCCTTTATTTCACCTCTCCAAAATGCAAAATGTGACTGAGACTTTGGTATTTCTGCCTCAGCCCAGAGGGTCATTCTACTGTACTGAGAGTCAGTGATGTTATACTATTATACAAATTCAAATAAGACCTTACTTCATCCATCTATGGCACTCATCCAGCTCTCCTTCCAGATTATTTACCTTAACAATTAACTCTTTAAGGACCAGACATTTATGCAATGCATTGTACACCTCTCAGGACTTAACAATATTAATTTGTTTCAATCAAAACTTGTTCACCTCAACAAAATATAGAATAATAACATATATATATATATATATATATATATATATATATATATATATACTAGCAATTTGTTGCCCATCATGTTATGAAGGGAATGTTTTTTATTTTTTTTTAATAAATGTTATGATAGTGAAATATAGCGTAGGGTGTACGTGTCAGAAAGGTACACACAGTGATACACAGACATGTGTGCAAACACACACATATACAGGGGGACACGCAGTGATAGACAGAGATGCATGCAACACACACATGCACTGACATACACAAACAGTGACACACAGATGCAAAGCAGAACATACATACATACAGTGTGAGCAGTGCCAGCAACATACCCCCCAACATTTCAGATGGCCAAAGAGGGACACTTGTGTTTTAGGTGGTGTTACTGGGGACGTGGCTGGTGGTGTATTTTAGAGAAGTTTTAACCCTTTGAGTGCCAGTAGGTAAGCAGTGCATTGCATACCCCTCTGGCATTGAAATGGTTAAGTTACTCTTTGTGTAAGCGAATGATTTAGAAGAAGATGAAAGTATTTTTTTACACAAACTAATTTAACAGACATTTACAGAAGTTTATACCTACATTTCTGTGGTTTTTATTGATGTGGAGCAATCTGATACACTTGTATTTACACCACACAGTGTGATCTCCTAAATAGAGGAGCAGAGGGATTGTGGTCTCAAACAGGGACTGTCCCTCTGTCACGGTTTTTGATGAACACTCAGACCAGACTGGTAAGGTTAAAATTACTTTATTGTATAAAGTGCACACAAGGAATAAGGCCATAGGCCCACAATAAGGAACAACAAATATATAGCAAGTCAAGTGAGGCAATG
Organism: Rhinophrynus dorsalis; assembly: GCA_037306005.1. Taxonomy (NCBI): domain Eukaryota; kingdom Metazoa; phylum Chordata; class Amphibia; order Anura; family Rhinophrynidae; genus Rhinophrynus; species Rhinophrynus dorsalis. The sequence continues at coordinate 129,678,473 of CM074726.1, read as the reverse complement.
ACTCGAATCAGAATGACTGAGATAGGGGCTGATGACTGGAGGTACCTAAGACAGGCAACCTCTCCCTAGTGGACTAGGGTTAATCATGCTACTCGACCCAGGCTGACAGGTATCCCTGGAAGTGATAAGGACTGCCAGCAGGACTGAAGGTGACAGGTAGTCCTGGAGGTGGTAATAGGCATGAAACCCAGACACCTGGGTGGCACAGAACCTAATAGGCAATGAGGCAACACTGACCAAGGGACAGGGGTCCCAGGAAGACCAAGGCCACTACTTACAGTTGGTAAACCCTAGAACGCTAGGGGTGGATCGAAGGCAGACAACTGGAAGGCCACAAGTGTCTCCTCACACAACAGTGTGACGTAACGCAACCGCTGGCTCTTAAGCCCAAAGGCTATAGTGACAAGGAATGAAGCTCAATGTCGCCACACACTATCGAGTGTGATGTAAGGCAAGTGCTGGCCCTAGCCCAAGCACTGCAACAGCGAAGGAGCACAGGCTAAGCTAGACAGACTAGGCACTGGGCGGGTTAAATGGAGACGCCCAGAGGTATACTGAAACTCCCACAGGGAGTGAGCTCAGCAATAGTGCAGAGGAAGACACAGATGGATCTGATTAACTTGGTCAGCACTTGATAGCACTGTACCGGTACTTTGCGTGTGCACACCGCCAAGGGTGGTTAGAGTAAGTGGCTATAGCACGAATGCCAAGCCTATGGTCGACAAGATAAGAATAGCGCCACACAGCGCATAACAAACAAAGCAACTGGGAATCCACTGCTTGTAACGCTGGCCAGACTAGGACAACGGAGGAATACAGCCATGCACGGATGGCAACAGAATGAATGCTCAGCCAGGACTGACTACAAGCGAAACGGAAGCACAGCCAGGTCAGGCGCAACGGAGCAGGCTCAACAGCCAGATAGGTCAGTAACTGAGTGGGTTTACAGCCAGAGCAGCCGGTAACGGACCGGGTTCTCATCCAGATCAGTACAGCAATGGAGCAGGTTCTCAGCCAGATCAGTCGGTAACGGAGCAGGTTCTCAGCCAGATCAGTTCAGCAACAGAACGGGTTCTCAGCCAGATCAGTTTAGCAACGGAGCGGGTTCTCAGCCAGATCAGTTCAGCATCGGAGCGGGTTCTCAGCCAGATCAGTTGGTAACGGAGCGGGTTCTCAGCCAGATCAGTCGGTAATGGAGCAGCAACACAGGAAGCACAGGAACATCGTCAGGCAGGCCGGGTCATACACGATAACAGCAACTAGTAGCAAACATCAGGAACAGATACACCACGAAAGGGTGCCTAGGTATAGACATGACAGGGTATATAAAGGCAAGCCCTGGGTGGAGCAAGAATATCAGGCCAATAAGAAGGCCGCATAGAAAATAGGCAGATAAACAATGTCGCTGTCAGAGCAGGAACACGTGCACTGTGATACCCTCCTATACTATGTAGTGACAGTCCTTATACACAGACTGTATAATATACAATGTCAGACCATATATAAATAGTTTGTCATACATGCTATACAGTGAGCTATGTACAGCATGGAGATGATTGCAGGGACTGGCACCTCTACTTAAAGACAGACTGACAAACAATCTGTTCTCTTTCTCTCTCTTTGTGCAATATATAAATACAGTCACACCCATGTCTCTGCCACTTACCAGCTCAGCTGAAGCCCTGCTCTGCACTGCCTGATCATGTCTCTGCCATTGTTCCACTTTCCCAGCTTCTCTGAACTAGCAAGTCAGCTCCCCAGCATCCTGCCTGCTGACTGTTTAGAAATCAGCTCACTTGTAGTAATTGGCAGGGCTGTGCAGGCTCACAGACAGGGAATGAGGAAGCTGCATAATACAGATTGGACCATTGCCTTCCAGCTGTAGCTTGAACATAGTTCCCATCATCCTCAACTGCTCAGCGAGCGTGTGTGTGTGTCTCTGTATGAGTGTGTGTATATGTGTGTATGTGTCTGCCAGTGTGTGGGGGGCATGTGTGTGTATCTGTGGTGAGTGGCAACCATTTTTTTTTCTAGCCTTAGATAGTGGTGGGCGGCTGGGTAGTGGGGACGGGCCAAAAATCACACGCCCATTGAATCACCCAGTGGGAGCAGTAATCCTCTTTACTGCCGCCCCTGGGTGTGTTTTGCCAGGCACAAAGTCTTCTTTTACATATATATATATATATATATATATATATATATATATATACATATATATTACCCCCAGGTATTATAACCCTTCCAAGTAAATGGAATGCATGTACCAGGTCCAGAGGAAAAATCAAACCAAAATGTCAGTAGACAGATCACCAAATGAACCACAATCACTATACCCCACCATTAACCACATTTAGCCCCTCCCCATCTAACTACAATTAATTGCAGCCTCTACAAGTATTTAAAGGCTACGGTCCCAAAGAATGGTGGTGGTAAGCAACATGTACTTGTATGATATACCTTAATTGGCATAATCAACATATCTAAATAATACAAAGACTAGTTTTTTTAAATAAAAGATGGCTAGTGAAGCATATAGGTGATTTTGAAAGCTCATTCAAAACCAGTCCTTTTTAGGTGATAGTGTCCCTTTAAAATTTTGGGTGCCAGAAGGGTGTATGAATTGGACACTCTGGTTTAACCTACATGATACTTTACAATGCACTGCAGATATCTCTAGTGCCCAAGGGTGTTAAGACAGATACAGAGGCAGACTGGTTTAGAATTATGGAGAGTGAATGTTTTATCGAGTAAGATAAACAATCTGACCCTTATAGCCCAGTCCCCCAGTCTTTTTGCCATCTTATGACTTGCTATTACTTCACTGTGAATAAAAACTTGACTTCTGTCCCCTTCAGAACAGAAGAGATTAAACATTTGATAGTAATGAGCCTACCTAGCTTTTCTCGCAGAATGCTCAATTGGCTGGAAACATGACTGTAAGGCACCTGTCAAAACACAAAGAGGATACATCAGCCGTGCTCTCTTTCCTCATTCTATTTCTATGACACTGCTCTAAGTTTGTGGAATATCTGATATTAAATTAAATGATTCTTAGTCCTAAAGGTGATAAGAGCAGAAGGGGCAATTTTCCATTAACAAGACAGCTAAAGTGACATTGTAACAGCTAATTCTTTTATTTTAGATTACTAAACCTTTTATTCATGTTTTAAACAAGCCAATATAATATGAAGATAGATTAAATATTAATATTATCTGTATACATTCCAGTAATTGATAGTATTATGTAAAATTCCCTTCCAGCACCCATTTGGCACTGATCTGTGTTTTGTTAAATCCCCCACAGTATAGATGAGGGGAGAAGTAATTCTTTAAACCATTGTATGGAAAATGCTGACCTGTTAAATCCTGAAGTTGATGCCTTAGGGTGTGATAAGTTACCTGAGGTTAGAACAGTCAGATCAAATTATGTCAAGCCAAATGAAGTATGGTACACCGATCTTCTGTTATATATATCATATGGATGTAAATACATATATATGAGTGTGTGTGTTATTGTGTTTGTGTGTGTGTGTGTGTGTATATATATATATATATATATATATATATATATATATATATATATATATATATATATATGTGTGTGTGTATATAAGACCAAAGAAGGCAGTGACACTCATACCAATCAAATTACCAAATTCTGGTGCATGTCCCATAAAAATTGACAGATATAATCAGCATGGACCAAAAACGTTTGGCGTTGTGAAGCCTTGTTTTTCATTAAACCTTGAACATTCATCCCGTTGTGCGCTGTCTCGTCTTGGTAAGCCCAGGTTGATTGTATATATATATATATATATATATATATATATCCTATATAATAATTTGATAAATGTGTCTTTGTCAGAAGCCGTCATGCGTAGTACAGATGGCTACGTGCGCTGCAGTCATGCGCATTACAGACTGCCCACACGGCGGCTGATAACAGAGTGGGACTCCAAATTCAGACTGTAGTCCTCTCTCTGCACCTTTGGTGCGCAGAAAGGACTAAGGTCTGAATTCGGAGTGCCCCGCTCTGTATCAGCCATGGCACAGGAAGTCTCTACTGTGCAAGACTGCACCGCGGCCGTTACTGGGTGGCACTGTGGTCCATGTATACGGGCTCTTCAACTAGTATATATATATATATATATATATATATATCAGTAAGAATACAGAACAGTTACGATAAAGTCTATAAATACCAGGATGCTAGTAATAAGATAATGTAGTAGAACAAACAACAGCACTCTCTGGACTTTCAGAAGGACAATAGTGTCTTGAGAAAGGTGGATTTTGCCACCAAAACGTTGACTTAAATACATTTATGCAAATAGATTTTTTGCTCAGAGAGTGCTGTTGTTTGTTCTACTGTATACTATTTATTTTTACGGACCTTATTTATCATCAAACTAAAGACAAGAAATTCTGGAACAAACCAACTACACCATAGGACTAAAATAAAAATGACACACATTCACATTGATTTAAATAGCACTTTTAACCCTTGAATGCTAGTAAGTTCTGCAATATATTGCTTTGTCTTAAATATCTGTTGTTACTATTTTTATTATTTGTTTCATCAATGCACTATCGGCGGTCTTATTTGTTTGGTTCCTATTCATATGTTTAATTTACTTATGGGTTGGCTTCCACTCGGACACTTTTTCTTTACTGGTGTATCGGAATTAGTTGTATTGTAATTTTTATAATAGTTTGTGCATTTAGGCTGAAGAAACAAACATGTTACATTTACATTAAATTGAAAACTACTTGGGAAATACTTGTTTGAGAAAGATTTAGGAGTACAGATAGACAATAGACTTGACAGCACTGTGCAGTGTTGCTCAGCTGCTGCAAGAGCCAGTTGGGTATTTTCTTGTATAAAAAGGGGATGTACAGTATAAGCATATTGTTCTGCCTCTATATAAATTCTTGGTAAGGCCTCATCTAGAATATGGAGTACAATTTTGGCCACCAGTTCTTTAAAAAGACATTATTGAAGTGCAACAAAACTGATAAAGGTATTAGAGGATCTGAGTTATAAAGAGACACTAGCCAAACTGGGTTTGTTTACATTAGAGAAGAGACGTCTAAGGGGCGATATGGTTACCATTTACAAATATATTCAAGTTCAATACAAAGAACTTAGGATGACGTGCTTGAAGATACTGTAGTTTTTTTCAAAAAGAAATGGATATCTATCTAGTTCAGAATAATATGGAGAATTATGACAACTTGTTTCAAAATAGATAGGATGTTTATTCAGGAAAATAACTGACCAATATTTGGAGTCAGGAAGGAATTTATTACCCACTTGGGACTTACTTGGAAGTTTCTTTAATGTTTTTTTTTTTTTTAGCCTTCTTCTGGATCAACAGGGGTAAGGCATGGATTGAACTTGATAGACACGTCTTTTTTTTCAGTCTTATCAACTATGAGTGATATTCGAATATTATTTAACCAATTGATTGGTTTAGTATGTAAATATTATGGTGGTAATAATGAGTGTCAGTATAGTGCATTTTAAATGGTTCTGGCGTCATAATGGCACATTAAAAATGTTACTGTAAAAATATTGTCTTACCCTAACCTAAGTACCCTAGTCTAAGTAACCTAACTTATCCTAACCATACCATAACCCAAATACTTTGCAGACCATCCCCAAGTCACCATTTTGATGCTCACCACTACGCTATCATAATTTAACCCTTTGAATGTCAGAGGTGTATGCAATTGCTTTGCATACCCCTGTGGCACTCAAAGGGTTAAGGTACGCTAAGTATCCTAATCTAATTTATACCCTTAATGACCAGCCGATCGGTGCGTCTCGGTCACTTAATTCCGGTTCTGGACTTCCTGAACGGTGTGCAGCCGTGGGGGGAGCCTGGAATTCCATGACGGTCATAGTACGTCATGGGTCGTCAACTTAGATCGACCCATTACGTATTATGACCGTCAAGGGTCGTTAAGGGGAAAGGTATCCTATGTACCCTAACCTAAGTACCAACCATAACAACTGTATCCATCCAAACTACCCTAACCTAAAGTATCCATCCACCCCTAACCTAACCACCCTAACCTAACTTAACCAGTACTGTGTTCTCCTTTTACAAAGGTGCCAATTGATAAAACAACTTTTTAAATGTGCCATTTTTGACAGGAGAGGCATTTTGAAGTTGCTGTTTAGAAGCTTGCCATTTAGGTGTCCCCATTGCAAAGTGATACCAGCTGCATCTTGCCTGCATACAAGGAGCTATCTGGGAAATGTATCATACCAGTGAGTAGAGACCTCTAGCATTAGGATTTAAAGACCTGTTTAAATCAGTGGGGTTTAGAGTTTTTTCTATTAAAACAAAAATTATCTAAAATGTAAAAAAAAAAATGTGCATTTTTTTTTTATCAGGAATGACCATAAAGCTAGATGGAGGGGTGAAGTTCTGTGTATCGGTGACCCTTTCCAGCTAGATGCGGATTGGCTGGAAGGTGAGGTTCCTACAGGGCACGTAACCTGAGTATCTAGGGGTGGGCAGAAGCTCTCACTGTGTTCCTGCGAGATATTTTGTGAAATCCAATTTTTCAATGGCTAGAAAGCTCCAGCCCATTGATTTACATGGTTTTCACCTTTTCACTGTAAAAACGTTACGTATTCCAGGAAGTGGAACACAACTGAAGCAGCTACAGAGCGAGGTAGACATGCTGTGCTGTTCTGCTGTGATCTTTTGGGAAAATTGAGGCAGGAGAGGCTCATAGTGAATTATATCACTATGAGAAAGTTTAAAACTAATAAAAGGAGGAACTGGAAGGACCCTTATGTGTCCACTGAGTCTGAGGAGGAGGAGGAGGAAGTGACCACTACAGAACCCATGCTGTCCAGTACCCCAAATCACCCCTAGAAATCTTGGGGAAATTAATAGGAATAGAAGAAGAAAAAGGTAGTAGTGAGTGCAGGACAGGTCAGCTACCTGTGCCTGCTGCCAGACATGCTGCCCCTGTGCCACCATTTCTGTACCTGCTGCCAGACGTGCTGCCCCTGCTGCCACCATTGCTGTGCCTGCTGCCAATGCTGAACCCACTGCCACCAGTGCTGATCCTGCTGTCAGACGTGCTGCTCCTGCTACCAGTACTGAACCTGCTGCCACTAGTGCTGAACCTGCTGTCAGATGTGCTTCCTCTGCTTCCACCAGTGCTGTCCCTGCTGCCAGTGCTGTGCCTGCTGCCAGTGCTGAATCTGCAGCCACCAGTGCTGAACCTGCTGCTAGTTTTCTTGTAATACTCAGGAGGGGGGAAGAAGAAGATGATGCCAAGTGTGGCAGCAGGGGACCCAAAGTCACACTTGGCATCCCCAAGCAGTACCGCCAGTTCTAGTACTACTACTTCTAAGAAGGTCCAGCAGCTTGTTAGTGTTAGGAGTGAAGGACGGGGTAATCAATATCCTCATATTACTAGTGACTATGAGGAGGAAGACTCTGGGGCTGAACTTGATGTGGTTGGTTTTGGTAGTAGTAACAGTGATGGTGAAGCAGCCGGTGGGACTAATGTTAGGGGAAAGGAAAAGGAAGCATTTCAGAGCATCCAGACTAGCGGTCAAGGGAGCCCACACCATTCCTCTGGCCCTGGGAGTCCCCTTTCCTTCACAACACTGTCCAAGTGGAACATGATCCTGAAGAAGCCAGAACTGGTGGTGGATAGCAGGTGCAGAAATAATACCACCACCAGAAGGAGCACAGATCAGCTGCCAGTGCCTGTTGCTACTGCTGCCAGTCTGCCTTCTTCATGTCACCAAGAAATAGCAAGTGTGACATTAGGGGACTCTCTGTCACATTGCTCATCACCTCCTCCACCAGCAGCAATATGACAGTAATAGAGCAGCAGCAGAACGTAGGAACTAGTGGTGGTGGTGATGATGATGATGCTGGAGAAGTTGGGGTGGAAGATACACTGAAGGTCATTTTAGCTCAAACTGAGAAGGAATGGGAGACAGGCATGGGCATGGGCATCACCACCACCACCAGCAGTGAGCTTTTGGAATTTGCAAATGCTCTAATTCCTGCTGCTAAGTTGCAAGGCAGCAGGATGCTGAGGAGCAAGCTAGTGTGCCACAGACCAACGTCGACACAGTGGTAATGGTGTCAACAAGTGATGTGGGAATAGGACAGGTTCCACTTGCCAGCAGCAGCAATACTCCTGGTCCGAGTTGCAGTGCTGATTCTGAGGCAGTAACAACAGCAGCAGCAATATCATCCTCTGCCCCAGCCAATGTATGGGAATGTGGAGGTCAAGAAAGAGGCCATTCTTCTCCAACTGTCCCCTATCCCTATCCCCTGAAGTAATGAGTGTGGGACTATTTTTCCCTTAGGCCAGGAACAATGTGGTCATCACCAACTGCACTGTGCACAATTTGTGACAAGTCAGTGAGAAGAGGAAAGGCGAGAACACCTTGGCACAACCACCCTGATAACACACACGAAACACAGGCACCAAGAAATTTATGTCAAACATGTTAAAGCCAAGCACCCATCACAGAAATCAAGCACCGCTGTTGCTGTACCCCTTGAATCTCCAGCAAGGTAACAAGAGATGAGGAGGAGGTCAAAGAGGACTGGAAGTTCCATGACAAGCAAAACCACTAGCTTGCCATCACCTTCTTCCTCTAGGGTAACTACTAGTGATGAGCGAGCACCCCAATGCTCGGGTGTTCGGGTGCTCTGACCGAGCACCCCCTGAGGCTCGAGTGCTCGGCCGAGCACCCGAGCCCCATTGAAGTCAATGGGAGGACTCGAGCATTACACCAGGCACCCCCTGCTCTGATGAGGGGAGGGTGCCTGGTCCATAGGAAAATGGCAGAAAAGGATGGAAACACCACAGAAATGGTTCAGGGACAGCATAGGGAGGATGTCTGGATGCATCTTGGACTCCAACATCGCTGCTGGGAACGATCTTTCGCCCGTAGTACGCCATTTTTACAGACTGACCATAAAACACACAAAAAGGAAAATAAAAACGACTTTAGGCGAAAAATTGTTACCAAACAATATTTGCTGTATATTTACTTGTATATCATCTGCAAATTCTCCCAAAAATTTCCTTGATTTTCTGAAGTGAGGCCATGATTAAGAGGGAAACGTGCGCAGAGGCAAATTCTCCCAAAAATTTCCTTGATTTTCAGAACTGAGGCCATGATTAAGAGGGAAACGTGCGCAGAGGCAAATTCTCCCAAACATTTCCTTGATTTTATTGAACTGAGGCCATGATTAAGAGGGAAACGTGCGCAAAGACAAATTCTCCAAAAAATTTCCTCGATTTTCAGAACTGAGGCCATGATTAAGAGGGAAACGTGCGCAGAGGCAAATTCTCCCAAAAATTTCCTTGATTTTATTGAACTGAGGCCATGATTAAGAGGGAAACGTGCGCTGAGCTGACCATCTAAAACATTATGGGTAAGGGTCTGCTGCAGAGCTGACCATCCTAAACATTATATGCGAAGGCCCGCTAGTGAGCTGACACTATAAAACATTATATGAGAGGGCCCGCTAGAGAGCTGACCCAATAAAACATTATATGAGAAGGCCCGCTGGTGAGCTGACCTATATAAAAATTGTCAAACAGGGCCCGCTGGTGAGCTGGCCCTATATAAAAATTATATCACAGGGCACGCTGGTGAGCTGGCCCTATATAAAAATTATAGCACAGGGCCCGCTGGTGAGCTGGCCCTATATAAAAATTATATCCCAGGGCATATGGAAGAGGAGGAGGAGGATGAGAAGATTAAGAGTCAACCATATACCCGTTTTTTGGGTGGAAGGGGTGAATGGGAATACAGAGTATTCCCATCATTGTAAATAACATATATAAAGTGAGTTTATGTTCCCCCGGGGCTTTCCTCCAGTGGAGTGGAGAAGTCAGGGGAAATCCAGGCCTTGTTCATTTTTATAAGTGTCAACCTATCAGCATTGTCGGTGGAAAGGCGGATATGCTTATCTGTTATGATGCCACCAGCAGCACTAAATACCCGCTCAGACAGAACGCTGGCGGCAGGGCAGGCCAGCACCTCCAAGGCGTAGAGTGCCAGTTCATACCACGTGTCCAGCTTGGACACCCAGTAGTTGTAAGGCACAGAGGGATCATTGAGGACGCTGACACGGTCTGCTACGTACTCCTTCACCATCTTCCAAAACTTTTCCCTCCTTGTGACACTAGGCTGCGCATCAGGGTGAGGGTGCTGGCGGGGTGTCATGAAGGTGTCCCACGCCTTGGAGAGTGTTGCCCTGCCTTTCTCGGAACTGCTGTGTGCTCCCCTTTTCTCCCCTTCTCTGTTGGCCAAGGTAGCACGTACTCTGCCGCCAGCGTTGTCAGATGGAAAATTTTGGAGCAATTTTTCAACAAGAACCTTCTGGTATTGCACCATTTTGCTTGTCCTCTCCACCGGAGGAATGAGAGATGAGAAATTCTCTTTGTAGCGGGGGTCCAGAAGGGTGAACACCCAGTAATCCGTGTTGTTTAAAATGCGTATAACGCGTGGGTCACGGGAAAGGCAGCCTAACATAAAGTCAGCCATGTGTGCCAGAGTACCAACAGTCAAGATTTCGCTGTCCTCACCAGGAGGATGACTCTCAATCTCCTCATCCTCTTCCTCCTCTTCTGCCCACCCACGCTGAAGAGATGGAACTAAAGTTCCATGGCTACCCTCTGTAGCGGAGGCAACCGTGTCTTCCTCCTCCTCCTCCTCCTCCTCCGCCTCCTCCAATTGTCGCTGAGAAGACGAAGTGAGGGTGCTCTGGCTATCACCTTGTGTAAGCTCTTCCTCCCCCATTTCCACCTCTTCCACATGCAAAGCGTCGGTTTTAATTGTGAGCAGCGAGCGTTTCAGTAGACACAGAAGTGGGATGGTTACACTGATAATAGCGTTATCGCCGCTCACCATCTGTGTCGATTCCTCAAAATTGCGTAAAACCTCGCAGAGGTCTGACATCCATTCCCACTCCTCACTTCTGATTACAGGAAGTTGAACGGAGAGGCGACGACCGTGTAACAGCTGGTACTCCACTACTGCCCTCTGCTGCTCACAAAGCCGGGCCAACATGTGGAAGGTGGAGTTCCAGCGCGTGCTCACGTCACACAGCAGCCGGTGAGCTGGCAATTGTAAGCGCTGCTGCAGCTTCAACAGGCCGGCCGAAGCTGTAGATGACTTACGGAAATGTGCACATACGCGGCGCACCTTGGTCAAGAGATCATGCACATTGGGGTAGGTTTTTAGAAATCGCTGCACCACTAAATTAAATACATGCGCTAGGCATGGTACGTGTGTGAGCTTGCCGAGCTCCAAAGCCGCCACCAAGTTACGCCCATTATCACACACAACCATGCCTGGTTGCAGGTTGAGTGGCGAGAGCCACTGCTCGGTCTGGTGACTAATCCCCTGCAACAGCTCTGAGGCCGTGTGCTGTTTGTCCCCAAGGCAGATCAGCTTCAGCACGGCCTGTTGACGCTTCCCCACTGCAGTGCTACACTGCTTCCAGCTACTGGCTGATGGGGGAGTGGCGCTGCGTGTAGAGAATTCGGAGGTGGAAACGGAGGAGGAGGAGCCAATAACGTAGGTGCTGGCGGAAACCCTGATGGAGGTAGGGCCCGCAATCCTCGGCGTGGGTAGCACCCGTGCCATCCCAGGGTCTGAGTCGCTCCCAGCCTCCACGACATTCACCCAGTGTGCCGTCAGGGAAATGTAGCGTCCCTGGCCACAAGCACTTGTCCATGTGTCAGTCGTTAAGTGGACCTTCCCAGTAACTGCGTTGGTCAGGGCACGGGTGATGTTACGGGACACATGGTGGTGTAATGCGGGGATGGCACACCGGGAAAAGTAGTGGCGGCTGGGGACCGCGTACCGAGGGACAGCTGCTGCCATCAGGCTGCGGAAGGACTCAGTGTCCACAAGCCTAAATGGCAGCATTTCGATGGCCAGTAATTTTGAAAGGTGTGAGGTTAGTGCTATGGCCTGTGGGTGGGTGGCTGGGTACTTTCTCTTGCGCTCAAATGCCTGGGGTAACGACATTTGGACGCTGTGCTGGGACAGGGAAGTGGATGTGGTCGCTGATGGTGCTTCAGATGGTACAGGTGCAGGGCGGAAGGTATGCGGGCCTGCGCCTTCGACAGGCGATTGGCCGGCACCGAAAACAGGGGAAGAGGAGGCAGTGGTGTGGCCTGCAGACACAGATGGGCGATCCAGGCGTTCCTCCCACTTACTACGGTGCTTGGATGCCATGTGTCGGATCATGCTGGTGGTGGTGAGGTTTCTAGTGTTCATGCCTCGGCTCATTCTGGTGTGGCACAGGTTGCAAACTACAATTCTTTTGTCGTCCGCACTTTCCTTAAAAAAACGCCATACCGCGGAACACCTACCCTTTGGCAAGGTAGATTTACGCAAGGGGGTGCTCCGTGGAACATTTGCGGGCCGGTTTGGTGCGGTCCGCCTTCTTTCTGTAGCCACACCACTGCCTCTTCCAGCCTGTTGCGGTGCTGCAGATGGCTCACCCTCAGGACTGCTGTCATCGCTCGGCTCTACACCTTCCCAGGTGGGGTCAGTCACCTCATCGTCCACCAAGTCCTCCTCCACTTCCTCACTCTGATCATCCTCCTCAAGTCTTGATCCCACCACATACTCAGTCATTGACAACTGTATAACATTCTCCTCAACAAGGTCTTGAGACGGAAATAGTGGTTGATTTAATGGCAACTGTGTCTCATCATCATCATCATCATCCACTACTTCCTTTGACCTTAAATGCCGTTCACATCTGTCATCTTCTTGTGATTGGGTAGCCTCTAGAGGTTGTGAATCAGGGCACAAGATGTCATGTTCCTCTGCAAGCGTGCTTGGAGAGAGGGTCAAATGAAGGATTGGTGATGAGACGAGCTCCTCACTATATCCCAGTGTGGGATCACTTCTTTGACCAGACCGTGTATGGTGGGAGGAAGGATGATCAGAGTGAGGATTATGTTGGCCAGACTCTTGGCTACTGAGAGTGGACTTGGTGGAAGACAGGGTGGTGCTTAACCGACTGGAAGCAGTATCAGCTGTCATCCAACCGACCACCTGTTCGCAGTGGTCGGACCTCGAGAGTGATGTCCTGCGACGCCCTGTAAAATTAGACATGAAGCTAGGTATGGTGGATGTCTTTCTTTCTTGTGCTCTGGCACCAGGCACAGTTTCTCCGCGTCCTGACCCGCGCCCTGAACTATCAGGATCACGTCCACTTCCCCGTCCCTTTTTACCCGCCTTCTTCATCTTACACGGAATATGTGACTTTAATATTTGAGTTTGAAAACTTAACAGTATTTCTTCCTATTCTGCAACTGTGCAGAGTACACAGAATAGGCTGCTAAACTGCGGTGACACACACTGAATGGAAAATGTGACTTTAATATTTGAGTTTGAAAACTTAACAGTATTTCTTCCTAGTCTGCAACTGTGCAGAGTACACAGAATAGGCTGCTAAACGGCGGTGACACACACTGAATGGAATATGTGACTTTAATATTTGAGTTTGAAAACTTAACAGTATTTCTTCCTAGTCTGCAACTGTGCAGAGTACACAGAATAGGCTGCTAAACGGCGGTGACACACACTGAATGGAATATGTGACTTTAATATTTGAGTTTGAAAACTTAACAGTATTTCTTCCTATTCTGCAACTGTGCAGAGTACACAGAATAGGCTGCTAAACGGCGGTGACACACACTGAATGGAATATGTGACTTTAATATTTGAGTTTGAAAACTTAACAGTATTTCTTCCTAGTCTGCAATTGTGCAGAGTACACAGAATAGGCTGCTAAACGGCGGTGACACACACTGAATGGAATATGTGACTTTAATATTTGAGTTTGAAAACTTAACAGTATTTCTTCCTAGTCTGCAACTGTGCAGAGTACACAGAATAGGCTGCTAAACGGCGGTGACACACACTGAATGGAATATGTGACTTTAATATTTGAGTTTGAAAACTTAACAGTATTTCTTACTATTCTGCAACTGTGCAGAGTACACAGAATAGGCTGCTAAACGGCGGTGACACACACTGAATGGAATATGTGACTTTAATATTTGAGTTTGAAAACTTAACAGTATTTCTTCCTAGTCTGCAACTGTGCAGAGTACACAGAATAGGCTGCTAAACGGCGGTGACACACACTGAATGGAATATGTGACTTTAATATTTGAGTTTGAAAACTTAACAGTATTTCTTCCTATTCTGCAACTGTGCAGAGTACACAGAATAGGCTGCTAAACGGCGGTGACACACACTGAATGGAATATGTGACTTTAATATTTGAGTTTGAAAACTTAACAGTATTTCTTCCTAGTCTGCAACTGTGCAGAGTACACAGAATAGGCTGCTAAACGGCGGTGACACACACTGAATGGAATATGTGACTTTAATATTTGAGTTTGAAAACTTAACAGTATTTCTTCCTAGTCTGCAACTGTGCAGAGTACACAGAATAGGCTGCTAAACGGCGGTGACACACACTGAATGGAATATGTGACTTTAATATTTGAGTTTGAAAACTTAACAGTATTTCTTCCTAGTCTGCAACTGTGCAGAGTACACAGAATAGGCTGCTAAACGGCGGTGACACACACTGAATGGAATATGTGACTTTAATATTTGAGTTTGAAAACTTAACAGTATTTCTTCCTAGTCTGCAACTGTGCAGAGTACACAGAATAGGCTGCTAAACGGCGGTGACACACACTGAATGGAATATGTGACTTTAATATTTGAGTTTGAAAACTTAACAGTATTTCTTCCTAGTCTGCAACTGTGCAGAGTACACAGAATAGGCTGCTAAACGGCGGTGACACACACTGAATGGAATATGTGACTTTAATATTTGAGTTTGAAAACTTAACAGTATTTCTTCCTATTCTGCAACTGTGCAGAGTACACAGAATAGGCTGCTAAACGGCGGTGACACACACTGAATGGAATATGTGACTTTAATATTTGAGTTTGAAAACTTAACAGTATTTCTTCCTAGTCTGCAACTGTGCAGAGTACACAGAATAGGCTGCTAAACGGCGGTAACACACACTGAATGGAAAATGTGACTTTAATATTTGAGTTTGAAAACTTAACAGTATTTCTTCCTAGTCTGCAACTGTGCAGAGTACACAGAATAGGCTGCTAAACGGCGGTGACACACACTGAATGGAATATGTGACTTTAATATTTGAGTTTGAAGACTTAACAGTATTTCTTCCTATTCTGCAACTCTGCACACTACACAGAATGTGCTGCTAAACTGCGGCGAAGCACACTGAATGGAATATGTGACTTTGATATTTTAGTTTGAAGACTTAACAGTATTTCTTCCTATTCTGCAACTCTGCACAGTACACAGAATGTGCTGCTAAACTGCGGCGACGCACACTGAATGGAATATGTGACTTTGATATTTTAGTTTGAAGACTTAACAGAATGTGCTCTAATCTGCAACTTTGCACACTAAACAGAATGTGCTCTAATCTGCAACTTTGCACACTAAACAGAATGTGCTCTAATCTGCAACTTTGCACACTAAACAGAATGTGCTCTAATCTGCAACTGTGCACACTAAACAGAATGTGCTCTAATCTGCAACTTTTCACACTAAACAGAATATTTTTTTTTTTTTTTTTTTTTGTTTTTTTCCCCCCACACAAAATAACCTGCTGCCCCCACACACAGTAGTCCTAAAAAGGACTTTTGGTTCTTTTTTTTCACAATTT
The DNA here is from genome assembly GCA_037306005.1 of Rhinophrynus dorsalis. NCBI lineage: Eukaryota > Metazoa > Chordata > Amphibia > Anura > Rhinophrynidae > Rhinophrynus > Rhinophrynus dorsalis. Next base: position 129,662,708 of record CM074726.1, on the reverse strand, counting down.
TGTTTTTTTTCCTCCCTACACTGCCTTTCCCTTCCTATCCTCAGCTCTCCCTGGCTAAGACTGAGCCGAACTCGATGGTCAGGTGCTATACAGCACCCGACCACGGGTTCTGGCCAGCCAATCAGTGTAATGCCAGCAGCCAACATGGCTGCTGGCATTACACCGATGTCAGAGCCTCCCTGCACGTTTATTGGCTGCGCAGCAGCCGCAAAACGTGCGGGGAGGAGACCCGAACATGGCGGGCGAGCACATGCGGTACTCGTACGAGTACCGCCATGTGCCGAGCAGAGCTATGCTCGAGCCGATCCGAGCATCGGCCGAGCATGCTCGCTCAACACTAGTAACTACATCTTCTGCCAATCCATCTCATTCCTCGTTACCTCCCCCACCAAATGATAGTCCCTCTGTAGACGTTAGGATGTGGCAGTTTGTGTCCACCCATTGCTCACTGTGTTGTGCACTGACCACACATGTCAGTGTAGTGGAGGAGAATAGAAAGCAGGGCATCAAGTGGCATCTGAGGAGATTCCATCCCACAGAATATGCTAAGATGGTGGCAGGGAGGGTTCATCATTACTATTAAACTGTCAGCAAGTTGTCATGTGTCCTTAGAGGGATGTGGACAAGTGCTATAGTGACAGCAGCAGTACTTGGTTTCTGGTGTCATGGTTTGGATACAGTTGTGCCCTGATATGTTATTTACCACACACACTGTGCACATTGCAGTTGCTGATGAGAAGCACAGATTCTGCTCTCAAGGGAAACATTTCTATTCTAGTAACAACACACCTATGATTTTGGAGGAGGGGCAAGTGGAGAAGAATTATTGGCCAACTTCTTCTTTTCTCCACATATACTGGGGACTACTTATTGTGCTGCTACTGCCGCAGGCAGATCACTGGAGCTATACTTGGCAAGTGGAACCTTCATTATCCATCACTCATTTTACTGCTGTTGTTGATCCTGTCCCCTTTCAGCTGCCTAATCATCCTGCTGCAAGAACAGAAGCTGCAAATTCCACAATTATGGACTGAGTACATTTGACAATGGCCAGTGGCCACTGGCCAACACAACATGACCTGTCCTACAAAAAAAAAACAATTTGGTGGGGTTTGTGTCTAACAAGCCAAAGTCCTCAAATCATGTTTCCTCAGTGCTTGGGCCTCTAGCAACAAATCTAACAAATCATCCTCCACAAAATACTCTATCACGTCAAGTATCAGTCTACCCCAGTGGTAGCTTATGTCAGAGGGTTCCTGTCTCTATCACTTTATATACAAATTTCTTATTTTATTTTATTTATTTTTTATTAACTTCCCTGTTCAACTGATTCTTTTCCCAGACTCCACCCACCAACACCGGCACCCTCCTCAGACCCCATTTATACCATGTCTTATGAAGGTTTTTTAATTGTATTTAGGATTTTTTTTTTATTAACTGACCCCCACCCCCCCCAAAAAAAAATTGCCTGTTCAGCTGATTCTTTTTCCACACACCCCACCCTTTTTATAGTATGGCTTTGGGAAATAAAATAATATTTATTATGTGTTGTGTGTAAATCCGTTGATTTCAATGGAATGAGCTAGGCAAAAAAAGCAGAAAAACTGCACTTTTCGCTGGAAATTATTCACCAAGCGGGAAGTGCCATAATTCACTGATTTCAGTCTGAGGTGAAAATTTTCGCCCATCCCTACGAGTAACCCCACAATCCCAGCCAATGAGAGTGTGGAAGTTAATTTGAACATGGATGACCATGTAAGAGACAACACATGTTAATTTTTTCCTTCAAACGGGCTCAGGCAACAGACCAAGCTGTATGGGGGTGGTATTTATTGTAGATGCAGCAGAGGTGACAGCGGGGGCAGGGTAGTTGTTTTTTTTTTAATTATTATTCTTGAGGATTTTTAAGATACAAGATGCTGAAGGACAAGAGCATCAAGGACACCACTCAACCACTGACATCAAGGTAAGTACTATGACTGGGGGGGGGCTTAGTTCGAATTCCAGTGAAGGAATTTCTTTATTAATGATAATATTCCCTGAAATTCTGACTAAATGATCTGGGGATTCACTGACATTCATTTCATCCAAGTGGTTAAAAAAATTTATTAAATCCTTCTGGCAAAACCTATATACTGAAAAATAATATGTTACTGAAAACAGCAATAATATCATATGTATATACCCCAAACATATATATACTGAAAATGAGACATAATTCGAAAGGACAGTTACATAACATTTCACTAGTATCAGTGTAATATATAATAATCCCATGAATACCAATTTGTTATTTTCATGTGATAAACTAAAAATTAAATCCTTCATTTGTCCCAAACCATCTTAATGGCAATGCAAATGTCAAACAAGATAACAAATGTTAAGATATGGAACAGTGTTACTTCCATTGAATTGGGAAGAAGAATGCGATGTCATTGTTCATATCTGAATGTACAGTGACATCATTTGTCCTACCTTATATTTCATCTTTGATATCCCATCATATTCCTGCACGTCCACTACACACCACTCATGGAGGACTACTCTCTGCCCCTTTAACCACTATCTCTGTTTCATGACTGATGGCTTTCTCCCTTGCTGCTCCCTACCTCTGGAACACCCTACCACCCAGTATTCGCCAAGCATCAACTCTCAGCAACTTTAAATCCAAGCTAAAAGAGCACCTTTTAAATATAGCAACAGCATAATATGAAAACAGTATCTCATATGTCAAAAACTGCACTTCCTCCTCTACCAGATCGTATCTGTACGTCACCCATCCTATACTTAGATTGTAAGCTCTACGGGGCAGGGGCCTTTTATCCTAATGGATACCCACCTGTTGTTCCCCTTATGATTGTCTTTATAAGCACTTAATCACTGCACTTATTGGACCCCTTCTATATCATATGTAAACTGTAAAGTGCCAAGTACACTGGTGGGCACTATATAAATAAAACATACAATACAATACAATATGGAATGATGATGTGTCGGCTTGATGATCACTACTCCACTGAGCTCCACCTCATGACGGCATTCTCTCCCACTCAGTGCCAATTTCCATGCCTTCTTTGGGAAAGATGTATAGAAGTACTATACCATATAGGTTTTCATTAAAAAAATTCTGCTCCTTTAAGTTACTGGTAACAATCAGCACTGTAATATGTTTGATATTAGTGCTTTCTTCTAGACTGCAAGCACTTCTGAGCAGGATCTACATACCACTTGTTCTTGTCTGTCACAATAATTGTTACTAGTGTTACTGATGTTAATGTACAATGGCTATTCTGTTTTAAATCAAGAGCTGGAACAGATTCTCTACACCTGACTAAAGTCAGTTTATTAAGCTAGGTGCAGAAACAATGGGGCCATCTATGAGCATTCTGGGGAGCCTCTTTTCCACTGCATTAAATAAAGTATAGAGGAAATGGAGTAGTTGTACCCAGGGCCAGATTTCCCAGTATGCAGAGTAGGCAACTGTCTAGAGCTCCAAATTTTGAGGGAAGCCTCAGCTGTGCTGGCCACACCCACATTCTGAGAGTAGCTACACCCATATTCTGAGCTGTGTATGTGGCCAGAGCAATCTCATTGTCTCTTCACCAGTTTATATACTCTTTTACAGGCTATTACTTAACCCCTTGGATGCTAGAGAGTAATGCTTTGGAGAACGCTCTAGGAACCAGGGGGTTTAATCTATTTTTTTTTATTTGTACTTGTATGTTGTAGACCATTTTCTATGCCAGGAAATAGTGGATGGGACTGTGGGTGGGGTGATGTGAGGAGTGTGGGTGTGGCCATGGGCAGAGCTAAGGGCACCCAGGGTGCCTTGCCCAGGGGTATCTAGGATGTAAATCCAGCCCTGATCATACACCATTTCCCTGCTCCTGCTGTGGGAGAGGCTTACCGGACCTGCTGGAGTTAAAGTTCCAATGATCACAGAGACTGTCCTCCTGTACACATACACTGATCATACCCTGAAGTGCAGTTACTGGTGTTGATGGGTAAACCAGTGGAGCTCAGCTGGTAGGTTCATACTTTCCTCCCTGTGTCTTTCCTGATTGTCACCCCACTGTACAGCGCTGTGGAATATGCTGATGCTCAATAAATAAGAATAAGGATGATAATTAGTGTTGAGCGAGCATGCTCGGCCGATGCTCGGATCGGCTCGAGCATCGCTCTGCTCGGCACATGGCGGTACTCGTACGAGTACCGCATGTGCTCGCCCGCCATGTTCGGGTCTCCTCCCCGCACGTTTTGCGGCTGCTGCGCAGCCAATAAACGTGCAGGGAGGCTCTGACATCGGTGTAATGCCAGCAGCCATGTTGGCTGCTGGCATTACACTGATTGGCTGGCCAGAACCCGTGGTCGGGTGCTGTATAGCACCTGACCATCGAGTTCGGCTCAGTCTGAGCCAGGGAGAGCTGAGGATAGGAAGGGAAAGGCAGTGTAGGGAGGAAAAAAACAAAAATTGTGAAAAAAAAGAACCAAAAGTCCTTTTTAGGACTACTGTGTGTGGGGGCAGCAGGTTATTTTGTGTGGGGGGAAAAAAACAAAAAAAAAAAAAAAATATTCTGTTTAGTGTGAAAAGTTGCAGATTAGAGCACATTCTGTTTAGTGTGCACAGTTGCAGATTAGAGCACATTCTGTTTAGTGTGCAAAGTTGCAGATTAGAGCACATTCTGTTTAGTGTGCAAAGTTGCAGATTAGAGCACATTCTGTTTAGTGTGCAAAGTTGCAGATTAGAGCACATTCTGTTAAGTCTTCAAACTAAAATATCAAAGTCACATATTCCATTCAGTGTGCGTCGCCGCAGTTTAGCAGCACATTCTGTGGACTGTGCAGAGTTGCAGAATAGGAAGAAATACTGTTAAGTCTTCTAACTCAAATATCAAAGTCACATATTCCATTCAGTGTGTTTCACCGCCGTTTAGCAGCCTATTCTGTGTACTCTGCAGAGTTGCAGAATAGTAAGAAATAGTGTTAAGTTTTCAAACTCAAATATCAAAGTCACATATTCCATTCAGTGTGTATCACCGCCGTTTAGCAGCCTATTCTGTGTACTCTGCAGAGTTGCAGAATAGTAAGAAATAGTGTTAAGTTTTCAAACTCAAATATCAAAGTCACATATTCCATTCAGTGTGTATCACCGCCGTTTAGCAGCCTATTCTGTGTACTCTGCAGAGTTGCAGAATAGTAAGAAATAGTGTTAAGTTTTCAAACTCAAATATTAAAGTCACATATTCCATTCAGTGTGTATCACCGCCGTTTAGCAGCCTATTCTGTGTACTCTGCACAGTTGCAGAATAGGAAGAAATACTGTTAAGTTTTCAAACTCAAATATTAAAGTCACTTATTCCATTCAGTGTGTATCACCGCCGTTTAGCAGCCTATTCTGTGTACTCTGCAGAGTTGCAGAATAGTAAGAAATAGTGTTAAGTTTTCAAACTCAAATATCAAAGTCACATATTCCATTCAGTGTGTATCACCGCCGTTTAGCAGCCTATTCTGTGTACTCTGCAGAGTTGCAGAATAGTAAGAAATAGTGTTAAGTTTTCAAACTCAAATATTAAAGTCACATATTCCATTCAGTGTGTATCACCGCCGTTTAGCAGCCTATTCTGTGTACTCTGCACAGTTGCAGAATAGTAAGAAATACTGTTAAGTTTTCAAACTCAAATATTAAAGTCACATATTCCATTCAGTGTGTATCACCGCCGTTTAGCAGCCTATTCTGTGTACTCTGCACAGTTGCAGAATAGGAAGAAATACTGTTAAGTTTTCAAACTCAAATATTAAAGTCACTTATTCCATTCAGTTTGTGTCACCGCCGTTTAGCAGCCTATTCTGTGTACTCTGCAGAGTTGCAGAATAGTAAGAAATAGTGTTAAGTTTTCAAACTCAAATATTAAAGTCACATATTCCATTCAGTGTGTATCACCGCCGTTTAGCAGCCTATTCTGTGTACTCTGCACAGTTGCAGAATAGGAAGAAATACTGTTAAGTTTTCAAACTCAAATATTAAAGTCACTTATTCCATTCAGTGTGTGTCACCGCCGTTTAGCAGCCTATTCTGTGTACTCTGCAGAGTTGCAGAATAGTAAGAAATAGTGTTAAGTTTTCAAACTCAAATATCAAAGTCACATATTCCATTCAGTGTGTATCACCGCCGTTTAGCAGCCTATTCTGTGTACTCTGCACAGTTGCAGAATAGTAAGAAATAGTGTTAAGTTTTCAAACTCAAATATTAAAGTCACATATTCCATTCAGTGTGTATCACCGCCGTTTAGCAGCCTATTCTGTGTACTCTGCACAGTTGCAGAATAGGAAGAAATACTGTTAAGTTTTCAAACTCAAATATTAAAGTCACTTATTCCATTCAGTGTGTGTCACCGCCGTTTAGCAGCCTATTCTGTGTACTCTGCAGAGTTGCAGAATAGTAAGAAATAGTGTTAAGTTTTCAAACTCAAATATCAAAGTCACATATTCCATTCAGTGTGTATCACCGCCGTTTAGCAGCCTATTCTGTGTACTCTGCACAGTTGCAGAATAGTAAGAAATAGTGTTAAGTTTTCAAACTCAAATATTAAAGTCACATATTCCATTCAGTGTGTTTCACCGCCGTTTAGCAGCCTATTCTGTGTACTCTGCACAGTTGCAGAATAGGAAGAAATACTGTTAAGTTTTCAAACTCAAATATTAAAGTCACTTATTCCATTCAGTGTGTGTCACCGCAGTTTAGCAGCCTATTCTGTGTACTCTGCACAGTTGCAGAATAGTAAGAAATACTGTTAAGTTTTCAAACTCAAATATTAAAGTCACTTATTCCATTCAGTGTGTGTCACCGCAGTTTAGCAGCCTATTCTGTGTACTCTGCACAGTTGCAGAATAGTAAGAAATACTGTTAAGTTTTCAAACTCAAATATTAAAGTCACTTATTCCATTCAGTGTGTGTCACCGCAGTTTAGCAGCCTATTCTGTGTACTCTGCAGAGTTGCAGAATAGGAAGAAATACTGTTAAGTTTTCAAACTCAAATATTAAAGTCACATATTCTGTGTAAGATGAAGAAGGCGGGTAAAAAGGGACGGGGAAGTGGACGTGATCCTGAAAGTTCAGGGCGCGGGTCAGGACGCGGAGAAACTGTGCCTGGTGCCAGAGCACAAGAAAGAAAGACATCCACCATACCTAGCTTCATGTGTAATTTTACAGGGCGTCGCAGGACATCACTCTCGAGGTCCGACCACTGCGAACAGGTGGTCGGTTGGATGACAGCTGATACTGCTTCCAGTCGGTTAAGCACCACCCTGTCTTCCACCAAGTCCACTCTCAGTAGCCAAGAGTCTGGTCAAAATAATCCTCACTCTGATCATCCTTCCTCCCACCATACACGGTCTGGTCAAAGAAGTGATCCCATACTGGGATATAGTGAGGAGCTCGTCTCATCACCAATCCTTCATTTGACCCTCTCTCCAAGCACGCTTGCAGAGGAACATGACATCTTGTGCCCTGATTCACAACCTCTAGAGGCTACCCAATCACAAGAAGATGACAGATGTGAACGGCATTTAAGGTCAAAGGAAGTAGTGGATGATGATGATGATGATGAGACACAGTTGCCATTAAATCAACCACTATTTCCGTCTCAAGACCTTGTTGAGGAGAATGTTATACAGTTGTCAATGACTGAGTATGTGGTGGGATCAAGACTTGAGGAGGATGATCAGAGTGAGGAAGTGGAGGAGGACTTGGTGGACGATGAGGTGACTGACCCCACCTGGGAAGGTGTAGAGCCGAGCGATGTCAGCAGTCCTGAGGGTGAGCCATCTGCAGCACCGCAACAGGCTGGAAGAGGCAGTGGTGTGGCTACAGAAAGAAGGCGGACCGCACCAAACCGGCCCGCAAATGTTCCACGGAGCACCCCCTTGCGTAAATCTACCTTGCCAAAGGGTAGGTGTTCCGCGGTATGGCGTTTTTTTAAGGAAAGTGCGGACGACAAAAGAATTGTAGTTTGCAACCTGTGCCACACCAGAATGAGCCGAGGCATGAACACTAGAAACCTCACCACCACCAGCATGATCCGACACATGGCATCCAAGCACCGTAGTAAGTGGGAGGAACGCCTGGATCGCCCATCTGTGTCTGCAGGCCACACCACTGCCTCCTCTTCCCCTGTTTTCGGTGCCGGCCAATCGCCTGTCGAAGGCGCAGGCCCGCATACCTCCCGCCCTGCACCTGTACCATCTGAAGCACCATCAGCGACCACATCCACTTCCCTGTCCCAGCGCAGCGTCCAAATGTCGTTACCCCAGGCATTTGAGCGCAAGCGAAAATACCCAGCCACCCACCCACAGGCCATAGCACTAACCTCACACCTTTCCAAATTACTGGCCATCGAAATGCTGCCATTTAGGCTTGTGGACACTGAGTCCTTCCGCAGCCTGATGGCAGCAGCTGTCCCTCGGTACGCGGTCCCCAGCCGCCACTACTTTTCCCGGTGTGCCATCCCCGCATTACACCACCATGTGTCCCGTAACATCACCCGTGCCCTGACCAACGCAGTTACTGGGAAGGTCCACTTAACGACTGACACATGGACAAGTGCTTGTGGCCAGGGACGCTACATTTCCCTGACGGCACACTGGGTGAATGTCGTGGAGGCTGGGAGCGACTCGGACCCTGGGATGGCACGGGTGCTACCCACGCCGAGGATTGCGGGCCCTACCTCCATCAGGGTTTCCACCAGCACCTACGTTATTGGCTCCTCCTCCTCCGTTTCCACCTCCGAATTCTCTACACGCAGCGCCACTCCCCCATCAGCCAGTAGCTGGAAGCAGTGTAGCACTGCAGTGGGGAAGCGTCAACAGGCCGTGCTGAAGCTGATCTGCCTTGGGGACAAACAGCACACGGCCTCAGAGCTGTTGCAGGGGATTAGTCACCAGACCGAGCAGTGGCTCTCGCCACTCAACCTGCAACCAGGCATGGTTGTGTGTGATAATGGGCGTAACTTGGTGGCGGCTTTGGAGCTCGGCAAGCTCACACACGTACCATGTCTAGCGCATGTATTTAATTTAGTGGTGCAGCGATTTCTAAAAACCTACCCCAATGTGCATGATCTCTTGACCAAGGTGCGCCGCGTGTGTGCACATTTCCGTAAGTCATCAACAGCTTCAGCCGGCCTGTTGAAGCTGCAGCAGCGCTTACAATTGCCAGCTCACCGGCTGCTGTGTGACGTGAGCACGCGCTGGAACTCCACCTTCCACATGTTGGCCCGGCTTTGTGAGCAGCAGAGGGCAGTAGTGGAGTACCAGCTGTTACACGGTCGTCGCCTCTCCGTTCAACTTCCTGTAATCAGAAGTGAGGAGTGGGAATGGATGTCAGACCTCTGCGAGGTTTTACGCAATTTTGAGGAATCGACACAGATGGTGAGCGGCGATAACGCTATTATCAGTGTAACCATCCCACTTCTGTGTCTACTGAAACGCTCGCTGCTCACAATTAAAACCGACGCTTTGCATGTGGAAGAGGTGGAAATGGGGGAGGAAGAGCTTACACAAGGTGATAGCCAGAGCACCCTCACTTCGTCTTCTCAGCGACAATTGGAGGAGGCGGAGGAGGAGGAGGAGGAGGAGGAGGAAGACACGGTTGCCTCCGCTACAGAGGGTAGCCATGGAACTTTAGTTCCATCTCTTCAGCGTGGGTGGGCAGAAGAGGAGGAAGAGGATGAGGATATTGAGAGTCATCCTCCTGGTGAGGACAGCGAAATCTTGACTGTTGGTACTCTGGCACACATGGCTGACTTTATGTTAGGCTGCCTTTCCCGTGACCCACGCGTTATACGCATTTTAAACAACACGGATTACTGGGTGTTCACCCTTCTGGACCCCCGCTACAAAGAGAATTTCTCATCTCTCATTCCTCCGGTGGAGAGGACAAGCAAAATGGTGCAATACCAGAAGGTTCTTGTTGAAAAATTGCTCCAAAATTTTCCATCTGACAACGCTGGCGGCAGAGTACGTGCTACCTTGGCCAACCGAGAAGGGGAGAAAAGGGGAGCACACAGCAGTTCCGAGAAAGGCAGGGCAACACTCTCCAAGGCGTGGGACACCTTCATGACACCCCGCCAGCACCCTCACCCTGATGCGCAGCCTAGTGTCACAAGGAGGGAAAAGTTTTGGAAGATGGTGAAGGAGTACGTAGCAGACCGTGTCAGCGTCCTCAATGATCCCTCTGTGCCTTACAACTACTGGGTGTCCAAGCTGGACACGTGGTATGAACTGGCACTCTACGCCTTGGAGGTGCTGGCCTGCCCTGCCGCCAGCGTTCTGTCTGAGCGGGTATTTAGTGCTGCTGGTGGCATCATAACAGATAAGCGTATCTGCCTTTCCACCGACAATGCTGATAGGTTGACACTTATAAAAATGAACAAGGCCTGGATTTCCCCTGACTTCTCCACTCCACTGGAGGAAAGCCCCGGGGGAACATAAACTCACTTTATATATGTTATTTACAATGATGGGAATACTCTGTATTCCCATTCACCCCTTCCACCCAAAAAACGGGTATATGGTTGACTCTTAATCTTCTCATCCTCCTCCTCCTCTTCCATATGCCCTGGGATATAATTTTTATATAGGGCCAGCTCACCAGCGGGCCCTGTGATATAATTTTTATATAGGGTCAGCTCACCAGCGGGCCCTGTTTGCCAATTTTTATATAGGTCAGCTCACCAGCGGGCCTTCTCATATAATGTTTTATTGGGTCAGCTCTCTAGCGGGCCCTCTCATATAATGTTTTATAGCGTCAGCTCACTAGCGGGCCTTCGCATATAATGTTTAGGATGGTCAGCTCCGCAGCAGACCCTCACCCATAATGTTTTAGATGGTCGGCTCAGCGCACGTTTCCATCTTAATCATGGCCTCAGTTCTGAAAATCAAGGAAATTTTTGGGAGAATTTGCCTCTGCGCACGTTTCCCTCTTAATCATGGCCTCAGTTCTGAAAATCAAGGAAATTTTTGGGAGAATTTGCCTCTGCGCACGTTTCCCTCTTAATCATGGCCTCAGTTCTGAAAATCAAGGAAATTTTTGGGAGAATTTGCCTCTGCGCACGTTTCCCTCTTAATCATGGCCTCACTTCCGAAAATCAAGGAAATTTTTGGGAGAATTTGCAGATGATATACAAGTAAATATACAGCAAATATTGTTTGGTAACAATTTTTCGCCTAAAGTCGTTTTTATTTTCCTTTTTGTGTGTTTTATGGTCAGTCTGTAAAAATGGCGTACTACGGGCGAAAGATCGTTCCCAGCAGCGATGTTGGAGTCCAAGATGCATCCAGACATCCTCCCTGTGCTGTCCCTGAACCATTTCTGTAGTGTTTCCATCTTTTTCTGCCCTTTCCTATGGACCAGGCACCCTCCCCTCATCAGAGCAGGGGGTGCCTGGTGTAATGCTCGAGTCCTCCCATTGACTTCAATGGGGCTCGGGTGCTCGGCCGAGCACTCGAGCCTCAGGGGGTGCTCGGTCAGAGCACCCGAACACCCGAGCATTGGGGTGCTCGCTCATCACTAATGATAATCTTAACTTCCTGGGTGCAAAAGAGTTTATGCATGATGGATACTTCCCTAGCATTCAAGGAGTTAAAGGGTTTGCTTTTTTTTAATGTTCCCTGTGGATTTCATTAGAAACTAAAGGTTTCTGACACAGCGAAAAGTTTGAGAACCTCTTAGGCGATAGGCCCTTGGGTGTTCTATAACAAGTGACTGTGGCTCAGTGAAGCTGTCTGCTCTTTTGGGAAGTCACTGGCACTAATTGTCATTCAGTTAACCCTTTTAGTGCAAGAGTGGTGTCCAACACATTACATAGCAATGTTTTAGACATATCTGTGAGTGCAGCACATTTTGAAGCAATGCATTATGTAAGCCCTCTAGCATTCAAAGGGTTAATCCACATGAGTACTCACCCGTTCACTTAATTCATCCAGTCATGTTGTATTTACTTACACCAACATTCTGTCAGTACCCAGAACATTCACTCACTGCCACGCGTCTGCCTAACTCCACCTGTCCCTTTCAAAACAAAAATGCTGTCTAGATATTTTGTACATCCCTTCTGAGTGACTGTGTTATCACGTGACCTCCTTTAGCTTCTTCATATAGTCCATAAGACAGTATCTGTTCACCAATAATAAGGGCCTTATTCATTACATTAAAGTGGGGCAATTCTGGCAGAAACAAACTGCCCCGCAGGAGGGAGATGATAAAATCCACTAATTTGCATTGGTTTAAATTGGGCTTTTAACCCAAGCTTTCTGTATCCCTCTGGCATTCAAAGGGTTAACCCCTGGGATGCTAGAGACAGTTCTCCAATGCAGTGCTGTGTCAAGACTTAAATACTTCATACTATTATCCTGTATAACCACATTTTCATTAGAAAGCAAGATCCTATTGGAATACTGACAAGATTAACTTTAATACATGTTCTAGTCCTACACCTGCTTAATGCCAACTTGCTATGCTACTCACTGTGAAGATTCACACCTTAATGCAGGTTGTGCCAAGGGCAGGACTGTGACAAAGTAAACTGAGTTTTGGGGAGCTTCTGCCCATGGCTTCTTATTTTACAAGATGTATTATCCTTTGAGTGCCAGAGGGGTATGTGTGCATGCTATAGGGGCATGGGCAGAGAGTCAATCTTATATATATATATATATATATTTGTTTTTTTTATTTTTAAACAAAGTTTATTGAAGAGATTGATGATACAGTTCATCAAAACAGAGAAATCAGCAAGAGACCCAGAGGTAACAATTAGAAAAGTGCATACATTGTAGTACAATTTATAGAAATCACCCTAAGGGGAATGCGATAGACTTATATTTTGTCATCTAAAATACATGGATTTACTAAGTACTCTAATATATATATGTATGGCAGTGACTACAGAGCACACTTTGCTCTGTGCTATGAATAAGTGGCTCTTAATTGTCTTAACTAAGCAGGCATCCTCTATACAGTAACCAGTTATATTTCTGCTGTAATATACTAATAGGTTCAGATTACAATCTGATAAAGACACTTGACAGATGTGTGAACCAAGTCTACTGAAACATATAGTTGGTTCTGAGGTGGTAAGAACTAAAGGCAATTTTCTGTGGATAACTAGTCATGATAGGACCAAGTTACAAAAATGTTTTGGGACCCTTAATGCAAAAATATTCTCCCACAGGTATAACTAGCACCTATTGTGTCCTAGTGCCAGTGGGCACCCATGACTGCCAGATACAGTCACAATTGCACTCTCAGCACCCCTCACTCAATTATTGTTCCCCAATATAGAATCTTACAGTTTCCACCCTGATTAGAGCATCGCAAGAATAGATGCATTAACGTTTGCATTTTCAGTACAACTATTCTCCTAGGAATTCAAATACCAAATGGCACAATTGGCAATAAAACTGTGACTCACATAAATGATGTTAGTTCAACCATGTATAGGTAGACTTGTTTTCTCTGTCTGTCTCTACTCTTTGTTGAGAATGTTGGAAATCAGACTTTATTGTTTCACTGTGTGTAAAATGATTAAAAATTGACCAAGAGCCATGAATACCATTTCACTGTCATTTCCTTTGATTAACCTTCACCTGACCTCTCTGCCTGAGGCTAGTGCTGTTGCTGTGGTTTTCTTGCTGTTCATAGCCTTTAGCCTCACATTTCCATGAACTGAGATTCTGAGTGTGCTTCTACCAAGGACATATTCATTTCAGCGTTTTCTTACATAGACAATTGGTAACACGGTCATTCGTTAATGATCTCAGGCACCACAAGTACTGCATCCACAGAAGATGTTCCAAGGACATTCCTAGGACACGCACACAAACACACCATTTTGATTTTTTCTACATATTAAGTTTACAAGGAATCAAAGTATAACAGCACTTGAGCACAAACTAACCCACCAGTCTATACAATCCTTATTATTACATTTCAAACTATGGTCTTATTAGACTCCGGCATCTCCACAGAGTATCATAGGGAATCAGTAACTTTTTTCCAGAGACTGAAAAAGACTAAAACAAGAGGCCATTCTTGCTTTGGCCCATTAGGTAGCAGATATATTTTAATGTATTGTTTCCTCAGTACACTGGACACATCTCTAGCAACCAAGTGGTTAAAAAGTATTAGTATTGTCCTTTTCAAGGGGCAGTGAAGAGCCTGGAGAAAGGGCTTCAAAAGTAAAGAATGATAACTGAAATCAATAGGAACTGAGCCCACATAGCTTAAAGAGATAGTAATGTTTCATAATAAAAGCAGCTCTAATTAATCATCATAGTATTTGGACTTTGGAGAGTGTTATTTCAATTCTGTCAGAGTTGTAGTTCCAGAGTAATTCAATGACAAAGTGTCCCCCTCCCGCACCTTTTACTGGTGGAACACTGTTCAGCCAAAGCAGAAGGGAGGTGCCCAGGTACACTGCAGAGAGGGACAATCTTCAGTTAAGATAAGGGAAAAACCTGAAAAGCTTGTCAAGGGGGGCAGGGCTTTCATTGTTCTCATAGGAAGAATATTGTCCCCTTCTGTTATCTGTCTGGTCTATGGACTGCATTCCACATCTGAGAAGAGATGGCTTACACTAGGTAAAAGGGGCGGGAGGGGGAAACTTTGCTTGTGAATATCTCATAAACCATAAAGGTTTGAGAGATAAGACTTATATCATTCTTCGTGTTTTTTTAATGCCTACAAAATAAAATAAGGTTAAAACGAAGTATTACTATCCCTTTAAGTCTGAACTACTCTCCCCGTTCCTCCTGCAGATCTTTCGATGGAAACAGTGCTTCTGATAGATTTTTGTCCTCTCCAATGAAGTCCACTGTATACAAATTAACTGAAACCCGGCTTCAGCAGAGAGTTTAGCAATACCATTTCCTCTGTCACAAGTGCCAAGTTAAGCACTTACATCACCAGTCCTGCAGGGGGGGATAAGGAGAGCACTGAATCTTTTAAGCGTTGGGAACTTGAAATCCGTAACTTTCATGGTAACTATAAACATTTATAAAACCTCTTTCCCAGACAATTTATTGCCATTGTAAGAGTAATAGATGTAGTCACAAGACTGCAAGGAAGCCATTTTGGAAATGACATTGCTCATCATGTATTTATGAAATATGGTAATGGTCCTTTGATGTTCCTAAACCATTTTCCTTTACAGATTACAGCCTGGTAGGTCCACTGTTCTCTACTTAGTATGGCAAGGCCAGTGTATGGATAGTAACCCTTCATTTTGACTTTACAGATTCTGCTGGTGCAGAAGGTTATAAGGCACAGGTTGAACTTGATGGACTTTTTTCAACCTAATTGATTATGTTATTATGTTACTAATTTGCAAAGTCTGATTGCCTATACTTTTCTCCATTTTCACCTTTTTATACTTACATGTCCCTAACCCTGAGCTACCTGGTTCTGTTTTCAGACAGCTTTCTGTTGTGGGCTATGAAAGCAGGTTTAGTTTTACAAAAAGATACAATGTGAAAGAGAAAGCATAATGCACTCAGTGCTACAGGTATATTGTTCACTGGACTCTTTGATGGTAGAAAACAGTATAGTGAATCTGACTTTACATATCATGTAGTATGTCTAAAGCCAAAATAAAGGGTTATTATCATTCTATTTGTATAAACGTATGTAAACATTTGCACACACACACAAAAATATACACAACGACACACATCAACATACACACCACAAGTACAAAAATAAACACACATAAACACACACACCACACACACACACACACACATATATATATATATATATATATATATTAGTTTCAAAGCCCGTTGACACAGGCCAACACTGGCGGCGCTGCACTCATTCTCAGTACAGACTGCCTCGCTGAGGCTGATACAGAGCAGGGCGGTCTGAATTCAGACAGTAGTCCTTTCTGCGTACTGACTCTAGTCTGAATTTGGGGCGTCTCACTCCGTATCAGCCGCGGCGTGGGCAGTCTGTACTGCACATGACTGCAGCACACGCAGCCGTCTCTACTGTGCATGATGGCTTATGACAAACATCCTTAACAAATTATAATATAGGCTACATATATATATATATATATATATATATATATATATATATATATATACACTGTATACATGTATGAAGCTATATAAATAAAGATATATACCATTACAAGTGCACTTCACTTAGGAAGACCTTTGAATTTAGTACTTAACTAGCCAGTGGTACACAGACTCACCAGTTTAATTGGGCACATGTGCACGGCATGGTCTGCTGCAGCAGTGATTCTCATTGCGGAAATTTTCACAAGGGTGCACCACCCATCCACTCCTGATTAACTGCATGTGGCCAGTCTCTGCCCCCTGCCACCCCAGGGTGGGGCAGACAGTATCCTAGGAGCCACTTAGATTTTATATATATGTAGACTAGCATGTTTTCATACATATTGTTATTACTATGCTTTACTGGATATTGAATTGGAGGGATGGACTACATTGCAGAATTTTTTGGAAAGATTTCTAGATCCTTTGGCTACTTCCTGACATTTAAAGTTTCACCAGCTCAGCAATTTGCCATCCATAAATTGAAAAATACAGTTGCCAATTTGAAGCTACATTTACATACTATGCTGAAATGAAAGGCCGACCCCATCACTGTAGTCTAATGGTGTGGAAATGAGAAAAGGGAAGGCCAGAGCAAGTCTCAGGAAATCCAATTTAACTAGTAACAAGGGTTAATTCAGCCAGTTCTTATACTGTGCTATGTAAGCCTGTAGTGAATGTGAATGTCTTACGTCAAAAGACATCTGTGCAGAATTGCTTAGGAAAGCATTTTGCTATATTTTTCAGCAGACTTTTTTGTTCTTGATTTTATTCAAGATCCACCTGTTCTTGTTCATTTTTCCCAAGAATTTACATCAAAAGCCCAAATAAGTCAAGTGCTGGGCATTTGAAGGCAACTTTATGAGGATTACCGCAAGTTTAAGATCAAAATGCCTTTATATTTTATATTTACCTAAATTGCTATTCACAGTCTGAAAATACCCACACAGGCAGGTGTACTAATAGCTTACTTTAACCCAGATGTAGACAGTCTTTGGCACTTCAACTGTTGGAGACTACAGCTTCCATCATCCATAACCAGCTCTAGAGACAAAGATTGCCTGCTCTACTATGACCTCTTGGATGCTAGAGAGATTGGCAGCAAAATGACTCACAATGCACTGGAGATCTTTTCATCATCTGAGAGGTTTAGCAGGCAAGTCAAACGAATGTGCAACTTCTGCCATTGAAAGAGCTTCAGAGATGGTCAATTTGTTGCTTTCCGGCTGCTTTTGAACCACAACACCCATCATCCTCAGCTATCTTGTGGACATCTGAGGATTATGGAAATCACAAGTTGTATATTAGCCATCACTGTTATTAACTAAAACATAATCTAACAGCATATAAGAATCAATTCTGAATAACCAAATATTTATGTCATTATCAGAATAGCTTTGGGTCCTTTTCATAACAATGGTGGTTATTCCCAAAGGTGTGATAAGAAGGTGATAAAGCGGAGATAACATATCCAGTGATATCACTTCTCCAATTCCTGTGTTATTCTACAGAGCTAATGCACTAACATCTCTCCTATGTGAAAAATCTTAGTGCATTGGCTCCATAGAATAACAAAGGAACTGTAGAAGTGATATCACTGGAAAAATATTATCCGATTTATCACCTCTTTATCACACCTTAGTGCATCATTTGTCCTATGAAGCATTTCATTTCTCTGCTATTGAGGGGTAAAAATCCCCGTTTAAAATAAATGGAAATGCCTTAAGGACTAGAATATTGCACAAAGCAAGGCGTTACACACCCTTCTGGTCCTTAAAGAGTTAAACTGCAATAACTATGTTTCAGCTTCCACGTTTTGTAATGGAAATAAGTATTTCCACTTCACCAACCCATCTTAGAGTACTGAAAGTGTAAAATATGTGTCTAAACAGCATTTACCATACATTGATACACAGGGGCGGATTGTAGGGGGATACCAGCCCGGGCATTTTTTTTTTTTAAAGCAGCCCACTAGCTGCACCGACGTCCCTATTGACGCCCCCTTGTGGTCCCTGTGCGGCATGGTAGAGCAGGCACCAGGATATTATGTCATAACCTGGCGCTCTGCATTAACCCTTTGAGTGCCAGAGGGGTACGCCACGCATTGCAAAGCAATGCGTTACGTACCCCTCTGGCACTCAAAGGGTTAACAAGGAACACAAAGGCTGTCACAGAGAGTGCCTGTGGCAACACAGACCTCTCCTTCAAAATATCGTGGGACAGTGAGGTGAGATCCTCTGATCTCCCCCCACCGGCCCATGATCTAGCGGCCCACCGGGGGATGCCCGATCCCCCGATAGGACAATCCGCCCATGTTGATACACAATCTGAATCCCAGTGCCTGCCACCCTTTAATATATGTTTGTGTGGGAAGAACCAATCTCTTTAAAGGTGCAGTACACTTTTTATTCAATGCACTTTTTATTTTCAGCTGAGTTATGCAAGGATACATCCATGACTTTTACTTCAAAAGTTATTATACCTTGAATTACTGACTACAGCTCCCCATAGTAAGCGACCGAAACAGAAAAGTACATATTTTATATATTAAACCGGAAATTTCTATTTTGGTCACCAGGTGGTTCGGTTCCTGTCACTTACTATGGGGGCCCATAGTTAGTAATTTAAGCTCTCCCGCAGAATGAATTGAAAGAACAAAATTATATATATATATATATATATATATATATAGAGAGAGAGAGAGAGAGAGAGAGAGAGAGAGATTGGACAGTAGATATTGAGTAAGAAAACGTTGAGCAGTAAAAATTCTTAATTGAAATATCTCCCAGCTGTGAGAGTGCCATTGTCTTACTTTGCAGGAAAAAACACTATAAAATGCATTATTTCATAATAAACATTTACTGCATTAAACAATTATATTGTTCAAGAGAAAGGAAAAAATTATCCTCAATTAGAATACTTTGAATTTTGCTTTAAACATTTAAAACTTTGAATGACAGATATATATCCAATGATTGGATAGCAAGGGTGAAGATAAAAATCTTTAATTACCAATATCCTACTTTAGAGTTAACCCCTTAGATGAACTAGAGACATTCCGAGAATCTGTGGGACTGAATTTATTGTCATTTGTAAATAAGGTATCCAACCATGATATGAAGAAAATCTTCCAACTCAACCTCAGTATTGAATTCCTTCAGCTGCAAAGAGCTATTTCCTTTGATGAAGGTGAAACCTCTTTTTTCTCTAATATCAAGGGATGACCTTGTGTCATCTGACAAGCCCTAGGGACGAAAAGTTCCCAGAAGATTTCTTTCAATTGACCTTGAATATATTTGCAATAACAGACCCACTATGAACTGTCAAGGGTCTGTGACACAAGAGGACATGGTTGTATAGCAGTACCAGTCTACATTATGAAGGTCTTCAGGAAAAGTATGCAGAAACATCAGGAGGCATTAGCTCAACACAGCAGTGTGAAAATTACCTATTAATTTAAGTACAAAACATTAGCACATGTACATAATGTAATCCACTGTGAAGAAATTATCACATAACTAGAAGTTGTAAGAAGTGAAATGAAAAGAAAAATGGAAAAAAGTAAAACACAATAACCCATCCATCATATGGTAACAAAATGTATCATTTTGATGGCAGATAATAGTCAACTGGCCCATCCAGTCTGCCCATAATTTTCAGTATAAGTATATGTCTATCCCAGGCATTTATTGCAGTATAGTATTAGTGCCCATGACCTCTGCTAGGAGGCTCTTCAATAAGTCTATCACCCTTTCTGTAAGTAGTACTTATGCACATTGCTTTTTAATAATACATCCTCAAATGACAGCAGATGTGACTTCACCAAGCTGTACTGTTGGCATCCACTCCCATCTGCTTATCTCGCAAGTGAGGTGAGTGGTGAGAGCAGATGCCAGCAGTGCAGATCAGCAAAATAACATCTGCACCAATCCACGGATGTAGTAAAAAAGTCTTTCTACCAAATATCCAATTATTAGTTATTCTAGACCACTATTTTCAAACCATTCAACATTACCCAAATAATTGAGGAATTAATGTCTTAACATACAGGTTCTCTAATGAACCCACATTGATAATGGTGAAACAATTATCAGAACAACCCTTGAGGTGTTCATATAGATGTCGCCTATTTTATGAAGATCTATTTGTCTAGAATTGTTCTTTGCATGTAATAGTAATAAGGTTCCATTGATTATTAGATTTAGTTCCTACACAGTACATTTACCATTCCTGCAACATGTATTAGAGCTGCATATATGTGCCATTAGTTTGGTGTGGGTGCTAGCTGGTGTGTGCTCTCGATTCATGGCCATTCAGAATACAGGATGGTGTTGTCTGTTGATCACAGCTCACACGGAGGCCTCTGACTGGTATTGTTGGGAAATCTCTATGTAAAGTTTTAAAGAACACTAACAGACATTGATGATTAATTTGATTATAAAACATTTTAGCAGCTGTAAATTCCTAACCCTTTCAGTGACACAGGGGTATGCAATGGACATCCCTATGACACTGAAAGGGTTACAGGAAGGCAGTTGCTGTCTCTATGAAAGATTCACAGGGATATGATGGTGAAGACATCTCAGTGCATGCTGTCGATATGCCATCAGCACAAATTCTCCACCACATCCTCTATCCTTGCCCCTTATCACTCTTTAGTGCATTTCCCTCAAGCAGAAGTTCCTACTAAAGGGTTGTACATAGTTCCTCTAAATGGGGGTACTGGTTTTAGAGTTACAACTGGTTCTTAGTCCAAGTGATCAGTTTGGAAACCAACATCATCCAAGTGTGCCCGATTATAGTGGCACAACTATAGTTATGCAAGTATTGATAACAGTATGATATACATTGTATTTTAGCGCTTGACAAAGAGCTTACCCAAAAACATTGTAACTATAGTATATTTTCCATTTACACTTTGATGTACTTTTGACGTACTGAGGCTTATATACTAAGAACTGAAGTAATTCTAGGTAAAATCCACTATGTCATAAATAGAATTTTAACACCTTGAACAGCGGAGAAGCCTCCAAAGTGCTTGCATATTCCTTGACTTCGTACAATGAGGGGGGAGACAAACAATGTCACCTGTACCTGTAGAAGAGGATACAAGTGAACAGAGGGCCCTGTCTGGGAGATCTTACAGCTTGGAGGTACTTACTGTCTCCTCCTTTCACCTCCGTTCGGTCAGGATGCACTACTCCAAAATCAATAAATTGTTTAGCATAGATATATTTAATATGGTTATACAGAAAACAGTCAGATTGTAGGTATTCAGATCCTTGATTATTTTATGTAAAATATAATTGTGCTTATTGTAGTTAAAGGTGGGAAGTGCTATAACAAATATCCTTGACTTACCTAAAATAGTGTTCTTTTACCTTATCTCAGCTGTTTCAAAATAAACAAAATCATGTATGTATTTCTCAACTGTTTCAATAAAATATAAAGGATCAGTAAGCCTTTGTTGAGAAAAAATATATATTTTAGGACTTTTCCTGCTGAGTAAAACAAGGAGAAGGGGGATGCTTTGCTCCAAAGTAATTACTATTCAGTCTATTTTTTTAATATAAATATCTGTGGTGCTATTTGTTGCCCAGACAGTTCACCTATATTTAACCTGGAGTCTAGACAGTTAATCTATTGCATTCTGTGGGAGAAGGGAACCACTGTTTACAGTTCTCCATAGAATGTGATAGCAACAGCTCCACCACCTTGGGGCAGTTTGAATTTATAACTTTTGAGTAAAGCAACAGTCAGTAGTGGACAGACATCCCTTGCTGTAAACAGCAGGAAAAGCACTACAATATATGTTTCTTCATAATAAAACATTAATGATCATAGATATACAGATTCTTCTTCTCTCTCTCTCTCCGTCATTATCATCCATTCTATAGCTACAGTATCAACTACATCTAACCCCCTCCCAAAAAAAGCATGTATCAATGCTTATCCTATATAATAATTCGCTAGGATGTTTGTCAGAAGCCGTCATGAACAGTAGAGACTGCCCGTGTTCGGTCAGTCTCTACTGCGCAAGACGGAATCGAGTGCAACAGTGAGGTAGAAGCCCGCTTATCCCTTTGAGTGCCAGAGGGGTATGCAACGCATTGCAAAGAAATGCGTTGTGTACCCCTCTGACACTCAAAGGGTTAACATTACCCGGACACGGGCTTTTACACTACTTAATTGATAATCAAATAAGATGATTTAATATTTCTATCCACTGGTTTGGTAACATTTAAGATGATCACAAGGATAAGCAACACTTGCACTACTGTGCCCATTTCTCTGCACCACCGTGTATACACCAAAGGCCTTGCATGTACTTCAAATGTCTTTGAAACTAAAATTTTCAAAGAAACAAAGACATGTTTTTTGTCTTTGAAACGAAAAATTGCTTCTCCAGGTTTACACCATTTTTATTATGTCGATAAAAAATGACATTAATCAGATGAAAAAACCACATTCAAATGAAAAAAATTTCTGAAAATACCTTACATTATGACAGAAGATTAAACCACACCCGCTTTTTAGATGGCTTTTTCCCTTTGACGGAGATGGCGGAATTGGATGCAAAAAAATGACTGAAACATGTCTGTGAATTGACAGATCGTGTTGTAAGAACTTTTTTATTCTGATTTCAGACAATTTCAGTTACCACCACCCTCTGAACATCTTGCCCTTTGAGGATGTTCTAATCCAGGAAGCTGAATACCGAACGCTTTTTGAATTTCCCATAAATAATGTTTTACTACAACCCTACACAGATGTATAAATTCATTCTCAATAGCATTTCCTGCATTAGGAGAATTCACTATTCCACTCAGACAGATTCATTAATTCTGTCCACGCCCACAAAAAAATTATATGCACAGCTGTTTGCTAATCTTGATTTTTCATGCACAATTCAACAAAATCATGGGCAAACCTATTCGCCAATGGTTTTCATACTGGAAATCGCGATTTTGCATGTTTCCTGCATCTTGTCATTATTTCTAAGATATATTTCCTTTTAAATTTAGCTGTAAACAGCACATAAATCATAAACCATATACCAGTCATTTATTATAAAATAAAACTTAGATGATGATTATTCCCTTTAATGTATTTCATATCTTTAAAAAAGGTGTATGTTTTAAGCAAGCAAAATTCTCACAAGAGTATAGTCAAATGAATGTTTTGCCAATGGCAAGTTTTGCATTTTTGATTTCAGAATAAAACTTTTCAGATCACAAATATGTCCTTAAGGATTATGTTGCTGTTTTCATGTTGATGTGATTGCTTTGCAACATCGCTAACAGCATACACAAGTACAGAGCACAAAACTAATATCAGCTATGGGCCTATTGCAGACAAAAAACAATAGATGATCCATTATAGAGCCATTGGTGTGGGAAAAAAAACATTTAACTCCTTAAATGCAAGCGAGGTCTCCAAACATTGTGAATCAATGCACTGGGGACCTATCTTGCATTAACCATTTGAGTGCCAGAGGGGAGTGCAATACATTGCATTGCCGTGCGTTGCATTCCTCTGAGGCTCTGAAAGGATAAGCCCTTTGAGTGCCAGTGAGGTACGCAACGCATTGCTCTGCAATGAGTTGCGTGCCCTCTCTAGTACTCAAGAGTTAAATTAATGAGAATAAGGGAAGGTTTTTATGTGTATCTTACAGTTGGTATATTCTAGAACTGTTCATATTTTGCTTTCTGCTTAATGCCCAAAACTCTGTGCTGTTTTTCACTCCCTGGAAAAAATGTTAACCCATTCGGTGCTGGCACACAAAGGGTTAACAGTCTCTAACTTCAGTAATTCATTAATCTCATTTTTGAAAGGATTGTCATCATAGATTTATGCTAATTGGGCCTGCTTCTCAATATCCTATAATATAAAAGGCCAGAATGTTTGTCCGATGCAGTCATTCTCAGTGCAGACTGCCCAAAAGCACAGAATGCTGGGAGTTCTGTGCTGGGAGCATTCTGTGTGGTTGGGCAATCTCTACTGTGCATGACTGCATCGTGTGCGCCACCAGTGAGGCAGCAACAGTAAGCAGAGCAGTACCGGCCTCTTTACCTCACCAGAGCATGGGCCGTGTATGTGGGCTTTTTCACTAGTATTATAATAATGTGGTGTAGAGGTAGGATAGTTCCTCGCACGTGGCCATGCAGATAATACTTTGGATTGTAACAAAGGGAAATTATTCTTAGTTTGGCTGGAAGTTAAAACATCTGCAGGAATTAAATTCCAGTCTTTCTGTGAAAAAATTTGTTTTGACCCTAGTGTTCCAGGAGGTTAAGATATCAGTAATATATATGTTATTGAAGTGCTGCCATTGTTGTTCTTTCTTTAGTGTAGTGCAGATCTAGGATCAGGATGAATCCTTGCTGCATTTTCAGCTTCTTTTATATCTTCTGGTCCCTCTCCACTAACTAGGCAAGAACATTAATGATGTGTGCAGATGTCAATATAATCCTTAGTTACATGTAGTTTAGAGAGTATTGTCATGTGAGATAAAACTGGACAGAAGACATGGAAAACTTTGAAAGATTCTGAGGATTGAAGTGAAACTGTCACCTTGTAGAAAAAAACCCAAAACAAAGGTGATTTTGAAAGAGATTTCCAAATTACTAATATTTATGTTAGCAGATTTGATTTCTAACAATAGTTTCTGAGATATTTAGCTTGATATATTTGTCATTTTATTCCTTTGAGTGCCAGGGGGTATGCAACGCATTGCAGAGTAATGTATTGCGTACCCCTCTGGCACTCAAAGGGTAAAATGGATAGTATTGTCAACTTTTAAAAAGAAAACAAATTTTGTAGTTATTTAAAAATTAAGCTAAATGCCCCCAGTCCCATCTCTCAAACCTTTATGGTTTAAGAGATATTCGGCAGTAAAGTTTCCCCCTCCCTCGCCTTTCCCTGATGTCAGCGCTCTGTATGACTGCAGGGGATTCCGGTCCTGGGACCGGTGGAGGCTCTTCAGCAGAGCCGAGATCGAGTGAGAGAAAAAGAACTACTTCACTGGAATAGCTTGTTTTACAAGCATACTTTGAAGACCATTCTAATGAAGTAGTTATTTTTCTCTGTCATGATCTCGGCTCTGCTGAAGAGCCTCTGGTGGTCCCGGGACCAGATTCCCCTGCAATCAGCTAGAACATTGACGTCACGGAAAGGGGAGGGAGGGGGGAACTTTACTGCCGAATATCTCTCAAACCATAAATGTTTGAGAGATGGAACTGGGGTGCATTTAGCTTAATCTTTAAATAGCTACAATATTCTTTTTTAACAATACTATCCCTTTAAGCATATCAACTAATACTTTCTATCAGTAAGTGGCAGCTGTTAATGTAGAGCAGGGTGAAGTGATGTGCTTTACATCTAAAAGTGGCTTAGTGAATTTCCGGAGTAAACCAACTGCACCATAGGACAAGTAAAAAAATCATCTTATGTAACCTTTGAGTGCCAGAGTGTATTGAGTACCCCTCAGGCTCTCAAAGGTTTAAACTGAAGCTAGACATGTCTCCCCACATAACAATCTGGGTAATGTAATGTGTTCCCTATGTTGGAAATCCAGATTAGCACTAATCTACTTTTACTCATAAAGTCCTTTGGATCTGGCAGGCATGCCTGATAGATCTGCATTAAATGACAAATAAATCTAAATGTCTTATAAACTATTGTTTTAAATAGACAATGACTAACATAAATATACAGGATTTTGAAAGCTCTTTCAAGATCAGCTAATTGTTACAAAGTGAATGTTCCACTTTAACGTCTCCTTCACTGTCATGTGTATGAGATACACAAGGACCAGTAAACATTGTTAATGAAAACATTGATGTTATTGGGTTTTTGTGTCAAGCAAAACAATGGCATCACTACTTCTGGCAGGCTTTTCATCTTATTACAGCTGAAAATGTTTTTCATTTTTACATTGAATAGAAGTTTACTGCTTTGATCCTATGACTTACTATAGAGTGCTGTAGTCAATGATTCAAGCTCTCCCATATAGTGCATTATAAAAAATAATTGGCTTTTGGTTGTCAGTTGATGCTGTTGCTGTTTCAATTGTAACAACTTTTCAATTTAAAATAATCCTTGATTTGCTCATCAGGAAAATCACTATAACATTTTTTTTTTCATAACAGAAAGTTTACTACTAATTTAAAGTGTATGGGGTCAGAGACTGAGATGTACCGCTCCTTTAAACAGTCTACAGCAGTCCATGCTCTCCATAATGTTCCTAGACAAGACAGGAGGTGGACTCAAAAGTCAGAGGAGGAATATAGACATCTACCTATTGGAGTCAGAATATTTGAACACAGAATCAACCACAGGCTCATCAAGTAATAGTAAATCGATCTGTAGTGGAAATAGGTAGAATAACTGAACCAGTCCCAGGAGAACACTGGTTAATAATTGAAGCTGGTAACAAAGTCAATTAAAAAGTCAAACAATTGGAGAGTTGGGAACAAGCATTTTGAAGAAGACAGGAGAAGGAATGGTTAATAAGCCTAGCAAGGGTCTATGGCAGGTGGCAGACACGTATGTGGTCAATCACCATAGTGAGGAATGGTGGTAGGCAACAGATGAGAGAGCGGTCAATAAATGTAGCAAGGGTTCATGGCAGGTGGCAACCAAGCTACTTGTTATTTAACATACGATTACAATGCATTGGAGGCCTTGCAAGGATTCAAGTGGTTAAAATCCTTATTTAAATCAATGGAAATTCTTGGAAGTTTTATTTTTCATTCATGATGCAATTGATTTTGCCATGAATTCCTCCACCTTTCTTTCAAACATGCAACCTTAATGTTATAGCTAAGAATTATGTTAATTTCCAAATCTCATGATCTTATTTATTCAAGAAGGACACAGGTCTCTACTGAAGGTTCATAAGAAATGTCTCTTATTCTCTTGTGAGTAGCAAGCATTTTAATGATTCTTTATGAGAGTTCATCAGAGATTGTCTGATGAAGTTCTTGAGTCTCCTCTTCAATAATGTATATAGCTCTTTTCCTTTGAGAGAAAAAGTCAGAAATTACTTCACTTTTATAATTCAGATCTCTGACTTCCTTCATCAGATGGGATTACAATAAATTTCTAAATCACATATAAAGATTTTTGTAAAATACCTGAAAAAATCCAACATCTATATTGTTTATACTAATCACTGCTTAAAGTAGACCAGCCATCCTAACACTAAAAGTAGTATTGTCCTGTATGTTAAACTTAAATGACCATGACCATCAATTTACTCTACTGAATTTAAAGCATCCTAAATTAAAGATAAATTCAGCTATTCTTCTTTAGTTACATTTGATTTATGCTGCTAAGTTACTTCTACCAATGTATTGAAACCGAACAGTAGTCCCTTCACTAACCAAGTAGAAATTTAAATCTAGGTACATAATGTCAATGGAGTGTTTGTTGATGGCCAGTTCTCCTCAAAGCATCCATTCTTATCCCTATGGCAACCTTGGTTGTCATATAATACTTTATGTTGATTGTAGATCATTACCTTCCCAGTATGTTGATTTGAATCTATTGTCCACTTTTTGGTCTGGAATCTGGATGATGTGACACAATTATCCTAGGATGTCACAACTCAATTATTGTAACTTCTATAATTACTTTCGTATAATTACTTTAATTCCACATTACCATTGAAAGGTATTAGTTCTCTTTTTTCAGTCTGTTGTGATTTGGACATTTGCTGTTCTATATATTCCTTTTCTAAAAACCTAATAAAAACTTATTATTGAAAATAATAATCATGACCAGTCAGCAGAGTTTGAGGTCCCGTGGTCCTGCTGTCTTCTGCCATGCTGAGATCCAGGACTGACTGAGCAAACGTACAAAGGTAAAATTCATATGGATTTTATAGCCAAAGTAAGGTACATTTATTATTATGAGGTGTTAGTTCCCCTTTAATTAGAATATTATTCCAGCTGGCCACTCCCCCACTAGTGTTCAAATTATCTAATGATTATTTCATTCCACTTTCATTCTCTTTCCTTCAGTACAAGCATTCTGTTTCATGAATTCTGTTCTCATATGTCCTGCGATTGTATCCAGAGGTCTTGCAGCTTCCTAATTATGTTTATTGAGTGTTTTCATCATTGGATTAGTGATAAGAAGGATCTGAATTAGAGGTAATTGTTTCACTCAAGCGCTGAGTAAGAGAGTTAGGTAGTAAAAATTGTCTTCCACGAAACCAAGATTGATGGGGATGCAAAAGGTAAAGGTGTATCCTGAATGGTGGTTGCTTTGGTTTATTCAGAAACATGAACCATTATGCAGAAAGCAAAACAGGGGTAATTTTGGATCATACCAACTGCACAACAGGGGGAAATTAACATTCTCATTAATTTAATTGGACTTGAATGGTAGACTAATATCAGCTAAGGAAGGGAATGAGTTGGAGACTTCTCTGGCATTCAAGGTTTTAATGTCCAATTTAAATCAGTACTCATTTTTGAGGATGTCAGTTTTTCCCTCATGTTGCAGTTGTTTTATTCCAGAATTGATCATCTTTTGCTTTCTGCAAAAAGTCCATGGTCTTGTTTTATATGTACAAATACGTGTGGAATCCTACCGTAAAAACAATTAAAATGCAACTCTTTGGATATAAGAGGGATTTCTAATGCATTGCAAAGCAATCTTAACACTTTCCAATATTCCATAGGGGTGATTATCAACAATAGTTCTCTCAACACACCAACAGATCAGATTTTAATATATCCCTGCTTGATGACTGGTAAGTTATCAGTGGGTTATCAGTGGATCAGTCATTCTGATGGATTTATCTGTGCTTAAAGTGGATCTACCACCTTTTTTTATCCATATTTTAAAACTTCATTCAAAACTGCCTCTGTGTTATATTCATTAAAAGTCCAGCGGATGTATAGTTTAGGAAATATTCACACGTTTATTTCTGCTGCTCTTGGTGCAGCACAGCGCTTAGTTAGCACATGCAAGGCCACTAAAAACTTTCATTAGCATATGAAATGTAATCGAATGGACTTAATTAGCATATACATCATCACTGAAATACTTAATTAGCGCAAGAAACATCACTGGTACCATAGAAGTACCGCAATTATGGTAACACACATTAGCATATGAGCAAGTATGAATATTTCCTTAACTGTACATTTGCTGGTCTTTTGATTAACATGACCCAAAGGCATTTTTTAATGACATTTTCAAATATACAAGCTTGAATTAAGGTGACAGGTTCACTTTAACTTGAATACATGACCTATTGCTGTGCCCCAATGACTGGATATGAAAATCACTGTTCCTTAGTAATATATCTCAGTGATGGATTTGTCTCCTGTATTAGAACATCTCAGCAGTAAACTGACCTCATATCTCAAGAGGTTGTATGGTTGAACTAAATTTAATAATAAGCATCCAATTTATTACAATATAGCTATGCTATGAATAAGGTGTCCAGACACCCCCTTTAATACGTTGAGTGTCAGAGAGGTATCCAACTCTCAGAATGCGCTGGATACCTACCTGGCACTCAAAGGGTTAATGCAGGATGCACGGGATAATTTGTTTCTGCAGGACTGTACAGGAACCAGTGCTGTCCTACAGTGTGTTTTTCATAAGTATGCTGCACCCCCTCTGGTCCTAAACGTTCTAAGCAGGCTCATGCAGTTGTAAACACTGCCAAGGGGAGCCATGTTTGCCTGCATGGACATGACATCCAGCTCTGACTATTACATCACAAGGGCAAAATTCACAGGGCCATTAGAATTGTCTGGCCATAGTAAGGTGTGTGTGTGTGAGGTTATTATAATGTTTACGTTTTACTTTATAGACAAATGAATCCTAAAATACATGTTGGTCTTACATACAAGTCCATTTTGCAACATGAACAGAAGTGTATATATATACAAGGCCTGATTTTCTAACAGGCAGAGTAGGCAACTCCCTAGAGCTCCAAATCTGGAGGAACGATGCCTCAGCAGTGCTGGCCACACCCACATTTTGATTTGTGTGTATAGCCAGAGCAATCTCAATGCCCCTGCCCTAATTTTATACCCCTTTACAGGCTATTGTTTAACCCTTTGTTTGCTAGAGAGATCTCCAATGCATTTCTCCACAATGCTTTGGCAATCTCTCTAACAACCAGGGGGTTCAATTTGTTAATTCTTGCTTTTTGTTTCAGGAAACAGTGGGTGGGAATGGTGCAGGGTTAGGTGAGGGGTGTGGGTGTGGTCATGGGTGGAGCTAAGAGTTCCTAGCATGCTTTCCCTAGGGGCGCATGTGGACATAAATCTGGTCCTGTATTTGAACACAT
Source organism: Rhinophrynus dorsalis (assembly GCA_037306005.1). NCBI lineage: Eukaryota > Metazoa > Chordata > Amphibia > Anura > Rhinophrynidae > Rhinophrynus > Rhinophrynus dorsalis. Next base: position 129,632,275 of record CM074726.1, on the reverse strand, counting down.
TTGTATATCCTGAGAGAGGGGGGAAGGAGCGGGAATCATGCAGAAAAGAGAAGCAGCTGAGGGGAGCAAGAAGACAGCTGCGGGGAACATGGAGAAAGAGGAAGGAGCCACAGGAGGCATGGGGAGAGAAGAGTTGGTAGCAGGAGAATGGGTAGCATAGGGTAGATCAAGTGGGGGAGTTTCTAGTCACCTACCAAAGAAGACTTAGCCTAACTTGTTTGAAACCTGTTTGACTTGAGATATTACAGTAGGAAAACTCACTGTTTAACTTATTTTCTGGACATCACATGATTACTTTTCCTGCTATCTGATTGGTTAAAAGAAGAAATAAAATACCTGTTTTGCAACATTTGATTTATATCTTTAAAACAGTAAGTTTCTTATGACTACAAAATTATTTATTCATCATAATCAATAGGTTGTACCTCTGTTGTATAAGGCACAGTGGAAAATGAAGAGTGTAAAAGTAAATTGCTTCCCCCAGTCTACTGAAAAACAGCACACACAATTTCTTATACTTTAAATCCTATCAAGCTATGGGAAATGTCACCTATAAGTGTTTAAAACTGTTCTTTTATAAAAGGGCAAGTTGTATTATAGTGTTATTTTTCTTTTAAATATTTAAAACTAGTGTAAAAGCCCATGTACATGGGCCAAGGTCCTGGTAATGTTAACCCTTTGAGTGCCAGAAGGGTATTCAACGCATTGCTTTGCAATGCATTGTGTACCCCTCTAGCACTCAAAGGGCTAAGTGAATGCTACCTCACTGCTCCACGCGATGCAGTCCTGCATCGCCTCACTCACGCGATGGAATCATGCTCAGTAGAGACTGCCTGAACATGGGCAGTCTCTACTGAGCATGGCTGCATCGTGACAAACATCCTAGCGAATTATTATATAGGATGTTTAACACATTAACTTAGTGTTTCTCTCAAGGTTCTAATTATCAATCAGTAATGAACGCAAGTGTGTCTTATTAAAACAGGCTGACGTACTGGCGTAATTCTGGTGCAAACCAGAATTTTAGGTAAAAAAATTATTGTTGCTTTAAACAGAGATATTAACCCCTTGAATGATAGTGAGTATTGTTCCTCTTAAGCTTTGTATGTGTTCCCTGTAATAAAGGTGATTTGATCTAGAATTACTTCAGTTCTTCTCAGGACATACGCATTAATCATCATTCATTAATACACTCGGGAAGTGTTTCTCTGTCTAGAGAAAGTAAATTAAGAAAATATTCTAAAAAATTAGGGTAAGTGGGACTCTCAGACCATTATCCCTATGGCTAACACAGGAACGCCATCTAAAACCTTCCATTGTTTATTTCTATGGTGTAGCATTGTAGTCACACAATTATCAGCGAGTGCCATCAAATACTACAGTCTCCAAAAAAACATACTTACTTATGCATTTTCCATTCTGCTGGACCTAAGGCAAGTTAAAAAAAGTAGAAACTTTCTTAAAGACTGATGTAATTAATCGTCTTGCATCAAATCCAAAGGTACTACAGAAGGGCGATGCACTGATGTTTGATAAGGGTTTGATAAGTGCCATCTCTGGTGATATTGAATCGAATTTGACCCAAATCTATCTTGTCACATGTACTAAGCTGTCTTTGCCATCTTATCCCTGTGATTGTGCCCCAAATTCACCTACATCACCATGACAACACCAGGTTTTCACCACATTTCAGTGTCTCCTTTACTAATGACTTATTGTCATATTGAAATATGACTTATTGAACCATTTTCATAGTACTGAGTGAGTTTATACATTAATGTGACTAATTGCCATATGCACTAAGGGACAATAGCTGACAATGCTGTTGGAACTCAAAGTAATAAACTGAACTCCCTTAGACTGGTAAAATGTGTTTTTTGCTGTAGATGTCTATGCATTCCACAGATCTGGAGTAAAGTTCTCCAAACTTCTCAAATCTCCATATTTCAAAAAAGATGTATATTTCCGTATGTTACAGCTGAGGAGTTGACTGCAGACTTACCATTACAACACAATGGAGAACTTTAGGCCAACATCATATGCTAATGATCATTGTCTTTACCTCCTCGCTTGGCATAACAAGGTTTTAGTGTACATAGCAAAATGTGTTTTTTCCAGCCAGGGGGAATGATTCACTAAGCGGTGATAAAGAGGTGATAAAGTGGGGTCATCTCTACTTTATCACCTCTTTATCACTTCTTTATTACCGCTTGGTGAATCTCCCCCAAGGTGAAGTGCTCCTATCACATCAACAAACAATATGTACCATTATATTGAACTAAAATGCATTTCCTCCTACCAGGTAAGGAACATAAATACCTCCAAATGAAATTTAATTCTCTACATTTTTAATATTGAGAAAAATCTTTATGTTAGTCTGAATCCTTAAAATCATATCCTTATCTTGCTTTTCTTGTTTTGTGCAGTTTATAGAGTGACCAAATGTAAGGCTGTGTAAGGTCATGTACTGAGATTAACACCTACCCCTCTTCTATTCTGAAAGGCTGTTACCTGTGACAATTCACTGACAATACTGCACTATCACTTCTGAGTCACTGTTAAGTGTATGCTACTGGAATCAGGGAACCTGCTCAAAGCTTGAATGGATACTCCCACGGGATATATTTTAAACTAGTTGCAGGCTTCAAATAACTGACATATATTTTACTGATGTCATCTTGAATTACATGATATTTATAGGTAACCTAATTTCATTTTTAGGCGTTACTTTTCCTTTAAGTAAGAATAAGTATAGAATTTACCGAATAATATAAGCAGTCAGTGAAAACAAAAAGCCACAAGTGTTTATTATTATGTTAGGAAACAGTAGTGAGTTCATAATTGCTGTTCAGTTTAAATATGTCCAGAAAAATGCTGTAATCACACACATACTATTATTGTTCACCATGATCTCTACTTATAATTCAATTAATGGCTTGTTAATGCTCCTTGGGGGTTTCCAATGAGTATTTCTTCATACTTTATTGTATTACATTAATATCTAGCAGACTGTGGAAATTGCAGCCTGCTCATAAGGAGAAATTTGAGTAGAAGTATTAAAGGGATGGAATTCATCAAACAGAGGTGGGAGATTTATTAACCTCTTAAAGACCAGAGGGTGCTAAATGCTTGGTGAAGCAATGCATTGTACAGCCCCCTGGTCTTTAAGGAGTTAGTGAATTATCCTATTTACATGCATTATTTCATATTTTCTTACTTATAGATTTCTATAGGCCTTATGCAATGCATTGGAGACCTCGCTAGAATTCAGAATTTTAAAGGGATAGTAATGTTTAAAAAAAAAAAAAAGCAGCTCTGATTAATCTTCATAGTATTTGGGCCGTGAAGAGTGTTATTTCAATTCTGTCCAAGATGTAGTTCAAGAGTAATTGAATGATAAAGTATCAGTTCTGCTCCTTTTACTGATGTAACACTGCTCACCTCAGAGCAGGAAGACTTGCCGAATGGATCGCAGTGAGGCACAATCTTCAGTGAGCATAAAGAAAAACCTGAAAAACCTGTCACCTCCGGCACTCAAAGGGTTAATGTATCAGTCGTAAAGTATTATTATGCACGTATACAAGACTTGTGGGCCCACACTGCATATCGAAAGTTTCTGCAGAGCTCAACTTTTTCCCACCCATTCAGATTAGTAAACACTTTTTTGATTTGTACAGACCTGCATTATTTATGTTTTTGTGTAAAATACTGCATACACCATAAAAAATAAACTCATAATAACAGAGAAGAGTTTCCAAATTCAATTTCAGGTGGCTCCCCAAAGGCAACAAAATAAACCATTTAATAGCTGGAGGAAGTCAATATAGAGAGACTGTAAAGAGCGTCCCCTGAGACACATTTGCAATCTCACATTATTCTGTATAGATTGATGATTTCTCAGTATATCCACAAATCTGCGGATATTCCAACATAAACTATTTAATTTATTTGCACCAAACCCACAAATTATTGTTCGAGACAAATTTATAGAGTACTTAAAGTTCTGCATTCAAATCAGGTCACTGAAAGTCATACCAGCGTTCGTGATTTATGTTCATAAAGGTATTTTAGTCTCTCAAGTACTTTTTGTATTTTGTGCAAATCATAAATGTTTTGGTTTAGTGTAAATTACTGACTGTCAAACTGTTGTTAATTTCTTAAGTAGAGTTGTTAGAAAAACTTTTCAATATATATATTGCACTTCGTAAGGTAAAGCAATTAATCTGTTATCGTACATACTGCGCAATAATTCTAACCTCTTTGATGATAGAAAGGTCCTCAAGACATTGCTTAGCAATGCACTGGAGACCTTTCTAGGATCCAATGGTATAATGCAAGTTAATTTTCTATGTTAGACATTAGAATTCCCCACCAGGAACTAAGAAGGGGAATCATGTCTGGGCTGGGGGTATGAGTAAGGTGTTTAGTGATTGGTTTAGGTTGGGGGGAAGTTTGGGGTGATCAGGAAGGGGTGGGAGTAGGTAGGCTATATATGAGGAAATTGTTAGAGGGCACTTCCTTTTCAGAGAAACTGCTGTGGAATCAGCCCTTCCCTCCCGACCTGTATTTGGGTGTTTTTTTTTTCTTCCCCATGTGGTTGGTCTGGGGGTACTGTGTTCAGGTGGTAAAAGCACCTGGGAGTTCTGTTTTTGTCACAGCTTTTGGCGCTTTGGGGTAAATTAGTTGAACAATTGTTTTATATATATTGTTAACAGAAAGATATCAGACCGACAGCCTAGAATAAAAGCACACGGACCACGATCGTGGGTTGTAGGCATTACCCCCACACACACACACTGAGCTGCACAGACCAGCTAATGGGGTGCTGATGGAGTGGAGTAAGAATATGGGCTGAGTTTATGCTCAATGGTAGTGGGGCATAAATGTATGCCTATCAATTTTTGCAAGGGTTTGAAGTTGTAGTTATGGTATTGTGTTAATAAGCTAATAAAGCTGTGGCCTGATTTCACCCATATCATTGTTTGTGTCTCTTACTTTATCAGTATCACATGCCCAAAGCATGCTGAAAAGCAAGAAAAACACATAGCTATGGAAAGAGAGAGATAAATACTAAACAACTGTCTCTCACTACAAAATAGTTTTCTTAAATTCACAAAAAATCAAAAGTAAAGTCGATGCAAAGTTTTTATGTGAAAGTTTACTCAGCTCTTTAACCCTTTGAATGCCAGAGGGGTATGCAAGGTGTTGCAAAGCAATGTGTTTGGTACCCCTCTCTCACTCAAAAGATTAAACGGACCTGATAAACCTATTAACAGCTTTGTTGATTTTGAAAGAGCTTTCAAAATCATCTACATGTTGTTATCCACTTTCTATTTAGCAATTTATTGATTATGTTAATTAAGGCATGAAACTCAGGCACTTTCTGTTTTTGGCCATACATTACCTCTCCAATGACTGACACCTGTGCTCGGAGATGGGGTGATGCATTAAGCGTCAGTGAGTTGGGAAGGTAATGAAGGGCTGAGTATCACGGTGCCCGTGATCCTTTCGGCAGGGCGACATTGCTACTTCCAGGTTTCTTCTTGGATGGTTCTTTTTGGCCATTGGGTTCTGACTCCGCCCAGGACTAGCCCTTTTATACCTGGTCCTGTTATTCTTTCAGCGCCCTTTTGTGGTGTACCTGTACCTAGCATTTGAGTTTCTTCATGTTCCTGTTCCGTGTATGACCCGGCTCGTCTGACTATTCTTCTGTTGCTCCAGAGTTATCGCTTTCCGTTGCTGACTAGGACTGGCTGACTACCTCCGTGTGTACCGAACTGGCTTTGTCTGAGAACCCGCTTCCGTTGCTGTCTAGGACTGGCTGACTACCTCTGTGTATACCGAACTGGCTTTGGCTGAGAACCCGCTGCCATTGCTGACTAGGACTGGCTGACTACCTCCGTGTGTACTGAACTGGCTTGGCTGAGAACCCGTTTCCATTAGTAACTGGGCCTGGCTAACTACCTCCATGTTTACCAATCTGCCATTCTGGCTTCTAACCCTTCTGTGTGTGTACCTTGAGCTCTGTTACTCTCACTCTCATTACTCAGTGACTTCCGCTACAGCTCCTGCTTGACCTGTTACTTCCTAGAATACCTAGGAGAATGAATTGCAAGTAGCTACCATTGCTGCTACTCCCTACCATGCTATGGATCTGGTCACTTGCCAGTATCCGGTCCGGGTGTTGCCTACTATCTCCCTAGCGTTCTAGGGATCCTGTCACTTGCCAGTGTCCTATCCGAGAGTTGCCTCCGCTATCCCTAGCGTTCTAAGGATCCGGTCACTTGCCAGTGTCCTATCTGTGTGTTGCCTACCATTCTCCCTATCGTTCTAGGGATCCGGTCACTTGCCAGTGTCCTATCTGTGAGTTGCCTACCATTCTCCCTAGCGATCGAGGGATCCGTTCACTTGCCAGTATTCTATCTGTAAGTTGCGTACCATACTCCCTAGGATTCTAGGGATCCAGGCACTTGCCAGTGTCCCATCTGTGACTTGCCTACCATACTCCCTAGCGTTCTAGGGATTTGCTCTGCAGTTACCTGCCGCTAGTCTCGGTGTGCCTTTCCGCAGCTTTGGTACTGTTGTGGTTTACTCTGTTCCAGTATCCAGTCTACGGACCAAGACTACTTAGTTACTGTTGTATTGTCTTACATTTGCATATTAATTCTGTTCATCCTGACCTGTGACAGATTTGGGAAGTACCACGGTACTGTCCTTATCTGGGCCTGAGTGGGTTGATCTTTCCTTGTTGATTATTTATTTTCAATAAAACTGATCGTAATCTTACCTAATTTGCCTGAGTGTTCTTACAAAACCGTGAGACTGAGACAGGGAATACCTGCATGGCATACCTGAATTAGCATAGTCTATGAATAAAAATAATTCATAAACTAGTGGCTTAAGGTGATCATGTGAATTTGGTTGGCACCCACCAGCGATCAGATTGGTAAGCGATCAGATTGCTGATGATTTCATCTCGCACATGCGCATATACAGATCAAATTGAGGCCATGTGATAGCTCAGCAGTTGAATTGTCTTGCGTTAATCTGTAAGTATATGGGGCTATGTAGATTGTGTTTGAATGACAAAATATCACCTCCCAAGGCAAGATTGGTGTGGTTTGTTGTGTTGAGATCACACAAACACAGAGAAATTTAATTTCTGGTAGACAAAATTTTCACACCAGGCTGGCCAGCTTAATCTTATTTAGCTGGCCATACACAGGGCAATAACTGGACAATCAACCAAATAAGATTTTTTTAAAGCAATCTCCCTGTTTATGAACACCTTAACACAACAGAGAGGTGATTTTACAAGCTTTACTAAATCATCAAAGTTGGTTTTAGGTGATAGAGCCTCTTTCAATGCCTGCTCGGATGAAATCTTAGATAGAACTGTGGCTTATATTCTGCTGATAAAAAATAGAAGTGTGGTGATGCTTTATGGCAGACCTTTCCCCAACGAGCCACACTGCCATATATTCTCAATTTATTATTATAGGGAAGTAACTGGAATTAGATAGAAGAAGAGGGACTTCATTGAATCACCAAGAAGGTTTTCTATGAATAGCCACAGGGATTAACAGTAGATTCAGTTGACTGTTACTGTCATGCAGCATTGTGAGCATCATTTAATTCCATATCTTTACAACACCATCACACATCCTCACTTTATTGGAAGTTGAATCATGGAAGGAAAAGGTGACAGATGAAAAATAGGAATGTGATACAACTGAACAGGAAAGGTCTGAATCAAGATGATATGTGATATGATATAAAGCTGAGAGCTGCATATAACCATCATTTACTTGATTGCCCCCTTTCTGTTGAGACAGAATGAAAGGTTTAACATTAATTGAATATTTTTGTCGCTGTTGTGCATATGTCTGTGCCAGGAGTTGCCAAAAGAGTGAAACTTCTGCAAACTGGTGAATATTGAGAGAATACTTTGGTTGAATTGGAGAGAGGGTGAGAGAGAGAGAGAGAGAGAGAGAGAGAGAGAGAGAAGATGTATAGCTGAAGAGAAAGTAGAGATGGTTAGCTAAGGGTGAAGGAGATTGTGGTTGAACATAGAAAGGCTGCAAGTAGTCCACGTTGGTTTTACGTACAGGCAGATGCAATGGTTTTTGGATGCAAAACAATTTATAGGTATTGTTATTGTTCATCATTTTTTATCATCTGGAAAAATCTTTCTTTAAATCATTGGGTTTGTCCTTGAGTTCTATGGTAACGTAGGTGAGGTGGCTGAAAAAAGACATACATCCATTATATTCAGTCTTTTCCGACCACCCTTGTTTTAGTTGATCCAGAGGAGAGGAAAAAAAAAACATTAAAAAGTTGAAGACATTTCCAAATTAGCCCCAAGAGGGTAAAAAAAATAGCTTCCTGACTCCAAATGGACCAACAACACACCTGTATTCTAACCAACTGTCATAATATTTGCCTTTATTTAACTCTTTGTGTGCCAGAGAGATATCCAACGCATTGCGATGCAATGCGTTGGATATCTCTCTGACACTCAAAGGGTTAACCCTGGAGGTACAGGCTTTGCTATTGGTTTTTCCATCTACAGTCTACACTCTGAGTCACATACTAAAAGTCCTAGAGAGTCTATTATGTTTACATTCAATCAAGTTGTGATAGAAAAATCTAGAATAGGAAATAGCATGCTTGCAAGTAAAGAGATTTATTACAATTTAAATAACATTACATAATAAATATATTAAATAGAAATCACAGAAAATTATCGTTTGAGATAAAAAGCATCGGGGGAGAGAGAAAGAGAGAGGTGGCTTTGAGTAATTCTGGGGCAAAACAACTGAACCATAAGTGACAACTAAAACTGTTGAGTTAATCCTCTGAGTGCCAGAGTAGCGCCCAGCTCATTGCACTGGCCACCTCTCTGGCACTCAAATGGTTCAGTTTGGCAATTAACTATATGGGTGCTATGGAGCTCTGATAGAAGGAGGCAGGGGAAGTGGTTGAAGCAATTCTGGGGCAAACCAAAAACACCATAGGGGTCAAATAAATCTATTGATTTAAATGGGGCATTAACCCTGTGAATGCTAGAGAGGTATCCAACACATTTAGAAGACTTCATTAGCATCCATATGGTTTAAAGCCCACTTTAAATAGATGTGATTTGCTTTCATCTCTTTTCTTCTCTATTGCACAGTTGGTTGGATACTATTCTAGCATTCTATGGATTAATAGCCCCATCCATGCATGTTATAATTATATATGCTATATAGGCAAAATTTGCATGCTGCACACTCAGACATTGCAGCCATGAAACATGTCACAGAAATATTTATGTGTTTTTATGAAATGCTGAAAGGGGCCAGTTTATTTATTGGTGCAATATTCTATGTTCCCTGTGACAGCTGTATGTATGTCATTTGTGAATGCATGTGTATATGCAAAGTAGCTGTGTGATAAGTGCATCTGATTTATAACTGCATCTGCATGTATTGCTGACTGAAGCAAGCAAATTAGATGGGAATCCTGAATGCGCTTATTTTGCATCTGGCCTTGTTGAGTGGTGATATTAGATGATTGTCCTGCTGGTTTATGTTAGCAATGTCCCTACTATAACGGAGTGGATTTGTGCATATGCTCAATTAAAACTAACACTAATGTATTTGCCTTCTGCATGCTACAGTAACTTCAGCTAAACCTTTAACGATTATATTTACCCAGAATAGAAGACAATTTTTCCCTACTGTAGCTCTGGTAAAAAAACTGCCTTACATTTATATACAAAAACAAATATTATAAAATTGATAAAACTTAACCCTTTGAGTGCTTAAGGGATGTGAATGCTTTGCTCTGTAATGTGTTGTGTCCCTCTCTGTGCACTCAAAGGGTTAAAGGAGCAGTAAATCTTAACAAAAGACAAATGCAGATGAGTTTATCAGAATTACGCCAAACCAGCTTGTCATTGGACTACAGCTCTCATAATACTCAGACAGTCATTGGTTAGCTGAGGATGAAATGAGTTGTAGTCCAAAAACAGCTGGATAGCAGCTGTGTATATACCCATTACCACTTCTGTCATGTACTGGGGAGGCTCACAGTATGACTGACACCTTTAAAAATAAAATATTAGCCTGGGGGGTTGCAGAATTCCAGACAGAAGAAAAAGAAGTGTTCTACAGCAGAAGGACCTGATCTAACGTTACAGGTAATGGACTCATGTGCGGAGTAAGTGGTCAGTTCCTGCAGTAGCCTAAATGCATAAGGGGGAGGGGCTAATTAAATAAAATTATTATTTAAGAATGCTTGGGATAGACACGAGTCTATTCTAAAGATAACGTTATGGACAGGAAATGGATCAGACTAGATGGGCCAATTGGTTCTTATTATCGTGAACATTTAAGGAGCACATCTGAGACAACCCAATTGTAATATAGGATGAAAATAAAGATTAAAAATATGCAAAAAGAAAGAAAAAGAAAATCCCATCACAGCACCAAACCCACCCTCATCATATGTGAGATGGTAATTCTAACCAAGTGATGATTAAAGAGAAAATGGTGAATCCATGAAAAAAAAAGAAATAAACCCTAACTTTATTAGTATGAATTAAAAGAAGCTGATGAATTTAAAAACAAAAAAACAATGTGATGTCAGAGAGGTCAACTACTACAGTTATGACGCCTTATGAATGTGGCATTAACAAACAATGACTTCCATCTCCTCCTTGTACCTTGTACTTAGTTAAACCACATACACAAATAACATAGTAACATAGTAAATTTGGTCGAAAAAAGACACAAGTCCATCAGATTCAACCTTTGCTTCATAAGCCAATGACATGGGAATCATATAGCTTTCCTGCTACCAAATAAATTAGTCTTTATCTGAACTTCCTGTTTTGCCTACTAATACACAGTATAACCCTGTATGCTTCCTTTTGAAAGAAATGTATCTAATCATCTCTTAAATGTAACCATTGTATCTGCCATAACCACATCCTTGGGCAAGGAATTCCATGATTTAACAGACCTTACTGTGAAAAACCGCTTCCTCTGCTGAAGTCGAAACCTCCTTTCCTCTAATCTAATCTTTCCTCTAATCTCAAGGAGGAGATGGAAATAATGTTTGTTAGCGCCACATGCATAATGGTGTCCTTACTCTAGGAGTTGACCTCTCTGACATTACACTGGATATTATTTGCTTTTAAAGTGACCAGCTTCTTGTATTTAATACTAGTAAAAGTTATGTTTTAACTCTTTCTAATCATGGATTCACTGTTTTCTCTTTAATCATCACTCTTTAGAATTCCCATCTCACATATGAAGAGGGCAGGTTTGTTGCTGTTATAGGATTTTCCTTTTCTTTCTTTTAGCATATTTGTATTTAGGATTTGCCTTAGTACATTCCCTTTGGCCATTAGAGCTCCTCATATACTATTTCAGTTGGCGGTGTACCTAATATATTTTGGAAAATAGAGATTCCCAGAATACAAAAAGAAACATACAATTTGAAGGCAGATAAGATCCATTCGGCCCATTTAGTCTGCTCAATTTTCATATTGAAAAACCTCAGTCCTTATTTGGTCCTTGGTCTTGTGTTATGTATAGGACAGCCTTATGCCTATCTCATGCTTGTTACATTCCCTCACTTTATTAACCAACATCTAAATGGGGATTTTAACTGCTTGAATGCTAGAGAGGTCATCATCAACACATTGCTTTGCAATAAATTGGCAACAACTTTACCATTCAGTGAGTAATCACCCTATTTAAATCAATAGCAATTTTTATTTCTATCCTGTGATATATCTGTTTTGCCCCAGAATTTCTCCTATTTTTGCATATGTTCCTTAAAGTAGCTTAAACCCCATTTTCTGCTGATTTGCTGTGCAAACCACCGATATCTGGATGGCTGGGTGACTCAGATGCCTTACTCTGCACTCACAAGTACATCTTCTTCTCTTTATGCAAGACTACTCATGGTGATTTCACTTACACAGTGCTTGTATGTGGCTTTGATGGAGAGAGGTAAAAGAGCTCCCATAATCATTGAGTAAGTTGGTAACATTGACTAGGTTTGCAATTATCAGTGATCCCTTATGGCAGAGAAGGGCTGAGTTATGAGCTATGGAAATTCCATTCCCATAGTTCTTAGGACACTGGCAATGGGTTAAATAGGTCTTGTTTTGACCCTATTCTGCCCCCAATTCCATATTTACCATTAACCCTTTGAGTGCCCGAGGGGTACGCAACGCATTGCTTTGCAGTGCGTTGCGTACCTCTCTGGAACTTAAAGGGTTAAGGAAATCAGCACAAGAATACAACATAGTCTCAGGATGGTAAAAAAGACTTGGGACTTTAATCACTTGGAGTAATGCATTGCACATCCCTCCGGTCATCAAAGGGTTAAACCTGAACCCCTGTGTTTGAGTGTTTTTAACCAGTGCCTAGCCGAAAGTGCCTGACAACTTTATCGTAGCAATTGAGCTTTACAAATGGGGGCAGGTTTTATGCTATGGGTTTGTTTATCCAGGCTACATTAGCAATGCAATGTTAACACAGAACAAATGCCTTCAAATTAGGCTGTTCATTTGTGGAGAGACATATTGCATGAATGTAGTCTGGAGCAGCAAGCTGAAACGCTGTTTAACAAGCTTGATCCACACGGCAGCCTAGGTGGCCACTGTGCAGATTGCTCATATGGGCGACTGAAAATTTTGGATGCCAAACATGTAATGATTGGCCAGCCTACATGGGCATCAGCCAATTGTTTATGGCAGACACCAAGAAGAAACAGCCAACAGACACACCCCAGCAACATGGCAGCCAGGAACTCAGTAAAAGAGAAGTAAACATAGAGGCAGATTTCAGTGAAGCTAAATTTCTTCTCTATTCAAGTCATTTGTGTGAACATAGCAGAGCCGAATTAAGACTCTATCAGGCCCTAGGCAGGATCTCAAATTGGGCCTCACACACACAATCCTCTTAGATTGGCCCCTCCAGTCTATGTTTGTGAGACCTTTGCTATGATGCGTGGTAATTGCTGAGGTTTTCCTTCTGCTGTTAGAGTGCCATTTGTAAACTTGAGAGATCAAGTTTAAAACTGGCACTTTAATAACAGAAGGAAAGCCTGGGCATGTTCCATGCTTCATAGAAGAGGTCTCACATACCAGTTCCAGCTCCTGTCACTGGCTCCATGCAATCAGCAGACAAGCACAACATAAAAACAGGGGAGAAATCAGCCACACTTAAGGGATTAAACATATTCAACAATGCTGATCTGTCCCACTGGTTTGGAATGGCAGGGCCCCCAACTTCACCAGGTCCTAAGCAAGTGCCTAGGTTGCCTTGCCCATGATCCGGCTCTGAGCTGAAGTTCAGATTAACTTATATGCAGTGTTAGTATGAAAACAAGAGCTACTGGATAAGGTAGTCAAAGACCCAGGACTCATGCTTAAAGTCAGGAGACTTTTTGCCTGTTTAAGGCATGTAATAGTGCTAATGTCCCTACTAGTAATTATGAGGTTGGGCTCCACAGTGCACTGATAATAGACCCCAAATCAACATACAACAAATCTCGTCATGACATAGTGATGAATATTTTACATTATTAGCTTATTTATTTATTTTGTTTTCTTTGGAATGCATTGAGTACCCCTCTGGCACTTAAAGGGTTAAATGAATGTTGACGTTTGTACAACTACTCAAATTATTCCAGTCATAAAACTGAAATACAGTAAGTATCCCTTATTTTAACCCCTTAAGAGCCAGGAGGTTGAGCAACACATTGTGAAGCAATGCTTTTCACATCTTCTCTGGTCCTGAAGGGGTTAACTCCCTGCGCCAATAAAGAAGCGTTTTATTTCAAAGTGTAATTGCATGCAAGGTTTCACTGCAATACAGACATACCGAAGAGTGATACGTTTAACTGTTGGGTTTACAGTCAAACATCATATAAAAAAAATTAGCAGAAAATGTTACTGGAAGCAGAACAAATGTCAGGAATTCATTATTGTGTTTCAAAGTTAGTTTATCATAAATCTGCCCTATGACACATAATAACCAGTAGCGTTTTGAAGGTTATTGGATAGCAAGTTCAACAGTGTAGTGAGTGATATTGTGAGCAGCATGTTAATGAGGCTCTGGGGAAATCAGGCTTTAGGATGCGGTGTGAAGCATCCATAGGATTTCTTATTCAGATGGTAAAAATATATTCAAAAGTTTGCTGTTTGTCGCACGGAGACATCAGATAATTTACCGCCCTCCAAATTAAAAATTTACGGTACGTTCCAGCCAGCTAAATACTGGTGCAAACCAACTGGGGAAATAAAAATCCCCCTAATCATATTGATTTAAATGGGAATTTAAACCTCATGAATGCTAGAGAGGTCTCTATGTATTGTTAGACAATGGGGAAGATTCACTAAGCGGTGATAAAGAAGCGATAGAGTGGAGATGACTTCTACAGTTTATCACTTCTCCAGTTCCTATGTTATTCTATGGAGCCTATGCACTAATATCTCCAAAGTTGAAGAAATTCTGGGGGGAGATTCACTAAGCAGTGATAAAGAGGTGATAAAGGTGTGATAAAGAGGTAATAGAGTAGAGATAACTTCTCCAGTGATGTCACTTCTCCAGTTCCTATGTTATTCTATGGAGCCTATGGACTAAGATCTCCAAAGTTGAAGAAATTAGTGTATAGGTGCCATAGAATAACATAGGAACTGGAGAAGTGATAATCTGGAGAAGTCATCTCCACTTTATCATCTCTTTATCACCGCCTAGTGAATCTCCTGCCAGGATTTCTTCAATTTTGGAGATATTAGTGCGTAGGCTCCATAGAATAACATAGGAACTAGAGAAGTGATAACTGTAAAAGTCGTTTCCACTTTATCACCTCTTTATCACTGCTTAGTGAATCTCTCTCCCTGTGTTGGAAACCCCTCTAGCTCCAGCGCGGTCCTCTTCTGTAATGCAGAGAGCTGGGAGATGATGTAATCTCCCAGCACTCTGCATTACTAGAGCGCCGGAGGGAGATTGCAGACCCCTATAGTTACGCCACTGGCTGGAGAGCTTCCCAATGCATTGCAGAGCAATGCACCAGGGTGCTCTCCAATGTACAGTGGGTTAAAGGGATAGTAATGTTTCATAATAAAAGCAGCTATAATTAATCATCATAGTATTAGGACTTTGGAGAGTGTTATTTCAATTCTGTCAGAGTTGTAGTTCAAGATTAATTCAATGACAAAGTGTCCCCCTCCCGCCCCTTTTACTGATGTAACACTGCTCAGCCAGATCAGAAGAGCGGTGCCCAGGTAGACTGCAGAGAGGGACAATCTTCAATTAAGATATGGGAAAAACCTGAAAAGCTTGTCAAGGGGGCAGGGCTTTCATTGTTCTCATAGGAAGAAGATTGTCCCCTGCTGTTATCTGTCTGGTCTTACAACCAGATCCCCGTCTGAGAAGAGATGGCTTACACTAGGTAAAAGGGGCGGGAGGGGAAACTTTGCTTGTGAATATCTCTTAAACCATAAAGGTTTGCGAGATAAGACTTATATCATTCTTCATATTTTTTAATGCCTACAAAATAAAATATAGTTAAAATGAAGTATTACTATCCCTTTAAGGATAAGCATACTGAAGGCAGAAAATAACACCTCTTAATCTTCCAGATTTCATCACATGCTCTGGGGTAATTTGTAATCTGGTAAGATTAAATATCCACAGAATTCCCTCTCTGTGTCCCATCTCTCACTAAAATCTTTTTCATCCACATTATCTTTTTTTTTACCATTACAAAACTGACCTTTAATTTTTTTATGATGTTGAAAATAAAAAAGTAGAATATTTCCTGAGCAAACCAACAAGGGTTAAAGGCCCTAATTAAATCAATGGGGATTTTTATTTGTCTCCCGGGGTGCAGTTGGTTTGACCCAGAATGGCTCTGGGAGAGATGCACTAAGGTGTGATGAAGAGGTGATACAACAGAGATGACTTCTCCAGTGATATGACTTCTCCAGTTCCTATGGAGCCAATGCAATAACATTTCTCCAATTTTGGAGATTTTAGGGCTCGATGCAAATGTTGGAGTTAAAACCAACGTGAAGAAAAAAAAGCCTTCGTGAGTTAAACAAAAATGTGACCTTATCATTGATAAACACAAGAAACATGCCAATAAAAAAAACAAGCGAAGCATCCGACATTACCTAGTGCCCCAGCCAATCACAGCAACCCAAATTATCAAGTTCAGTCAAATAAACTATATATAGACCCAAAATAACCAACTCACCTTTGACTGTGTATTGCGTTCATTAGAGCTAGAGCACAGACCCAGGAGCGGAGGCTAGAGAAAGAGACAGGTAGTAGAGGCGCATCACACACAGGTAGAAGGAGTTGGAGGGATTGCAGCACACATAGCAAGAGTGAGTGAGTGAGTGTGTGAGGGCCTGAGTGAGTGCCTATGTGTGAGTGGGTGAGTCAAATGGAGAGGAGAACAGGAGAGAGGGATGGGGAGTGTAGGAGGAGAGGAGGAAGAGGAACAGGTGGGCATCCCCGGTCAGGGTAGGGGAGGGAGAGGGAGAGCCCTGGGGTGGAGGGGGACTACCAGTAGAAGAGGTACACAGAGTGCAGGGCAAGAGCTGGCAGTCAGATGAGGGGTATAGCATGGGGAGCACCACATGCAGCCAGGGCCAGCACAGGCAAGGCCTGAGAGCCAAGGCTCTCAAAGAAGCTCTGGGGGTGAGGACAAGGACAGAGGGCGAGGGAACCCAAGTTCTCAGAGGAGGAGAACCTCATCCTTTGTGAGGCAGTCATCACCAAGGATAGGCTCCTGTTCCCCAAGGGGAAGGTTGTTGGTATGGGGGCCAAACGAAAGGCGGCATGGAATGAGGTCCTGGCTGCAGTGAATGCTGTTTCCAGTCACAGCTGGTCGCTGGAATCCATCAAAAAAGGTGGACAGACTGAAAGGCCAAAGTAACATAGTAACATAGTAATCTAGGTTGAAAAAAGACTTGCGTCCATCTAGTTGAACCCTTTTCCTATTCCTGTTTACCATCGTGAAGGTGAATAAGAAGATGGGAGAGGAGGCCTTGCATGCTGCCGGCACAGGAGGTGGTCCGCCCCTGCGCGTGGAGTACAGTGAGTGGGAGGAGTCAGTACAGGGGATCCCTGGGTGGAATGACACCAGGGATGAAAGGAGCCTCCAGTCCACCGGTAAGTTCATCAAGACCTACATACACATCACACAAAACTTGATACCTACCAGACAGAGGCCAGCACAGTGACACCTGAACATATGGACAGCATTCCACACCACAAATACAGCAACACAGCTTGGAGGGATGCCAAACAAGGACAGAGTACCTAACAAACCCAGCCTAATTGGTAATGGTCAAGTCCCTGTTGAACCCCCTTCATGCTGTCCACAACAACATCATGCACAGCACAAAAACAATGCACACTGTCATGTGTCAGTCAAAGATGTAACTGTTATGTGTATCACAATGTCATACATAGAGTGACAATGAGGTCAGCACACAACCCCTTGAGTGCCACAGGGATAAGCAATGCATTATTTCACAAAACATTGGCTAGTCTCCTGGCACCCAAAGGGTTACCAGAGAATAGCAATGAGGGGAATTGGTGTGTTTCCTATTGTATTGTTACTGCATGTCAGGGCTAGACGTTGTACATGTAGGTAGTTAGTCCAAGTGGAATATCCAAGGTTCAGCTTTCTGCATCATATGTAGCCTGCAGAGTGGGGATGGCCAGGGGCATTCCCCACCATCACCACTATTAAGGACATATGTGATTCACAAGACTCAATCATGATGGGGGACATTCACTAGGGCGTCAGAAAGAGGTTACAATGTGTACATGACAACTGCAGTGTCATCACACCTGCAATTCCTGTGTTATTCAGTGGTTCAGTTCTGCTCGCCACATGTATCCTGATGAATGGGGATAGCAAGGAGATATATGCCTTGCCATCCTCACTGCTCAGGGTACACATGATGACCAAATCTACACCACAGTAGGTTAGTAGAATCAATGTATGGGATCATGTCAAGCTCAGCAATGTGTGTCAGGATGGTAACCATTGCATTGCAAAGCAATGCAATGGATTCCATCCTGTCACTCAACAGTTCACATGTCAATGTAGTAGTCTTGCAGCATGCCTGTCATAGTTCACGTCACTCATTACATCATGTCATTTGCCCACACAACATACCAGTCAGCATGAGCAGAGGAGGAGTCAGGGGAAACCTCCTCTGAAGAGGCCACCACCTCAAGGGAGCTGCCACCACCACCACAGCAGCAACCACTGCAGCAGTGGCCCCAGCATGGCCCCCAGCAGCCACAGCAGCAGTGGCCTCAGCATGGCCCCCAACAGCCACAGCCTGATCCTGCCCTCCAGGTTCCTCCATCACCGCAGCCTATGGCGAGGCACAGGATGCCACAGACTGTTCAGATGCCAGGCTAGGCGGAGTACATCAAGTGGACCAGGCCTCAGCCACCCACGTGGACATCAGGGAGGCAGGAGGCATCTGAGGTGTGGCCCCTGGAGTACCAGCACATCAGGATCATCGGGGAGCCACAACGTCCCCAGGCTAGGGATGTGTTCACCCCGCAACCACCACCCACACCACCAATGTACACTGGGGGATCCAATGGAAGTGGAGGGGAGATCCTCGAAATGGAATTGTCCCCACAGTCCCTCCAGGGTGGACCTCCCCACCATGACACTGATCGTCCTTCTCCACCCCCATCATCATCCAGATCTCCAGTGCCTGAGGGAGAGCAAATTGCCCTATAGGTTGCATCCCCAGCACCGGTCTCTACCCCATCATCGACACACACTCCTGCCAACACAATAATCTTGGATCAGGAGTATGTGTCACTTCAGAGGAACCAACTCCGAGTGGCCAGGAGGTGTGTGCGGTCCCTCAACAGGCTGGAGCAGCATATTGCACACCTGGTCAACATGAGGGCAATGAAGGCCCAGCAGTTAACCCTCACCAACCACCTGGTCACCTACAGCAACCGAATGTCAGCTTCGATGGGCAAGGTGGTTGTTGAGATGAGGGAAAGAAACAGACTGCAGACCCTTCGCCAGGCACAGGCCTCCAGTTCTAGTGCCACTACCCCTGCCAGCACTTCACCAGTGGCACCCAAAGCCTCCAAACCCACGAGGGCCTAACAGCATCAAGTGCAGGAGGCCACCCCTGCAGCCCCGCCCAAAGTACCCCCCAAGAAAAAAAAAATAAACGTGCAGTTGTTGCTTCGACACATGTCCATGTCTGTTTGTTTTTTATCAGATCCGGTTAGTGGCAGAGTTGTCTCCAATGCATTGCACAGCTATGCAGTGAACACAAATCATGCGCATCTAATATGGGTGTGAGGTAGTGAGTTGTCTCCATTGCACTGCACAGCTATGCAGTGAACACAACTCATGCACGGGGGATGGCATCCCAAGCTTTTACAGCAGGGGTGAGCACACACATCGCATACAGTAACGTTTGTACAAGTTCAACACACAGACCACATACGAAAGCCAAACAACACCAGGGTATTGTTCCATGATGTGAGTTGAACATAAACAACATGGACACAAGTAAGGGGATAGTAATGCTTAGAATGTTTGAAGAAATATGTTTCAGGGTTCATCCCCCTGAGTAGAACAAAGGAACTCCCACTGCTGAAGGGTGTTTCATTCACAGGCTATATGAGATCACAGTTGATTTTAAATATGAAAATCACAGTGGCCTGATGTTGTCAAGTGGTGCTGTTGCTACACCATCCTATGGAGATTCATGGTGCTGGGACAAGAGCTGTCCATGGGATGGTGTAGCAACAGTGACACTGTACAATTTCAGGCCACTGTGATATTTGATCGATGAGATTCAACTTTGAGCTGAAATCACTTTGAAATGAAATACCTTTCAGCAGTGGGAGTTCCCTTGTTTTTCTCAGGGGGATGAACCCATCTGCATGGATTTCTAAAACATATTCAGTATTTTTATCCCTTTCAAACCCTGACAAGGGAGAAGTGATCAATGACACAAGATAGTCATATGTGATCATATGTGTAATTGACATGGACACTAACAGGTGATCCTCATGGATGTGGATTCAATGTGTCACCAGAATAAACATCTGGACCATGAGGGGTCATTCCATGGATGCCTGCAGAGAGTGAAAACAGGATTTTAAGGTGCACTATGAACACAACAGTCATGCTATTGCTGACCCATCATCAAACCCTGGAGTGCCAGAGGTGTAAACAACACATTGCTCATCAATGCTTTGGAGACCTTACTGGCACTCCACGGGTACAGCTTGGTTATTTGACATGGAGAGAACAATCCATTGCTTATCAGGGTGTTGTCTAGCCATCATGACCTTATGGGGTTTGTATCATGGGTATGGCAAGCAGACATATGTATATGTGAGTGGGCACACACATCAGTGTGTAAACCAAGACCTATGAAATAGAATAGCTATTTCATGGATCTCGATCTACATACTGATGAGGTGTGTGCTCAGGGTCCGCGTCACACACATACACATTCCTGTGCTGGATGGTTTATAATTGATTTGATGTATTCACTTGATTAATTTTGTATTGTCTAACTACTCTTATTTCTATTTTTTGTATACTCATGGAGTGTGCCTTAGTTATTAGGTTTCTTTTTTTGGGGGGAGAAGGGGCACCGCCTGGTGGTTCTCTTCCGGTTGGTTTCCCCCTTCCTTTCTTCCCTTTTTTCTGTATCAAGTGGTCATAATGAACTAATGGTAAGGTGTGTGTTATCCAGGTAATTGTTTTCTGGTGTGTCTGTGGTTAGTGGTGTGATTATTTGTAATTGGTATGCACCTGTCAGGTGTGTGTTTTGTCTCCATGGACTGCTGAGGTTACATAGGTGAGCTTGATTTGTTCTTGGAGTGACAGGTGTGCATGTCATGTTGTGTGTTAACCCCTGTTGTTCAGAGGTGTGTTGGGATGGCTTATTTTGTGCTGCTTTGTGTTCCCCTTGTCCCTGTGGGTTGTTGGATTCTTTTTGTTTGTCTGTGACTTGATTGTATGGATTAGGCCAATGTTTCACAACCATTGTGCCGTGGCTCTTTAGTGTGTTATGAATGCAAGCTCAGGGTGACTGATTATCCCCATACAGGTTACAACTGCTTTGTAGACATGTGTTCTGTGATGTATGTTTCTAGTGTTCATTCTGCTCAATTATCTCCTCCTTGTCATCCCCACTGTGAGACCTACTAATAATTATGTATCCATTGATTGTTCCTTTCACTGAGCCCTTTCTAACAATTTCAAGGGGTGCCCTGGAACATCCAAATTGCATGTTAGGGGTGTTTTAGGTGGAGGGGTTGTGAACCAGTGATGAAGGCCTTGTTGTTGTATTTGCTAGGCATTGCAGGGGTTAATATCTGACCTCTGTATGCTGGAGATATGTCCCTGAATGACCTGCTTCTCTGTTTTATTTTCCTCTATGGTGGTTTTCTACTCTGAGTTGTGTGCTGTTCACCTAAAAAAGTAGGTGTTAGATTTCTGGAGGAAAATGTTGCAATTTAACTCATGTTATCCCTAACTCCAACATTTGAATGGCTCTGGGATTCACTTTTACATTGTCCTCAATGGGTGATAGTTTGATATTTTGGCGATGGGCATTGTGTGTTTTGAAACTGCCATTATTTCTTAATTGTGGGAACATTTGCATCGCATCCTTGACTTAAAAACTACCGTCGCCATTTTTTTCTGCCGACGCCAACATTTGGATCGAGCCCTTTGTGTGTGTAGACTCTATAGTATAACACAGGAACTGGAGAAGTGATATCACTGGAGAAGTCATCTCTACTTTATCACCTCTGCATCACGCCTTAGTGCATCTCCCCCCTTTGAGTGTCAGAGGGTATCCATTGTATTGATTCTCAATGTGTTGGATACTCCTCTGGCACTCAAAGGATTAATTAACTGATAAGCATGTAATACGTTATCTGTTAAGCAGATACTTTTTATAAAACTCTAACATTAAAGAAATCAAAGCAGAACTTTCATAAAATGAACATAGATTCTTAAATTCTTAAATCATAATTACATTACTGATATGCATTGACATAGTTGTCTTCTCAATAATAATTGCTGCATTAAGAAGAATAGCACCTTTTAACCCTTTGAGTGCCAGAGGGGTACGGAATGCATTGCATTCTGTACCCCTCTGGCATTCAAAGGGTTAAGCAGACAGGCAGTGGGGAATAGTGTAGACATCTTGTAGAGACGGCATCTCTGCGTCTGTGCTGTCTGTCCCCTTCAGCTCCATGATTGGTGAGTTGAATACCTTTGTGCAGAAAGGTACCGGAAGGGACTGACAGCGAAGGCACAGAGAGCGCCTACTGCAATATCCCAGCCAGTGCCTGTCTGCACAGAAGGTTCTATTTTTCTTTAATGCAGCGATTATACTGGAAAAGACAACTATGTCTAGGCATATCACTAATGTAATTATCATTTAACCCTCTATGTTCATCTTATGAAAGTTCCACTTTAAAAGCACCATATACATCAATATGAATTGTGGAATTTGTATCCCTACAGTAGGTTTGCCCCAGAGTCGCTCCACTATTAATTAAAACAAACGAGTCATTTGAATTACATCTGTACAGTGAAACACTCAAAAAAGAGTGAGGGGGGGCTTTTTTCCACATAAAACTCTCAAATGCCAATTGTGTCCAGCATTCCAAATCCTTAGCTACACAGATGTTGGCATCCTGCCACCCGCCCACCCATCCACAGTGTCACAGAGTCCAGTGTCCTGGGTGCTCTCTCTTCCAAGCCTGTTACTACATGACAGAGAACAGTGTCACCCACCTACAGCTCTGTAAGTTACCAAGGACTTCTCACTACCTCACTACAAACCCTTAGAGTCCTGGCTTAGATTCCATAGCAGTTGACAAGTGTTATCAGCTGGTTTAACCCTTTGAGTGCCAGAGGATTCTCTCTGAAGTCTAGGAAGATATTTGGAGACACAGCCTTCAGTATAGTTATCAACTGCAATGGAATCCAGGCTTCTACTTGAAGAAGGATTGAAAACAGTCTGTCATCTGCTCAAGAGTAACAAGGGGATTAACTCTGGGGCAAATAAAGATTTCCTGATAAAATGGGGCTTTTAACCACTTGAGTGCTACAGAGGTCTCCGACACATTGATTTCATGTACGAGATCACAAATAAATGAGCATGTTTAAAAAACAAAAAACAAAAACAGTTTTAATCAGTTTTGTTTGGCTTGAGCAAACTTGTTTTATGTAAAATCTAGGTTTGTTTTCCACAAGATAAAGAAGTGAAATCCTGGAGCAAACCAACTGCACGATAGGTTACAAATATAGATTTCCATTGATTCAAACTGGAATATTAACCATTTGAGTGCTAGAAAGGTTTCTAGCATTGAAGACCTTTCAAGTGGTTAAAAGCCCCATTTAACCCTTTGAGTGCCAGAGGGGTACGCAATGCATTGCAACCTTCTGGCACTCAAAGGGTTAAGTCAATGGAATTTTTTATTTTTTTTATTTCTCCCCTACATGCAGTTGGTTTGCTCCAAGGCTGTACCGCTTTTCTTTTGTGCAGAACACATTGAGAGTTATGCACTAAGAAGTGATAAAGAGGTGATAAAGTGGAGATAACTTCTCCAGTGATACTTCTCCAGTTCCTATGTTATTCTATAGAGACTAAGCACAAAGATCTCCAAAGTTGGAGAAATCTTAGTGCATTGGCTCCATAGAATAACATAGGAATTGGAGAAGTTATATCACAGAAGAAATTATTTCTGCTTTATCACCTCTTTGTCATGCTTTAGCCATCTCCCCCCTTGTGTAATATTATTCTGCTGCTTACATTTTTCTATTGGCTTTTTTTCACATCACAAATCTAATGGTGACGTATTTTGAAATACACTGGTATAACAATTCAAAGAATTGTGATGTTTAGCTCATGCCATAGGGAATATGAGAATGTACAATGGGCTGGATTCCATTGCAGGTGCTCATTGTTCAAAACAAGTTTAGTTTGTTAAAATATCATGGCTAATTTAGGCCTAGAATACATTGCAGGTGATAAATATCACAGATTCCCATTGAAGTTTATTTGGAAATGTGTTGATAAAACCACAATGTTCTTCAATGAATGCAGAAAAGTTCAGGTTAAAATACATGAAGTGATAGTCTCCTGTGTGAACAGTTTAATATGGGGTGATTAGTACTAGATCTATTGTTGGATGATCAGTTATGTTTTTTAAAGAACAACTAGCACATGGACAATGCCCTGCCAACAGATCTTCTCCCCTTCTCCCACTTAAGCTGAGGCTGCCTTGTGAGCCCTGAGAGATTAATAAGGGGACAGAATGGTTGTCTGCAAATAGAAAAAAAATCAGAAAAACAATGCTAACTCACTTTTTCAAAGAACATACATCAGGTAATATCTGCTGGACTCACCAGCCTTGCTTCAAGTGCCAATAGACATCTCAGTCATCCCTCGACCAGAACTCCTCATGAACAAACAACACCAAAGTCTTCAAAAGAGAATCAACCAGGATGTTCTGTAATAAAAATATAATCATACTTTATTGAAACATTTAAAAATGAAAAACATCCACATAGACAGGGGTGAAGCGAGACACATAGGGTAGAGGTGTTGGGAGCCCCCACACATCGTCTGATGCGTTTCACGCTATTTAGCGCTTAATCACAGACTCTTATGATTAAGCGACATCTGACGCGTTTCACGCTATTTAGCTCTTAATCGTAGACTCTATGATTAAGCGCTAAATAGCTTGAAACACGTCAGGCAGCGTGTGGGGACTCCCAACACATCTACCCTTTGTGTCCCGCTTCACCCCTGTCTAGGTGGATGTTTTTCACTTTTAAATGTTTCAATAAAGTATGATATTCTTTTATTACGGAATATCCTGGTGGATTCTCTTTTGAAGTCTTCAGTGTGCAGGCGCAAAACTTTGTTCTTTGTCTGCAAATCGAACCTTGGATCTCCTTTGTTTGTCTTTTGAGAAGAATTTGAACTGCAAGACTGATGTCTAGCAATCTGTTGACCTGTGCAATGCAGTCCCAATAGACACAGAGGGTCTCTGGAGGCTCTGTGTGCAGTCCACAAGGTTTGTGGCTTAGAAACACATACTTCGGGGTTATAATCTAGATGAAGGGGTCAGTTTTATGAATACCAAACCACGTTGGACCTGCACAGTGTAGCACAAAGCTTTTTACGAAATCTGTTTCCATAGGAGCTGACTTAATGAAACATGAGGTAAGCAGTCAATGCATTAAGTAGGTGTAAAAGAGAACTGGGTTCTTGGTTGTCTAGGTAGAGGCCTTAACGGAATGAAGAGAGGGCTACTTACTAATGCCACTCTATACATCACTAGTAAGACCTAATCTGGAGTACTGAGTGCAGTTCTGGAGTCCACATCTCCAGAAGAACATTAATAAATTGGAGGCAGTTCAAAGAAGATCCACCAAAGTGGTGCAGGGTATTCATGACACAGGGTAGCAGGAGAGACTCAAAGAACTTAATATGTATATCTTGCAAGAAATAAGGGATGTAATTTAAAACTTTAAACCTAAATATATTTTAAGGGATTTAATGTAATTTAGGAGGGAAGAAATTCAAGAAAAAGAGGAATAATCGAACAAAAGATAATAATCCTAGTTATTAGGATGGAAAATTCAGAAGTTATGAGCTTAAGTATTACTTTACAGCAAGGGTAAGAAGGAGAGGTTGTAATGACAAATGAGGTTAGGGGATTAAAAAATACCTGGGATAGATATGTCTATTCTAAGAAGTTAAGTTTGTGTATTTTATTAGATTGGGAAATGGGCAGACTGGCTGCGCCAGATTGTTCTTTTCTGCCATCAAAATCAAAGTTTCTATGATAATTCCCCTTTAATTATGCTTATGGCAACTAGGCCTAAGTGTTAAGTAGTGTAATGTCCATCTACCAAGACACAAACAATTCTGTTGCTTTAAAAGAATAACGTTAGCACTTCTTCCATGGAATTCCATTGCTGGATATACATTTTCACTGGAATTTATCTCATATATTCCTATTAAATCCTATGGAGAATTTTCAAGAGAAAACCTGTGATAAAGTCATCTGTAATTGAGTCCAGCTACTTATATCTTTGGGTTATATGTAATGTAATATGGTAACCTTAATTCAGATTCTGAACCTAACAATAGCCCAAATTTGAAAACAAATCATACATTCAAATCTGTACAGTCAGCATTATACAATCAAACTTGATGACCTTGAAATTGTCTTTACTTTAGATATTAGCCATAAGGTATACATCGAGTCAGTCATACTGTAACAAGATAATAATACAATTTGGTTTGTTACTGTTATAAAAAATGAGTTATGAGAATTAACTCATATTATTTAGAGTTTGACCCATGGCTTTTATTGAGTTAGGTGATGAAGTTGTCTTTGTATGGTGCATTACAGACAATGGATAGATCGATTTCTAATGACAATAAGGCAAGTGGAAAAAAATAAGTTCACCAAGAAGGTGTTTTTAAAGTAAGGTTTCACGTGGGAACTTGGTGCTGTTAATGTTGTTTTGGTAGAGTAAGAGTGGTAACTTTATTGGCTATAGGATGCAAGCCTTCAATAAACTTTAGGCCTCTTCTTCAGGCATATTTAGAAGGAAGGCAGGTTATACACTCATGCAAATTGCTATTACATGTAAATTCCACTGAAAGAATGATCCTTATCTCCCTTATCAGAATAATTTTTTCATTAGGCTCCAGCAGAGATGTCTCTGTAGCTAGCTAAGCGGTACAAAGGTGTATTTACCTTTGATGTGTGAATATCTCCAGCAAAGATGGTTAAGTTTATGGAATGTATGGGTTAACCCTCCTCTGGGTCCTCAACCCATTGTGTGCACCCAAAGGCCCCAAAGTATGTTCATTGTGTGAGATAATCTAAATACTATAAAGCTCTAGCCTGCAAAGCTCCCTGTGTGTGGAACCGCACATGCGCAGCAGAGACTGCTGGAATGATCCAGTCATGCTCAGTAGAGTCTGGCCGAATGTGCTGATCCGGAACGGGGAGCTCCGGATGGATCACCGCTGTCTCTGTTCCCGGCTCCAGGGCAGCAGCTGGGGCCACTGGGTGCACTTTAGCCCGTGTATTCGGGCTTTCAAACTAGTGTGACATAAAATCCTCATCACAGGTAAGGCCACGGTTGATTATCAGTTTATGTTACGAGTAGTGATGATCGAGCACCCCAATGCTCGGGTGTTCGGGTGCTCTGGCCGAGCGCCCCCGGAGGCTCGAGTGCTCGGCCGAGCACCCGAGCCCCATTGAAGTCAATGGGAGGACTCGAGCATTACACCAGGCACCCCCTGCTCTGATGAAGGGGAGGGTGCCTGGTTCATAGGAAAAGGTCAGAAAATGATGGAAACACCACAGAAATGGTTCAGGGACAGCATAGGGAGGATGTCTGGATGCATACTGGACTCCAACGTCGTTGCTGGGAACGATGTTTCGCCCGTAGTACGCCATTTTTACAGACTGACCGTAAAACACACAAAAAGGAAGATAAAAACGACTTTAGGCGAAAAATTGTTACCAAACAGTATATGCTGTATATTTACTTGTATATCATCTGCAAATTCTGCAAAAAATGTCATCGATTTTTCGGAACTGGGGCCATGATTAAGAGGGAAACGTGCGCAGCGTAAAGCAGGTGTTCAACGTGGTTATGGCCCGGGTAAGGTACAGCATTCAGGAACGGAGGCCGCAGCTACCACAGGTTTTACAACATGTCCGTTTGCCCTTGTTAAGTCCAAAATTTATAGTCGGAACAGTGGGGTCTGATCCATTGAGTAAAAGTGACGAAGTGACTTAGTGGATGAAGCCAAGAACTACCTTCTGCTCTGTCGAACACCCCAGCCCTATTTCATTCAATGGGAGGACCTGAGGCACTCCGATACAACCTGTATATCACAAAATGGAGGGCCTCATTCACATTGTGGTACAATAGTTCAGGTAGTGGTCCAATACTCATAAAGCCTATGCACTAAGTGAAAGGGCTGCCAAAAATTAGACTGAAATGTCACTCCAATACACCCTTTATTACACATAAAGGAGGGCATCATACACAGCCTTGAAAAATTAGGATTAATGGCCTGCTGGTGACCCTCTAAAACATTAGGGGCGAGGGCATGCCGCTAAGCTGACCATCTAAAACATTAGGAATGAGGGTCTGCTGCTGAGCCGACCATCTAAAACATTATGGGTGAGGGTCTGCTGCGGAGCTGACCATCCTAAACATTATATGCGAAGGCCCGCTAGTAAGCTGACGCTATAAAACATTATATGAGAGGGCCCGCTAGAGAGCTGACCCAATAAAACATTATATGAGAAGGCCCGCTGGTGAGCTGACCTATACAAAAATTGTCAAACAGGGCCCGCTGGTGAGCTGGCCCTATATAAAAATTATATCACAGGGCCCGCTGGTGAGCTGGCCCTATATAAAAATTATATCACAGGGCCCGCTGGTGAGCTGGCCCTATATAAAAATTATATCACTGGGCATATGGAAGAGGAGGAGGAGGATGAGAAGATTAAGAGTCAACCATATACCCGTTTTTTGGGTGGAAGGGGTGAATGGGAATACAGAGTATTCCCATCATTGTAAATAACATATCTAAAGTGACTTTATGTTCACCCGGGGCTTTCCTCCAGTGGAGTGGAGAAGTCAGGGGAAATCCAGGCCTTGTTCATGTCAACCTATCAGCATTTTCGGTGGAAAGGCGGATACGCTTATCTGTTATGATGCCACCAGCAGCACTAAATACCCGCTCAGACAGAACGCTGGCGGTAGGGCAGGCCAGCACCTCCAAGGCGTAGAGTGCCAGTTCATACCACGTGTCCAGCTTGGACACCCAGTAGTTGTAAGGCACAGAGGGATCATTGAGGACGCTGACACGGTCTGCTACGTACTCCTTCACCATCTTCCAAAACTTTTCCCTCCTTGTGACACTAGGCTGCGCATCAGGGTGAGGGTGCTGGCGGGGTGTCATGAAGGTGTCCCACGCCTTGGAGAGTGTTGCCCTGCCTTTGTCGGTACTGCTGTGTGCTCCCCTTTTCTCCCCTTCTTGGTTGGCCAAGGTAGCACGTACTCTGCCGCCAGCGTTGTCAGATGGAAAATTTTGGAGCAATTTTTCGACAAGAACCTTCTGGTATTGCACCATTTTGCTTGTCCTGTCCACCGGAGGAATGAGAGATGAGAAATTCTCTTTGAAGTGGCGGTCCAGAAGGGTGAACACCCAGTAATCCGTGTTGTCTAAAATGCGTATAACGCGTGGGTCACGGGAAAGGCAGCCTAACATAAAGTCAGCCATGTGTGCCAGAGTACCAACAGGCAAGATTTCGCTGTCCTCACCAGGAGGATGACTCTCAATCTCCTCATCCTCTTCCTCCTCTTCTGCCCACCCACGCTGAAGAGATGGAAATAAAGTTCCATGGCTACCCTCTGTAGCGGAGGCAACCGTGTCTTCCTCCTCCTCCTCCTCCTCCGCCTCCTCCAATTGTCGCTGAGAAGACGAAATGAGGGTGCTCTGGCTATCACCTTGTGTAAGCTCTTCCTCCCCCATTTCCACCTCTTCCACATGCAAAGCGTCGGTTTTAATTGTGAGCAGCGAGTGTTTCAGTAGACACAGAAGTGGGATGGTTACACTGATAATAGCGTTATCGCCGCTCACCATCTGTGTCGATTCCTCAAAATTGCGTAAAACCTCACAGAGGTCTGACATCCATTCCCACTCCTCACTTCTGATTACAGGAAGTTGAACGGAGAGGCGACGACGGTGTAACAGCTGGTACTCCACTACTGCCCTCTGCTGCTCACAAAGCCGGGCCAACATGTGGAAGGTGGAGTTCCAGCGCGTGCTCACGTCACACAGCAGCCGGTGAGCTGGCAATTGTAAGCGCTGCTGCAGCTTCAACAGGCCGGCTGAAGCTGTAGATGACTTACGGAAATGTGCACACACGCGGCGCACCTTCGTCAAGAGATCATGCAAATTGGAGTAGGTTTTTAGAAATCGCTGAACCACTAAATTAAATACATGCGCTAGGCATGGTACGTGTGTGAGCTTGCCGAGCTCCAAAGCCGCCACCAAGTTACGCCCATTATCACACACAACCATGCCTGGTTGCAGGTTGAGTGGCGAGAGCCACTGCTCGGTCTGGTGACTAATCCCCTGCAACAGCTCTGAGGCCGTGTGCTGTTTGTCCCCAAGGCAGATCAGCTTCAGCACGGCCTGTTGACGCTTCCCCACTGCAGTGCTACACTGCTTCCAGCTACCGGCTGATTGGTGAGTGGCGCTGCCCCCAGAGAATTCGGAGGTGGAAACGGAGGAGGAGGAGGAGGAGCCAATAACGTAGGTGCTGGCGGAAACCCTGATGGAGGTAGGGCCCACAATCCTCGGCGTGGGTAGCACCTGTGCCATCCCAGGGTCCGAGTCGCTCCCAGCCTCCACGACATTCACCCAGTGTGCCGTCAGGGAAATGTAGCGTCCCTGGCCACAAGCACTTGTCCATGTGTCAGTCGTTAAGTGGACCTTCCCAGTAACTGCGTTGGTCAGGGCACGGGTGATGTTAAGGGACACATGGTGGTGTAAGGCGGGGACGGCACACCGGGAAAAGTAGTGGCGGCTGGGGACTGCGTACCGAGGGACAGCTGCTGCCATCAGGCTGCACAAGCCTAAATGGCAGCATTTCGATGGCCAGTAATTTGGAAAGGTGTGAGATTAGTGCTATGGCCTGTGGGTGGGTGGCTGGGTATTTTCGCTTGCGCTCAAATGCCTGGGGTAACGACATTTGGACGCTGCGCTGGGCCAGGGAAGTGGATGTGGTCGCTGATGGTGCTTCAGATGGTACAGGTGCAGGGCGGGAGGTATGCGGGCCTGCGCCTTCGACAGGCGATTGGCCGGCACGGAAAACAGGGGAAGAGGAGGCAGTGGTGTGGCCTGCAGACACAGATTGGCGATCCTGGCGTTCCTCCCACTTATTACGGTGCTTGGATGCCATGTGTCGGATCATGCTGGTGGTGGTGAGGTTTCTAGTGTTCATGCCTCGGCTCATTCTGGTGTGGCACAGGTTGCAAACTACAATTTTTTTGTCGTCCGCACTTTCCTTAAAAAAACGCCATACCGCGGAACACCTAGCCCTTGGCAAGGGAGATTTACGCAAGGGGGTGCTCCGTGGAACATTTGCGGGCCGGTTTGGTGCGGACCGCCTTCTT
Organism: Rhinophrynus dorsalis; assembly: GCA_037306005.1. Classification (NCBI taxonomy): domain Eukaryota; kingdom Metazoa; phylum Chordata; class Amphibia; order Anura; family Rhinophrynidae; genus Rhinophrynus; species Rhinophrynus dorsalis. The sequence continues at coordinate 129,600,979 of CM074726.1, read as the reverse complement.
TCTTTAGCCACACCACTGCCTCTTCCAGCCTGTTGCGGTGCTGCAGATGGCTCACCCTCAGGACTGCTGTCATCGCTCGGCTCTCCACCTTCCCAGGTGGGGTCAGTTACCTCATCGTCCACCAAGTCCTCCTCCACTTCCTCACTCTGATCATCCTCCTCATTTCTTGATCCCACCACATACTCAGTCATTGACAACTGTGTATCATCCTCCTCATCAAGGTCTTGAGACAGTAATTGTGGTTGATTTGATGGCAACTGTGTCTCATCATCATCATCATCCACTTCCTTTGACCTTAAATGCCGTTCCCCTCTGTCATCTTCTTGTGATTGGGTACCCTCTAGAGGTTGTGAATCAGGGCACAAGATCTCATGTTCCTCTGCAAGCGTGCTTGGAGAGAGGTTCAAATCAAGGATTGGTGATGAGACGAGCTCCTCACTATATCCCAGTGTGGGATCACTTCTTTGGCCAGACCCTCTATGGTGGGAGGAAGGATGATCAGGGTGAGGATTATGTTGACCAGACTCTTGGCTACTGAGAGTGGACTTGGTGGAAGACAGGGTGGTGCTTAACCGACTGGAAGCAGTATCAGCTGAAATCCAACCGACCACCTGTTCGCAGTGGTCTGACCTCGAGAGTGATGTCCTGCGACGCCCTGTAAACTGAGACATGAAGCTAGGTATGGTGGATGTCTTTCTTTCTTGTTCTCTGGCACCAGGCACAGTTTCTACGCGTCCTGACCCGCGCCCTGAACTATCAGGATCACGTCCACTTCCCCGTCCCTTTTTACCCGCCTTCTTCATATTACACGGAATATGTGCCGCTAATCTGCGGCTAGGCACACTAAACAGAATGTGACGCTAATCTGCGGCTAGGCACACTAAACAGAATGTGACGCTAATCTGCGGCTAGGCACAGTGAACGGAATATGTGACGTTAATTTGTGAATTTGCACACTAAACAATATGTGCCGCTAATCTGCGGCTAGGCACACTAAACAGAATGTGACGCTAATCTGCGGCTAGGCACAGTGAACGGAATATGTGACGTTAATTTGTGAATTTGCACACTAAACAGAATGTGACGCTAATCTGCGGCTAGGCACACTAAACAGAATGTGACGCTAATCTGCGGCTAGGCACAGTGAACTGAATATGTGACGTTAATTTGTGAATTTGCACACTAAACAATATGTGCCGCTAATCTGCGGCTAGGCACACTAAACAGAATGTGACGCTAATCTGCGGCTAGGCACAGTGAACTGAATATGTGACGTTAATTTGTGAATTTGCACACTAAACAATATGTGCCGTTAATCTGCGGCTAGGCACACTAAACAGAATGTGATGCTAATCTGCAGCTAGGCACACTAAACAGAATGTGACGCTAATCTGCGGCTAGGCACAGTGAACGGAATATGTGACGTTAATTTGTGAATTTGCACACTAAACAATATGTGCCGCTAATCTGCGGCTAGGCACACTAAACAGAATGTGACGCTAATCTGCGGCTAGGCACAGTGAACGGAATATGTGACGTTAATTTGTGAATTTGCACACTAAAAAATATGTGCCGCTAATCTGCGGCTAGGCACACTAAACAGAATGTGACGCTAATCTGCGGCTAGGCACAGTGAACGGAATATGTGACGTTAATTTGTGAATTTGCACACTAAACAATATGTGCCGCTAATCTGCGGCTAGGCACACTAAACAGAATGTGACGCTAATCTGCGGCTAGGCACACTAAACAGAATGTGACGCTAATCTGCGGCTAGGCACAGTGAACGGAATATGTGACGTTAATTTGTGAATTTGCACACTAAACAGAATGTGACGCTAATCTGCGGCTAGGCACACTAAACAGAATGTGACGCTAATCTGCGGCTAGGCACAGTGAACGGAATATGTGACGTTAATTTGTGAATTTGCACACTAAACAATATGTGCCGCTAATATGCGGCTAGGCACACTAAACAGAATGTGACGCTAATCTGCGGCTAGGCACACGAAACAGAATGTGACGCTAATCTGCGGCTAGGCACACGAAACAGAATGTGACGCTAATCTGCGGCTAGGCACAGTGAACGGAATATGTGACGTTAATTTGTGAATTTGCACACTAAACAGAATGTGACAATAATCTATGGCTAGGCACACGTTTAAAATGGCCCTTTTTGTCGCTGCGTTGTACAATATTTGTCCCTGTGCACCTAGTACAATGTCACCTTACTAATATCCCACCTTAAAAAAAAAATGAAATTGTGCCCCCCCAAACAAAATATAAATGCTGCCCCCACACACAACAGTCCTAAAAAGGACTTTTGGGTCTTGAAATACTACCAACACTTTTATTCTCCCTACACTGACTTTCCCTGCCTGATCGCATCTCTCCCTGGCTGAGAATGAGCAGAACTCGCGAGTCGGGTGCTATACAGCACCCGATCACGAGTTCTGGCCAGCCAATCAGTGTAATGCCAGCAGCCAACATGGCTGCTGGCATTACACTGATGTCAGAGCCTCCCCGCACGTTTATTGGCTGCGCAGCAGCCGCGAAACGTGCGGGGAGGAGACCCGAACATGGCGGGCGAGCACATGCGGTACTCGTACGAGTACCGCCATGTGCCGAGCAGAGCGATGCTCGAGCCGAACCGAGCTTCGGCCGAGCATGCTCGCTCATCACTAGTTACGAGATCTTTCTGTCGTTTCTGTCCTACAATTTCCCATCAGTACAGCCACTTTGAGATCTTTAATGCTGTGATGAATTTTGCAAAAATGTTGAACTACTGAGGTGTCTCCTTTGTTGTTTACACAGGACCTTTGAGAATTCATCCACTGTCTTAAAGTTTGCCCTGTCTCCCCTCCATATTACATAGAAACATAGAACTTGACGGCAGATAAGAACCATTCGGCCCATCTACTCTGCCCAGTTTCCTACTGGAAAAAAAAACTCAAACCTTTTTTGGTCCTTGGTCTTTTCTTACGTTAAGGAGCGCCTTATGCCTATCCCATGCATGCTTAAATTCTGTCATTGTATTAACTTCTACCACTTCTGCTGGTAGGCTATTCCACTTATCTACTACCCTCTCAGTGAAGTAAAACTTTCTTACATTACGTCTAAACCTGTGTCCCTCTAGTTTTAGACTATGGCCTCTTGTCCCATGTTGGGGCATTTCACACACATGATGTAGTAGACGACATTAGATGATCTACAGAAGAATTTTCCCTTTATGTTGTGGTATTGATGGACATGTAGTATGGGCACCTTATCCGTGGTACATATGTGTGCACAGGTTCCACACATCTTAATTACACAAAGAGAAGTACCATTTTCTGTTGGATCAGGGGCAAAGAGCCATCTCTGCTGCAGCCTAAGGAATAAATTACACTGACCAGGGAGATAAGAATTTTATTTGCAGTGAAATTTTAGTGTAAGAACAATTTGCATGAATGTATAACCTGTCATATATTTTATATTCAGGCTTCATTCTAAATATGCCTGAAGAAGAGACCTAAAGTATCTTTAAAGCTTGCATCCTTGAGCCTTTTTCTATGTTGCCACCTTTTACCAATGTTGTTAGCACATAATTTCTCAATGTTTGCCTTAAAGGAGAACTAACACCTCCTAATGATAATGATAATAATAATCCCCTACTTACCTTACATAAAATCCTAATGGCCCAAACACAGTTTGTCCTTGTGCCTTGGTTCAAGAGATAACATCTTTATTTAGTCTTGAATGTCATGCCATGGAGGCAGACATGACAGCTGCTTGCAGTTTTTTTACAGACTGAAGCAGACAGAATGCAAGAGCCTACTTAAGATTACCTTGGGGAGTGAGCAGAGTTTGAGGTCCTGGGAGCAACCGTCATGTCTTCCTCCATAGACATGACATCCTGGACTAACTGAAGATGTTATCTCTGGAACCAAGGAGCAAGAAAAAATTCCATAGGGGCCATTCATATTTTATGACAATAGTAAAGTAAGAGGTAGTTATTATTAGGAGGTGCTAGTTCTGCTTTAAGATGTGTAATCTGTATTTAACAGCTAATCCTATTACATTGTTGCACTCTCTCTTCTTTCACAGTACCAGACTATGGAAATAAATTAAGAGAGCTCCCTGTCTGGGGCATAAAAGTGTAAGATAGGTGTTGATAAATAAATAGATAAATAGATAGAATAAATATGTAAATAAATAAGCAAGCTTCTAAATAAATTAATAAATAAATAAAAAAGTATAGGCAGTTAGATTTCACTCTTTTGGACATCTCTAGTATTCAAGGATTTCAAAATCCCTTTTAAAATCAGTGGTGATTTGGGGAATCTTAAATTGACCCCTATGGTGAAGTTGGGTTTCTCCAGGATTGCACATCTTTATTTTGCTGAATAAGGCCCATAGAAACATGTACATCCGTTTGTTTATGCAAATAAATCTCAAAAATATTTTTCCAGCACTGATGGAGAGATAGATTTACCCCTAGACAAGTCACCCTAAATATTCCTAGAACTGCCCATATCTGCATATACCACCAGTCACATGACCCTCCCCACTCCCTTCCCCATCTCAGACCACAGTGATCTGTTACAGATAATACGTTTAGTGCAAGATGTTCAAAACGTGGTGGTAACTGAAATTTTCTGTAATCAAAATAAAAAAGTTCTTACACCATGGTCCGTCAATTCTCAGACATTTTGCCGTCATCTTTTGCATCCACCAGAAAAAAGCAATCTTAAAAGTAGGCTAGGTTTAATCTACCGTCATATTGTAAGGTATATTCAGAAATAAAATATTCTCTTAATTGTCACTTTTTGTTTGATTAATGTAATTTTACCCAGCAAAATAAAAATGTTATAAACTTGGAGAATACAAATTAAAGTACGGAAGTAGTACTATAGAGTTAACTGGTGAAAACAGTATTTGTTTTGTATTTTAAAGACAAAAATATCTTTGTTTCTTTGAAAATTTTCATTTCAAAGACAAAATCAAAGACATTTTTAACATCAGGATTTTTAAGGGCAACATTCAGTATTACCATTATTTTTAATTCTTAATGACACATTTTCAAATGGGACATATATACTTCTGAAAATATTGTCCTTCTTTTACCAGCAACTCATGATCCAACAATTTTTTCAACATGACAACTTTCTGAACATCTCCCCTACACACGTATGCAATCAGTCGACTTCCTGCTCTTGGAGACTACAACTCCCATCATCCCCAAACAGGTTGACAGGTTACAGATGATGGAAGCTGTAGTCTCCAACAGCCTCTGATCCAAAGATTGATGACCCACGGCCTTTTATTTTCTAACTTCCACAAATGTTCTTGAATTAGCGGGTTTGTACGATGATGCTGACAATGCTGATGATGACTGACAGGATGACTGTGTATTTTTTGCCTTGTTTTCTTGTCCAGGATCGGACTTTATTGTTTTCTCAAACAGTTTATTAACATAGTGTTCCTTTTCCATGGTGGAAGATTGAACCTTTGCCTTTCAGTTAACTTTCTGGCCATGTCATCATAATCTTTCTCACTTTCAATTTCATCTGTATCTAAAGAAGAGGAGTATGCTGGAGTGATGTATTCTAGATCTACATCATCATCATCAGTCATTATTAGGTCATCCTCAGCATTGTCTGGTGCTTCTTATCCCCTGTTTTTATATTTCTCTAGGCTTTTAGAGGTCTCTAACAAATTATTTTACTTTTTTCCTTTGAAGAATTTTCAAAACGTTCGCTATTACTTTCAGGACAGGTGTTTTTGTACTTATTTGTCTCACCACTGTAAGCCAAGGAAAAAACAGCCAGGTGAACAATCCAAAATACAAACTAATCTGGTCAAATAACAAATGAACTTAAATAATCAAGAACGAAAGTTACTGAGACCTAAGACTATAAACCCTACCCTAGCCAATGGGACCCCAGGAGGAAAAAAGAGCATAACAGGCAAAAATAGGTACACTGACAGAAGTAGGCCAGAATAGAGGAACAGGAGAATTATGACAAGCAACAAAGCAACAAGCAATCAAAGTCCTGTCTTGCGTAAAAAGGGGTATTGAAGTAAGAGTGGATAACATAATTTTGCCATTGTACAAATCGTTGCTAAGACCTCATCTCAAATATGCAGTGCAATTTTGGGCACCAGTTCTGAAAAATGAAATTCTAGAACTGAAGAGAGTACAGTGAAGAGCAACAAAATTAATTAAGGGAATGGAGACTTGACGTATGAGGAAGGACTAGACAAACTTGGTTTATTTACTCTAGAGAAAAAAATGACTAAGGGGAGATCTTATCACAATGTTGCAAGTATATAAGAGGTCAATACATCTCTGTTGAGCCATTTATTCCAAGGCTCGATTAAATAACCAGGGGCCACAACTTGAGATTAGAGGAAAGGAGGTATTCAGAAGATAGCTTTTTTACAGTAAGGTCTGTTAAATAGTGGAATTACTTGCCCAATGATGCTGTTATGGCAGCTACAATGGATACATTTAAAAGAAGATTAGATACATTTCTTTCTACAGGGAACATATATGGTTATAATTTGTATTAGTAGGCAAAATAGGACGTTCTGATAAAGACTAACTTATTTGGCATCAGGAAAGCTATATTATTCTCATTTCTCTGGGTTACGAGGCAAAGGTTGAACTTAATGGACTTGTGTCTTTTTTCAACCTAATTTACTATGTTACTGTGTTACTTACACCTGGGTAGTTGTTTAGATCATACATTCCAAAGTTGCCTAGACTAACTCCTTTTCACAAGAAACTACATCCTTAATCAATGTTCTCCAGTCCTTGAGCATACCATCAGTGATTTCTTTTTATGCAGCCTAAAAGTGTGCAGTCTCTATACAGCTATGCAACACAAGGATGGGATGGACAACATTCAGGAAGTCTTGTAGAACATGGGAATACTAAAAGAGTATAGATACTTTTCATGACACTACTTAGAATAGTCTTGACCGAAAATTTCTTCAGGTTTAATAAGCTATTATATACAACTACACGGAACTTCAATGGGGATAAATATAGTACCATCCAGGGACGTGCAAATATATTTTGTGGGGCAGGGGCTCAAATGAAAAAAAGGGCACTTCAATTTTTTTTTTTTTTGTTAAAAGGACACAAGGGCACTTTGGACAAAAAGGGCATGTGATCAAGCCCCCCTTGGTGTCTATGTGTGCACATGCCTGGTACCATCCAATACCTATTTGTTTATAGCTAAATTTGAAGATGATTTTATATACAGTACAAAAGTCTTAGGCAGGTGTGAAAAAATGCTGCAAAGTAAGAATGTTTTGAAGAAGCACAAAGAAATAGGTAGACTTGAGGACTGTAGACACTGTGGTCTCCAAGGAAACTTGGTGAAGCAGATGAAAGACACATCATGCTTACTTCTCTCTGCAGTGCCATCAGCTCAGAATTGGCAGAAAACAGTGGGATCCTGGTACACCCATCTACTGTCTAGATAAGTGTGGTCAGAAGTGGTCTTCATGGAAGACTTGCGGCCAAAAAGTCATACCTCTGTTGTGGAAATAAGGCCAAGTGACTCAACCATGCACGAAAACATAGGAACTGGGGTGCAGAAAATTGGCAGCAGGTGCTCTGTACTGATGTGTCAAAATTTGAAATAGCTTGCTGTAGCAGAAGGCAGTTTGTTCACAAAGGGCTGTAGAGCGATACAAGAATGAGTATCTACAGGCAACAGTGAAGCATAGAGGAGGTTCCTTGCAAGTTTGAGGCTGCATTTCTGCAAACAGAGTTGGGGATTTGGTCAAAATTAATGGTCTCCTCAATGCTGGGAAGTAAAGGCAGATACCTATTCATCATGTTATACCATCAGAGAGGAATCTGATTGGCCACAAATTTATTCTGCAGCATGACAATGACTCCAAACATACAGCCAAAGTCATGAAGAACAAAGAGTCCTGGAAGTGATGGTATGGCCTCCACAGAGCCCTGATCAACATCATTGAGTCTGTCTGGGATTGCATGAAGAGAGAGAAGCAACTGAGGCTGCCTAAATCCACAGAAGAACTGTGGTTAGTTCTCCAAGTTGTTTGGAACAACCTACCTGCAGAGTTCCTCAAAAAAAACTTTGTGCAAGTATACATAGAAGAATTTATGCTGTTTTGAAGGCAAAGGGTGGGCACACCAAATATTGATTTGATTTAGATTTTTCTTCTGTTCACTGACTATCATTTTGTTAATTGATTAATATAAACTATTAGCATGTCTATTTTTGAATGCATTCTTACTTTACAGCATTTTTTCTGCCTAAGACTTTTGCACAGTACTTTTTTAATTAGAATACTAGCCCCTTTCCTGTCTTCATCAAAGCTTGGTTTAGGTACATTGGTTATTGCATCTAAATTTGGACAGGGACAGAAGGACAGTTCTCTAACGTCATGGAATCCTCAACTGTTGCCACATGACTATCATTTTCACTGCCAGTATTGACCCTATGATAACTGACTTCCTGGAGGTACAGATAACTAAAAGTACTAACAAACTGATTGTACACATCTATACCAAATCAACAAATTGCAACAGCTGCTTAACTGCAGACAGATTCCATCACTGTAATCTGAAAATGGGCCTACCATAGTCAGATATTGAGTACCATTTGCATTGTGAGCAATCCAGGCACTTTGGAAAAAGTAATGGAGGATATGGTAAGCACATATTTAGAAAGGGGTCCACAACAGGGTAAAAGTAGGGGTGGTCAGTAGGAAAGAAGTACTTGAAAAAAGAATGAAGGATAAAAGTACCTGTATCCAGGTCTTTAGCAATCTAAAACAATCAGAAGAATCATCAGAACTAAATTGCATATTCTACACGCTGCCCCTTCTGTAGGGCATCTCTGGCAAGAGAAACCTCTGCTCTCCTGAAAGAGAACACCAAGCTTAAAGAATGAGTTAGTGAGAGTAGAGACATTGAAACAACCATCTCTAGCCCCAAAAATCCCAGTGCCAGTTTAGGCACGAGGATGTTCCTTTCAGTGAAGTAGAGAGGAACATCTCCATGCCTGAATTGCTTACAGTGCAACAGTATGTTGAGAGGTGACTGTGTTATTAGTGAACATAGGGGTCTGTTTAAAACAGAAAGTTCTATAGAGGCTTGTGCACGGATGTGGGCTACTGTACATGGATAACATGATAACAGCAGTCAGGGAAGGAAATCAGGGAGAATAAAGGGGACATCAGAATCAAAACTGGTACCCCCACTGTTAGGCATTTTAATAAGAGAGGACACAGTCTGTCACAATGGTGGGTTCAGGTCACAGGCCTTGTAGATAGACTCTCCAGAGGAGGGAACAAAGAAAGAATATTCCTGCAGCAACCAGTAGGGTGGCCATACAAACTAAAATCTGCGGAGCCAAAGGATCTTAATGAGCTTACAGAATATTATTGGTGTCTATAGAAAGTCATAAAATCAGTACTTATATGTGTAGTATCTGGTATGAAATGTACGATAAACAAAATCATGTGATCAAAATGTGCATGAGAGGTGATGAAATATTCACTTTTTTTAGGATGTAGTATATGAGTGCTTAAGTTTATGCATTTCTGCTGCAGTGTAATTTCCTTTAGACTAAAGATGGAGTTCTTGGTCCACAGAACACTGGAAACAGACTTCAGCAGTCATGTACATAATGGGGCACTCTGTAAGCAGACCTCAGTTTTTGTTATATTTCCATGTTAATGGGATGTGTTGATGTCACGATATCATCACACACTTGCTACTTGAATGGAGGCTGTCATCACATGGATGTATCACATGAATTCATAGAAAACTGTGATTGGTGGGTATTAGCTTAAGATGGAGGCTTGTAGGTTTAATTTGTATAGGAGGGGTAGAGTATCAACAAAGTAGGATGGAGTCCCCAGAAACATCTGCACTGGTGGCCTTCATGTATCTAGATATCCTGAATAAACGATCCTGTCAGATTTTCCCAGTTGTTCCTTCTATCCTTTTGTCTGATACAATTCATAGAACTACTTGTAGAAATAGTGCAGGAGATTACAATGGTGCACCTGAGTGAAAAAAGTGAGTGTACACTTCACACAGAAAGATTGAGTGTTATTGTTTTTTATTAGATTCACCAAAATAACACCTCTATGCAGCTCAAGTTCATTTTGTAAGCATATAGAGGCTAACACATTACATCCAATTACTTCTCTGGAGCAAGGTAAATATGACTGCAGTGGCCACTCCTACAAATCCCAGCATAGTAGGTGGGCCATCAAAGCTGAGGCATCCTTCATGATTATGGCACCTAGATGTCTGCCTACTCTGTCTAGTTGGAAATCTCACTCTTGATAGGATATGATATCCAGGGCCTGATTTCCCAGTATGCAGAGTAGCAATTGCCTAGTACTCAAAATTTGGTGCGGCAGTGCCTTGGCTGTTCTAGCCACACCCACATTTTTAATTGTGAGTGTGGTCAGAACATTCTCAATGTTCCTGGACCAGTTCTATTCCACTTTACAAGCTATTATATAACACCTTGGATTCTAGAGAAATCTCCAGTGCATCAAGGAACAACAATTTGGTGATTTCTATAGCAACCAATAGATTAAAATTTGTTTAATTCTTCCTTGTTATAGGTTAAGGGTATTTTCTGTGCTAGGAAACAGTGAATGTGACTGAGGGTGACTTCATGTGACAAGTGGGGATGTGGCAATGGGCAGAGCTAAGGACTCCTAGAGTGCCTTGCCTAGGGGTGCCTGTGATTTATATCCACCCCTGATGAAACTTGTAACCAAACAAGGCAAAATACATAAGGTAGTGAAGTTCTGGGACAAACCAAACGCAACAAACAGTAGAAAGACAAATTCATTAAATTCCTACTCATTTAAATGGGACCTTTAACCTCTTGAATGGTAGGAATGACTGCAATGCATTGCAAAGCCTCCTTTAGATTAAAATCAATATATATATATATATATATATATATATATATATATATATATATATACAATATTCACAAACTTCAGTTGGCTAGTTGGCTAGACCTAGAATTGCTCGTCTTTTCTTTGTGCATACGTCCCCAAGTGTCGTATTTAGTAAGCTAAAGAGAAGCAGTCAAATGCCACAGGGAACTAATAATGCTCACCAGATTGCATTTAACCCTTTGAATGCCAGAGGGGTACGGAACGCATTGCTTTGCAATGCATTCCGTACCCCTCTGGCACACAAAGGGTTAACTTAAATGGGGCTTTAAAAGCAGAAATTCTAGGGAGATCTCTAGTACATTACATTGCATTGGAGATCTCTGTAGCATTAAAGGGGTGAAAATTACCATTTAGATCAATTAGCATTTTAATAACTTTCCTCCTTATGGTGCAGTTAGTTTAGTCCAATATGGCACACCTTTAGCTTGATGACTAAGGCCCTTAGTGTTTCTCACCTTCTTGGAATTAGTAACTCTTCCAGTCTTTACTTTGCTACCTTTGGGTTGGCACAAAACTTCAAATTCAATTAAATACTTGGATGTTGCCAGGGCATTACTTCACAGAAAATCCTTAGCTGTCATCTGTGCAGAAAAGAACTGGAACCACAGAGAGACTCAAGCTGAAGTATCCAAATTTCCTTGGGGGAGATGCACTACAGGGTGATAAATAACGAGGTGATAAAGTGGAAATGACTTCTCTAGTGATATCACTTCTCCAATTCCTATGTTAATCTATGGTGCAAATATACTAAAAGTTCTATAGAATAACACAGAAACTGTAGAAGTGATATTACAGGAGACGTTATCTCCTCTTTATCACCTTTTATCACACTGAGGTGCATAACCACCTGGTCTTTTCTGGGTTTTATAATAAGTAATATGAGAACTATTTTTTGTCTTATGGCCTATCTGTACTAATATTTTGAAATTAGTCATTTCCAAAGGATAAAATGGGCATTTGTAGCTGTCGAAATTGTGCCATTCTCAAGACATTTCTATGAATGGTCTTTTCTTGGAGAATAATATGGTTTCCCTAACCTTTTCTCTACTGGCCAATAGAAATGTACATCAGTGTATCACATGATAGTTTCCTTTTGACCTATCTAGCATCCAAAGGCTTTAAAGGAGCAGTAAACTTTTTTTGATGAAAAATATATATTGTAGGGATTTTCCTATTGAGTAAAATAAGGGTACTCCCACTGCCTAGTGATTTATATTTACAGAGTTATTACAGTTTAAACCCATGTTTTTTTTACATTAACAGTGCCCTCTAGTGGTCAAATTCTAATTAGGTTTCCTGTTAGATTCTAATAGAGAAGAAAGTCAGAAAAGTCAGAGACATACAGTTCTCCATAGAATGTGATAGAAACTGCATGTCACTTCCTGTCAGTCAGAACTATCAGTAAATTCACTTCATGATTATTTAAACTGCTATAAATTTTGAATAAAACATCTGACAGCGATGGGAGTGATCTTGTTTTATTCTTGTTTTATTCAGCAGGAAATGCTCTATAAAATATGTGTTTTCATAAAAAAAAGTTTACTGCTCCTTTAAAGCCCCAATTAAATCAATGGCAAATTTCTTTTGGAGTTGGTTTGTTCCAGAATTGCTCATCTTTTGCTTTCTACATAAGGCCCATCTCATTTACTCTTCTAGTTAGCTACGCCCTAATTGCGTGTAAAGCTGCTTTTCTAACAAACAAAATGAGCCTGGGCAATATTTTGTTTGGGGTCATGACACCTTCAAATTAACATTCTATACAACTGAAAGTCTTGACATATTTTTGAGACCTGCAAAGTCTCTCTTGCAATATTATATTGTGTTACGATTCACAGTGCTGGTCCTCTGCTTCCTCCACAACACAGCGCCAATTTATTCACTGTATGCATCGTTGCTTACAGTGCTTTTGGGATGTCTATTTACAATTATTCTTGCATCACTTATTTCACTTCAAACAATCCCCACAGTCATGGGATATGAGGATGTATATTGATTAATGTGGGGAAGTAACAATATAGAAACTGAATAAAATTTAACCAGAAGGTTGTGTTACAATGTTATATAGAATATTAGAAGCCTTACCCTAACAACAATTACATATTAACCCCTTGGATGCTAAAGAGATCTTCAGCGTATTGCTTTTCAATGTGTTGGAGACATCTCTAGCATCCAAAGGGTTACATGGCTTTTCATTTTCTTAAGGAAACAGAAAACTTTCTGTTAATGAAAAATGTTATATAGCTTTTCCTGCTGAGTAAAATAATTGTATCTCTGCTGCTGGGAGATTTCTCATTCAAAAGTTATTACACACAATTTTTTTAATTAACCCTTTGAGTGCCAGGAGGGTGCTTTGCAATGCGTTGGGTACCCCTCTGGCACTTAAAGGTTTAAACGGTAATGCACTAAGGTGTGATAAGGTATGATAAAGAGGATCACTGAATTCCCCAATTTCTATTTTATTCTATTGAGCCAATGCTCTAAGATCTCTCCAGCTTGATTGCTTTTTAGTACACAGGCTTTATAGAATAACATAGGAACTGGAGAGTTTATCACATTAGATAAGTTATCCCCTCTTTATCTCACCTTCATCGCACTTTAGTATTTCTCTCCCTGGTGTCCAAATTGCATTTGTTTGTAATGCATTCTGTGGGATAGCTAAAGTCATAGGCTACAGAGTAAGTGATAGGAACAGCACCACCTGATGGCCACAAAGTAAAATTGCAATTTAATTAAATGTTTGACCTACAATATCTTTTACATGGAAACTCACCAAATCCTGCTTTACAGTGGCTAGAAAAGGTAAATGTATTGCTATAATTCCAGTGTACATACTAACTTATCCCATTTCTATTTAACCTATTACCGACCAATTTATTTAAAGGGTAATTATCAAGTTTTACTGTGAAGACTTAGTAAATAGCCCCCGGCTGTACTTTGGAGCCCTAAAATGTCTCCTATCAGTCTTCACAAGGGGGTTAGAAAGCTGACACATACACCCATGGCTGGCATCTTGCTGGAACACAACATGGATGTTTATGACCCTTAGACACAGACCTAGCAGGCTGCACACACAGCTACCTGACACCTTAGTGTTAGGCTTGGGACCCCCTCACAAGAGTCTGTGGCAACTGCACACACAGCCTAACTAGACTAAAGTACAAGACTTGAAATCTATCAGTTCAGTCTCTCTTATGGATTCAAGGACCCCTGGTCCCTGAGAGGTTACTTTTTTTCTATGTTATATACCAAGGGTATTTCTCTGTCAGGTAACAGTGAATTGGTCTGAGGCGGAATAATATAATGAGTATTGCCCTTGGCAAGACTGGGGTCACCAATGGCCTGAGGGCACATAAGATGTAAATCCAGCCCTGGTCATGACATGGATGTGTTTAATGCCCTGTTATGCTCCCATCAGGTAGTATGCATGGCTTGTTTTAGAATAGAACTCGCCAGAAATAACTAGCAAGACCGCAACATTTGCACACATGTATTAGGGACATTTAGGAAGAGACTTATTAACCCTTTGCAGTTCATAGGACACCCCTCTGACATCAAAGGATTAACTGAAAACACCTAGATAGGACATATGATGCACAATTAAGAATGTCCCAGACAAAGACTTAAAGGAACAGTAACACTTCCTAATAATAGCCGCCTACTTACCTTAACTGTGCACAAAATCCAAAGCCCACTATAAATCTATTCTTCATGGACTGATTCCCCAGAGGTAGCGCTAGATATCATGTCCATGGAGACAGACATGATGGTTTGCTGCAGGACCCTAGGACCACAAACACTTTCCACTGACGGTTTCCCAAGAAGATACTAACCCTTTGAGTGCCAGAGGGGTATGCAACGCATTGCTTTGTGTGGATGTAAATCCAGCCCTGCTACTATTACCTATCTTTTTATCTCCCATCATTAGTGTAACTCAGAGGTTCTCAAACTATATTAAGTTGTGACACATTCTCCTTTAACCATCTGAGCACCAAATGGGTGTCCAGGACACCCTTGACCAATGCGTTGAACAGCGCTTTGTCTCCCAAAGGGTTAAATTGTAACATAAGTACTTGAAAAATGTACATTTTTGTGACATGCTTGTGCATCCAAAATCATATAACAATGAACATATGCTGAAACGTGTGACGCATTAAGCTTTGTAGCGCAACACTAAAATGTGCATGATGACACAGCTGTTGGGAACACCCAGGTTTAACCCTTTGAGTGCCAGAGAAGTATCCAACGCAGCACATACCTCTCTGGCACTCAAAAGGTTAAGTAATAGCTCTCCTACCCCCCTCCCAAGCTGTCATTTCACCTGATACACAAAACTGCTTATGAGTATGTCTCTTGTTTAAAATCATTATTTCTCATATTATATGAAATAAACAATAGCCTGTATCTAGGCAATATGCAGAACAATAGGACCAGCTTCTTAGTGTCTGCCTCACTCACCAGGAGAAATGTGTAAAGCTCCCATTCTGCTAGATATCATGGTTATTTACACACATCCCAACAATCAACCTAGCCTGGCTCCTTTCACTGTGTGGTCTCTCAGAAATGCCGTTATCAGCTTTCTGTTTATTATTGTGCTCGGTTTAAAAGGGAATTTGCCAAGTGATCCCCAGACTCCAATCTTTAGGCCTGTTGTCAGGACAAATTAATTTCTGTGGAAACCCACTGTGCCTCTGATACCATCTCGGAAATGTAGGATTAATGGAGAATCGGTACAGCGTGCTTTATGGTGTGGGTGCTGGGGGAGGGGTATTGGGAGGATGAAGAAGAAGAAGAAATCAGAAAATAAGTCTGAAGTATCACAACCCTTTGAGTGCCAGAGTGCAGTGTGTTGTCCACCCCCACTGGCGCTCAAAGGGTTAACGTTACACAGAATGCTCTGTAGAATTAATTCTGGAACACGAAGACAGGCCACATAACAAAAATATCATTCAGCTCTTCCACCCTTATGGTGTCACATATATATATATATATTAATGGCAGGGAACTTAGTAATAAAATATGGGTTAACTCCTTGTGTGCTAGAATAGGTCATCAGTTCTGTACCGTGGAAATGTATGAATCTGCCAGCGCATATTACTTTCTGAATTTATATATAAACATAAGGATCTTGCTCTTGATGAACCTGCAATTTGGGGGAGGTACCAGAGCATTATTATTATTATTCTTTCTTTATATAGTGCCAACTTATTCCGTAGCGCTGTACAATAGGGAATAGACAAACAGAGATATTAAATAGTACAAATTAAATGTGGAGAACAGAAGGATCAAAGGGCCCTTCTTGTGAGAGCTTACAGTGTAGAGGAAGGTAGGTATGACACAGGAGGAGTAAGTGCTATTGGGTGTAAGTGTCTTCTGCCACATTAACTGCCGGTCAGTGGGTGGGAGAGAGAAGTGTTACTGAGTGCAGTGGTCCAGGGAAGAGGCGGGATTCTTAGTGATATTGTTTATGGAGGTAGTTGATAGGCTTTCCTGAAGAGGTGAGTTTTCAGGTAGCATCTGAAGATCTGAAGGCTGGGGAAGAGTCTGATGGGGCGGGGGAGGGTATTCCTGAGCTGAGGTGCAGCACGGGAGAAGTCCTGTAGGCGGGAGTAGGAGGATATGATAAGAGCTGTGGAGAGGAGAAGGTTGTGTGCAGAGCGAAGATGGGGAGTGTATTTGGAAATGAGAGATGAAATATGGGGGGGGGGGCAGTGTTAGTGAGGGCTCTATAAGTTAGCACCAGAATTTTGAATTCAATGCTATATGCTAATGGGAGCCAGTGTAGGGATTGTTAGATCATATTGGCATTTGATCACTTTCATGCATACCACTGAACACACTCCACCACAGCTAAGACTTTAATGCTGGACTCCTCCCATGGAGTAGACCCAGGGCAATAGAAGACTATGGACCCTATTAAGGTGACCAGACCCCACCTTTAACCAGGGACACATTTGAAAAATACATACTGCAGGGCTGCATTGATATCAGTGCAGTCCTGAAATACACCTTTTTCCTATGTGTCCCCAGTTAAAGGTGAGGTCTGGTCACCCTAACCCTATTCATCATCATATTCGTCTGGAGCAATCCACCTGCAGCATAGGGAAAAGTAACATTTACCCAAATTCTCATTGATTTAAATGAGGCTCTTAACTGCTTGAAAGCTAGAGAAGTGTGGAACATATATCTTTGCAGTTTGCAATACAAGTTAAAAGCCCCATTTAAATCAATGGGAATTGTCATTTTGCCTCTATGGTGCACCTCTTTATCTTGATGAATAGGGCCCTTTCTTGTTAAATACTTCTGAGTCTATTTAGTACATGGAGTTAAGGTACAGAAGAAAAGAAATACTGAAAAGTACATATACTTTCCCATTTGAGGCAAACAGAGTAAAGAGACATTTTTCGCAAGGGATATATTAGTACATAAGCGTTACGCAGGTGCAGCAAAAAATATATGGTTTCATCACCATTTTAAGGAACTGTATTAATACTTCCCCCTTCTGAGTCATTAATACATTTCTCTTCTGTGTCATTAATAGACCCCACCCTTGTCATTAATACATATTGCTTTGTAGAAATGTCTGATGCAATGAAGATGATGAACGTTGAAGAGTAGATCAAGTTTTGGGATGGCAGAGTGGCTGCATGCTGCTCTACCATCCCAGAATGCATCACCCCTCTAGGGCTGCCCACCCCTGGATCGGGTGGTCGTTAACGGGTTAATCAGATATGGATGTCATGTAGGTTGCAGTCATTTTTTTTTTCAGACTAAAGCAGGCAGTGCATTAGGCTACTTAACCCTTTAGGAACCACAGGGATGCACAACGATTTGCAAAACAACTCATTGCATGGTCTTCTGTAAATGATAATGATTTCCATGTGCACTGAGCAGAGTTTGTGTCTTGTGGTCCTGTCCTGCCCTCCCCAATGGACATAACATCAAGGACTGAAATTCATAGCGGCCATTAGGCCATTTTCTATTTTTACCATAATAATTAACCCTTTGAGTGCCAGAGGGGTGTGCAACTCATTGCTCTGCAATGCGTTGTACACCACTCTGGTACTCAAAGGGTTAAAGTGTGAGGTTCTTTTTAGGGTGTGTTACTTATCCTTTAATAAACCCTCTTATTGCTATAGAGGTCTCCAACACAATTTGCAATTCAGGAGGTTGAAAATCCCCATTTATATCAATGAAAAGTTTTCTAATTTGTATTTATCCCCTATGGGGCAACTGGGGATATTCAGAAGGTTGAAAATCCCCATTTATATGAATGGGAATTTGTATTTATTCCTTATTGTGCACCAGACCTGGACCCCTTTCTTAGTACATCAGTCTCAGTGGGTTAATGTGATTTCCCCATATATTATAATGTATTGAAAATGTATAGGTAACAGCTCCTCTCTAATGTCTGGTTTTGCTTTCCTTGTTGATGCCAACATTTCCAAAGGCTTTTGTTGCACCAAGAGGAGTCCTATAGATGGGGTTAGAGGGAGAGGGCATGTTTGGGATTATGGTGGAGCGTGGGGTGGAACAGACATGCGGTACAATGTGAGAGTTATTTGTGCATTCAACAAAGCCATTATCTGTGGTTCACAGGAAATAAACCCTGCCAGACACAAGCGCTGCCCTTTCTGTGAATGATTGCTGCCTTCAGGATCCAGCAGCAGACGTTACATTTAATGCGGGAATTGTTCACGCTCTCATTCTAAAACAAAATATTACCAGTGAAGACTGGATGTTGAGATAAACAATGCCTATTAACTCTTTGCCTACTAAACAGGTTTGTGATGTGATGGATACCTTTTTAGCAAGCAAATATTCTAAAATCAAGAAGAAAAATAGCTCACAGCGCTAACTCACCATAATACATACATATAATTAGTAAAATGTAAATAAGAATAATGTTGTGAATGTATAGATAGCAGTAGAGAATGAATGGGTTCCCCAGTCCCCCAAGTATTAGGCCGAAACCTTAAGTGCAAATGCAAGACAAAAAGACAAACCTGCTCTTCTCTATATAAGGTGCAAATGTGTGCCCTGTATTGGGCATATATAATACCACTGTGTTAATAAAAATGAAGTTTACGTTACAAAAATTTCACCAGACATCGTTAAGCTCACCAATCCAGTCAAGTTACCTCAAAATATGGCAAGTACCTACTCTAATACATCTGTAAAACCCTATCTAAATTAGAAACAGCCCCTGAAGAGGTGTTATAATAAATGCCTTAGAGGGGGACCCTTTGAATATAGTGTTTTTTATGTTTGGGGGTTCCAGTGTTTGCAAGTACAAATATAACATCTCCTCAGGGACTGTTTTTAATTTAGATAGGACTTTACAGGTGTATTAGTGTAGGTACTTGCCATGTATTGAGATACCTGCACAGGGCTGGCAAGCTTAACAATGTTTGGCCACGTTTTTAGAACTAAAACCTCATATTTATTAACACAGGAATATTATATATGCCCAATACAGGGCAAATATTCTAAAATGTTGCAAGATGTGTTAATAAACCATGCAAAAATGTATAGGGTCTTACTTATAACGTCAAAGTGATGAAATTCTGAAAACCAACTGTACCCTAGGGAACAGGTAACCCACTGAGGCATGATAAGGAGGTGATACAGTGGAGAGAGCATGTCCAGTGAGATCAATTATCCAATTCCTTTGTTATTCTATGTAGCCTATGCACTAAGATTCCTAAAATCTGAAGGATCTTAGTGCATTGGTTATATAGAATTGGAGAAGGGATATCAGTGGAGATGTTATCTCCTCTTTATCATGCCTTAGTACATAACTTCCCACTGTGTCCTAAAAGGACTTACTTTAAAAGAAATTGTATCCTTTTAAAGGGATAGTGATGTTTCATAATAAAAGCAGCTCTAATTAATCATCATAGTACTTGGGCCTTGGAGAGTGTTATTTCAGTACTGTGAGAGTTGTAGTTCAAGACTAATTAAATGATAAAGTATCACCCTCCTGCCCCTTCTACTGATGTAACACTGCTCAGCTCAGAGCAGCAGGGAGTATCCATGTAGACTGCAGAGAGGGACAAGCTTCAATTAAGATAAGGGAAAAAGCTGAAAAACTGTAAGCGTTCTGCTTACCTGCAGAGACGGCCGCCGGGCATCTGTGGACGGCCGGTCTCTTGTGTGCTGCCTCACTGCTTTTTCGCCACCCTCTGTTCCCCGATAGTCAGCTGATCTGGTTTCCTGGTGGGCAACCAGCTTCGTGCATCCTGCTTCCAGCAGTACTGTGTTCTGCCAGTAGAGTGCAGGTGCACGTCAAGGGAATCCCCTGTGACGTTGCGACTCGACTCTTAAAGGCATATTACCTAATTGCTCCACCTTCTGGAGGTGGAGCAATTGGTACTTGTACTTAAACTGCTTGGACAGCACATCAGTTGCCTTTTCATGGTGTTCCAGTGCAGTTGTGTTTCCTGAGCTCTGTGTATGACCTGGCTTGTCTGACTACCCAATCTGGTGCTGACCTGTGGCTCTGTCTGACTATCCACTCCGTGTATGACCCTAGGCTTGTCCGACAACCAATCTGGTGCAGACCTGCAGCTCTGGCTTACTACCTGTCCTGTGTATGACCTGGCTTGTCTGACTACCCGTTCTGGTGCTGACCTGTGGATCTGTCCAACTACCCGCTCCGTGTATGACCCTAGGCGAGTCCGACAACCAATCTGGTGCAGATCTGCGGCTCTGGTTGACTATCTGTTCCGTGTTAACTTTGGGTTTGTCTGGTGATCCTCTAGGTGCAGACCTGGGCTCAGACATTCCTTACTACTCCTGCCTATCGATTAAGTCTGGTTTCCCTACAGGTGTGGACTTAGGGTTCACACAGTTATCCTTCTTGACTGCCTTCTGTATAGTCTGGTATCCTCCAGGTGCAGACCTGTGGCTCTGCAGACTACGCATTTATTTCAGCTACTGGGCCAGACAGAGTTTCTCATGGAGGCAGTCTCCTACTCCAAATGGGTTGTGCTAGCTCCATTGAATACGAGTCCTACTGTTACCATTTATTGCGGATACCTGTTTTACAGAGTTATTATTTGGGCTTAATAAAGTGATTGTTACCTATAAATACCTGTCCTGTATTCATTCGTACAAACCGTTACAAAAACCTGTCAAGGGGGGCAGGGTTTTCATTGTTCTCACAGTAGAATATTGACCCTTGATGTGAGCTGTCTGGTCTATGGACTGGATTCCACATCTGAGGAGTGGGGGTTTACACTAGGTAAAAGGGGCGGGAAGGGAAACTTTATCATTCAATTACTCTTGAACTACAACTCTCACAGTATTGAAATAACACTCGCCATGGCCCAAATACTATGAAGATTAATTGGAGCTGCTGTTTTTGTGAAGCATTACTATCACTTTAAAATGTTGCCCTAAAAAGTGTGTGATACAAAACAACGCATTCACGAGGTCGCACTGATGAAAAGGGCAACATGAGATTCTCATCCTGCATGAAAAGCTCAAGATTCTCATGTCACAGGCTTAAAACTGGATTCAACCCACCATGTGAAATAGTAGTGACCAAAATTTTTTTTATCCTCCTCTCAGCAACAGTGATTTCTTCACTCTCTGTGTAACTGACTTTTTTTTTTTTAAACCCTTTTTGGCTCCTGAAAGGTAGTGCATTGAACTCTGACAAATCCAGTAATGGTGGCAGCTGCCACGAGCATGCGGAGCCCGTTGCAGTTCCGGAGTTACTGGATTTGTCAGAGTTTAACACAGTACCTCTCCAGCGCCGAAAGGGTAAAAAAAATCAAAAACATTTACACAGAGAGTGAAGCTCCCGAAATCACTGCTGCTGAGAGGAGGAGGATAAAACAAGTTGCTGCCAATACCATTTCACATGGTTGGTTGAAGCCAGTTTTAAGCCGGTGACATGAGAATCTTGTACTTTTCATGCAGGGCGAGATTCTCATGTTGCCCTTTCCATCAATGCGACCTGGTGAATGAACCATTTTGTATCATGCACTTTTCAGTACGACATTTTAAAAGTAAACCAAAAGAAATGAACTAGGGGACAAATACAGATTACCAAAATCCTGATTGATTTAAATGGGGCTTTTAACTCCTTGAATGCTCTGGCATTCAAGGTGTTAAACTCGTCACTTAAATAAATGTTAATTCTCATTTGTCTCCTATGGTGCAGTTGGTTTGTCTCAGAACTGCACCAATTAGTCTTTATGCATACGGCCTTCAGAATCTGCATACTGTACCAATTTGTTAATTAGTCAAACGTGGTGTTGGGTGTGAGCATGTCTTATTAACATATTCATGCAGTTTTTATATACAGAACGATCATTTGTAAATGAGAAAAAAATCACTTGACGAGCTGTGGTAAAAGCAAGTAATCCAGTGAGCACATAGGATGGAGATTCAGAGGTTAAATGTTGACTGAGATGTTAAGCATTTGATGTGATATTTTTTTTTTTTTTCAAACATCTCCAAGAGGGTGAAGGATACAGGTTCAGCATGTATACCCTCCCAGTATACTGTCCACTGATTATATGTACATCTGTCCCCATCCTCCACCTAGATGTATGAATCTCTTCTCCTGTCCATAGCCATCTAAAAGGCATATGTCTTCAGGCATTCACTATCCCATTCCTTATCTTATATTGTACTCCTCTGCACCTGTCACACCTCTTTAATTTTATACCCATTAGTTTTATCAATTCTTCACATTAGTTTATTAACTTATTCATCATTTTTTTACATTTGTTATACCCTGGACATTGTGGATTTTTAGCATTCTTTTAAGTAACCTTTTAATCAAAACGTATTACTGATGACCAAATAAAACATTTCCTTGTCCTTGTTTGCATAAGTGGTGAATCAATGTCCATTGATAGCGGTATTGGCTAGAGCTCTTTGGTGTATCCAGTTTGCCATTTCTTAATTTATTTACCACCCTCTACTATTCACTATATTAATGCAATATAAGTTATTATTAAATACTTACTACACTCAGATCTCTTGTTACACTGTCCCTGTTTATTTGTTCTGTATTTACATGAAGCAGCTGATTGTTGGCTAGTCCACTGACCAGCTGATTCTGTAAGCAGAGAAGAGAAGAGAAGATGCAATATGGTACAGCTTCTTGCCATTCTCTCAATGATAGGTCAATGATTCCAATGCCTGTTTATGCTGGAAAACTTTCAGAACCACAGAGGTGTTCAGAGCACATCCATATGGTACTGAAAGGGTTAAGAAACAAAGCTGACATTTGTGGTGCTGAAGTCTGAGTGTTTCCTGTCCACTGAATGGTGCTGAAGTCTGAGTACATTCCCTCTGCTGCCCCACTTGCCTTCCCTTACACATCACCAGCATTAAGACAACCATGCATACTAATGATTACATTATCTCCCCTTCCCCTTTAATTTAATTCTTAATGCATTTAGTGAAGAGTGTCATATACTTCATTGTGGTGTGATCAACAGACATCAGCAGACACACTTCACCATACCATCATCCTTTAGTGCACCTCAATCCTGAGTGGAGAAGAACTATGGTTACTCAATGGAGCCTATGTACTTAGATTTATCAAGTGTGAGAGATCTTATTACATGGGCTCCACAGAATAAAATAGGACTTGGAGAAGTGATCTCCCCTTCATCACCTTTTTTTTATCACACAATAGTGCAAAATCACACAGGTGACCACAATAGAAAATTACAGTTTAATCTTATTAAAATGTAAATGAGAAATATCCTAGTAATGTGAGTTCCCTTGGTTTAATCAGCAGGAAAGGCACTACACCTGCTCCTTGCAGCTTGCATTTTTGAAAATGTCATTCACAACTGCCTATTTATCATGTTAGCCAACAGATATTGATACTTTTACTTCTGAAAATCAAAAGTCTATTTCATTGATGCACCATATGCTAATGGAAGTCTTTACTGCACTGAGAGCTTAATTAGCATACAGAGCTACACTCAGACAGATCAATTTCAAGACATAAAGATATCAATGGCTAAGACAGAAAAACAAACCTGCGCTTCTCCATACAGGTTACTCTGTGAACTCAGTATAAAGCATGTATAGTAACACTGTGTTGATATATTTTCAACAAATGAGGATTTTGTTGCATAGTTTGTCCAAAGTATGTTTAAGCTCACTTGCCTCTCCAAGGTACCCCTATTTCAAGCAAGTCCTGTCTAATACATATTACTATCCAAAAGTTTAAAATTACCCTGAATAATTCTTGTGAGGAAACATTTATAAATGTTATGTGCATTTCATTCTATATCATTTATAACAATGAAATTACATGAAATAAGGTGAAAAAGCAGCAAGAATAAGGAGAAAATATATGTGAAACTCACACCATAACATATACATATAATATATAGATTCAAAATAAGAACCCAAGTGAATAAAATATGGAGCGCAACAAGGAATGAGGGGTCCGCCATGTTCTCCCCAAATCAGGAAAAAACCTAGAGCAAAATCTAGGACAAAAAAACATACTCGCAGTTTTCCATGCATGTTACCAAAATTGTAAACCCTGTATAAAGCAAATATTATACCATTGTGTTGAACAATGTGCCTTTGACACAGATATGACACAATATCACCATCCTGAGCCCTTATCAAACTTTAGTGCATCTCGTCTCTGGTCTTCTGGTTAACACAACACATAGGTGATTCTGAATTAGGTTCTCAAATATGCAAACATAATTCAAAATGACGGGTCCATTTTATCAGTTAGTCGCTGGACTAAAACTCCTATCATCCTCATCTGTCCAATGAACAGCTGAGGGTTACGGGAATTGCAACAACAATAGCTGTAGATAATAGGTTTCCACCCCCTGGAACAGAGGCAGTATTGGCTCTGACTATTCCAATGCCTGTGTTTATAGGACTAATTATAATCTTTTTTTAGCAACTCTTAAAGCAGAACTACCACCGCTAACAAACTTGCCCCTCAGTAATTCCCCATCTGGCGACTAGCTGCTCAGTAGCGCTAGTCGCCAGAATTATTACCGCGTTAATGAGAATTATCTATTGCTCCCGGCCTGACAGGCAGGAAGGAGCACAGACATCTTTCCATAGTGAAGTCTGGGCACTTGCACTGTCAGTCCCTTTTGGAGCAGAATGGCTCCTAACAACGCCTCCTAGAGCAAGCTGGGACTGACAATGCAGGCGCGCAGATGTCACTATGGAAAGATGTCTGTGCTCCTTCCTGCTTGTCAACCCAGGAGCAATGGATAATTCTCGTTAATGCGTTAATAATTCTGGCGAATAGCGCTACTAAACAGCTAGTCACCAGATGGGAAATGATTGGGGGGCAAGTTTGTTAGCGGCGGTAGTTTCACTTTAAGCATTTAATTTGACATCAGTGACGAGATGTTTTTGGCTGTGTTTTGATGTCACGCTATGTCACTACCCAGCCAAATTGGTAGAACAGCAGCATTACTACCACATTTTCTATGTATTGATGGAATTCTATTCAGGGTTCTCTTGAGCTGCACAGAGATACATTTATCTCTCAGGACACCCTGGGTACAAATTCAAGTTCCACCCTAATTATGCTTGTTTTCTTTTCTTTTCCATAAAGCACAATGTCCTCCATATGGTCTATCTTCTGTCAACCAATAGAAGGTTGTTTTCTCATCAGGAATCACATGACACAATCCAATCAGACAATAAATTGACTAAGATGAACAAATACAGCAAAAAGAGCTAAGTATAACTATCAAATCAAACTGCATTTTATGCTTTATATTTGATAAGAAACACATCAGATTATGTTTTATAGAAATATGTAATTTTTAAAGATAAGATGGGTACATGAAATTGCCAAATTTGTTTGTACACGGTGGCAACAACTGACATAGGACCAAAGTTATTGGAGGTTTGATGAGGAGGCCTTCATCCTGCAGTGGATTGACAATGGCTGAAAATGATGATATATATATATATATATATATATATATATATATATATATATATATATATATATATAGTATTGAACAGAATGGGCAGCACCAGTGGGTCTTATCCATAAAGTATTTAATATTCACAAAAGGCAAAATACATGGTCAATGTTTCGGTCCAACAGGACCTTTCTCAAGACGAGTCCTGTTGGACTGAAACGTTGACCATGTATTTTGCCTTTTGCGAATATTAAATACTTTATGGATAAGACCCACTCGCTGTAGTCTGAAAATAAGAGATTAAGGGGGTTATGCATTAAGGCATGATAAAGTGGAGATAACGTCTCCAGTGATATCGCTTCTCCAGTTCCTATGTTATTCGATGGAGCCTATCCACTAAGATTTCTCCTCATAGGCTCAATAGAATCTTCATGTTATCACATTTTTATCATGCCTTAGTGCATAACTCCCAGTGCGTCCTCCAGGGTATTGAAGTTTAGACCTCAGGATAAACAATTCAATGAGAGGTAAACAATCTCTACTGGTGTAATATGCAGTGGAGTATGATGTACTAATATTTCCAAAGTGGAATCGAGAAACAATGACATAAGAACTTCTTCCTGACTTAGTGTTTAATCATACGCAGAAGCTGTAAAATAGTTATTCACTCCACAACAAGGTATGCTTGCGTGGGCAGAAATACTCAATCTCAATCCTGATAGCAAGATGAACAATAAGATGAACAGTACTTTCTCCTGTCCTCAGCAAGTCTTAAATTTGGTTGTCCGTATGATAGACCCAAATTAACAGGCAGGGATAATGAAAATACCACAAAACTTGTGCCATGGTGCTGAAAAGTAAATAAATAAATGTGTCAACAGGAAGTGTATTCACTTAGACACATGTCTATAGATTGAAGGCCAGAAGTGATACAGCTGGAGGAGAGGACGCATGTTCTAGACAGCCCCAAAAGCTGAAAGCTAATGAAAGCATGATGAAGTGCCCAGTATAAAGGATACAAAACGCATTGGGCTTATAGTTATACTGATTTTATAGAAACAAAGAAATGTAGTATATGACAGCAGATAGGAACCATTCGGCCCATCTAGTCTGCCCATTTTTTTCTACTGTAAAAACCTTTGGTCCTTGATCTTCTCTTACGTTAAGGACAGCCTTATGCCTATCCCATGCATGCTTACATTCCGTCACTGTATTAACTGCTACCACTTCTGCTGGTAGGCTATTCCACTTTACTACTTTAAAGCGGTAAGCCTTTTAAATTTAAAATATCCAAATATCTTCAGATTTTGGATTTACTATTCTTAGTATCCCTCATGGAATATTATCAATGGAGACTACCAGACAGTTGAGGATGGAAGAGTTTCCTACTATTTGTTTATATACTGTTGATTTCATCGTATCTGGTTAGTGCATATTCATTCTTTGGGGGCCTATTGTTTTGGTGGTTTCTCAGGTGTGCACTTAGATGTGAGTAAAAAACAGTATACAATAACTATCCCTACATGTTTTGTATCTATTAATACTTCCTCAGGGAATCAAATGGGAAAGAATAGTTCAGCATCCATTTAAATAACCCTCTGATAATCCATTAATCAATCACAGCTGATGTTGATTGTGATTGTGTACATGTGGACATGACTTAGTAACTATAGGTTCTGATGGCAACATAGAATGAACAGAACTAATAAAAGTATAAAAGGAAGGCAAAGATAACCACTAGAAACTAGTATGAGAACTTGATTATCTATTATGTGTAAAATGTATGTGGAATATAGAGAAATACAAAACACCCAACTTGAATTTATAAAAATTAAATCTATATCTACAATATTGAAAAAAATGTATGTGAATCATTTGTGAAGATAATATCTATTTTACAACTACATTGTATGATTACACACCTGGAAGGAAGATTGTGTGACATAATTTATGGATTCCACATGGAAATATTACTGCATCATACTCCAATCCATATATATCTCTCTTTAAATAGATCGATCGATCGATCGATAAACTCTTAAATTTAGCATGATAATTAAAATTTGGATTCTGCAAGGAAGTAATGCTGCATATATGTGTGGGATTTTGTTTTTTCTTTTCATGTATATAAATACTTTGTCAATGGGTGGGCAATGCTTTGTAGAGCAATATGTTACATACCCTTCTGGCACAGACTCAGGGTGGACCTGTCACCTACCAACTTTTTAGTCTCATTACATTTATCTATTCAAGCTGCCTATACCTTGTACTTTTTGCTTTTCAGTCAGTTAGTTTTAGAGATTTTTGGCTTAGTAGATGGGGAATCTAATCTCAGCAGGGCTTTGTTCTCTGATGATGCCTGTATAATATCCAGAAAAATGCCTTCCTCCACCTTCTTAGGCTGCTATTAGAACCTATTGTTTTCCACCAGAGAGGAGTGATCATGCAGATTCTTTCTATAGGCTTCATCTGCAGGGAAGCAGTAGTGATACATAAGAGCAAGATTGCGCTTAAAATTAGTTATGAAATAGGCCCTATAAGTGTCCTTAGACTTTTACTGTGTAATTTTTCATTAGCACAGTAGGAAGTGAGGGTTTCAGGGGAAGACTGTTACCTACAGCCTGCTGAAAAACTACACTTGTGATTTATCTCACATTCTAGTATGGTATGAAAACATTTACTCTGTAGGTGAGATTCCAGATGGTAAAAATGTATAATTTTGGAACAGATTAACTGCACCACAGGGGATACATGAAAAGTCCCAATGATTTCAATGGGGATTCAACCCAATGAATTCTATAGAGGACTCCATTGCATTTTATTGGTTTTCAGTGATGCAGTTTGTTTACTACAGAACTGCACTTTTGTAGCTTTCAGAATTGCAGTATAAATTTTGCAGGATGGTCTTTAAGAGAAGTGCAATTTGCATTTAGTATTAGTGTTGTTAACCTATTGATGCTTAAAGGGATAATAATGTTTCAAAATAAAAGCAGCTCCAGTTAATCTTCATTGTATTTGGGCCATGGGGAGTGTTATTTCAAAACTGTCAGAGTTGTAGTTCAAGAATAATTGAATGATAAACTATCCCCCTCCCGACCCTTTTATCTAGTGTCAGCCACCTCCCCTCAGATGTGGAATCTGGTCTTAAGACCAGACAGATCACAGCAAGGGATAATCTTCTTACTGTGAAAACAATGAAAACCCTGCCTCCCTTGACAGGTTTTTCCCTTATGTTAACTGAAGATTGCCCCTCTCTGCAAGCCATCTGGACACCACCTTTCTGTTCTGAGGTGAGCAATGTTACATCAGTAAAAGGGGCGGGAGGGGGATACATTAACATTCAATTACTCTTGAACTACACCTATGACAGTATTGATATAACACTCTCCATGGCCCAAATACTATGAAGATTAATTGAACCTGATTTATTTTGAAATATTACTATCCCTTTAAGACATCTCCAACATACTTTGAAGTTATGGGTTAGAGATGTGTCTAACAACAAAGTGGTTAAAGTGGATAGTTTATCCTGTCTAAAGGATATAGAGAGCTAGGATTCACATGTTAGGGGTCAATTCAACGCAATGTACTATTTGGGTACTAAGAGCAACCTTTCTGACAATGTGCCTCTCTTAACAATCAGCATGTAACTCAATAACAACCTGAGGAAAGACAGAACTAAACACTTAGGCGGTTTTCTAACAACACAAGTGTTAACAGATGGCCCTCTGGGATGTCAATTGCTAAGGCGCTTGATAACAGTTTCCTGGCATTTATAGCCCATTCCAAGCTGACAGATACAATGACAGAAAATGTCTATCTCTGACAGGTCCAAAGACCAAAATCTCTGAGAGTCTGGGGTCCTTTGGTAAAAAAAAAAATTGTATTTAAGAGTAGCCAATGTTTTTATGAAGAAATATATTTTATATGCTGTGTAAAACAAGGGTATCTCCACTGCTGGGAGATTGTTCATTCAAAGTATATTTCAGCTCAAACATGTCTTTTATTTACATGATACTGTAATTTTCTGTTGTTGTCACTAGGGATAAGCGAAATGGCTGTGATTTATTTTTCAGAAAATTCCATTTCCATCCGAATCAATGAATTAATTAATTCAGGGTGGGAGGGAAGGGGGGACAGAGTGAGATAGGGAGAGGGGAGTATTGGGAAGTGAGAGCAGGACAACAGGAGTAGGAATGAGTGGAGGGCAAGGGGTGAGCACAGAGGATAAGGCCTGTGGAGATGTGAGGGAGAAGGCCAGGGGCGAAGTAAGAGAGGGGAGCGGGTCTAATGTGATGTAACGGAGGGGAGCTGATTTGAGGTGGTTTTAACGAGGGGAGTAGGCCTGAGAAGATATAACTGACTAGTGGAGATGTTAGGGAGATGAACTGACTCGTGGAGATGTAAGGGAGGGTAGCAGGCCTGAGAAGATGTAAGATATGGGGGCTAACTTGAGATGTAAGGTGGGAAGTTGCACAGAGGAGATGTAAGGGAGGGGGTTAGTCATGAGATGTAAGATAGGGGGTTAGACATGAGATGTAAAGGAGGGCAACTGACTGGTGATGTAAGGGAAGGGAACTGACTGGTGATGTAAGGGAGGAGAAATGACTGGAGTTGTAAGGGATGGGACTGGACATGAAGTAATAGAAGGGAGGGGAGTAGACCTAAAGGGATGGAATGGAGGGCAGCTGATTAGATGGAATGAAAGGGAGAGGTCCAAGGGGAGGGAAGGGGAGTTGGGGTGTGGACTGAGACACTGCAAATTGGGTGGGGTAGTGGGAGGAGAGGTGGGAGTTTCATGTCCCGCTTGGACAATTACCCTGTAATCCTGTATCATTCGGTGAATAAAGTGTACAGTAAGGAAACCCCTGTTATTTATAACTGTTTTTAATGAAACACAGAAACAAAACAGCTGATTTAAAAGACACAATTCACATATTAAGAAACAGCCTGTTTCAAATAAAAAATGTATTTAGAAAATATGCTTGCTCATCTTTAGTTGTCGATGGGTTGTGCTGTTCCTATACCTTACTATACATTTCTGTAATTTATGACTCAAGCCCCCCCCCCCATAGTTGATTATAAAGAAACTATTTCCCTTTTAAATACTAGGTGGAGTAACTTCTAACAGTTTGATACAGAAAAATGATGTAAAAAGTTTTTAATTAAAAAGTTCACAACAGTGGGAGTAGCCTTGTTATATTAATCAGGGAATGTTTACTTGCCCCTTAATTTTGAAGACATTTTTAAAAAATTGTCTATTAAAAATTGTTAATTTTTTTGGATTATTTATTCATTTTTTATAAATTAACTGTTACTTTGTGGTGGCACAGTATGGTATTTATGCTAATTAGCTTATGTGCTTGGCCAATACTCTGGGATCATTTCTAACAGCAAAATGAGAACAGGAATAATTAGCTTATTATATATGGAATTAGTATAAAATACAACACTGACACCAATATATAAAAGTTTATTTCTCAGAGGACACGTATTTTACAGTACAATGGCTATTACAGCAGACTGTCAGATTTTAATTTGCTGTAAAACAGATTAAACTTGTCTTAAGGTAATAGGTCCATTTAAGCATATATTACTGTTTACTTCAAAAGTTAAATGTACGTAACTCGGGATGGACAAAAGCTTTCTCCTAAAAGGGAATTGTGAAAAAAACTGCACTTTCACCTTCCACTGGAATTTGCATAAAAATTTTATTTTTTTCACCTTTTTCCACACATTGGACATACCTCCACCCCCCCCCAGCCTTGTTCCGCAGGTAGACAGAGAACCACACATACTACCCCCCAGCTTAGTTCCACTGTGCTGGTTGCCATAAAATCTCACATACTGTCCCCCAGCCATGTCCCACTAAACTGGTAGGCAGCCATAGAACCACACACATACTGACACAGACACACACACAGTCTTGTCCCACTTTACTGGTAGAAATGGAACCACACATAATGACTCCCCAATCTTGTCACATGTGTGGGCCTAACTATAGACCCACGCATAGAGATTTCCCCTAGTCTTTTCTCATTGGTCTGGTAGCCATAGATTCACACATAATGATCTCCAGCCTTGTCCCACTGCACTGCTAGGCAGCCATGGAAAAACACATACTGCCCCCACCCCTCAGCTGTGTTCCAAAGTAGTCATAGAACTATACATACAGACATCCTAGCCATGTCACATATAGCCATAGAGACACACATGCTTGACCACCCTCATCTGACCATCATCCTGACCATCATCCTTGTCCCAGGGTATCCGGAGGAACATATATACTTGACCTCTCCAACCTAGAGAAAGATTTAGGAGTAATGATAGACAATATACTTCACAGTACTGTGCAGAGTGATTCAGCTGCTGCAAGAGCAAATAGGGTACTATCCTGCATAAAAAAGGGATGCAGATGCACAGGATGCAAATATAATTTGCCCTTGTTAAGGCCTCATCTACAATATGGAGTACAGTTGTGGGCAACAGTTCTTAAAAAATGCATTATTGAACTGGAAAAAGTGCAGAGACATGCAACAAAACTGATAAAGGGATTGGAGGATCTGAGTTATAAAGAGAGACTAGCAAAACTGGGTTTATTTACATTAGAGAAGAGACATCTAACGGGTGACACAATCACAAATATATTGAATGTCAGTAAAAGCACTCTCCAATTAACTTTTTACTCAAAGAGCTGAGCGAAGAACAAGAGGTTATCCATTAATACTAGAGAAAAATGCTTTCGACTTAAGCGACTTAAGCAAACAGATGAGAGTTGGTACCATGTTAGCCATAGCAATACAGGAGGCAAATATAGTTTTTGATACCTTTTATTGGCTAACTAAGCAGATTTAAATCTGCCGACTTAAGCAAAGGCAGGGATTTTTTACAGTAAAGTTATGAAATTCTTTGCCCTGGGATGTTGTGCTTTCAAAAAAGTAATGGATAGCTTTCAAGAACAAAACAATATTGAGAATTATGCCGGTTGCCTTCAAAGCAGATAGGATGTTGAATCAAAAATACTGAACCCCAGCCTTGTCCAATGGAAGCCATAGAACCACACATACTTGACCTCTTTCACTCTTGCCTCATGCCACTGGTAGCCATAGAACAACACGTACTGACCCCCAGTTTGGCACCACTGCACTGGTTGCCATAAATCCACAAATTATGACAGTCTGACCCCCCCACCTACAGTATTGTGACAGGAATTCTCAGACATAGATGGGAAAAGGGATATATTTTGCGGTAAATGTTATTGGTGTTAGTGAAAATGTTATGGGTTTTCTATGCACAGGAATTTTGTAAGAGAAAATAGAAAACTGCAAGTTTCCTGTGAAAATTCTTGCAGGAAAAAACAGTACATTTCAATTTCTCTTGTCCCTACAGGTGACATGAAAAAACAATGCTAAAGTTCAGTCTAGTTGATCACTGCTACTCTCACCTCTGGTATTAGCAACATTATAAACATACAGCCTTCAGTACACATGTCTTCCTTTGGATTTTTCCTCCCCAGATCAAGTTCTTCAAGTCCCAAAGATTCAGCTTCCCAATAGACTTCTACTGGCTGCTGTGAAGCCACTCACACCCATGTATACTTCCTGTAAGACTGAGATGAGACAGGAAGCTTAGAGTAGACCTCTCCATTAAGAACTTTAGTTTTATATTGTAGCTATTCCCAGAGGTAAGGGTAACAGTGGCTGACTAATGACTGGTTATTTCTCTATGCTACTTGCTCATTGTAACTCTCTTGATACATAGGTTTTACAGTGTTAGGAATTTCTTCCAAAATATAATATTAGAAAATGAGTTCAAGAGCACAATAACATCAAATGGCATGTGAATTATCCTGGAATAATATTTTGCTTTTATATTTTGATTTCTAAAAATATTCTATAAAAATGATAGGCGCTGATGTCCTTCTAGTATTGACCTTAAGATGCTGAGAAAACATTGAAGATTTCATCCCAAGTCTTGTCTAAAAATATCATTTTGTACAGAAAACTATTTATCTTTCTAAATACCCATGAATTTAAAGAACAACAATAATAATAACAATAAGCCCCCACTTCCCTTACTATGGCCATGAAAGCCTAATAGCCCCTAGGAATTTCGATCTTGTGCCTTTGTTCAAGATGTAGCATCATTAACACTTTGAGTTCCAGAGGGGTCCGCAACGCATTGCAAAGCAAAGCATTGCGTACCCCTCTGGCATTCAAAGGGTTAATCAGTCCTGGCTGTCATGTCCGTGAAGGCAGACAGGATCACACAACCTCAAACAGCTCACTACACATTGTAATCTTAACCCTTTAAGAACCAGAGGGGAGTACAATGCATTGTTCCACAATGTACTGTGCAGCTGTCTAGTCCATAAAGGGTTAAGTAGGTTTGTGCAGTCTGTCTGTTTCAGTTAAAGAAAAAACTGCCAAAAACTGTCATGTCCACCTCCACGGGCGTGATATCCAGGACTGACTGATGTTATCTCCAGAACCAAAGCACAAGGGTAAAATTCATAAGGGTCACTAGGATTTTCTGTCCTAGTAAGGTAAGTAGGGTCACTTCTATAAGCCAACAGTTCAACATATATGCTTTCCATAGAAGCCCAGTTATATATTGTGAAAATAAAAAAATCACTACTAATTCAAGTAAAAATTGTGTGGGTGTGCTTTCAAAAATAGACATGTTAATAGTTTATT
Organism: Rhinophrynus dorsalis; assembly: GCA_037306005.1. Taxonomy (NCBI): domain Eukaryota; kingdom Metazoa; phylum Chordata; class Amphibia; order Anura; family Rhinophrynidae; genus Rhinophrynus; species Rhinophrynus dorsalis. The sequence goes on along the minus strand of CM074726.1, from coordinate 129,566,421 downwards.
TTTATCAATTAACAACATGCATAGTGAGTGAACAGAAGTTACAATTCAATAAACTTCTTTAGCTGTTAAGATCCGATAAGGGACTCACTTTAGAGCTTAAAGTTAAGACCTATTTTCTTTTACTAAAGTCCCTTATCGGATCTTAGTCAGCTGACACAGCTACTGAAAGTAAAAACAGTCCCCAGTGGATGAACTGATATGGGCCCTAAGCCCCATATCAATACATCCAAAGTACCTAAAATGTGTCCAAAGTTAGTGGAATTAACCATATGAGTGCCAGTGGGGTAGAATTACCCTGCCAAACTTCATAGGGTTAACCCAACTAAATTACAAAACAACATCCCATTAAAAGTAACACTTACCATTAATCCTGATGTCCTGACATTCATCCTGGTCATCTACTGACCATCTTCTTTCTTCTCTTCTTTCTTCTAGCTGTAAAGAAAAAAAAAAAGAGTATTCATACAAGTTTAGCTGAAATATCCCACACACTAATACATAGCTTAACCCCTTGAGTGCCAGAGGGTAAGCAATGCATTGCAAAGCAATGCATTGCGTACCTCTCTTGTGCTCAATGGGTTAAACCATGTATCACTGTCCAGTTCAATATAAATATACCTCCAATTCCTACAATCTGTCCAACTTGGTCAAAATAAATATTCCAAAATGGCATAATAAAATACTTAACTTTTATCTATCTCTGTCATTGTGTGAGGCCACAGAGGTGGCAGTGGAGACAGTAATATGTGACACAGTCCCCCTGTCCTTCCCCTCATGGGTCGATGCCCATTCCATACTGATGGAATTTCAACAGAGACTGCTTTTATACATGGGCAGTCTGTTAAAATTCCTTCACAGACATTGGCTGGGATGTGCTTACGCTCATTCCAGCCAGTCAGTTTAAAGCACAGCCACTCTAAGCTGATTGGCTGAGAAGGAATTTGAACAGAAACTGCCCATAAAGACAGTCTCTGTTCAGATTCTCTCAGTGTGGAACGCGCATCAGCCCATGACGGAAAGGAAAGGGAGACTGTGCCACATATTGCTGCCTCCACCTCTGTGTGCAGCCGCAATGGCGGTGGAGGAGACAGTAATATGTGGCACAATCCCCCTTTCCTTTCACTCATGGGATACAATAGCTAAGTATTTTATTATGCCATTTCTGAATATTTATTATGACAAAGTTGGACACATTGTAATAACTGGAGGCATATTTATATTGAACTGGACAGTAATATATGGTTTAGCCCTTTGAGCCCCAGAGAGGTACGTAACACATTGTTTGCAATGCGTTGCATACCCCTCTGGCATTCAAGGGGTTAAACTACGTATTAGTGTGTAGGATATTTCAGCTAAACTTGTATTAACACTCTTATTTTTTCTTTTCAGCAAGAAGAAAGAAGATACAAGAGAGAAGAAAGAAGAGAATACAGACTGAAGACAGAAGGAGAAGGACAGTGGATGACAGGTAAGTTTAACACATATAAATAAGTTAAGGATTGGTGCTTGGCAGTATGTCAGGCACTGATAGCTTTTTTACTGTGAAGTTCCCAATATTGCTGCACAAAACGGACGTTTGGCCACAAGACCTTTTCTGTGGCCTCACGTCTGTTGTGCTTTTAGCTGGTAAGACAACTGAATACTGACTTAAACATTTTCTTTTGTCGGTTAGGATGCATTTTGCTCTACCGGCTTTTTTAACGGGCTCAGTTGACTCCAGCCCATAGTCAGGTGTATAATTAAATAATTATACCAAACAGATGCTAATGATCATCAATTTAATATGTAGTATGAAACAGAATCATTAACTGAAACAGAAAGAGCTGGCTGTATAGTAGAAATAAAACTGGGTGCCAAACTCAGATAACAAGGTGAGGTTGCTTTAGACAGTTTAATGTCAAAAGTCATACACCATGGCAAAACTGAGCACAGCAACAAGACACAAGGTAGTTATACTGCATCAGCAAGGTCTCTCCCAGGCAGAAATTTCAAGGCAGACAGGGGTTTCCAGATGTGCTGTCCAAGCGTTTCTGAAGAAGCACAAAGAAACAGACAGCGTTGAGGATCGTAGACTAAGTGGCCGGCCAAAGAAACTTAGCGCAGCAGATGAAAGACACATCATGTTTACTTTCCTTCACAATTGGATATGTCCAGCAGTGCTATCAGCTCAGAGTTGTCACAAAACAACGGGATCCTCGTACACCCATCTACCTCCTGGAGAAGTCTGGTCAGAGGTGGTCTTCATGGAAAACTTGCGGCCAAAAAGCCATACCTTTGATGTGGAAATAAGGCCAAGCGACTCAACTATGCATGAAAACACAAGAACTGGGGTGCATAAAAATGGCAGCAGGTGCTCTGGATTGATGAGTCAACATTTGAAATATTTGGCTGTAGCAGAAGGCAGTTTGTTCACCGAAAGGACTGCAGACCAGTACAAGAATGAGTGTCTGCAGGCAACAGTGAAGCATGGTTGAGGTTCTTTGCAAGATTGGGGCTGCATTTCTGCAAATGGAGTTGGGGATCTGGTCAGAATTAATGGTCTCCTCTCAATGCTGAGAAGTACAGGCAGATACTTATCCATCATGCAATACCATCAGGGAGAAATATGATTGGCCCCAAATTTATTCTGCAGCATGACAATGACCCCAAGCATTTAGCCAAAGTCATAAAAAGCTATCTTCAACGTAAAGAAGAACAAGGAGTCCTGGAAGTGATGGTATGGCCCCCACAGAGCCCTGATCTCAACATCAGCAAGTCTGTCTGGGATTACATGAAGAGATAGAAGAAAATGAGTCTGCCTAAATACACAGAACTGTGGTTAGTTCTCCAAGATGTTTGGAACAACCTACCTGCCACATTCCTTTTTTTTTAACAGAAAGTTTTTTATTATTTTAAGGAAAAAAATTCAATTCATAAATACATGAAATAAATAATTTTAAGACATATTATTAACAAATAAAAAAAATAATAACTCTAAGCCTGGAGAAAATTCTTATACTCTTTACCTTCTACAGAATCCAGCCAAGGAGACCAAGTTAATAAAAATTTGTTGTAACAATCCATTTCTATGGAGCATAAATACCCATTCTAACATACTTGATGTATTCTTTTTATTATCCTGGACCACGATAATTGTATAGATTTCCATTGTGCAGCAACAGACATTCTAACTGCCAAACATATTAAGGTTAACAATTTATCCGCATACTTAGATAAACAAGTAATTTTTCTTCCCAACAATGCCACCCAAGGCCCAAATTCAAAAAGTTCATCAAAGATTTTGGATAATAAGTTATAAATTCTGTTCCAGACAGATCGAAACTTTGCTACACTCCCACCAACTATGCATAAATGAGCCTATTTCCTTACAATATCTAAACAGTAAATCGGGATACATTCTTGAGAGCTTCAAAAGTACTAAATAAGTTAAATGTAGCATATGATATGATTGTTCCCTCAAATTAATATTAAGACAGCATTTAGATCAAGCCTGCCAAGTTCCTTAACAAACTTTGTGCAAGTGTACCTAGAAGAACTGTTGCTGTTTTGAAGGCAAAGGGTGGTCAAACCAAATATCGATTTGATTTAGATTTTCCTTCTGTTAACTCTCTATGCATTTTGTTAATTTATAAATATAAACTAGTATTATTAACAAGTCTATTTTTGAAAGCATTCTTACTTTACAGCATTTTTTCAAGCCTGCCTAAAACTTTTGCACATTACTCTATATACACACACATATGTGCCTCGAGATAACTTTATAGTTAGAGTATTATGCATGCAAATATTAAAGTGGTACTGTCATCTTTCTGTATTGTCACCTCAATGGGGGCATACATCCTTAAATAGATACCTTTAATGAGACTAAAAGAGGGTAGGTAACAGATAAGGTAACAGATACTCTTTAAAAAAGTAACACTGTCTAAAATGAACTTTTTGGAATTAATTCACAGTACAATTATTGCAAAATATATATTTATTATACTAATTAAAATCATGCAAAGATATTTACTATCTTTTGTGTAGTGAGAAAAAACATGGTATAGAAGATTTAGAATGATTTTAATATTTGTGCGTCACTATACCAGCTGATAGGAAAGTTTGTACTTTCTTAACATGCTATGGAAAGGTCAAGACTTGGAAATTAATTTTAAACATCCAAATTTTGCAGTACCAGCATGAAAACTACACTAACATGATGGTAATGTGAAGTTTTACAGTTCCCTGTACCCCTGTTTTAGGAGAGGGTGGAAAGAATTACTAATGTTTTTAATATTAATAATAATATTAAATAATAAAAAGTAGAAACAAGACGGGACAAAGCTATCTGTCATAAAATCTGTCTAAATTTCAATAATGATAAATTACCTGTTTATTACATGTTATTCTGATATAATTGTTACATTTATTTCTACATGGTATGAAATTAATTATATACGAACTTAACATTTTATTTATTTTCATAAATTGGCAGAATAGCAAAATTATTAAGTGATACTTAACAGTAAGTTATCTTCAACCACTTACTTGACTGAGCTATAATGTAACATTCGGATTAATACTACTTAACAACTTAAATCATATGGGTACAGGAGACATTTCCAATGCATTGCTTTGTAATGCAATGAAGACATTCCAAATATTGAAGGATTAAAGAAAGATAAATACAAATATACATCTCGTTCTGTTATGAAAGACATGGGGGTTACATTCACCGACATAGATATTAAAGGTCCTATACCATTCAAGAACTCAAGATACATAATAATAATATTGCATCTGCTGGGGAATACATTTCGTTACACTATTTTCTTCCTGCTGTGTCTTATGTAATACAGTACAATTTATTGAATAGAAGGTGATTAGTGTAAAATAAAACTGCTTTTCCAAGCCTGAAACAGACACCTAGCTACAGGTTTAAAATTCATGGATACCCACACACATAAATAAACAAAAACAATTTTCCAGCCAGGAAGTAAAGTGAGCGAAAAAGATAATGGCTTCTACCAGGGTGCTAAAAAAGAACACAGTTCCAAATACGTTACATTCTATTAACGCTTTGAGTGCCAGAGTGGTAAGCAACGCATTGCTTTGCAATGCATTGCATACCCCTCTGGCACTCAAAGTGTTAAGGTATGGATACTTTTGCACACATATATACATACCTATATTTCTATATGATGTGTTTTGTAGGCGAACAACTTGTATTTTTGCATGAATGTTTCCTTAAAGCGGAACTACCACCCCTTACAAACATGGCCCCAAATAATTACCCATCTGGCGACTAGCTGCTCAGTAGCGCTAGTCACCAGAATTATTACCGCTTTCATGAGATTTATAGACTGCTCTGGGAATGACAGGCAGGAAACAGCGCAGACATCTTTCCATAGTGACATCTGTGTGTCTGCGCTGTCAGTCCCAGCCGGCTCTAGGAGGTGTTGCTAGGAGCCTTTCTGCAGCAAAAGGGACTGACAGCGCAGGCACTCAGACGTCACTATGGAAAGATGTCTGCTCTGTAGTGATGAGCGAGCATGCTCGGCCGAAGCTCGGTTCGGCTCGAGCATCGCTCTGCTCGGCACATGGCGGTACTCGTACGAGTACCGCATGTGCTCGCCCGCCATGTTCGGGTCTCCTCCCCGCACGTTTCGCGGCTGCTGCGCAGCCAATAAACGTGCGGGGAGGCTCTGACATCAGTGTAATGCCAGCAGCCATGTTGGCTGCTGGCATTACACTTATTGGCTGGCCAGAACCCATGATCGGGTGCTGTATAGCACCTGACCAGCGAGTTCGGCTCAGTCTTAGCCAGGGAGAGATGAGGATAGGAAGGGAAAGTCAGTGTAGGGAGAAGAAAAGTGTGTTTGAACAACAAAAAGACCCAAAAGTCCTTTTTAGGACTATTGTGTGTGGGGGCAGCAGTTATATTTTGTTTTGGGGGGCAGAGTTTAAAAAAAAAAGTCACATATTCCGTTCACTGTGCCTAGCCGCAGATTAGCAGCACATTCTGTTTAGTGTGCAAAGTTGCAGATTAGCAGCACATTCTGTTTAGTGTGCAAAGTTGCAGATTAGCAGCACATTCTTTTTAGTGTGCAAAGTTGCAGATTAGCAACACATTCTGTTTAGTGTGCAAAGTTGCAGATTAGCAGCACATTCTTTTTAGTGTGCAAAGTTGCAGATTAGCAGCACATTCTGTTTAGTGTGCAAAGTTGCAGATTAGCAGCACATTCTGTTTAGTGTGGAAAGTTGCAGATTAGCAGCACATTCTGTTTAGTGTGCAAAGTGTAAAAAATAAAAGTTACATATTCCATTCACTGTGCCTAGCCGCAGATAATCAGCACACTCTGTTTAGTGTGCAAAGTTGCAGATTAGCAGCACATTCTGTTTAGTGTGCAAAGTTGCAGATTAGCAGCACATTCTGTTTAGTGTGCAAAGTGTAAAAAATAAAAGTCACATATTCCATTCACTGTGCCTAGCCGCAGATAAGCAGCACATTCTGTTTAGTGTGCAAAGTTGCAGATTAGCAGCACATTCTGTTTAGTGTGCAAAGTTGCAGATTAGCAGCACATTCTGTTTAGTGTGCAAAGTGTAAAAAATAAAAGTCACATATTCCATTCACTGTGCCTAGCCGCAGATAAGCAGCACATTCTGTTTATTGTGCAAAGTTGCAGATTAGCAGCACATTCTGTTTAGTGTGCAAAGTTGCAGATTAGCAGCACATTCTGTTTAGTGTGCAAAGTGTAAAAAATAAAAGTCACATATTCCATTCACTGTGCGTAGCCGCAGATAAGCAGCACATTCTGTTTAGTGTGCAAAATTGCAGATTAGCAGCACATTCTGTTTAGTGTGCAAAGTGTAAAAAATAAAAATCACTTATTCCGTTCACTGTGCCTAGCCGCAGATAAGCAGCACATTCTGTTTAGTGTGCAAGGTTGCAGATTAGCAGCACATTCTGTTTAGTGTGCAAAGTGTAAAAAATAAAAGTCACATATTCCATTCACTGTGCCTAGCCGCAGATAAGCAGCACATTCTGTTTAGTGTGCAAAGTTGCAGATTAGCAGCACATTCTGTTTAGTGTGCAAAGTTGCAGATTAGCAGCACATTCTGTTTAGTGTGCAAAGTGTAAAAAATAAAAGTCACATATTCCATTCACTGTGCCTAGCCGCAGATAAGCAGCACATTCTGTTTAGTGTGCAAAGTTGCAGATCAGCAGCACATTCTGTTTAGTGTGCAAAGTGTAAAAAATAAAAGTCACTTATTCCGTTCACTGTGCCTAGCCGCAGATAAGCAGCACATTCTGTTTAGTGTGCAAAGTTGCAGATTAGCAGCACATTCTGTTTAGTGTGCAAAGTTGCAGATTAGCAGCACATTCTGTTTAGTGTGCAAAGTGTAAAAAATAAAAGTCACATATTCCATTCACTGTGCCTAGCCGCAGATAAGCAGCACATTCTGTTTAGTGTGCAAAGTTGCAGATTAGCAGCACATTCTGTTTAGTGTGCAAAGTGTAAAAAATAAAAGTCACTTATTCCGTTCACTGTGCCTAGCCGCAGATAAGCAGCACATTCTGTTTAGTGTGCAAAGTTGCAGATTAGCCGCACATTCTGTTTAGTGTGCAAAGTTGCAGATTATCAGCACATTCTGTTTAGTGTGCAAAGTGTAAAAAATAAAAGTCACATATTCCATTCACTGTGCCTAGCCGCAGATAAGCAGCACATTCTGTTTAGTGTGCAAAGTTGCAGATTAGCAGCACATTCTGTTTAGTGTGCAAAGTGTAAAAAATAAAAGTCACTTATTCCGTTCACTGTGCCTAGCCGCAGATAAGCAGCACATTCTGTTTAGTGTGCAAAGTTGCAGATTAGCAGCACATTCTGTTTAGTGTGCAAAGTTGCAGATTAGCAGCACATTCTGTTTAGTGTGCAAAGTGTAAAAAATAAAAGTCACATATTCCATTCACTGTGCCTAGCCGCAGATAAGCAGCACATTCTGTTTAGTGTGCAAAGTTGCAGATTAGCAGCACATTCTGTTTAGTGTGCAAAGTGTAAAAATAAAAGTCACTTATTCCGTTCACTGTGCCTAGCCGCAGATAAGCAGCACATTCTGTTTAGTGTGCAAAGTTGCAGATTAGCAGCACATATTCCGTGTAATATGAAGAAGGCGGGTAAAAAGGGACGGGGAAGTGGACGTGATCCTGATAGTTCAGGGCGCGGGTCAGGACGAGTAGAAACCGTGCCTGGTGCCAGAGCACAAGAAAGAAAGACATCCACCATACCTAGCTTCATGTCTCAGTTTACAGGGCGTCGCAGGACATCACTCTCGAGGTCAGACCACTGCGAACAGGTGGTCGGTTGGATTTCAGCTGATACTGCTTCCAGTCGGTTAAGCACCACCCTGTCTTCCACCAAGTCCACTCTCAGTAGCCAAGAGTCTGGTCAACATAATCCTCACCCTGATCATCCTTCCTCCCACCATAGAGGGTCTGGCCAAAGAAGTGATCCCACACTGGGATATAGTGAGGAGCTCGTCTCATCACCAATCCTTCATTTGAACCTCTCTCCAAGCACGCTTGCAGAGGAACATAACATCTTGTGCCCTGATTCACAACCTCTAGAGGGTACCCAATCACAAGAAGATGACAGAGGGGAACGGCATTTAAGGTCAAAGGAAGTGGATGATGATGATGAGACACAGTTGCCATCAAATCAACCACTATTACTGTCTCAAGACCTTGATGAGGAGGATGATACACAGTTGTCAATGACTGAGTATGTGGTGGGATCAAGAAATGAGGAGGATGATCAGAGTGAGGAAGTGGAGGAGGACTTGGTGGACGATGAGGTGACTGACCCCACCTGGGAAGGTGGAGAGCCGAGCGATGACAGCAGTCCTGAGGGTGAGCCATCTGCAGCACCGCAACAGGCTGGAAGAGGCAGTGGTGTGGCTAAAGAAAGAAGGCGGACCGCACCAAACCGGCCCGCAAATGTTCCACGGAGCACCCCCTTGCGTAAATCTCCCTTGCCAAGGGCTAGGTGTTCCGCGGTATGGCGTTTTTTTAAGGAAAGTGCGGACGACAAAATAATTGTAGTTTGCAACCTGTGCCACACCAGAATGAGCCGAGGCATGAACACTAGCAACCTCACCACCACCAGCATGATCCGACACATGGCATCCAAGCACCGTAATAAGTGGGAGGAACGCCCGGATCGCCAATCTGTGTCTGCAGGCCACACCACTGCCTCCTCTTCCCCTGTTTTCAGTGCCGGCCAATCGCCTGTCGAAGGCGCAGGCCCGCATACCTCCCGCCCTGCACCTGTACCATCTGAAGCACCATCAGCGACCACATCCACTTCCCTGTCCCAGCGCAGCGTCCAAATGTCGTTACCCCAGGCATTTGAGCGCAAGCGAAAATACCCAGCCACCCACCCACAGGCCATAGCACTAACCTCACACCTTTCCAAATTACTGGCCATCGAAATGCTGCCATTTAGGCTTGTGGAGACTGATTCCTTCCGCAGCCTGATGGCAGCAGCTGTCCCTCGGTATGCAGTCCCCAGCCGCCACTACTTTTCCCGGTGTGCCGTCCCCGCCTTACACCACCATGTGTCCCGTAACATCACCCGTGCCCTGACCAACGCAGTTACTGGGAAGGTCCACTTAACGACTGACACATGGACAAGTGCTTGTGGCCAGGGACGCTACATTTCCCTGACGGCACACTGGGTGAATGTCGTGGAGGCTGGGAGCGACTCGGACCCTGGGATGGCACAGGTGCTACCCACGCCGAGGATTGCGGGCCCTACCTCCATCAGGGTTTCCGCCAGCACCTACGTTATTGGCTCCTCCTCCTCCGTTTCCACCTCCGAATTCTCTGCGCGCAGCGCCACTCAACCATCAGCCGGTAGGTGGAAGCAGTGTAGCACTGCAGTGGGGAAGCGTCAACAGGCCGTGCTGAAGCTGATCTGCCTTGGGGACAAACAGCACACGGCCTCAGACCGAGCAGTGGCTCTCGCCACTCAACCTGCAACCAGGCATGGTTGTGTGTGATAATGGGCGTAACTTGGTGGCGGCTTTGGAGCTCGGCAAGCTCACACACGTACCATGCCTAGCGCATGTATTTAATTTAGTGGTTCAGCGATTTCTAAAAACCTACCCCAATTTGCATGATCTCTTGACCAAGGTGCGCCGCGTGTGTGCACATTTCCGTAAGTCATCATCAGCTTCAGCCGGCCTGTTGAAGCTGCAGCAGCGCTTACAATTGCCAGCTCACCGGCTGCTGTGTGATGTGAGCAACCCGCTGGAACTCCACCTTCCACATGTTGACCCGGCTTTGTGAGCAGCAGAGGGCAGTAGTGGAGTACCAGCTGTTACACGGTCGTCGCCTCTCCGTTCAACTTCCTCTAATCAGAAGTGAGGAGTGGGAATGGATGTCAGACCTCTGTGAGGTTTTACGCAATTTTGAGGAATCGACACAGATGGTGAGCGGCGATAACGCTATTATCAGTGTAACCATCCCACTTCTGTGTCTACTGAAACGCTCGCTGCTCACAATTAAAACCGACGCTTTGCATGTGGAAGAGGTGGAAATGCGGGAGGAAGAGCTTACACAAGGTGATAGCCAGAGCACCCTCACTTCGTCTTCTCAGCGACAATTGGAGGAGGCGGAGGAGGAGGAGGAGGAAGACACGGTTGCCTCCGCTACAGAGGGTAGCCATGGAACTTTAGTTCCATCTCTTCAGCGTGGGTGGGCAGAAGAGGAGGAAGAGGATGAGGAGATTGAGAGTCATCCTCCTGGTGAGGACAGCGAAATCTTGCCTGTTGGTACTCTGGCACACATGGCTGACTTTATGTTAGGCTGCCTTTCCCGTGACCCACGCGTTATACGCATTTTAGACAACACGGATTACTGGGTGTTCACCCTTCTGGACCCCCGCTACAAAGAGAATTTCTCATCTCTCATTCCTCCGGTGGAGAGGACAAGCAAAATGGTGCAATACCAGAAGGTTCTTGTCGAAAAATTGCTCCAAAATTTTCCATCTGACAACGCTGGCAGCAGAGTACGTGCTACCTTGGCCAACCGAGAAGGGGAGAAAAGGGGAGCACACAGCAGTTCCGACAAAGGCAGGGCAACACTCTCCAAGGCGTGGGACACCTTCATGACACCCCGCCAGCACCCTCACCCTGATGCGCAGCCTAGTGTCACAAGGAGGGAAAAGTTTTGGAAGATGGTGAAGGAGTACATAGCAGACCGTGTCAGCGTCCTCAATGATCCCTCTGTGCCTTACAACTACTGGGTGTCCAAGCTGGACACGTGGTATGAACTGGCACTCTACGCCTTGGAGGTGCTGGCCTGCCCTGCCACCAGCGTTCTGTCTGAGCGGGTATTTAGTGCTGCTGGTGGCATCATAACAGATAAGCGTATCCGCCTTTCCACCGAAAATGCTGATAGGTTGACACTTATAAAAATGAACAAGGCCTGGATTTCCCCTGACTTCTCCACTCCACTGGAGGAAAGCCCCGGGTGAACATAAAGTCACTTTATATATGTTATTTACAATGATGGGAATACTCTGTATTCCCATTCACCCCTTCCACCCAAAAAATGGGTATATGGTTGACTCTCTTCCATATACCCTGGGATATAATTTTTATATAGGGCCAGCTCACCAGTGGGCCCTGTGATATAATTTTTATATAGGGCCAGCTCACCAGCGGGCGCTGTTTGACAATTTTTGTATAGGTCAGCTCACCAGCGGGCCTTCTCATATAATGTTTTATTGGGTCAGCTCTCTAGCGGGCCCTCTCATATAATGTTTTATAGCGTCAGCTCACTAGCGGGCCTTCGCATATAATGTTTAGGATGGTCAGCTCCGCAGCAGACCCTCACCCATAATGTTTTAGATGGTCGGCTCAGCGCACGTTTCTCTCTTAATCATGGCCCCAGTTCAGAAAAATCGAGGAAATTTTTGGGAGAATTTGCCTCTGCGCACGTTTCCCTCTTAATCATGGCCTCAGTTCAGAAAAATCAAGGAAATTTTTTGCAGAATTTGCCTCTGCGCACGTTTCCCTCTTAATCATGGCCCCAGTTCCGAAAAATCGAGGAAATTTTTTGCAGAATTTGCCTCTGCGCACGTTTCCCTCTTAATCATGGCCCCAGTTCCGAAAAATCGATGAAATTTTTTGCAGAATTTGCAGATGATATTCAAGTAAATATACAGCAAATACTGTTTGGTAACAATTTTTCGCCTAAAGTCGTTTTTATCTTCCTTTTTGTGTGTTTTACGGTCAGTCTGTAAAAATGACGTACTACGGGCGAAAGATCGTTGCCAGCAGCGACGTTGGAGTCCAAGATGCATCCAGACATCCTCCCTATGCTGTCCCTTTCTGTGGTGTTTCCATCATTTTCTGCCCTTTTCCTATGGACCAGGCACCCTCCCCTCATCAGAGCAGGGGGTGCCTGGTGTAATGCTCGAGTCCTCCCATTGACTTCAATGGGGCTCGGGTGCTCGGCCGAGCACTCGAGCCTCCGGGGGTGCTCGGCCAGAGCACCCGAACACCCGAGCATTGGGGTGCTCGATCATCACTACTGCTCTGTTTCCTGCCTGTCAGTCCGGGAGCAGTGTATGCTTCTCATCAATGCAGTAATAATTCTGGTGACTAGCGCTACTGAGCAGCTAGTCAGCAGATGGGTAATTATGTGGGGCCATGTTTGTAAGGGGTGGTAGTTCCGCTTTAACACTTTCAGAGACACAGAGGTATCCAATGCATTTCTCCACCACCCCACCACTCCCCCGTCAGATATATTTGTACAAACCTGGATTCTTTATTTTTTCATTACAGTAGAGTTTTTACAGGATCGTTAATTAATTATATCAAAACAGCTCAAAACACCATTAGTCAAGAAAAGTTTACAGCAGGCTATAAATGAGTAAAATTCTGATCTGTAATCCCTTATTCGAAAGAAAGACAATATACCAGTTGATTATCTGAACCAAGAAAATAGCAGGTCAGTCTTGCTTTTTGTCAGCATGCAGAGAAGATCATTTTCAAGATTTCTAGAGCAAACAGGTCTTCCTTAACCCTTCTAGCACTCAAATGGTTAATACCTTAAGGACTGGCCCCGTGCGCAATCAGCAAGCCCTTAAGGACCACGGAGCATTTTTTTTTTTTCTTATTCGACGCAGGGCTCCCCGGATGGCTTGCAGCGTGCTGGGAGCCCTGAAATCCATGATGGTCCTGGCACGTATTGGGTCCTTATCACGTGTTGGACCCATGATGTGCCAGGGCCACCATGGGTCCTTAAGGGGTTAAAGGGGAACTGTGACCTATTCACACTTTCATGATTGCTACTTGATCAGCTTATGCCAATTAGTTAGTACTGGCAACTAAGGAGTAGAAGGTGGGAGGGAGAACAATGTGGAATGTTAGTATCTGATTGACATGGAGAAGTAGTAGGGAGAGCATTATGGTATATTAGTATTTGACTGGTAGGAAGCAGCAGGTGGGAGGAAGGGAGAGCAGAACGGAATGTTAATATATATATGTCTGACAGGGAGTGGCAATTAGTAGGGAGAGCAGTATGGTATATTAGTATCTGACTGGTAGGAAGCAGCAGGTGGGAGGAAGGGAGAGCAGAACGGAATGTTAGTATATGGCTGACAGGGAGTGGCAGATGGGAGGGACAACAATGTGGAAATGACTATAGGATTGATATGCCAGCCAGTCCTGTCTAGTTAGCATAAACTGACAAATAAATAAAGCTAAATATCTCATGAAATATTGTTTTATTTTAAAAAAGGTTAACAGTATATAGTTGATTTTGAAAGCTTTCAAATTAACCTACTTGTAATGTGACAGTTTAATTTTGTGTTGGAGACCACTCTATCATCTAGGGTGTTAACCCCTTAAAGGGATAGTAATACTTCGTTTTATCTTTATTTTATTTTGTAGGCATTAAAAAAACATGAAGAACGATATAAGTCTTATCTCTCAAACCTTTATGGTTTGAGAGATGTTCACAAGCAAAGTTTCCCCTCCCGCCCCTTTTACCTAGTGTAAACCATCTCTTCTCAGATGTGGAATCTGGTTATAAGACCAGACAGACAACAGCAGGGGACAATCTTCTTCCTATGAGAACAATGAAAGCCCTGCACCCCTTGACAAGTTTTTCAGGTTTTTCCCTTATCTTAATTGAAGATTGTCCCTCTCTGCAGTCTACCTGGGCACCTCCCTTCTGATCTGGCTGAGCAGTGTTACATCAGTAAAAGGGGTGGGAGGGGGATACTTTATCATTCAATTACTCTTGAACTACAACTCTGACAGAACTGAAATAACACTCTCCAAAGTCCAAATACTATGATGATTAATTAGAGCTGCTTTTATTATGAAACATTACTATTCCTTTAAGGATCCATGACATGCCAGGACTATCATGGGTAAAACGTGTGATAAGGACCCATGACGTTCCTGGCACGTCATGGATTTCAGAGCTGCTCGCCGTTTGGGAGCCCTGAATCGGTTAGTGATAAAAAAATGTCCCGTGGTCCTTAAGTGCGCTGCCGGTCCTTAAGGGGTTAAAGGGATATTGTCTTTGAAAAAAAGTTATTTTTTGTTTGTTGTTTTACTGTTTTGGGGGGGGATTTTGTCCATGCAAATGGCAAATCTAGCTACTCAGGGCTAGATTTCCCAAAAGACAGATTAGGGAACTGCCTAGAGTGCCAAATTTGAGGGGCAGTGCCACAACTCTTCTGGCCACACCGGCATTCTGAATTGTGGTGGTCAGAACAATCTAAATGTACCTGCACTAGTTTTAAACCCATTTACTGGTTATTTTTTTAACCCCTTGGATGATAGAGAGATCTCCAACTCATTGAATCAGAATATGTTGGAGATCTCTCTAGCAACCAAGGAGTTAAAGTTTTTTCATTCTTGCTTATTATAGGCCAGGGGTAACCAATCCTGATCCTCATGAGCTACCAACAGTACGTGTTTTCAAGATATCCATGAATGAGCACGATGGACCAATTAACCCTTTGAGTGCCCGAGTGGTACACAACCACACCACTCTGGCACTCAAAGGGATAAAGTGACAGAACCACTAATCTGTCCACCAGTGCTCCAACTGGGATATCCCAAAAACATGCACTTTTAGTTGCTCTTGAGGAGCAGGGTTGGCTACCCCTGTTTTAGGCCAAGGGTATTTTCTGTGCCAGGAAAGTAGATGGAATTGTGGGGTGGGGCCATGTGAGGAGTGAGGGTGTGACCACTCCTGGCTAAGTGCACAGAGAGTGCCTTGACCAGGGGTGCCTGGGATGTAAGTCCAGCCCTGTGTGATTTAATGGGAAAATGTTTAAAGGGATAGTAATACTTAAAATGTAAAAAAAAATATGTTGTAGGGTTTATCCCCCTGAGTAAAACAAGGGTACTCCCACTGCTGAAAGGTGTTTCATTCAAAAGTTATTAATTTTCAAAGTTGAATTTTTTAGGTGCAATATCACAGTGGCCTGAAATTGTACTGTGGCGCTGTTGCTACACGATTCTATGTACAGCTCTGGTCAATTGACCATAAATCTCCATAGGATGGTGTAGCAACAGCGCCACTGTACAATTTCAGGCCACTGTGATATTGCACCTAAAAAATTCAACTTTGAAAATTAATAACTTTTGAATGAAACACCTTTCAGCAGTGGGAGTGCCCTTGTTTTACTCAGGGGGATAAACTCTACAACATATTTTTTTTTACATTTTAAGTATTACTATCCCTTTAATGAAATACTTCATTATACTAGAACAGTATCTGGAGATATAGATACAAGAACCACAATCATTCTTAATGGCTGAAGTATTTCAAATCCCAATAAGGTTTGCTACCCTTAAGACTATGTTCATAGCAATTTAGGTGCCATTTATCATTGGCTGATACCCAAATGGATCAACCAGTTATTGGAAGTTGCAAGCATCTCTATGTCTAATATCACTTGTGTGAATGATCTGCACTGTGGCCAATAACCAGGTATGCAGATAAAGCCTGCTGTGGCTTGGATTTGCTTATCACAGAATGCATCCAAGTTGATACAGACTGCACTGTGGTGCATTATGCAAGATGATGATCAGCATCTTTAATATCTGGGAGATTCATGCAGTGTTTAAAATGCTGTGCTAATGTCACCCATGCAAACTCACCCTAAGTAATTAATTTATGTGGGTCAACCCTTTGAATGCCAGATGGGTATCGAATGCATTGCAAAGCAATGCATTTAATACCATTCAGGCACTTACAGGGTTAAAAAAAATGATGTATTCTTTACATAATGAAGGCCCTGATATTTTAACCTTATGCTGTGTTGGATACCTCTCAGGCACTTACAGGGTTACGCATTGTACAAAAGCTGCCCTTATTAATGTTGGGTTTCCTGGGTATCTTAGTACCAGTTCCCCAGTGTTTCTATACATATAGCTCGGCCTTCAGAGCCAGTAGTGTTTGGATAGGGGACTTCAACTATGTGCTACCCATAAACCAGACAAGCATGTAAGGAGCCCTTTCCTAGTCTAGATGTCTAGGGATCTAGGGATTTCCTTGATAGAAGGTTTGTGGATCTCTGTGGCTTTTACTACAATAAACATGCCATGTTGGCTTCTAAAGAAAACTTCCTGGTATCTTGACTTATTGATAGATGAATGAATGAATGATTGCTTTGGCATCTGGACTCTCTGTGAAGAATAGCATGTGCATGGTTAGTAGTGTCCAGGAACACCTGGGTTAATACTGGGGACATCTATAAGTGATACCTGTTTTTATTAGGTAGATGTTCCTGGGTATTAGTGAGCCCCTAGTTTTATATCAGAAAACACATCTGGTTTTGTTGCACAAGAACATGCAAGTTTATTTGTGGTGTCAGTTTTGCTGTGTCTGTTCACAGTCATCACAACATAGATTTATGTCTCATGATGATGTTGAATGACTGTGTTGCTGTGTCTGTTCACAAAGTCATCACAACATAGATTTCTGTCTCATGACGATGTTGAATGATTGTGTTGCTGTGTCTGTTCATAAAATCATGACAACACAGATTTATTTCTCATGATGACAACAAAATGTTAACACCACAAATAAATGTATAAGCTCATTATGCACCACGACTGGATATTATATGGACTTTATTCACCATTCTGAACCCCTTGAGGGCCAGACAGGTGCACAACACAACAGAGTGGGCCTACCACCCTAAGACATGTTTAGTTTGTTTAAAAGAGAATTAAAAACTGCCTCTAGCTTTTGTGAAGTTAAACTTGATATTTTGATGGCACATCATGGCACATTATGCTAATTAACTGAAAATATGTTATTACATTTTGTTTGAGGCCACACTTACCACTCCATGTACTTTCAGTGTGTGGTCTCAGTTTTGATACATTCATAACAAGGTGTGTGGCAGGGCTCGATTTACATCCCAGGCTCTCCTACACAAGGCATTCTAGATGCCTTTAGCCCACATAGTCACACCCCCATTCCTCATATAACCCCATCACCATTCCTATTGGCACAGAAAATATCCATGGCCTATAGCAAGCAAGAACAAAAAAATGATTTAACCTCTTGGTTGCTAAATAGATCTCCAGTGCATTGCTCAGCAATGCACTAGAGATCTCTCTTGCATCCGAGCGGTTCAATAGTAGCCTGTAAAGGGATATATAAAATCATGCAGGGACAATGAGATTGTTCTGGCCACACCCACAATTCAGAAAATGTGGAGCTCTAGGCAGTTGCCTACTCTGCCTATTGGGAAATCCAGATCTGGTGTCCTAGCACAGAAATGAAATACAATAAAATGTCTCAATGTGGCACCAACATATAAAGGTTAAGTTATCCAGAATTATATATATTAGAAATTAATGGCTAGCACAACATATAAGACGTTTCTTAAAATGTTCTTTTAAATTAACTATAGCTTTCTTAAGGTGACAGGAAAAAGTTAATACCAAGGACATCATATCCCAAAAGGTCTAGGAACCATATGGGCCAATGTACTAAGAAGTACGTCAATTTTGGGGTAAACTTCTCCCTAGTTTTTTGAAAATCAAATTCATATGATGCTAGACAGTGCTGTCACCAGTTACACATCGTTTATACAGGTTGTGCAATGCATTGTGGAGCACAAGCCTCTGGCATTTAAATGGTTAAAGCTAAGGCAAGGAGTCAATCCTCTAATTGGGTCGTCAATGCTCTAGACAAAATGTATCTAAAAAGTTATGGATACAATGAGCAGGAGCAGAACTACTGATGTTGCACTCAGTGGAAAGCACTGGGCCGACAAGACAAGAGAGCTTGTAAACCCCTGCAGTCAAGAGGTCCCATATCACAAATTCTGTTATCTCCTCTCCCTGTCATCCCTCTCATTTAATGGAGCTTTTGAGGGAAGAGTGTGTTTATGGAGAAAATCTGCTACAATTGTAAAACAAGTTTTAAGTTCCCACCCTGCTTCCTTCTCTACTTCAGCTCCCTGAATGCACTGTGTGGCTACAACCAGATATCATATGTCCGTCACTGAGGTCTTGCATGGTAGAGTTGGTTGAGCTAAAACAGAGAAGGAGGCAGGGTGGACATTTTGAACTTGATGTACCATAGGAGTGGATGTTCTCCGTAAACACTCTGGAGGTAGAAAGGGGTGGGAGATGTCTCTAACCTAATACTCCCTGCTATCTTCTTTCTCTCACCCCAGTTCTCACTTCCCCCCTGGCTCTCTTAATTCTATCACACACACACACACCCACACACAGCTCTTTTGTTTTCCCCTTGGCTCTCTACATTCTGTCACCACCCCACCCCACAGCTCTTATGTCTTATGACCTCTTGCTTCTTTTAAATTACTTGTCACTCCGATCCTCTTCTTTCACCCCACAGCTCTTACTTCACTCCCTGTCTCTCTTACTTTACTCCTCCATCCAGGTTCTTTTATGTCACTTCTTCCCAAGGTTCCCTTTCATATCTCTCCTTCCTCTCTTGCTGTCCCCTACCCTATGGATTTATTATTTACTCTATTCCATGTGGACCCAAACATTTCTTGTACCTGGGACACGCATTCATTAGTTACCACTCTGAATGCCAGAGAAGTATCCAATTCATTGAGTTGCATTGCATTGGATACCACTCTGTTACTCAAGGGGCTGCACCACTGCACTGTTGTGCTAAGAAGTGAAGTAATTCTAGGACAAACCAACCTCATCCTAGGGGACAAATACAAATGTAAACATTCCCATACATTTAAATGGGGTTCTTAAGCCAAAGAATGCTAGAGAGTGAGACCTCTTTAGCATTCAAGGGGTTGAAAGCCCAGTTTAAATCAATGGGATCTGTATTTGTCTCCTATGGTATTTGGTTTGATCCAGAATTTTTTCAGTTCTTATTAGTACTTCAGCCTCACTATGTCACAGTTGCTCTGGATACAAGGCTTGGAGTGAGACATTCACTGTTTGAGACTGTAGAGTACTGTTGGCTCTTCCCACTGAAGCATGTGTCCTCCTTTCAGTATTTCACAATGGGCACCTAAAATGATAAAGGATGACATATTAATTGACAGTAATCATTAATTCTGCTATACATCTCAATAAAAAGAATGATGTATCTCTTGACTTGAACATGTGATATACTGTATATTTATATGAAAAAAGCAATACACCAGATATCTATTGATTTATAGAAGGCTAGACTGATCCTGCATCCGTGGAAGACATAGCAGGGTCGGCAATCAGGAACAGCTATGTAAATTCATCACTTCTGCTGTCTGAATGATCCCTTCTCTTTCCTTAGGCAAAGTACAAACGTGGCTGGTGGCAGGGATTTGGGCAGAGGGTAAAGCCCCCTGTCCAAATCACTGCAATACCATCCCCCTCTGTGTCCTACAGTCTCCCCTTCAACTGCCCACATTGTGTCCCACACCATCCCTTTCACTTCCTGGCACAGTGATCTGCCCATTGCCCTCCACACCCTTGCATTGTGACCCATATGCTCCCCTCCATCACACACTGTAAACACATGTTCCTCCATCTCCAGAGCTGGTTGCAGAGCTGGAGGAACATGTGGTCACAGAGCAGAGGTGGAACATATGGTCACAGAGCAGGGGTAGAACATGTAGGCCGTCTGTCACTCAGGTACTCTGCCTAATACATAACATCTGCCCTGGAGCCCACATGTTAATGTGCCCTGACAACGGCCATGTGTTTATTAACACCTCAGATGCTAGACAGGTCTCCAAAACAATCCTGATTGACTCAGGGCTGGATTTGCCATAAGGCAGAGTAGGCATCTGCCTACAGGCGCACCCCACAGAGGGGCACCTGTCATTGGAATCAATTCTTTTTTTTATTATTATTATTTTATTTTTTAAAATATTTTAATTCACCCTACCCACTACCTGCCGCCCGGTGAGATCCTGCTGTTGTTCCCTCGGTGGCTCTTTAGTAATACAGAGCGCTGGGAGATGACATCATCATGCTCTGCATTCCTAAAGAGAAGACTGCGCGGGAGCAACGGGAGCTACAGTTCTGTGCAGAAGCAGGCACACACTTTTCCTGCCGCTGGACCACCAGGGAGGTAGGAAACTGGACAATGTGGAGCTGATGGTGCAAGTTGGAGATGATGGGAGTATTGGGAGGGCAAGTTGGAGCTGATGGGGGCAAGTTGGAGCAGATGGGGGTAATGTGAGGGCAAGCTGGAGCTGATGGGGGCAATGTGGAGATGATGGGGGTAATGTGAGGGCAAGTTGGAGCTCATGGGGGTAATGTGAGGGCAAGTTGGAGCTGATGGGGGTAATGTGAGGACAAGTTGGAGCTGATGGGGGCAAGTTGGAGCTGATGGGGGCAATGTGAGGGCAATATGGATATGGGGGGTAATGTGGAGATTTGGAGCATTGTGGCGGTGTTCAGTGGAGATGGCCAATGGGGGGGGCGCTTCAGATTTCTGTGCCTACAGGCTCCTGAGATGTAAATCCGGCCCTGGATTGACTCACTCTCCTTGGGCATAATGCCCTGCGATTGGAGGAAAGCAGATGTTCAAAAAGGGAACATGATTTAACTCGGGAAATTACAGACTTGTGGTTTAACATTTATAGTGGGAAAGATAAAGGAGGTCATTACCTTATAGTATTCAAGACTATGTGACAGCTAACACCATTATTAGTAATTGTCAGCATGGTTTCATGAATAAATCATGTTGAACTAATTTACATTCTACAAAAGTGTAAATTTTACAAGGGACCTATCACCACTATACAAGTTAGGGGCTGAAATTGAAAGAATAAACACTGCCCTGCACTTACTTCCGGACAGACTGCGGTTACCTGCTCTGTACCACTGTCAAGCCTCTTTCTGCATGTAAGCTGGAGCGCTCTCATTGGCCAGAAAGCCTCTGTCACTGGAGGAGTCTGGATAGAGGGGAGCAGAGGAAGAGTAACAGACTGCGGTACAAGGCAGGTAACCGCAGTCTTCCAGAAGTAGGTGCAGGGCAGCATTTATTCCTTCAGTTACAGCCAAATAGAGATTCAAAAAACAAAATTAAAATAGTTTTACACATATTCGCTATATAATCTAACTATTAAGGCTAACTTGCATAGGGGTGATAGATCCCCTTTAACTTGTGCAAGGGTATTGCTGTTGATCTACTATACATGGAATTTGTAAAAGCCTTTGATTCTGTGCCTCACAACAGGTTACTGTATAAATAAAGGGTTTTGGCTTAGGATGTGATATCTGTGCATGGATGGAAAACTGGTTAAATTATAAAAATCAGAGTTTACCTAAAGTTATAAGTGGGGTGTCACAGGATTCAGTCCTGGGCCCTCCAATTCTTGTTTGTTAATGATCTTGAAACGGGTTTTGGGTCCACTAAAGTGTGCAAGCAAATACATATAGACTGAAGCATAACCAAAGGGGGTGGAGAGGGTGAGGTTGGGCTGTGCATCAAAATGGGCCCCATCTGCCCCAGAGAGCAATGGGTGCTAGTGATGCATCTGTGGGTATATTTTGTGTTAGGAAGCCCCCAAAAAAATGTTCACAAAGGACATCCTATAACTAGTTATTCAAATGCGTAAAGAGCAGGATATTTTTTACCTGCAGGAAAATTTAGATAATTGAGTGAATGGGTGGGAAAATGGCAGATAAGGTTTAATGTTGATAAATGTAAGGTTTTGCATTTGGGCTGCAGAAACAAACATGATATATATACACTAAATGGGAAACTATCTGGGGAATCCTCATTAGAGAAAGATTTAGGCTTACAGGTAGACGATAGACTTCAAATCAGTGTGTAGTGTCACTGCTGCAAGAGCAAATAGGGTTCTATCCTGCATATAAAGGGTATAGATGAACAGGATGAGAATACAATTCTACCTCTCTATACAAATGCTTGGCAAGGCCTCATCTAGAATATGGAGAACAGTTTTGGGCTCCGATCCTATGAAAGTGCAGCAAAACTGATAATGGGATTGGAGGATCTGAGTTATAGAAAGACTAGTAAAAATGGGTTTGTTTACATTAGAATAGAGAAATCAAAGGGGTGATATTACCATTTACAAATACATTCAGGGTCAATACAAAGAATTCACTGAAGAACTATTTAGCCAGGAGTGAGCAAAACACAAGAGGTCATCCATAAAGACTAGAAAAAAGGCACGCTCCACTAAAATAAAGGAAGGTATTTTTACAGTAAGGGCAATAAGGTTATGTAATTATTTTCCTTTGGAAACTGACTTTGCAGATACTGTAGATGTTCTCAAAAAGTACTGGATATCCTTTTTGTTTAGAGCAGTACTAAGAATTATGAAAATTGCTTTCAAAGCGGACTGTTAATAAAGGCAAATACCCAACTGCCATATTCCATAGGAAGGATTTTTTACCCAGTTGGGGCTTTTACCAAATTGGAAATGGCTACAATGGCTTGCTTTGGGGGGTTTTTTTTCGTAACCTTCCTCTCAATCAGCAAAGGTGATGTGTCAATGGCTGAACTTGATGGATTCATCACACGTCTTTTTTCCAGCCTCATCAACTATGTTACTATTTTGGAAACTGAAATATTTTCTTCACCTTAGTGTATAGTGGATTTCTTTCTAGTGTATTAACCCTTTAACCCCTTAAGGACCGGCAGCGCTCGCACGCATCAGTCACTTAAAGACCACAGAGCATTTTTTTTTTTTGTTAAGTTTCCGCTTCCGGACTGTCCAAACGGCATGCAGCTGCCTGGGGGAGCCTGGAATTGCTATGACCGTCATGGGTCATTAACTCAAAACAACCCATAACGTGCTATGACCATCAAGGTTCATTAGGGGGGGTTAAGGACCGGTCGCACATGCACGCGGATGTCACTTAAGGACCACGGAGCGCTTAATTTTTTTTTTGGCTCATTCGATTCCAGACTGTAGCCACGTGGGGAGCCCTGGATTCCACAACATATATGTTCATCTTTGGTCCTTTAGGGACATCCACCTCATGATGTACATCATGGGTCGTTAAGGGGTTAAGTAGGTAAGATTATTCAGTTTCAGCAAAGGGATGGGCAACCTGGGGCCCTCCAGTTATTGTGAACTAAAATTCCCATAGTAGCTGGTTGGGGATGATGGGCGTTGTAATCCACAACAGCTAGTGGATTCCAGTTTGCTAAATATAGGATATCATTTTATGGACTATATGCAGGAGTAAAAGTGGAGCAATGAATTATGTTGTAAATGATTCTAGCATTCAAGTGGGTTACCAGCTCCATTTTAAATCAATGGGTATTTTGGGAACTTGTATTAGGGAGACATTTGCACTCAAAGGGTTAATTAGTCCAGTGCATTGCTAATGAATGTGCTGGACACCCCTCTGGTACTCAAAGGCGACCTGAAAAAGGGGCACCTGATACATTTATTTGCATTGCATTGGATACCCCTTTGGCACTGGAAAGGTTAAATGTACGCAAATCCCATTTATTGCAATTTTCTTTATTTTCAGCAAAGCTGTCTGTTTCTTTTCAGGTACGTTGTGAGCACAAATATGGAGATTTGCAGAGTACTGATCAGTACAATAAATAGTACTTAACCATATGAACAGACAGAAAACAGAAACAATTCTGGTACAAGACAATTGCCCCATAGGGAATAAATAACATTTCCTATTGAATTAAATTGGGCTTTTAACTCCTTATGTGCTAGAGACATCTCCATTGCATTCCTTCAAGGGGCTGGGCAACCTGATATCCACCAACTGTTTAGGACTACAAATCCTTAACAGCTAGAGGGCCTCAGGTTGCTGACCATTGATGTAAGGTGATATAAGGCCTATTTCAGACAGGCTGACTGATTTCATTAGGATTCGTTTTAACCCTTTAAGGACCTTGTGGCCCGGGGGTGGGGTGTGCTGAAGGACCAGCGCACTTTTTTGGGGGAGGGCAGCAGGCTGGGTGATCACAGTGCAGTCCATGATGTGCCAGGACCATCACCAGTCCTAGAACGTCATCGGTCATTAAGGGGTTAAAGTTACTTTTGTTGTTTTAATATCTAATGCACTTTTGTATCCCATAAATAAGAACCCACTTGTATACTAGACACATTTCCAGTATAGTCTAAGGCAACGCGTTGGGGATATCTCTAGCATGTGAGTGGTTAGTAACACCACTTTCTCTATTTAATTTGGAAAATATGGCCCATGGGATAGATCTGCCTCTCAGAACAATTGAATTTGGCTTTTTGGGTCTGGATGGCTATATAAAGAAAACATCATGCCTAGCTGGCTCTACTTAGGAAAGGTGATATATTTATTATGAAGCACATGTTTGATATAAATGTATCATTCTAACAGTGCAGAGAGTGCTAGAATTGATACCATTCTGTTTGTAGTAGCACAGCTGTTATCAGATTCACAAGAAAAAGTATGATATAACCCTCACTTTCACTCATGTGTCAGTCAGGAAGGGGGGAGGGGATTACTAATGGAACAAGGATATTAGTCGGGGGTTGTGTGTATGCACACACACATGAATATATAATGGAAAATGCAGGGTGGAAGCACTCACTCATAATTGTCCTTAATATGAAAAGGTGCACAGTTCCAGAGATATTAATACAAATATTAAGAAAGAAGGCAGCACCCTGGAGTCTTTAATATATAAATATGGCAAAATGTTGGTCACATTTTAGTTCCTCATGGACCATTATCAAGACATGTAGATAAAGGTCCTTGAAGGATTGAAAAATTGACCAATAAATTGACATATTGATACAGTAAAGGCACTAGGATGCTGCCCTCTTTCTTGATATGTGTGATATATATATATATATATATATATATATATATATATATATATATATATATACATATGTACACACACACACATATATATCAAGGCCCTCCAGGGGGCCGAAAAGTTGACACAATAAATTAACACTTTTTTACACAAGTCCTGTGTGTGCACTGGTTTCATGGTTTTACACCATTTCCTTTAGTATATATATATATATATATATATATATATATATATATTAACCAGTAGCACCCAGGCAGTGGTTATATTTTCTCCATTAGGAGTGCTTAATGTGTGTGTGTGTATATATATATATATATATATATATATAAAAATATATTTATTTATTTATAAACACATGCCCTCTCTCACATACACGCTCACTCAGTTCTTCTACAATGTTTAAAAACAGATGTGGCCCTCAGGGACAAAATAAATGGCCACTCCTGATCTAGAATGTATTTCATACCTCGCTAGCAGTCAAAGGGTTAAGAAATTAGCATCCTTGTAGCAGGCTAAAAAAAATATTGTACTTCTGCTCTACAAGCAATAAGGAGAGTTTTCACTTTAAAGGGATAGTAATGTTTACAATAAAAGCGGCTCTAATTAATCACCATAGTATTTGGACTTTGGAGAGTGTTATTTCAATTCTGTCAGAGTTGTAGTTCAAGAGTAATTCAATGACAAAGTATCCCCCTCCTGTCCCTTTTATTGATGTAACACTGCTCAGCCAGATCAGAAGGGAGGTGCCCAGGTAGATTGCAGAGAGGGACAATCTTCAATTAAGATAAGGGAAAAACTTGTCAAGGGGGACAGGGCTTTCATTGTTTACATAGAAACAAGATTGTCCCCTGCTGTTATCTCTCTGGTCTATGGATTGCATTCCACATCTGAGAAGAGATAGCTAACACTAGGTAAAAGGGGCGGAAGGGGAAACTTTGCTTGTGAATATCTCTCAAGCCATAAAGGTTTGAGAGATAAGACCTATATCATTTCTCATGTTTTTTTAATGCCTACAAAATAAAATAAAGATAAAACGGGGTATTTCTATCCCTTTAAGTTAGGCTGACAAGATCTCACCTTTAAACGGGGACACATAGGAAATAGCCATTTTGCAGTACTTCACTGAAATCAATGCAGCCCTGCAGTATGTATTTCTCCTATGTGTCCCAGGTTAAAGGTGAGGTCTGGTCAGCCGGCTTTAAGTGTCTCATACTCTGATCATATTAGCTGCTAAAGCTAATCTCTTTAAAACTGCTTGCATTTGATTATCACTGCGAGGTTTAACTCTTTGAAAGCTGCAGAGGTATCCAATACATTGTATTGCATTACAACGCTTTCGAGAGCCTTCAGACACTCAGACGGTTAAAGGCAGTTAAAGTCAGAAGAATAAAGAGACCAACTGAATAAACCATATCTACAGAAATTCAGAGAAGGGTGAAAAATATAAAAAAAAAATAATTGTACATGTTTATGGTTTGTGGGGTCACTTTGAAACTTTGAAGTGCCAGTAGTTCCTCAATACAGAAAAAAGATTTTAAAATCACCTAGGAGGCACTGCCCCTTTAAGAGCATTGTGCAGTCAATGTTCGTAAATTAAATATACAAAAATAAATATCACTCCTTTCTTAAGGGGACAATTTTTGAAATATTGTTTTAATTTGTTTGCGATTATTTTCATGGGTAAACAGTATGTTCACAATTAAGATAAATAGACCCAACCTTAATATCTTAACAATTAAGAAATTAACTTGGCAATTATGTCATGTTAAACAATGTTCTCTTAATTAGTTTTTGATTAACTTCCATATTCTGTATTTATGAAGAAAAGGATCCCAGACTTTATTCTGCTAACCCGTGAGAAAGAATGTACACAAATTCTCTAAAATAAAATATTAATGCACACCAACATGTTAAATAAAATGCTGATTTTCAGCCAGTGCCTCCAAAGTCACTGACACTTCTTAGCTGACATTACATGAGATCAGCAGAGCAATAGATCAGGGTCCCTCATTAGTACATATTTTGAGGATCTCCTGAATTATACACTTGCCAATATTGCTATAGATCCTTCAGAATCACTGATAGATTGATAGATTCACTCAAGTTCATATGAGAAGATCCTGAAAACCTTGTCATGTCGGGGGGGGGGCTCGAGGATAGGTTTGAGCGCAATAGACGTTTACATGGCATCAGCAAGGCAACACACTTATACAGAATAAGGTATCCTGGTATCTTTCTTTTAACCAGTTGATGACCAGAGGGGGTGTCAAGTATTGTGAAGCAATGCATTACACACCCCTCTGGTCCTCAAGGGGTTAAGAAAATTGCTGTGGTGAATACATTGAAGTTCATTTAGTAAGAAAACCTGGGACACTTTTGAGGAACAGAACTACTATGTACATACCTAGGAATTTTTTTGGTCTGGGCTCCCTGGAGGGGAGTCCTGTTGTGCTGCTGAGGGAAGAGAAATGATGTGATTTGTGTCATAAAAGAGCATGGCTTAATTGATAGTGGACTTGTAAAACATAAGAAAATAGGCAGAATAGACTGGGGGAGGAGTAAAGGGGGTGGGGAGTGGGAGGAACAGGGTGGGAAGAAGCAAGAGTTGGCAGATTTTAATCAGAAAAACCCCACATCCGGAGAATCAGCCTCTGCCCCGGAGACCTGGTAACACAGAGTCAAAACCAGAGTCTCCAGGTCAAAACCGGAGCATTCCCAGCTATGACTATGTATTAAGGCAGAAATAAAGGTTCCCCAAATTCCCTATGCCTTAAATCATGGGTGTCCAACATGCGGCCCGTGGGCCTAATTCAGACCAGTAGACCCTAGAATACGGCCCTCCTGAGATTTTTAACTAAAACTTTTTTACTTAAATAGGTTAGCCCACTTGTCCTTGTGGGATCTAGCCACCTGCCTGGCTCTGTGGTTATGTATCTCACAGTGCCCACATGTCCTAGTGGGATCGAACCGTCTGCCTGGCGCTGTGCTTACGTATGTCACAGTGCCCCCGTGTCCTAGTGGGATCGAACCGTCTGCCTGGCGCTGTGCTTCCGTATCTCACAGTGCCCACATGTCCTAGTGGGATCGAACCGTCTGCCTGGCGCTGTGCTTACGTATGTCACAGTGCCCCCGTGTCCTAGTGGGATCGAACCGTCTGCCTGGCGCTGTGCTTCCGTATCTCACAGTGCCCCCGTGTCCTAGTGGGATCGAACCGTCTGCCTGGCGCTGTGCTTCCGTATCTCACAGTGCCCACATGTCCTAGTGGGATCGAACCGTCTGCCTGGCTCTGTGTTTACGTATCTCACAGTGCCCACATGTCCTAGTGGGATCTAGCCATCTGCCTGGCTCTGTGCTTACGTATCTCACAGTGCCCCCGTGTCCTAGTGGGATCGAACTGTCTGCCTGGCTCTGTGCTTACGTATCTCACAGTGCCCACATGTCCTAGTGAGATAGAACCATCTGCCTGGATCTGTGCTTACATATCTCACAGTGCCCCCGTGTCCTAGTGGGATCGAACAGTCTGCCTGGCGCTGTGCTTATGTATCTCACAGTGCCCACATGTCCTAGTGGGATCTAGCCATCTGCCTGGCTCTGTGCTTACATATGTCACAGTGCCCCCATGTCCTAGTGGGATCGAACCGTCTGCCTGGCGCTGTGCTTACGTATCTCACAGTGCCCACGTGTCATAGTGGGATCGAACCGTCTGAATGACTCTGTGCTTATGTATCTCACAGTGCCCCCGTGTCCTAGTGGGATCGAACCGTCTGCCTGGCTCTGTGTTTACGTATCTCACAGTGCCCACATGTCCTAGTGGGATCGAACCGTCTGCCTGGCTCTGTGTTTACGTATCTCACAGTGCCCACATGTCCTAGTGGGATCTAGCCATCTGCCTGGCTCTGTGGTTATGTATCTCACAGTGCCCACATGTCCTAGTGGGATCGAACCGTCTGCCTGGCGCTGTGCTGGTGGGATCAAACCGTCTTCCTGGCGCTGTGCTTACGTATGTCACAGTGCCCCCGTGTCCTAGTGGGATCGAACCGTCTGCCTGGCGCTGTGCTTACGTATCTCACAGTGCCCCCGTGTCCTGGTGGGATCGAACAGTCTGCCTGGCGCTGTGCTTACGTATCTCAAAGTGCCCACGTGTCCTAGTGGGATCGAACCGTCTGCCTGGCTCTGTGCTTACGTATGTCACAGTGCCCCCGTGTCCTAGTGGGATTGAACCGTCTGCCTGGTGCTGTGCTTACGTATCTCACAGTGCCCCCGTGTCCTAGTGGGATCGAACCGTCTGCCTGGCTCTGTGCTTACATATCTCACAGTGCCCACGTGTCCTAGTGGGGTCGAACCGTCTGCCTGACGCTGTGCTTACGTATCTCACAGTGCCCCCGTGTCCTGGTGGGATCTAACCGTCTGCCTGTCGCTGTGCTTACGTATCTCACAGTGCCCCCGTGTCCTAGTGGGATCGAACCATCTGCCTGGCTCTGTGCTTACGTATCTCACAGTGCCCCCGTGTCCTAGTGGGATCGAACCGTCTGTCTGGCTCTGTGCTTACATATCTCACAGTGCCCCCGTGTGCTTCTGGGATCGAACCGTCTGAATGACTCTGTGCTTATGTATCTCACAGTGTCCCCGTGTCCTAGTGGGATCGAACCGTCTGCCTGGCTCTGAGCTTACGTATCTCACAGTGCCCACATGTCCTAGTGGGATCGAACCATCTGCCTGGCTCTGTGCTTACGTATCTCACAGTGCCCACGTGTCATAGTGGGATCGAACCATCTGCCTGGCTCTGTGGTTATGTATCTCACAGTCCTCCAGAGTAGATCAGTACATTAAATACCAGTATTCTCATTTAGTCAATCAGAAGCTAACAGGTGATAATGAGATAGTGTAATCACCAACAAAAAAATTAATGTGGCCCACTCAAGTGTGGATTTCTGATTATGTGGTCCACCAGTTAAAAAACTTTGACAACTGTCTTAAATGTTTTTTTACCCATTGAATGCTAGTGTGACTCCAATGCACTGCTCTCTAGCATTCAGTTGGTTAAAAGACCCCTTTAAGCCAAAGAAAATCTTATGTAATCCTTTTGGTGCAATTGGATTGCCCATGAATTGCTCCAGTTAGTTCCTCATTGCACACTAGCCTCATTAATTTATTAAACTTAAATTCAATAAGTTGAAACAATTTCTGTTTAACTGTTTGGATGTTAGATATATCACCAGTGCATTGCACGGAAATCCTCTCTGGAATTCTAAGGGTTAAATAAATCCACACCAGTCTATTGCAGTGTAATG
Organism: Rhinophrynus dorsalis; assembly: GCA_037306005.1. Classification (NCBI taxonomy): domain Eukaryota; kingdom Metazoa; phylum Chordata; class Amphibia; order Anura; family Rhinophrynidae; genus Rhinophrynus; species Rhinophrynus dorsalis. Next base: position 129,535,872 of record CM074726.1, on the reverse strand, counting down.
AAATGAAAAATTTTACTTATTGAAAGGGACATGTAAACAATGAGTATTAGTTCACAAGAAACATTTCATCCACTATGGAAAGCTGAGAACAACACCGGAAAAACAAAAATACTGGTAATTTTAAAGTTGTTATAAACCACCTTTTTGACTTAACATATTCTCAAGAGCATAATATGTAAACTCAAACTGCTTATACCTTTTTTTTATCTTCACTTAATTGTTTTTTAATGTTAAAGGAGCATTAACTTTTTTAATGAAAAAATATATATTATAGAGCTTTTCCTGTTGAGTAAAATAAGGGTACTCCCACTGCTGAGAGATGCATATTTCCAAAGTTATTACAATTTAAACCCATTTTTTTTACATTAGCAGTGACCTCTAAAGATCACTTCCTATTAGCTAGAGGTATCAGGGAGTAAACGCACAGTAAATTAAATTCCTGGTTACTTGAACTTTTATAACTTTTGAATAAAACAACTGACAGTGGTGGGAGTGCTCTTGTTTTACTCCGCAGGAAAAGTGTACTGCTCCTTTAAGGTCCCTGATTAGGCTGACCATATTTCCTTGAGACAAAAACGGGACGGATGTGGGACAGACTCCGATCGTAGTAACCTGCAAGCAGCAAGAACGCGTTTGCTCTGTCTCTTACTAGCGGTGTTTTCTCTCTCTCTCTGGCCAAAAAGCCTGCCCCTGAAGTAAATCGGAACTTCCTCTCTTCGTCACTTACACTAGTGGTTTTACTGTGTTTACTGGACGCGTTGATTACCATAGAGACTTAAGACTTGTCGTCATATCACTGTCTAAGAGACTCTATGGTAATTTACCATAGATTTGAGAGTCTTAGACGGTTCTGAGTCACTCGAGTCATAAGACTCTATGGTAATCAATGTGTACAGTAAAACCACAGTAAAACCACTAGTGTGACTAAAGGAAGTTCCGATTTACTTTATCTCATGAGAAATAAACAAGCCGCGTTCAGTTTTTTACAAAAATTAAAAACTACATATAAGTTTTATTTAAAAATGGGACAAAATTGGCATTTATATTAAAAAGAAGGGACGGTCTGGAAATATGAAAAAACAGTACTCTCCAGTTTAAAACTGTACATATGGCCACCCTATCCCTGACAGCGAGCTCCTAGATCTGTTTCCACAGTGCCTTCTGTCATCAGGGATACTGGTACAATATAACACTGTCTCTACAGCAGAACAGCCTGCTTCCAAACTACTAAATACATGATACAGAGCATTGACTGTTGCACGAGTAGTATAACATTGCATCACTATACACTCATTCACAGTCCCTGACAAAAAGCTCTCAGGGAACACAAATCCAGGGAGTTCACGCTCAGGGACATAAAAGTTTTTAAAAAATGGGTGAAGATAAAACAAGGATAGGCAAATTGACTTAAAGGGATAGTAATACTTAAGGTGATAGTAATGTTTCATAATAAAAGCAGCTCTAAATAATCATCATAGTATTTTGGCCATGGAGAGTGTTATTTCAGTTCTGTCAGAGTTGTAGTTTAGTAGTAATTCAATGACAAAGTATCCCCCTCCCGCCCCTTTTACTGATGTAACACTGCTCAGCCAGATCAGAAGGAAGGTGCCCAGGTAGATTGCAGAGAGGGACAATCTTCAATTAAGATAAGGGGAAAAACCTGAAAATGTTGTCAAGGGGGGCAGGGCTTTCATTGTTCTAATAGCAAGAAGATTGTCCCCTGCTGTTTTCTGTCTGGTCTATGGACTGCATTCCACATCTGAGAAGAGATGGCTTAAACTAGGTAAAAGGAAACTTTAAACCATAAAGGTTTGAGGGATAAGACTTATATCGTTCTTCATGTTTTTTTAATGCCTACAAAATAAAATAAAGATAAAACGAAGTATTACTATCCCTTGAAGTATTATAGTAAAATCCTATTAAAAATAAATGTATTGCCCCCAGTGTCATCTCTCAGACCTTTATGGTTTGAGAGATGATTGCTCCTAAAGTTGCCCTCTCCCTCCCCCTTCCCCAAAGTCAACGTTGTAACTGACTGAAGGGAAATCCGGTCATAGATCATCAGGCGGCTCTGCAGCAGAGCCGCGATCGCGTTAATAAAAAGAAAATCTTTCACTAAAACGGTCTTCTACATGTGCTTGCAAACCAAGCACACGTAGAAGACCATTTCAGTGAAAGTTTTCTTTTTTATTAACGCGATCGCGGCTCAGCTGCAGAGCTGCCTGAAAGTCGTACTTCCTTGCAGTCAGCTAGAACACTGACTTCGTGGAAGGGGGAGGGAGAGGGCAACTTTAGGAGCGATCATTTCTCAAACCATAAAGGTTTGAGAGATGACACTGGAGGCAATACATTTATTTTTAATAGGACTTTAATATAGGGATTAGTAATACTTAAGTATTACTATCCCTTTAATTTATTATGTACTTGCAGAATATGTGAAGTCAAAAAGAGTTTTGCTGTCACTTTAATAGAAAATAATTTAAATATTTAAATCATTCTTAATATCCAAATACTGAATCCAGGTAGGATAATGTAATCTAAAAGTCCTGTTTGCTGATCACAAAATAAGCTACAAAACATATATGATTAGCAAATACATTTTTCATGTACCAAAGAAAAGCACCCCCAATATATCAATCTCAATCTGAAAAACAACCATGACGGCTACTATAAAGGACAGTGCTGGACTCATAAAGCAATGATTGACAACCTGTGGCCCTCCAGCTTCGAGGACTACTATTTCCATAATTCCAGGCCAGCCACTGGTTGGTCAGGTATAGTGGGAATTGTAGTTCTCCACAGCTGAAGGGCCTAAGGTTGAACATCCCTGCAGTAATGAAACAAATTAATCCCGTAAATTGAACACATATATGTGTCTAGCTCTCACAACTCAAGATAGTCAATTTTAAAAAATGTTTATCATGATTTATAATTTATGATGTTGACCTGTGAGGGCTAGATATATATTGAGAGGAAATATCAAATACATCAGCACAATTCATTTTCTGAGTGTATATACATTAGCTTAAAAATTAGCTTACAAATCTTGTGGCTGTACCCAGGTTTGGATATGATCACTTTAGTACATCACCAAGTCTTTAATAAGAGCAATTTCCAAACTCCTCTTAAAGGCAGTATGTTCAAATGAAAATTGGAGAAGTTCTGGGGTAAATCATTTTCACTATAGGAAAGAACTAAAAATTCCTATTGATTTAAATTGTGAGTTTAATCCCTTGAATGCTAGAGAGGTCTCCAGCGCATTGCGAACATATGGCCAGATTTTCCCGTTAAGAAGGGATGAACTTGGCAAACGCATGCTGCATGGCTACATGAGAACCATTACAGCCCAGTCGTAATCACTGCAGACCTTCAGCATGCATTTTACATATGTCCCTTTTTAAAAGTTTCATTACATGCTCCCAATTTCTGTTGTACTTTTTATAATAAAGGGGAAGTAGCCACACCTGTAGAGAACTCATGTGCTGACGACCAGAGGATGTCAATGAAGCGGTTTATGTCATAAAGGAAGTTGAGCTTAATTGGTTGGGTAGGACTTAAGCATATTCGTGGGTGGAAAGTGGGCAGAACAGGGTGGAAGGAGGAGAAGTGGGAGGGAAGTGACAGGAACAGGGTGGGAAGGAGAAGTGGGCAGGAACAGGGTGGGAAGGAGGAGAAGTGGGTGGGGAGTGGGAGGAACAGGATGGGAAGGAGAAGAAACTCACCACCGCCGGAAAATCAGCCTTTATCCCGAGAGACCTGATAATTCATTTTGAAAATTTGAGTCTCTGGGGCAGATCCAGAGAGTTCTCAGTTATGGATCTAATATCTCCTAATAACAGCCTACCGCTTACCTTATTATTGCCAGAAAATCCTAATGACCCCTGTGAATTTTGCCCTTGTGCCTTTGTTCATGACATAACTTCTTCAGTCATTCCTCGATGCCATGCATGTGTCAGCAGACATGACAGTTACACACTGGATGATGTAACCCAAACTCATCTCTCATTGCATATGGTAACCTTTACCCTTTAATCCTTTGAGTGCCAGAGGGGTACGCAACGCATTGCTTTGCAATGCGTTGCGTACCCCTCTGACACTCAAAGGGTTAAGGACCAGTGGGGTGTGCAATGCATTTTGCATTTCATTATGCACCCTTCTGGTCTTAAAAGAGTTAAGTACGCTCATGCATTCTAGATATTCAAAGCGTCAATAAATAGTTATTAATATATGTGGCCGCAGTAGTAAAAAGTTGTTTTTATAGTAATATATATTATAAATTGCTCTCTTGGATATTGTTCCATTCTTACTTCTCTCCATATATAAATAATGATTTATTGGTGCTTCAGATATCAATTTTTTTTCCTATTTTTGAGCCCAAAGAGTATTTTTTGGGTTTTTTTATTTGTTATAGCTCCTTATTTCTATTATTTCTATCATAGTATAGCGCACTACTTCAAGGGGAGATCTTTCATTTTAGGTTCCTAAATTCAACAGTTGTCGTGTCCACATCTATGAACATGGCTTCCAAGAGTGGGGTTATCTGTTTAACAAAGGTATAAGGACAACAGTAATAGGGGCTATTAGTATTTTCTGGCTATAGAAAGTTAAAGGGATAGTAATGTTTCACAATAAAAGCAGCTCCAATTAATCTTCATAATATACCATAACAGACTAAGTACTGTGTCGCCTTTCCCATGCCTCTCCCATCTCCTGCCTCCTTTCCTAATAAACCATCTTAGAATGGTTCAGGTAGTTTTAGGTTATGGCACAGTTTTCTGGCATGCCATCTCTGTAGGCCAGGAAGTTATACCAGTAGAAAGTGCCATAAGAAGGCATCCAAGAACTAAAATACTAACAGTCAAGGAAAATTATTAGGAACATGAAGAATTAAGTGCTGGGAAGGAGGAGCCACAAGTCGGTTAGTTTAGTCAGGTTAGGTTGCATTTACCCTTTTGTTGCCTGTGGTGCAGCTGGTTTGTCTCAGAGTTGCTCCACTTTGACTCTTGTACATGTGGCCCCTTATGTGACCACACCCCACGTGGCATGATCACATGATTAATCCCCCAGACCCCTCCACTGTTACTAGGTATAGAAAATACCTTTATTTTTACACAAACATATGAAAGAAAAGAATATTTAAACCTAAAATGAAATTTGGCAGCATAATTATAAGTACCAAGTATTTCCACATAGCATCTGTAAAACATTTTTATTTTATATATATTTGCCTAAATTTTAATCCTAAACTTGCATTATAATGCATGTGTGTACTGTCCTATATAGACACCACTTGGTTAATTGTATTTGTTCTGTTTACTATGACCAACAAGAGCTAACACAGTTAATTTTAGTACCCATTATTACCATAAGACAATGCATTTACAGACATTACAACACTATCACTTTAGTGACACCTCTCAAGATTAGGGGTCAGGGAGCCCTAGATATGACAGGAATGGCTGCCCCCACATAGCATATGTTAGACTAGATTTTAGGTATCAGGAAACAGAGATTTTTTACAGATTCTAGAAAAAGTATGCAGCATTTAGGTGTATATAATAAGTTTTATGTATTTAAAGGAACATAAAGTATGCAGTATTTAGGTGTATAAAATATATATTTTTTTTTGCATTTAAAGGAACATAACCCATAAATGATGCAGTATTTAGGTGTATATAATATTTTTATGTATTTGTGTTTCTTTAAATAAAATGTCACTACAGTCATATGTATACAAATAAATAAGCTATGCAAACCTGTATACAAACTGAGCATTACAGCAGTATGCAAACTAATATATAAGCTACACACTCTAAACTAAGATTGTAAGTCTGATACAGAGGCTCTGAGATTGATGTACTAAAAAGAAAAAGAGTACTTCTGGTGTAAACAAATTGTACCACAGGGCTTATATCAAAAAATCCCCAGTGCATTTCCTCGAAAAGGCAGTGAAGGCCTCTGTGGCAATCAAGAGATTTTAAACCCCATTTAAATTTCTGGAAAGCTTGGAGAGTGTTTATTTGTCCCCTGTGGTGCAGTTAGTTTGGTCCAGAAAGACTTCAGTTCTTTTTAATACATCAGCCTCAATAGAACTGTGCAGCCACGCCCAGAATTTGGTGTAGTGGGTATGGCAGCACAGCTGAGGTACTCTCACAATCAAGCTCTCTTGGGAGACACCTACACTGCCTAATAGGAGATTGTAGGGAGAGGAGAAATGTTACACCCCAAAAAGAGAAAACTGCAAAAATAAAAAAAAAAAGTATCTCGAGAAAAGTGCAGTTTTTTCACTTTTTTTCCACAGCAACCCCCACTCTCTGAGCTGGTAGCCATAAAAGCACACATAAAGGAAAAAAAGGAGAACACTCCTCTATATATATAAAATAAAGATATTTGCTATAATATGTAAAATAATAAACAACAAATAAAGTGAATATCCAACGAAAACTCCAAAATAAAAAATGTTCAAAACTTTAAAAAATACCATAAATTAATTTAAGTGCTTAAAATCATTTTTGGTCATGGTTTTTTTTTGGACATTTATCACTGATAGATATAGAATCACTTACTGGACCCCAGTCCTCCAGCTGCTACCAGACTACAGCTGTCATCTATGGATGATGGGGAATGATGGGAGTTGTGGTCTGGAAACAACTGGAGAGTCCCTTCTTGCCCATCATCCCAGCCCTGTCCAGTGGTAGGTTAGAATCACACATACTGACTACCCAGTCTTGTCCCACTGTACTGGTAGCCACAGAACCACACACTGACGTCCCAGTCTTGTCCACTTCACTTGCAGCAAGAGAACCACAAATACTGGCCTCCCAGGAGTCCCAGCTTTGTCCCACTGCACTGGTAGCCAGTGAACCTAAAAGACGTGTAATTCTGGTGCAAACCAGCTGCACCATATAGGAGAAATACACATTTCCAATTATTTAAAAGTAAGTTTTAGCTCCATGAATGCTAGAGAAGAATCTGTTGCATTGTAAAGCAATGTGTTGATGCCCTTTCTAGCATTTGATAAGTTAAAAAGCTCCATTTAAAAAAATGACACTTTGGGTAATTTTTATTCCCCCCATGGTGCAGTTTGTTAACTCCAGAATTACATGTAAACTTTTTTTATGAAAACCTATATGTTATAGAACTGTTCCTGCTGAGTAAAACAAGGATACTACCACTGCCGTCAGTTGTTTTATTCAAAAGTTATAACAGTTCAAATAAACAGTAAGTGAATTTAATGTGTTTACTTCCTGAAAGTTGTAACTAATAGGAATTGACACATCTGTTTCTATCACATTCTGTGGAGAAATATTTGTCATTGACTTCCCTCTCAAATACAATGTAACAGAATAACTAATTGCAATTTGATAGCTAGATGGCACTGTTATTGTTAAAAAAAAAACAACACAGGTTTAAACTGTAATAACTGTGGAAATATGCACCTCTCAGCAGTGAGAGCACCCTTGTTTTACTCAGCAGGAAATGTATGTATATATATATATGTGTGTGTGTGTGTGTTTTCATAACAAAAGTTTACTGCTCCTTTAAGCAGAAGTGAGGCTCAATCAATTTTACTCGCTCACTTCTTCTCAGACAGGGAAATCCTCAAGTCCTGACCTGTTGGTGTCAATTGCAGGAGACAATAACTTGAGCTACATGAGGCAGCTGCCTATTCATTCACATAGCTATTAACCCTTTGAGTGCCAGAGGGGTACACAAAGCAAGTAATGTGCATACCTGGGAACTTTTTCTTCTGGCCTCTCCGGAGGGGGAGGCCTGTGGTGCCAGTGAGGGTGACAAATGATGCAGTTTGCATCAAAAGGGGTGGGTCTTAATCGTGACTGGGGTGGGCTTCAGAAACATGTTAAAAATTATAGGCAATAGGCTGGGGAAGGAGTAGAAGTTGGCGGGGAGTGGGTGGAACTGACAGGGAAGAGCACCAATGGGCAGAGTTTCTTAAGAAAGTGCCCACACCCTGGAGAATCAGACTCTGCCCCACCCGGTAATGCAGAGTCAAAACTGGAGTCTCCGGGGCATATCCGGAGACTTCCCAGCTATGGCAATGTGTTGTGTACCCCCCAGCACTCAAAGGGTTAAACATCTGAGGACCAAAGGAGTGTGCAAGGCATTTTTTCTCTATGTGTTTCCCCACTAGACACCAAGGAGTTAAATGAATGTTATTTAATGGTAGCTTTTCTATTAATCCTTTGAGTAGGCTGACCAGACCTCCCCTTTAACTAGGGACACATAGGAAATAGGCATATTTCAGGACTGCACTGAAATCAAATCAGCTCTGCAGTATGAAATTTTCATATGTGTTCCCGGTTAAAGGTGGGGTCTGGTCACCCTACCTTTGAGTGCCAGAGTGGTAAACAATGCATTGCTTTACAATGCTTTGCATACTGCTATGGCACTCAAAGGGTTAATAGCATATATTCATATTTTTTTACCTGACAACTTTATTTTTTCTTTAATTTTATGCACTTCCTTCTGCTTTCAGTGATGTGAACACCCTCAACCTCCAATCACTAAAATGAGTCTGTGACTCAGGTGTATCTGCAAAGGCTCCTAAATGCTCAATTTCTGTTCTCTGTTTAGTTGATCAGCGAGTTCACGTGAACAGAGAGTGAGACAGATATACAGGGGGAGATTTATAAAAATGGAGTTACCATGTAAATTGTCTTTAACCCCTTAACGACCCTTGACGGTCATAGTACGTCAAGGGTTGATCTGACTGAACGACCCATGACATACTATGACCGTCATGGAGTTCCATGCTCCGTGGTCCTTAATTCACGGCGCCAATCGGCCGGTCGTTACGGGGTTAAAGTGGAGTTAAAATGAATTTCGTTATTTATAAACTGTTTTATGTCAGTTTTCTTGCATGTAACTCCAGCTAGTAGAGGTTTAGGAAAATTGGCATTAGGGAGAAGGAAAATATTGGCGCAGTGAATTTATAAAGAATTGTCGCAGTTTGCAATTGATTTGCAACAATATTAAGGCTAGAATTTTAACACTATGTGTAGGTTGTTCTTATGCTTTCCAGGCGTTAAAATATTCATAGTAACGCCATATTTATAAAAACTAATTTAAAACATTTATAAATCAGACCTGTCGTTATCTGCACTTGCCATGCTTTAAGGACAGTTCTTAAAACTGTAAGAACGTTTTTTATAAATCTCCCTCCATGTTCTTAGTACTCTTGGTGGCTATAGTTGAGTTGCAGGCTGTTCCTACAGATTGCATGTAAACACTGCTTCCAGCTCTAAAAGTGGACAAATAAAAAGAACTGGCATAGCTAATTCAATGAAAGTACACATAATGAAAACTAGAAAAATAATCAAGTAAAGTAATTTAATACATGCTACTTGAATGAAGAAAAGTGAAAACACTGATGTTATTTTTTTTAACCTTTGAACGCCAGGTTGGCATCCAAAGCAATTTGCTGCAACCCGTTAAATATCTCTTGGGCACAAAAAGGGTTAAGACTTGCAAAAATGCCTATGTCGATCAAGTATCACCATTCATGGACCAACTTTCTGTTGATCCAGAAGTAGGGAAAGCCAACCCAAATGAAGACATTTCCAATTCTGCCTTAACCTTTTGAGTGGTGAAGGAGTATATACCCTCTCTGGCACTCAAAGGGTTAAATCTTCATCATAATATATGTGTTAATTATTATTAATGTTACAACTGGTCGCAACTGCCAAATTATTACAGGGGTAGCCTTTGTCCACGTAAAATAAAGGCCACTGTGAATTAACCCAAGTGAAACACAGAAACATAGAATTTGACAACAGATAAGAACAATTCGGCCCATCTAGTCTGCCCATTTTCCTACAGTAAAAACCTCAAACCTAATTTGGTCCTTGGTCTTCTCTTATGTTCAGGGCAGACTTATCCCTGTCCCATACATGCTTAAATTTTATCACTGTATTAACATCTACCACTTCTGCTGGTAGGCTATTCCACTTATCTACTACCCTCGCAGTAAAATAAAACGTTCTTATATTACGTCTAAACCTGTGTCCTTCTAGTTTTAGACTATGGCCTCTTGTCCTAACATTGTTACTCCTTTGAAATGTACTTACTTCCTGCACTTTGTTGAATCCCTTAATGTATTTGAATGTTTCTATCATATCCCCTCTCTCTCGTCTCTCCTCCAAGTAATACATGTTCAGATACTTTAGTCTATCCTAATATTTCTCCAAATGTAATCTTCAGTCCTGCCAGAATTGATTCATAGAGGCCATTAAGATTAAGGTAGGTGGGAATTTATAATAAGGTGACAGAAGGCCTTATGTATGAAACCAAAAAGGGGCAATTCTGGGGCAAACCAACCACACTGTAGGGGAAAAATATAAATCCCCCAATCGTATATTGATTTAAATTATCCTTTTTAACACCTTTAATTCTAGAGAAGTCTTTAACATGCTGCAAAGTCCAATTTTAATCAAAGGGAATATTTATTTGTCCCTTAAAGTGCATTTGCTTTGTTCCAAAATTGACCCACTTTGCCTTATACATAAGATAGCCAGGGCTCCTTAAATTAAGTTTACATGGAAAAATGAACTCATTTTATAGCAAGCAAAAAGGTACAATACTGCAATTTTACAAAAAAACAACAGAATCATAGGGCTGAAATGAACATTCCACAGATTCCCATTGATTTTAATGGGATTTCTACCCCCCTAAATAATAGCGAGGTCACCAATGCATTGAGAAGCATTCAAGAGTGTTAGAGTCCCAATTAAATCAGTGTGAATGGTCATATCCCCCTATTCTGTGGTTGGTTTTGCTCCAAAATAGCTCCTCTTTAGCTTAATCAATAAGGCCCAATATGTTAAAATATGTGACCTGTATCAAGGAATACCTGACAAAGCTGAATTTATTTATACACTCACAGGAGAGCAAAGCAGGTTATCTTACAGACAGTGCTGGACACTTCTGTGTCTCTCTCTGTGCAGTTATATGATTTCCCTTTTGTGGAACAGTTACTGAGATTTTCAGAGAGAAAGGAAATTATTAGGCATTCTAGTGGGGGTTTCCAACAAAAACTAAGATAGAGGTCAATGAATAAGTATGTGCAGGCTGAAACTGAAATCCTCTGGGGGTGACTGTAGGCTAATTAATAATTAATGCCAGAGACATGGTGTTTGAAATGCAGATGTGATAACTGGGGGCCTGGCAGAGCGCTTCAGAGGAAGCAGATTTGGATGCAGCAGGGAATAGGCCCTCCCTTGCCGGCTGGCTCTGAAAGCAGACCTGGGTGCAAAGCGAGGCCTATGGTTTAGATTATATTCCCCTCAGCTCTTAATTACCTGAACTTACTTTGAAGTTCTTCTCTTTTTATCAATGCATGAAAAGAGATTGGTTCAGCCAAGGGACTTGGAGAAATGATCAAATGCATGGGAGGGGAACAGCAAAAGATATATATATATATATATATATATATATATATATATATATATATATATATATATATATATATATATATATATATATATATATATATATATATATATATATATATTATACTGCTAGACAGGTATTGAGATATATATAGAGAGAGAGTGAGGTCCATTTTGTGTGTGTGTCCAGTATAATATGGATGAACACTGTAAGATAGATGGGTGATGCATGGATAGACAGACGAACAGACAGACATATAACGTTAGTCCCCAATTTTTTCAACTGACAAATGCTTACAGCATATGAAGAGAGTTTTCGAGAGCACATTAACGTTGGAGTGCCCTCTGCCATCCTCCATTGACAACATTTACGTCTATTTTAACCCTTTGAGTGTCAGAGGGGTAGGAATGCATTGCAATGCATTCCGTGCCCCTCTGACACTCAGAGGGTTAACCATTTGAGTGAGGCCGTTATTGCAGACTCATCTGGCTCTCAGCTGGTTAATCTGTCCCTCAAGTTAGGTTGGGTAAAAATGGGTGGATTTGCCCAATACAAACAATCTGCTTTTTACTGTTTAAGGCGAAAGGGTTGTGTACGTGAGAGCGATGTGGTGACATTTTGACGCAAACCAAATGCACCATGGGGAACAAATGACAATTCTCAAACTGCCTTATCTTTTATTTAAATTGGTCCTTTAACCATTTGAATGCTAATGAAGTATCCAGTTCATGGCTTCAGAATATGTTGGAGTACTATCTATCACTCAATGTTCTAAAAACCCCATTAATAGTGAAGTTGGTTCACCCCAGAATTGCACCACGTCTTTAGTACATAAGCCGCAAGTCGTCCAGTATGTGTCTAAGAAAGGTTATTTGGGGGAAACAAGCAGGGGCTGTGTTATTCAGAATACCACCTTTCCACACTGACCAATATATATCTTCTTCACCCCCTCCCCACACTGACCAATACATCTGCACCACTTGACAGGGTGATGAAATGGAACAGCAAAATCACTCCACTCCTACCCCCAAGACACAAACACACATCGTGTTTTCCTTGGTAAATATACAATGCACAGCCACTACACTAAAATCTAAATACAGCTGGGAGCAGAGGTGACCCCTACCAGCCTGTGCCCGTTATTACATCCTACTGCCTCATTCTGGGACCTGGGCACTTCAGTATCACCCAAAATGCACGCCATAAAAGTTACCATTTCATCAAAACGTATCCAGAATTCACAGTCTTATATATTCCATGGTACACACGTGCGTGTGTGTGTGTGTGTGTGTGTGGTGTGTGTGTGTGTGTGTGTGTGTGTCAATGCATGCATATGTAGGTGTGCATCTGTCTACACAAGTGTGTGTCTGTGTGTGTCTGTGTGTGTCTGTGTGTGTGTGTGACAGTGCATGCATGCCTGTAAGTGTGTATCTGTCTACACAAGAGAGAGAGCCATAAACCACTTTACAATGAATGAGTTGCTGCTTTCTACACTATATATACCTGTCTAAAGCACAGAGGTTTAAGGTGACACTCGCCGGGATAAAGAGGTGCACTTCTGGACTAAACCAACCGTACCGCCGGGTAGAAAGAACATATCCTCAAATTCCATTGATTCAGAGGGGCCTTTTACCCCTTTGCATATTAAGGGGGTGTCCTTTTCAGCATTCGGGGGTATGTGTACCATTTAAATCTGTATGAGATTGTGGAATTTCAGTCCCCTGTGGTACATTTGATTTGCACCTCTTCAGCAGTTTAGCTGACTGAATTGTGTATATATATGTGCTTCTGCACTTCCATACATGTATATATAGGGGGAGGTAGTCGCTATACATTAGTGGTATTAGAGGGAAAACAATTTGCAAACAGATTAATATGCACAGCTAAGTGGGTTATTCCTCCTGTACCTATTTGTGTATATCACCTCCCCAAAACATAATGTTTTCTACTTGGTAATCAAACAATTTCATAGTTGGGAAAATGTAACTCACATCGCGAAAGATTATTGTTTTATTTGATTATATGTTTTTCTTAATTCAGATTTGCACATAGATGACTATTTGTAATCCTCTAGAACTCCTTGGTACTTATTGCTAGCAAATAGAAGATATACTAGAGAATGGGTGTAATATTTAAATATGTACTGACCCTGAATATATATATATATATATATATATATATATATATATATATATATATATATAATGACAATAGTTGCTGCCGATTATATAATCTTAACCCTTTCAGTGCAACGCATTGCAAAGCAATGCGTTGCGTGCCCCTCTGGGACTGAAAGGGTTACAGAAATTGTTTAATTGAAACTTAATTCTCTATTTATAACAGCAGCATACTAATGAAAGTAAACAGAGGACGGAGCTAAACGTTCTCTATAATAATAATATTAATGATAATGATGAAGCAGGGATACTGTCAGTGAGAAATGTCACTGTAATAGAATATTTCATTAGAATGTAAGTACAGTGCGTTTGTTATACAACTTGTACCGTTAATAGACGTTTGAACAGATCCTCCAGGTAATTCCAATCAGATGGCTTCATTGGTGATAAGTGAAAATCAAACAAGCAACTCGGTACAGGTGGCTGGGAATTAGGGAACTGGGTAAAGGGTGGGGGGGTTCTACTGTTAACCCAGTTTGTAACCTGAAAATACACAACCAGGTTTCATTTCCGTGAATTGTACTGTTAACCCTTTAAGTGGCAGAGGGACGCACATATATTTAAAAGGCAAAGAGTTCATCTATACCCCAAGCCATATTTTACTGTATAGGATTTGCTATCCTAACAGATAAAAGCTCCCATTGTATTGATGGTAAAAGTTGCATTACATTAACTAAATTTACCTCTCGATTGTCAGAGCATTGAGCACACTTCACTGGCAATCGTAATATTAAATCGATTACACACATACATACATACACGCATTCATACACACATACGTACATACATACATACATATGTACACACGCATACAGACACATGCACACACATAGATATACATACACACAGAGAAACAGGCATATATACACATATATACAGTTATACTCATACAGACACTCCTACATACACACACACAGGCACACATGTTTAATTACACCTACATGCATACTTACATACATATATGCGTGTATACACACACCACAAAACACACACACACATCCACATACACACAAGCACACACACACATACAACACACACACAACATAAGTACATAGACACACACACTTTGTATCGTTTTTTGCAGAATAGAATCACCAGCATACTGTATATTGTATTAGTATTCAGTGTATTTGTATCAATAAACTCCATATAGTGAATTCCTTAGGGCAAATGTATAATACAAAAGTGTAACAAATCTGGGGCAAACCAAATTAACCAAAATTACAATTCCCATTGGTTTAAATGAGGGGGGGTTAAGCTCTTGAAAGCTCTATGAGAATGTGTAACCGATCCCTATTGTGTAGTTGATTTGCCCCGGAATTGCTCCACTCTCCTTTATTCATATACCCACCTGAGTGTGCCTTTTGTCACTATATTAAACATAACATAGTAGCATTATAGTCTCAGGAATTTGATTATTCAAACGGCGAGAAGATGCCTAAAGTATAATACATAATTTATTGTTTTTATTTAACAGTTCCAGAGTGTGGAGTATTTACACTGATTTATAAAAATAATAAAAACCTTTATGGTGTGTTTCTAAAAAGAAAAAAAAAGGACAGGACAGATCTGCAATGTCATGTTTTATCAAACGAGAAATGCTTAACCCCTTGAGAACCAAAGCAATGCGTTGCAAACCCCTCTGATCTTCGGTGCGTTAATGGGGTTCACTTTGGGAAAAAGTGTAAATATTTGAGTTTTTCATATATATATATATATATATATATATATATATATATATATATATATATGTATAAGGGATATATATACATATATGTATATCCCTTAACCTTTTCAGTGCCAGAGGGTACGCAACGCATTGCAAAGCACACAAACGGTTAACGAGTTAGAAAGGTGTGTGACGCATTGGTTCGTCACTCGTTGCGCACTTCTTGATCCATAAATGGTTAAGACATTATTTATGCAGAATATGTTGGTTTTTGTGATTATGATTATGATCCCTAAAATATATTGATGCGTTTGTCCCCTCCTTAAAGTCCTTAAAATGTTAGAAGAGCCCTTAAAATTCCAGATCATAGGTGATACAATAGATTGAGAAACTGTAATGTAACTTTATATTGCCTCCTAAAAAATGTATTTAAAAATGTATTTAAAAAAATCGCATAAAAAAGTTTTTAAGACAAAAGTGTACGTTTTAAAGGCTGAATGGGATTTACACAGGTTTAAAGAATAGGAAAGTTTTAACCCTTTGAGTGCCAGAGGGGTACGCAACGCATTGCTTTGCAATGCGTTGCGTACCCTCTGGCATTCAAAGGGTTAATGATAGTTGTATTAATGCGGTAAATAAAGAGTTACAGCACCAATGTATTTATTTCAACCCTCTGAGTGGAAGAGGGACACGCAACGCAGCCACATGATTAAAGGCTCCCAAAATTCTGCAAAAAAAAGTTTCTTAAAGAAATCACTAAGAAAGTTTATAAAGAATGAACATGTAGAGACGCATCAAATGTTATACAAAATGATGCTAAAAGCGATGATGTTAAAAAGATGAGACAGAAATGAATTAAAATAATTATGTAGTTGCATTAATCCTTTAATGACTCTCTGGTCCTTTAAAAGTTAAATGGCAAATGTCAATGTTTTTATTAACCTAAAAAAACAACTGATTCATATTCAAAAAGAAAAGTCTTTAATAATGTTAAGGACCGGGGTGGTATTTTATACAGAGTGTTAAATATAACAGGTTGCATTTTGGAAAAAAACGGAATAATAAAGAATTAAAGAATAATATATTCATATGAAATGCAATTAAACTTTTTACTGTCCCTTTAAATGAAAGCTTTACTTGAAGTGGAACTAACACTTTAGAATGATTTGGCTGATGTTGAAAAAACTTTAAATATCCCCTATACTTGTTAGTCATTCTTAATTTAAAACTATATTTGTTAGTATATGCAAATCAGGCGGTACTGTCAGGCACAGCCTGTTTTGCAGGGTACTAACATTCCATTCTCCATCCCAACTGTACTTCCTACAAGGAATTACTAGCTACTGCGCATAAACTGACAAATAAGGCAAAACATATCATAAACTGTAGATTTAAATAAAGGATTGCTAACTTAAATATAGGTGTTTTGATAAGCCCTTTCAAAATCACCAAAGTCATTATGAAGTGTTAGTTCCACTTTAAAACGCTTCTTGTTTTTAAAAATGGAATCAGACTCCACTCCGGGTGATCGCAGATCAAACGCACAGATGAAACAGAGAACGTATCAAAATAAAAGTACAATTACAATTCATTTCATATACACCATTTATTAACCTTATGAATGCCAGGGGACCGTGGAACACATGCAAAGCAATTGCACATACTTCTGGTACTTAAAAAGGGTTAACCCTCTGAGTGCCAGAGAGGTACTACCTCGCTGGCACTCAAAGGGTTAAATAAGATAATAAATTGTCCCTTTATTTTATACAACTAAATATGTCTCTTTATATCACAGGTGTTAAACGGACATTATCGCCCAAGAGTGAAAAAGTCCCATCCCCTTCTTGAATATCATATACTCCTAGCATTTGAAAAAAAAATCATAATTATATAAAACCTAAAATATATTATATACCTTCACTCTCTATTCACTCGGAGGCAGCTGTGCACGACAGTCTGAGCCCTCTTTTTAGACGAGACATAAGTGCAATGTAAGACATGATTTATGTAAATACATATATACCAGAGTGTATGTGAACTGAACTGGACGGGTTCTAATTGAATAACAATTATCACTATTTATAGTACTGTCAGTTTTTAACAGTCCTGATAAAATGGCCCAAAGTAGCAACTTTTACCTTTTAGTTTGAAAAATGTTACAAATGCCTCATGGAAGAAAACATTTTGATGTGATTTATGTAATATTGTAACTGGATGAGTCCTTTTTGATGTTTTGGAAATAACGTCCCTTTAATCTGCTACTTGACCCTCCTTTAGAAAAAGATACACAAACACACACACAAACTTAAAGAGACACAAACATGCAAACATACAAACACACACAGACATAGACATATACACATACATACATACATACAGACACACACATGCAGACAAACACAGCACACATGCATATATACACCCACACACAAATATACATACGAATATATACATATATAGGCATACACACACAAACATACACACATACAGCCACACAAAAGTTTGAACTTGAGGAACTTGTGTCTTTTTTCAACTTAATTTGCTATTTACTATGAAACATGCAGACACATACACAGACACAGTCTCTCACACACAGACACTCATACAAATCTGTAGACACATACACAGGACCATACACACACTAGCCCTGTACTTCTTACAAATAATTAAATACCAAATCATATTCACATAGGAATTGAGATGCAGTTCAAAATTGCTGAACTCCAGTTTCCATCATCCTCAGCAGGTTAAGTGAGGATGAAGGATTGGTGGTCCAACAATAGTTGGAGAGTTGAGAGTTACTGAACCAACTCTTCATGAGTCTCAGAAAGAAATCTACTAATCAATCTACAGTTAAAATAATTTCCTGCCAGAAGCCAGTGAAAGAAGAGTTAATGAGTAACCTTAGTTTGCATGTGTCTGCAGTGGAGATTTTGTGATTATATGATTATCATGTTTGCTTACTTTGAACTCTGCAAGGTAGTCTAGTTGGCATATTTATGTTTATAGGTAATATACTTACAGTGATAGGACTCTAAACTCAGTTATAGTGTGATAAGGCCAGATTAGTGGTAACTCTGTATATTGTGTAATCATGATGTAAAGAAAGATTAGTGATGGGTCTGTATACTGTGTGGTTATGGGATACAGCAGGATTTGTGGTAGGTCTGTATACTGTGTACTGGGCTAAGGCAGGGTTATTGATAGGTCTGTATACTGTGTGCTTATGGGAAATGACAGAGGTAGGTCTATATATACTATGTAATAATTGGGTAAAATAGGATTAAATATAGGTCTGTATAATGTGTGATTATGGAGTACGGACCAGATTAATGTTAGGTGTGTGTATACTGTGTGATTATGGGATACAGCAGCATTTGGAGTAGGTCTGTAAACTGTATACTAGGCTAAGACAGGGTTAGTGGTAGGTCTGTATACTGTGTACTGGGCTAAGGCAGGGTTAGTGGTAGGACTGTGTACTGTGGTAAGGCAGGGTTAGTGGTAGGACTGTATACTTTGTACTGGGGTAAGGCAGGGTTAGTGGTAGGACTGTATACTTTGTACTGGGCTAAGGCAGGGTCAGTGTTAGGACTGTGTACTGGGCTAAGGCAGGGTTAGTGGTAGATCTGCATACTGTGTACTGGGGGTAAGGCAGGGTTAGTGGTAGGTCTGTATACTGTGTACTGGGGTAAGGCAGGGTTAGTGGTAGGTCTGTATACTGTGTACTGGGCTAAGGCAGGGTTAGTGGTAGATCTGCATACTGTGTACTGGGGGTAAGGCAGAGTTAGTGGTAGGTCTGTATACTGTGTACTGGGCTAAGGCAGGGTTAGTGGTAGGCCTGTATACTGTGTACTGGGGGTAAGGCAGGGTTAGTGGTAGGCCTGTATACTGTGTACTGGGGGTAAGGCAGGGTTAGTGGTAGGTCTGTATACTGTGTACTGGGCTAAGGCAGGGTTAGTGGTAGATCTGCATACTGTGTACTGGGCTAAGGCAGGGTTAGTGGTAGGCCTGCATACTGTGTGCTGGGGGTAAGGCAGGGTTAGTGTTAGGTCTGTATACTTTGTACTGGGGTAAGGCAGGGTTAGTGTTAGGTCTGTATACTGTGTACTGGGCTAAGGCAGGGTTAGTGGTAGGCCTGTATACTGTGTACTGGGGGTAAGGCAGGGTTAGTGGTAGGCCTGTATACTGTGTACTGGGGGTAAGGCAGGGTTAGTGGTAGGTCTGTATACTGTGTACTGGGCTAAGGCAGGGTTAGTGGTAGATCTGCATACTGTGTACTGGGCTAAGGCAGGGTTAGTGGTAGGCCTGCATACTGTGTGCTGGGGGTAAGGCAGGGTTAGTGTTAGGTCTGTATACTTTGTACTGGGGTAAGGCAGGGTTAGTGTTAGGTCTGTATACTGTGTACTGGGCTAAGGCAGGGTTAGTGGTAGGCCTGTATACTGTGTACTGGGGTAAGGCAGGGTTAGTGTTAGGTCTGTATACTGTGTACTGGGCTAAGGCAAGGTTAGTGGTAGGACTGTATACTGTGTACTGGGGGAAAGGCAGGGTTAGTGTTAGGTCTGTATACTTTGTACTGGGGTAAGGCAGGGTTAGTGTTAGGTCTGTATACTGTGTACTGGGCTAAGGCAGGGTTAGTGGTAGGTCTGTGTACTGTGTTATTACTGTGAGAGACAGAGGTAGTAGTAAGTCTGTACACTGTGTGGTTATAGGGTAAATAGGATGAGTGTAGTACTGTATACTGTGTGACTATAGGGAAAGACAGTGGAAGGTCTGTATACTTCGTGATTACAGGGTAAGGCAGGATTAGTGGGAGATCTGCACAACATGTGATTATGGAGTAAGGCAGGATTAGGGGTAGGTCTGCATACTGTGTGATAATTGGGTAAAATAGGAGTAACTCTAGGTCTGTATAATGTGTAATTATGGAGTAGGGTCCAGATTAGTGGTAGGCATGTATACTGTATGATTATGGGGTACAGAAGGATATGTGGTAGGTCTGTGTACCGTGCGATTATGGGGTACAGCAGGTTTAGTGTCAGGTCTGTATACTTTGTGATTATGGGATAAGGCAGGATTAGTCATAGTTATGTAGGCTGTGTGATTATGGGGTAAGGAAATAATATCGGCAGGTCTATATACGGAGGGATTATGTGTAAGGAAGGAATAGTGGAAGGTCTGTATACTGAGTGATTATGGGTAAGGCAGGAATAGTGCAAGGTCTGTATACTGTGTGATTATGAGGGAGGGGGAAATAGTAGTAGGTCGGTACACTGTGTAATTAAAGGGTAGATTAGGATTACTGGTTACTCTGTATACTGTGTGATTAGGGGGATTAGGAGGGAAGACCGTATTAATGGTACATCTGTATACTGTGATATTATGGGGAAGGCAGGGAAAGTGGTAGGTCTGTGTCCTGTGAGATTGTGGATTAAGGCAGATTATTGGTAAACTAGTGTAAAAGCCCGTGTACATGGGCAAAGATCCGGGTAATGTAACCCTCTGAGTGCCAGAGGGGTAAGCAACACATTGCTTTGCAAGGCTCCAGCCATGCAGTCTTGCGTCGCCTCACTCACACAATGCACTCATGCACGGTAGAGACTGCCCGAACCGGTCAGTCTCTACTGCGCATGACTGCATCGTGACAAACATCCTAGCGAGTTATTATATAGGAGATCTGTATAATGAGTTATTATGGGATAAGGCAACATTAGTGGTAGATCTGTGTGTGTGTAATTATGGAATAAAATAGGATTAGTGGGAGATCTCATACTGTGAGGTTATGGGGAAGGTAGGATTATTGGTTGGTCAGTATACTGTGCTAGGGAGAACGGCTGGAATAGTGGTAGTTCTGGATATTGTGAAACATTTTTCAACAGTAACAGAATTTTTCCTTTATTGAAAGAGGATATTTTGCTTATATAATAATGGTAGGTTTGTGGGTTAAAATTAGTGATAACACTTTATACTTTTTGGATGATAAGAGAGGAGTAATGGTAGGTCTGCGTGTGATTATAGGACAGCAGAATTAGAGGCAGGTGTGTATACAATGATTATGGGGGAAGACAGGACTAGTGGTAAATCTGTACACTGTGGGATTACAGAGTAAGATTAGCGGTAGCACTATATATTGATTGAATGTGGTGTAACCAGGATTGTTGGTAGGTATTTATACAGAGTAATGTTATAAGGAAGGATAAATAGCAGGTCTGTATACAGTTTGGTTATGGGGTAAGGCAGGATCAGTGATAAATATTTATACTATGAGATTGTGAAGTAAAGCAGGATTAATGACAGGTCTGTATAATACATTTTATAGGATACGGCAGGTAGGTCTGTATATTGTGCAGTTATAGAATAAAACAGGATTAGCAGAAGGTCTGTATTCAGTGTGATTATGTGGTAAAGTAGGATTATTGGTAGGTCACTATAATGTGCCTGGGAGTAAGGCTGGAATAGTGGTATCTCTATATATTATGATAACTTTTTCGTTTGGTAACAGAATTTACCCTTTATTGAAGGAGGATATTTTGCCTATATATTATAATGGTAGGTTTGTGGGATAAGTGAGGAGTAGAGGTATGTCTTTATACTTTGTGATTATAGGACACAGCAAGATTAGTGGCAGGTCTGTATACAATGAATATGGGGGGTTATATATGTATGTATATATATATATATATATATATATATATATATATATACACACACAATAAATCCAGTTGGGGCACTCACTGAAAAATAGTCACTTTCCTGGGTGCCAATCAGTTGAAGAGACTGTATATTACCAATGTTTGTTGACAAAGACCCAAGCAAGGGCTGAAACGTTGGTAATAAAGGATCACTCATTTTGATCTTCTTTCAAGTCCTGTGAGTGCTGTCATTTCTTCAGATCTATTATATTTGAACGAATATGAATGTGTTTATTTATATAGCTTCACAAGTGCAGGCAACGCTTTATATTATCTATCTATCTATCTATCTATCTATCTATCTATCTATCTATCGATAGACACACTAATTGGAAAGTAGTTTTTCTTCTATATCATTCTTAAATCTTGTATAACAAAGTACACGTATGAGCTCACTCCAGCAGGTGAATTTTAACAAGCTCACCAATTCACCCCTATTTTGTAGCAGCCATTTGTGATAACTGTATGTGTGTGTGTGTCCTTTGGTGTGTTTATACTAACTGACCACAAAAGTGTATCTGCAAGATGTAACCTTGAATATGCCTAGTAATGGACATATCTTTAAATGTGTAGGTTCTCTTTAGTAATTCCAAGCACGTTAAAGGAACACTAACAGCTGAAAATGAAATTGGGTTATAACTCAAAATATCATGTACTTCCAGCCAGCATCTGTCAAATGCAGTTATTTATATTAGATCCCTGAAATCGAGTCATAAACTTACATTTTAATGTATATGTAGACTAGACATCATTTGGTTAATTGTGAGGAGCTCACACTGCATTAGCACCCACTCCACTCCTATCCAGTAAGGTAGGTATATTATCTCACCCCATTGATTCTCAGTGTTAGTGCTCAGGACATACCACACTGCATGTTTTCAAGACCTCCTTGCTTGATCCCCGGTGGATAATCAGTAGCTTAGTGACTGTGATTAATCCACTTGTGCTTAATCGGGAATATCCAGAATACCTAACCAGTTGGTGTGCCAGGAGGACTGGCGTTGATAATCACTGTCTCAACCTATTAACATACAGTAGAATACCATCACTTCTAAGGCACCTTATCACTATAGCTATGGTAATAGGAACCATGGCACCCCGAAAAAAAGCAGGAATGGAAACCCCCACAGATCATTTGTAAGGTTTGATTTAGTGTGTATAATCCCAGACCAGTTTTAGGTGTCTTAGTGTTCCTTCGATGATCCCCTGACATACGTTTGAATGCCAGAGTAAGTGTTCAACGCATTGCTTTGTAATGTGTTGCACCAATACATGGCACTCAAAGGGTTAATTTACAGGAATAACTAAATAAGGTTAAACAATACAAAGTCCCCATACATTCCTAGCAAAGAGATCACTCAGTCTTTATATACACGTGTTATGAAAAACAAATGTTAACTGTAAAGGACTTTATTGGATTCTGGAGCTGAACTTTAGGATCCTAAATGGTCAGAAATGTAGAGGGGTTGCAGTGTGTGATATCGGGGTGTAATGAGATGAGTAGGATATTGAGGAGGGGGTGACGCGAAGCTGAGAGGGTCAGAGAAGAAAC
Organism: Rhinophrynus dorsalis; assembly: GCA_037306005.1. Lineage (NCBI taxonomy): Eukaryota > Metazoa > Chordata > Amphibia > Anura > Rhinophrynidae > Rhinophrynus > Rhinophrynus dorsalis. The sequence goes on along the minus strand of CM074726.1, from coordinate 129,512,376 downwards.
AAGGAGGAGAGAGAGGTCACACGAGACGTGCATTGCTTCTGATTAACCAGGGGAAACTCATTTGTCATCTTCTAACTAGGAACACATTGCTGGACATGTAGTAAACACAACAAATGCTTTCTTATTAACTAATTTCCCCAGAACAACTCTCTCTGTTATTTATTTGCTTTCAATCAAATCCTTAGCTAGAACGGATTTCAAACTGTAGCATTATTCACTGTGTAAATATATCCAAATGTATCGGTGTTAATACATCCCATATAAGTGTGTCTCTATAACAGAGCCAATGGAAGTGCATTGTGATTAATATTTTCATTTTACATCTCTATTTGTGAAATGGTGGTGTATAACACAATTAGCATTAAATTGCAAATAATATATTTATTAAGGTTGTATAAGACTTTTATGGTAACACATATTTCTATAAATTACTTCTTATAGTCACTACTTTCATTTCAAGCCAATTTAGGTGAACTGTAAGTTTAACGTGTCTCCAATTTTGGTTTAGAAAAAAGTCAACTCCTCAACAAGTCTGTATTAATAATAATATAAGTATTGCTTGTGATCCTCCTGTTCTACACATCTGATTGTACTATTTAATACCACTGTATGTCTATTCCCCAATTGTACAGCGCTGCGGAATTAGTTGGCGCTATATAAATAAAGAATAATAATAATAATAATAATAATAAATACACAGTAATTGTTATAAATGTCAGGGTGCGCTTGTGCTTCGCACACACTAATTGATATAGTAATGGGTTATGCTATTTTCTGCTCCACATTGTTTGGGGAGATCTCACTAACAGTGAATATGAAATACAGTGGTGGGCAAAGTGCGGCTCTGCAGTTGCTGCTAGACCACAAATCCCATCATTCTCTGCCAGTCATTGGCTGACTGGAAATGATGGAAGTTGTAGTCTGGCAGCAGCTGGGAGGCCTCTTGATGCTAGTCCCTAGATTAGAAGTAAATGTGTGCAGATGTATGCAGAGCAATTCTGGAGCAAAGCAACTGCATCACAGGAGACAAAAACTTAACCACTTCCCTTTGTTTTAAATGTGGCTCTTAACTTTTTAAGTGCTGAAGAGAACTCTCTGGTATTAAATTAGTTAAAAGACCAGTTTCAATGAGTCGGATAGCTCTGTGGTATCCAATTGGTTAACGCTCCATTTCCCTAAATTAACATAGATCTCTTGCATTTCTTGACACTCAAATGGTTTTATATAATGTGCTGGCACTCGAACAGTTAAACACACACACACACACACACACACACACACACACACACACACACACACACACACACACACACACACACACACACACACACACACACACACACACACACACACACACACACACACACACACACACACACACACACACACACACACACACACACACACACACACACACACACATATTGCCTATGCTGTTTCCAGTTGTATGACAGTGTGGATGGATAGATAGATAGATAGATAGATAGATAGATAGATAGATAGATAGATAGATAGATAGATAGATAGATAGATAAAGATAGATAGATAGATAGATAGATAGATAGATAGATAGATAGATAGATAGATAGATATGGTTTGCTGCACCATACATATCAAACATAAAAATTACATTGATTTTAACAGGCGCTGTTGTAGTCCTTCCAGCTTTCGTTACAGCTGTCCTTAACCCTTTGAGTGCCAAAGAGGTACGCAATGCATTGCATTGCCCCCCTTCCCGATCAAAACTCCTAATTGAGAGTAAAGCTTATATATAAAGAGAAACTGGACTAGCTAATCGACACAGTAAATATGATACAATAAAAATAATTTAGGGAAAAGCAGATACACCCTAGGAGAAGTCTGAAATCCCGAAATTATCAATTTATTCAAACTGAGTTTTTAGCAATGCGTTGGAGACCTTTAGCTCTCAAGGGGTTAAAATCCAATTCCACTCAATAGGAATTTTTATTTGCAGTTGGTTTTCTCAAGAATTGTTTCAATCCTCTTCGTACATCATCCTTTAGTGACTAGACCTCCTCATTAATATTTTTTTCTAATCAGTTTTCCTAGCAGTGAAAGAGTTAAAAGAGGGAGGCCTACGAATAACAGATGAGCCATGAAGCCCCGCAATTTTTCTACTTACACTTTTAACGCTTTCGCTGCTAGCTTATTCACCTTAAAGGGAACACTAATTATAATATTATACTGCAGGCCGGCATATTGATCGGTAAAACCCTACAACATGTGTATTTCATAACCGACCTGCATTAAAGCGTAAGTCTAATGACTGTATTATATGGAATCAGGTTGGAGAATGGATGTCTTATTTCAGAGCAGGGCAGTCCTAATGTCCCCCAACCCACTGCATTAATTATTTCCTAATTAATGCTAATTCTGCTCACCTAGTGACCCTCCAATCTCCCTAGTTAGTGTAAGAATTCACTCCTTAACCCTTTAAGTTTCAGAGGGGTACAGTACGCATTACAAACCAATGCGTTGCGTACCCCTCTGGCACTCAAAGTGTTAACCTTAGTGACTATGGGGCTATACGCATAATGAAAGAGGAGCAATTTAATAAAAAAATCATTTTAATGCAATTGGGATTTATAACCCTTTTAAAGCTAGATGGGTTAAAAGGTGAATTTTTATCCCATGCGTTAGAGACCTCACTAGCAAGCATTGGCTTACGAACCCCTTTTAACCTATTGAGTGCTGAGGAAGTCCGCATTGAGTTGCAGACCTCTCTAGTATTTAATGGGTTAAACCAATGGGGGTTTGTTTTTTTTGTACCCAGTAGAGTAGCTGATTTACCCAAGTAATGCTCCTCTTGTACTTGGACGAATTGCAATGAACTGAGCCCTTGTAGAATTCAAGGGGTTAAAAAGCCGATTTTAAGTAATATGCGTCTGGGGAATATTTAAGCAAGTCTGTGGTCACCTCTCTAGCAAATCAAGTTGTTCAAAACCACTTTTAACCCCTTGAAAGAGAGAAAGATCGCAGCAATACGTTGGGGATCTCCCGCAGTCAATGTGTTAATCCTTTGAGTGCCAGAGGTGTACGCGTTCCAGGCACTCAAAGGATTAACAGTTTGAGTGCCAGAGGGATTTTTTTATTTTATATTTCCTATGGAGCAGTTGGTTTGCCGCTGAACTGATCCTCTTGTGCTTGTGCATGAGCCGCTGTATGTGCATTTTAGAAGAAATGGTTCTATTGGACGTAGCAGGGATAATTTATAGAGGGATTTCCATATAAGAATCCCCTTTCCCAGTAGAGGAAGGATTGAGGAGCTGCACTAGAAGGAATCTGCTCTGAGCCTCTGCAGTTCTGACAGCAGTCGTTCCACCCCACTAGCTGCAATATCTCCAGCTCATTGTATCAGGGAACAGACCTGCAGTCAGGCTTCACATGGAACTGGTATTGTGCTGTTCCCCAATGTTCTGAGTGTGCACTTGTTCCCACCAAAGCCAGCCCCTTGTGCCCTGCTTCCAAGTGAACTTGTGCTGGAGGTGAAGGTCTCTCTATAGATGTCACGACACTGAGTGACATGAGTGACAGCTCTTTGCAAGCAATTGCATGCTGTATTAAACAATAATACACAATCACTCCCCAGCCCTGCTTTGCTGGGTTTCATTGGGGAGGGGAAGCAAAGTTTATCAATAAACAAAAAAATAACCAGTAATCTTAAAAAAAATAGAGTGATAAAAAGGGAAAAATAGAAAAAAAAGAAAGAAAGAAAGAAAGAAAGAAAGAAAGAAAGAAAGACACACGTACAGATAGACGCACACACAGATACAAAAGCTTACACAAACACACAGAGACACACACATATACACACACACAGATACAAAAGCTTACACAAACACACAGAGGCACACACATATATACACACATACATACAGTTACACTGATACATAAACACAAACACATAAGCACACACATACATACAGATACGCAGATACATACACACACACACACACACACACACACACACACACACACACATACACAGACATAAATACAAACACACACACATAAAAACACACATATACACCCATACACACACACACACACACACACATACACACACCCATACACACACATATACACAGACACACACACCCATACACACACACATATACACACACACAAACATACACACACACACACAGACACACACACACACACACACACACATATATACACACACACACACACACCCATACACACACACCCATACATACACACACACATACACACACATACACAGACACATACACCCACACACACATACATAGAAACGCACCTAGACACGCACAGACACACACACACCCATACAGGCACACACACACACGCACACACACATATACAAACATCCACACACACACCCATACACACACACATATACACATACACACACACATACACACACACATATACACACACATAGACACACACACACACACACATATGAATAGACATATAATGTGTATGTTGCTATTTAGACCATAATTGGCATTTTCTGAAATACTTAGGACTTTATCCATCTAGATAAATATGTGATAATATTTACCAATCCAACTGCACCATAACGTTACCATGAACAGTATGCACTACCCAACCGATTTAAATGGGGCTTTAACCACTTGAATGCTTGCGATGTCCCCAGTGCTTCTCAACCGGAATGTTTTATTTTCTCCAAATAGCGCAATTACTTTGCTTCAGAGTTCTTCCAGACTCCTTATGAATATAAGACCCTTGGCTATTTATTGTTTTTTTAATGTATTTTAGCTTGTATATCATTATTATTATTACTATTATTATTATTATTATTATTATTATTATTATGACCCAAGGCAATAAATGTTTAAACAACAAACTGAATTGTTTGTAAAAGTATTTATTTGTTTTTTGTTTTGCAATTCATTATTTTTAGTAACCCTTTAAGGATCAGAGAGGTGTGCAACTCATTACTTGTTAATGCGCTGCACAAGCCCCTGACCCTTAAAGGGTTAAGTGACACAAAGAAATACACTCGTCCTTTTATGCATTTTAAAGCCTCAAATCCGTCCCATCATGCTGTATCCATGCTAATCACTGGTGTGTTTATTACATAATAATATAATAAACTAATGATACATATTTCCGAAATCCAATGATTTAGTATGATGATTGAGAAAGTTCTAGGGAAAAGTTACTGAAAATGAAATAAAAGTAAATGTACGATGTTTTTTGCAACAGTATCTGTAGTGCGAGTCCTTTCTCCCGTGTCCAGACGGGGTCGTCTATTGAAAAAGGCTTCTTTTATTCTGTGCAGGGCAGGGGATTTGTGGCCATGGTCCCCCCTTTATTCCTCTCGCTATGGAAACCCAGATCATGGGGAGAAATATGTGAGGCTGAATAAAGGAAATCAGCAGAAAGAACCGCTTGAAAACCGCATCTGTTACACTTGGGAAGTTAGACTGACAGGACATAGCTACAGAAACCTCTCCTCGGATTACTAGGGCTGCAAAAACGGGGAGAGACTCACAGGCACACAGAGAAATGGGGAGAGCCTCAAACACAGCAAGAAAGGGGGAGCCTCAAACACAACAAGAAAGGGGAGCCTCAAACACAGCAAGAAAGGGGAAGCCTCAAACACAGAGCAAGGACTGGGGAGAGACTCACAGACACACAGATAAATGGGGAGAGCCTCAAACACAGCAATAAAGGGGAGCCTCAAACACAGCAAGAAAGGGGGAGCCTCAGACATAACAAGAAAAGGGAAGCCTCAAACACAGCAAGAAAGGGGGGGCTTCAAACACAACAAGAAAAGGGAAGCCTCAAACACAGAGCAATGACTGGAGAGAGACTCACAGACACACAGAGAAATGGGGAGAGCCTCAAACACGGCAATAAAGGGGGGGGGACTCCAACACAGCAAGAAAGGGGGGAGCCTCAGACACAACAATAAAGGGGGAGCATCAAATACAACAAGAAAAGGGGAGCCTCAAATAAAGAGCAAGGGCTGGGTAGAAACTCACAGGCACACAGAGAAATGGAGAGAGCCTCAAACACAGCAATAAAGAGGAAGCCCCAAACACAGAACAAGAAAAGGGAGCCTCAAATGCAGAGCAAGAAGTGGGGAGAGACTCACAGGCACACAGAGAAATGGGGAGAGCCTCAAACACAGCAAGAAAGGGAAGCTTCAAACACAGCAAGAAAGGGGGAGCCTCAGACACAACACAAAAAGGGAAGCCTCAAACACAGCAAGAAAGGGGGAGCCTCAAACACAACAAGAAAAGGGAAGCCTCAAACACAGCAAGAAAGGGGGAGCCTCAAACACAGCAAGAAAGGGGGAGCCTCAAACACAACAAGAAAGGGGAAGCCTCAAACACAGAGCAAGGACTGGGGAGAGACTCACAGACACACAGAGAAATGGGGAGAGCCTCAAACATGGCAATAAGGGCGGGGGGCTCCAACACAGCAAGAAAGGGGGAGCCTCAGACACAACAATAAAGGGGGAGCATCAAACACAACAAGAAAAGGGAAGTTTCAAATATAGAGCAAGGGCTGGGTAGAAACTCACAGGCACACAGAGAAATGGAGAGAGCCTCAAACACAGCAATAAAGAGGGAGCCCCAAACACAGAGCAAGAAAGGGGAGCCTCAAATTCAGCGCAAGAAGTGGGGAGAGACTCACAGGCACACAGAGAAATGGAGAGAGCCTCAAACACAGCAAGAAAGGGGAGCCTCAAACACAGAGCAAGGACTGGGGATAGATTCACAAACACACAGATAAATGGAGAGAGCCTTAACACATCAAGAAAGGGAGCGCACCAATCACAGCAAGAAACAGGGGGTGCTCAGATGCACACACAGAAATGGGGAAAGCTTCAAAGACAGCAAGAAATGGGAGCCTCAAACACAGTGCAAGAAAAGGGGAGCCTCAAACATAGAGCAAGAATCAGGAAGGGGGGTCCTCAGATGCAGACACATAAATGGGGAGAGATTCAAACACAGAGCAAGGATTGGGGGGCCTTAAATATTCTGTGTCACATGTACATAGGGAGATGGGGTGAGTCTCAAGCGTAGGGCAGGGTAGGGGGAGCCTCAAACACAGCTCAAGAAATGGGGGTGCTCAGATTCAGACAGAATTGGGGAGAGCCTCAAACACTTAACAAGGACTGGGGGCCTTAAACGTTGTGTGTCATGTGTACATAGAGAGTTGGGGTGAATCTCAAGTGGGGGTGCTCAGATGAAAACAAAAATGGGGAGAGTTTCAAACACAGAGCAAGACTGAGCATTCAAACACAGTGCAAGAAATGGGGGGAGATTCACACGCACTAACGGAATTGGGGAGAGCCTCAAACATAGAGCTGGGAAGTGAGAGCCTCAAACACAGACCAAGAAAAGGGGAGTTCTCAGATACACACACAGAAATGGGCAGAGTTTCAAACACAAAGCAAAGAGGAGGGCGGCTCAGAGAGTCACATGCACATAGTGAATTTAGGAGATTACAAACAGAGCAAAGAAGAAGGGAACTTCAAGCCTCAAACACAAGCAAAAATAGGCAGGGACACACATGGAGAACAGGGACATGTAGAAATCCTCAAATACAGCAAACAGAGGTGTTACTACAGGGAGCGCAGTTGTGATGGGGCTCAGCATCTAATGGGGGGCATTGCCCTAGGGCTCAATATGTTCTAGTTCTGCTCCCATGAGAACATTTTCTGTTAGGGGGAAAATAAGTTTGCACCAAAGCCCTCCATTGACTAGTTATGCTACCGACAGCAAAAATGGGAAGAATCTCAACCCCAGAAAATGGAAAGGGGAGACAGACTCATGTGCCCACATGGAAATGCACAGAGACTTAAATTCACAAGAAAGGAGAAGAGATAGAAATGGGGAGAGCCACAAACATAGACATTAGGGGATTTTTTAATTTGACCCATAGAGAACATTTTTCAAATTCTTTTGGGTACAAAAGACTCTCAACCTACAACACACAGTCACAAAAGGAAATCACTAAATTCACATAACTCAAATTCACTGGAAGAAATGAAGAGAGCCTCAAATACATGGCCTTAAACTCATGGCCTCAAATTCACAGCCTTAAAGTTCATAGCCTCATATATACAACCATAATCTCACAGCCTTAAAAACCCATTGCCTCAAATACACGACCATATACTCACAGCTTTAAACTCACAATCCCAAATGCACAGCCTTAAACCCACAATCCCAAATACACAGCCCTAAACTCACAATACCAAAAACACAGCCTTAAACCCACAGTGTTAAACTCATATCCTTAAAATTCATAGCCTCATATACACAGCCTTAAACTCACAATCTCAAATGCACAGCCTTAAACTCACTCCCTTAAACTCATAGGGAATTATACACTAAGGCATGATAAAATGTGGATAAAGCAGTGATGACTTCTCCAGTTACATCACTTCCACAGTTCTTATGTTATTCTATGGAGCCAAATAGATTTTTCCAACTTTGTCAGAAGCCGTCATGCACAGTTGAGACGGCTTTATGCGCTGCAGTCATGAGCAGTACATCTGATACAGAGTGGGGCACTTTGAATTCAGACCAGAGACCTCTCTGCACACCTTGGTGCGCAGAGAGGACTACGGGCTGAATTTGAAGCACATCGCTCCGTATCAGCCGCAGAGTGGGCAGTCTGTACTGTGCATGTACTGTGCATGACTACAGCAGTACACGGGCTTTAAAACTAGTAGACTATATAGAATAACGTAGGAACTGGAGAAATGATATCACTGGATATCTACTATATCAGCTCTTTATCACTCCTTAGTGCATAACCCCCATAGCCTCAAATACACAGCCTTAAACTCACACTGTCAAAGTTACCAAGAAGAATTGGAGCAATTCTAGGTTTAATTACTGTAACAGCACCATAGGGAAAAATAAATATTTCCAATGATTTAAATGAGGGGTTTAAGCCACCGAATATAGCGTTCCCCAACACACTGAATGTTGGGTATTTTTATTTTTCCTTTATGGTGCAGTTAGTTTGTGTCACAATTACTCCAGGTATATAAGCTTTAAAGCAGACAACTTCTACTACACATCCTTAACCCTTAACCTGATGCATTGGATACCTCTCTGGTACTCAAAGGGTTAAATGCAGAGCTCCAAACACACAGCCTCAAACATACAGCCACTGCCTCTCAGCCCCTGTTGCACAGCATCTTACACACAGTCACTGTCTATCAGCCTGTTTTGCATAGCATCTAATGTACAGCCACTGCCTCTCATCCTCTGTTGACAGCATCTAAAGTACAGCCATTGCCTCTAGGCCTCTGTTGCACAGCAACTAAAGTACAGCCACTACCTCTCAGCCTCAGTTGCACAGTTTCTAAGGTACAGCCACTGCCTCTCAGACTCTGTTACGCATCATCTAATGTTCAGCCACTGCCTCTCAGCTTCATTTACACAGCATCTAAGGTACAGCCACTGCCTCTCAGCCTCTGTTGCACAGCATCTAAGGTACAGCCACTGCCTCTCAGCCTCTTTTGCACAGCATCTAAGGTACAGCCACTGCCTCTCAGCCTCTGTTGCACAGCATCTAAGGTACAGCCACTGCCTCTCAGCCTCAGTTGCACAGCATCTAAGATACAGCCACTTCCTCTCAGCCTCTGTTGCACAGCATGTAAGGTACAGCCACTGCCTCTTAGCCTCTGTTGCACAGCATCTAAAGTACAGCCACTGCCTCTCAGCCTCTGTTGCACAGCATCTAAGATACAGCCACTTCCTCTCAGCCTCTGTTGCACAGCATCTAAGATACAGCCACTTCCTCTTAGCCTCTGTTGCACAGCATCTAAAGTACAGCCACTGCCTCTCAGGCTCTGTTGCAAGCATCAGATTCAAAGCAATTCATCAACAGTTGGAGGTCCAGCAATTGATTAAACCTGTCCTACAGTAATATAATGTAATAGTACTGACTTAAAAACATAGTCTTAAATCCTACAAAAATAAAATGGGGCAATCCCAGCTTCAAACATATTCAAATGCATAACATCTACCTCCAACTCACCTACTCAAATCCTACAGCAAGAAGTCAGAAGAGTTACTCAGATCACATCATCAGATACACACCTGCAAACTCACTGCCTCAGACATCACAACCTAATATAAATATCTTCAACCCCTACAATGAGAAATGAGGAAATTGCAGTTGCAAATATACCCACATAAACACATTGTCACAGATCCTACCTACAGCAATAAACTGTGAGAGCAGCAATCACCACAGCCTCAATCAGAAAGTCACAAACATGCACAGCCTCAAATACAAACTGAGAGTGGAACGCTGTACATCTTTTAACCCTTTGCGTGCCAGAGGGGTACACAACGCATTGCACAGCAATACATTGTGCACCCCTCTGGCATTCAAAGGGTTAAAGGAACACTAGCACCAGCAGCTGAAATAGTTTGCTATAAACTTAAATATCATGTATTTTAACCCTTTGAGTGCCTGAGGGGTATACTACGATTGCTTACAGACACAAACAGCACAGCCTCAAACTAAACAATAAGATATTGCTACAGCCACAAACATCACAGTCCAGAGAATACAGACATAAACATCATGGCTTCAGTTTGAACAAGCATTGGATAAATCAAGTCACACTAGAACCTGGAGCATACAGCCATAAAATAGACAGGCTCAAACCGAACAGCAAGAACTGGGTAAAGCCACAAACAAAACAACCTGGAGCATACAGCCATAAACAGCACAGCCTCAAGTCAGCCAGCAAGTGCTGGGTAGAACCACAAACATCACAGCCTGTGTCATATAAACACAATCATTACAGCCTGTGTATACTACTACAGTTTCAAATATTGCATCCTGGAGCATACAGCCATAAAAAGCACAGCCTGGGAAATACACCCTGATAGCATTCAGCCACAAATTTCATATCCTCAAGTATAACAGCAAGAGCTGGATACAGCCACAAATGCATCTAATAACCATAAATGTTACAGCCTGAAATGTTAGGGCCTTAACTGTTATTGAAGTAAAAGGAAAGGCGACAAACATCACAACAAGTCACATGATGTGCAGAAGACTGAATTTTCTCTTCACGTGAATTTCTTTTTTTTGCGGATATTACCATGCAGAGAAAAAAGCAAGTGAAGCTTTCATATGAAAAGTTATATCAACACCCACATGCATACATAATCACACATATGCACGTGTGTGCACTCACACTCAGTCAGTTCATTCCGTCTTGTAGAAGAGGTCAGTGGAAATGGCCTTCTCATGGGAATTCCCACCTGAGGCAGAAGAACCTGTTTTCTACTAAATATCTTCCCAAAGGGGAAACCTCCACACATTCATAAATACAGACTCTAAATTCTTCACAATTAGATGAGGGGGAATTATGAAACCAGTTTCAAGAAAATGGCCTAAAATGTCCAGATCCACAAATCTTGCTGCATGAAAATTAGAAAACCAAAAAAAAAACAGGCAGCTTAACCCTTTGAGTGCTGGAGAGGTATGCAACTCATTGCAAAGCAATGCATTGCGTACCACTCTGGTACTCAAAGGGTTAAAAAACAAAAGAAAAGAAAGAAATCTAAAAGGAGGCATAAATATTAAAACATCAAATTCTGCTGCAGAAGATCTACATCAGGTATGAGTATTATGAGGCCCGTCAGCTGCTGCCAGACTACAAATTCCATTATCCCCTTCCAGCCAGGATGATGGGAGTTGTAATCTGGAGGCAGCTGGAAGGCCTTATATTGCCCACCCTTGATCTACAGCCACAAGACCTACAGACTCTAAAATAGAGACTTTGATTCTAAAGCAAGAATCTGGGTCACACATAACAGTATATATAACACACATAACCTCAAAGATACAGCTTGAAATCCTACATCAGGAAATGGAAACACCAACAACACACATCCTCAATGATACAACATCAAATCTTACAACGAGGGAAGGCAACCTTTGGACCTTTATCTGTTGCACTCTACATATTCCATAATCCCCAACAAGCCAATTAGAGCTGTAGTCCCCAACATCAGAAGGTCCAAAGTTTGACTACACCAGTCATACAGCGAGAAAAAGAGAGACTAACAAACACACAGCCACAAGCCCTACTACAAAAATGCAGAGATAATGACAGGTATGACATCTGTTAACTATGCAAGTAAAGGCAAAACCACATGACAGCATCGCTCAAAACACACAACATTAAAATCTACATCAGAAATGGGAGATTCACAAACATCACATATTCAAACATACATTCCCAAACAGTACAGCAAACTTGAGTGTATCAGTCACAGGCTTCTCAGCCTAACTCCTTACACTAAATGCAATAAGAATACATAGATAATAGTCTCAAACACAGACAGATTATTTTGTAGCAGTCAGAATCACAAGCATCCCCGTTTTAAACATTCAGCTACAAATTGTATAGCAAATGATAGTGACAGAAATCAGATGAAACAGCAAAAAAACAATAATAATCAAAAATAGACAGAACCCTACAATAAACAATAGTTACAAACACATACACTATGAATCCCACCACAAGAAATATTCAGAAGCACATAGACTGAGACCCTTCAGCAAAAAAAACTCACCTGCACATAGACTGAGAGACCACAGCAAGAAAAACTCACCTGCACATAGACTGAGAGACCACAGCAAGAAAAAGTCACCTGCACATAGACTGAGACACACTACAGCAAGAAAAAGTCACCTGCACATAGACTGAGAGACCACAGCAAGAAAAAGTCACCTGCACATAGACTGAGACACACTACAGCAAGAAAAACTCACCTGCACATAGACTGAGAGACCACACCAAGAAAAAGTCACCTGCACATAAACTGAGATATTACAGCAAGAAAAAGTCACCTGCACATAGACTGAGAGACCACACCAAGAAAAAGTCACCTGCACATAAACTGAGATATTACAGCAAGAAAAAGTCACCTGCACATAGACTGAGACACACTACAGCAAGAAAAAGTCACCTGTACATAGACTGAGACACACTACAGCAAGAAAAACTCACCTGCACATAGACTGAGAGACCACACCAAGAAAAAGACACCTGCACATAGACGGAGACACACTACAGCAAGAAAAACTCACCTGCACATAGACTGAGAGACCACAGCAAGAAAAAGACACCTGCACATAGACTGAGACACACTACAGCAAGAAAAAGTCACCTGCACATAGACTGAGACACACTACAGCAAGAAAAAGACACCTGCACATAGACTGAGAGACCACACCAAGAAAAAGACACCTGCACATAGACGGAGACACACTACAGCAAGAAAAACTCACCTGCACATAGACTGAGAGACCACAGCAAGAAAAAGACACCTGCACATAGACTGAGACACACTACAGCAAGAAAAAGTCACCTGCACATAGACTGAGAGACCACAGCAAGAAAAAGACACCTGCACATAGACTGAGACACACTACAGCAAGAAAAACTCACCTGCACATAGACTGAGAGACCACAGCAAGAAAAAGTCACCTGCACATAAACTGAGATATTACAGCAAGAAAAACTCACCTGCACATAGACTGAGACACACTACAGCAAGAAAAACTCACCTGCACATAGACTGAGAGACCACAGCAAGAAAAAGACACCTGCACATAGACTGAGACACACTACAGCAAGAAAAAGTCACCTGCACATAGACTGAGAGACCACAGCAAGAAAAAGACACCTGCACATAGACTGAGACACACTACAGCAAGAAAAAGTCACCTGCACATAGACTGAGAGACCACAGCAAGAAAAAGACACCTGCACATAGACTGAGACACACTACAGCAAGAAAAAGTCACCTGCACATAAACTGAGATATTACAGCAAGAAAAAGTCACCTGCACATAGACTGAGACACACTACAGCAAGAAATGCTGGCACTAAGACCCTATAACACAAAATACCTACAAGCACATAGACTGAGATCCTACAAGAAATGAACACAACTATAAATATTGAGAACCTACAGCAATAAATACTAAAACTGCACACAGCTCAAGACCCTATATCAAGAAATAATCTCAATCACAAGTAAGTAGTACTACAGAGCCACAAGCACACAGGCTGTTATCCTATAATTAGTAATACAGAGACCTACGCATAAAGGCTGTTATCCTACAGTAAGTAATACAAGGTTACAAGCATACACAGGCTGTTATCCTACAGTGAGTAACACAGAGCCACATGTTCACAGGTTATTATACTACAGTATGAAATAGAGTCACATGCAGGTTGTTATCCTACAGTAAGTAACACAGAGCCACAAGAAGAAAAGCAGTTATTCCGTAGAAATAATGTACACAGGCTCTCATTCTATAATAGGTAATAGAGGATCACAGGCACACATGTGCACAATTTGTTATCATACAGTAAGTAATACAGAGTCCCAAGCACAAAGCTGTTATCCTGCAGGTTGTACCTCAAAGTAACAAGCACACTGGCTGTTATCGTACAGTAAGAAATACAGAGCCACATGCACACAGGTTGTTATGCTACATTAAGTAATATAGAGTCACATGCACACAAGCTGTTATCCTACAGTAAGTAAAGCAAAGTCGCCAACACACAGGCTGTTATTGTACAGTAAGTAATACAGAGCTACAAGCACACAGGCTGTAATCTTACAGTATGTAATGCAGTGTCAAACGTGCAAGGCTGTTGTTATCCTACAATAAGGAATACAGAGCCACATGCACATTGGCTGTTATCCAATAGTAAGTAATATAGATCAATAAGCACAAAAGCATTTATCCTGCAGTAATACAGTCACATGCACACAGGCTGTCATCATATAATATGAAATAGAGAATAACTAGCACACAGGTTGTTATCCTACAGTAAGTTATGCAGTGTCACACGTGCAAGGCTGTTGTTATCCTACAATAAGGAATACAGAGCCACATGCACACTGGCTGTTATCCAGTAGTAAGTAATATAGATCAACAAGCACACAATTGCTTATCCTGCAGTAATACAGAGTCACATGCACACAGGCTGTCATCCTATAATAGGAAATAGAGAGTAACTAGCACACAGGTTGTTATCCTACAGTAAGTAATACAGAGTCACCAGCACACAGGCTGTTATTGTACAGTAAGTAATTCAGAGCCACAAGCGCAAAGGCTGTTATCCTACAGAATGTAATACAGAGTCACATGCGCACAGGCTGTTGTTATCCTACAATGAGGAATGCAGGGCCACGTGTACACTGGTTGTTATCCTGCAGTAAGTAATACAGAGCCACAGGCACACAAGCGGTAATAAAAAGCCTAAAGCATACAGGCTTTTATCCTACTGAAAGCAATAGAGAGACACAAGCATTTGGATTCTTATCCTACAGTAAGTAATACAGTCGCATGTACAAGGGCTGTTATCCTATAGTAAACAATACAGAGTAACAATAACAAAGAGTCACAAGCACACAGGTTATTATCCTACAGTAAGCAATACAGAGCTACAAGCAGCAGGCTGTTATCATACAGTAAGCAATATAAAGCAACAAGCACAAAGGGTACTATTCTGCTGTAAGTAATACAAAGTCAGCAACACAAAGGCTGTTTTGGTACTGTAAGTTGTACAGGATCACAAGCACACAGGTTGTTATTCTACAGTAAGCAATGCAGAACCACAAGCACACAGGTTGTTATTCTACAGTAAGCAATCCAGAACCACAAGCACGCAGGTTTTTATCCTACAATAAGTAATACAGAGCCACAAGCACATGAGTTGTTATTCTACAGTAAGTAATACAGAGCCACAAGCACATGGGTTGTTATTCTACAGTAAGTAAAACAGAGTAACATGTACACAGGCAGTAATCCTACAGTAAGCAATGGAGAGTAACAAGAACACATGCTGTTGATTAAAAGCACACAGTCTGTTATCCTATAGTAAGTAGTATTAAAGGCCTCAAGCACAAATGCTGTTATCCTACAATAAGCAACACAGAGTCACAAGCAAAAAATAGTTATCCTGCAGTAAGTAACAGTCACCAAGACACAGGCTGTTATTGTATAGTAAGTAGTATAGAACCAGAAGCACACAAGCTGTTATCCTACAGTAAACAATGCAGAACCACAAGCACACAGGTTGTTATCCTACAGTAAGTAATAAAAAGGCACATGTATATGGATTGTTATTCAACAATAAGCAATAAAGAGACACATAGTGTTGCGTTACAAGCACACAAGTTTTCATCCTACAGTAAGTAATACAGGGTAACAAGAGAACAGGGTGTTGAGTCACAAACACAGGCTGTTATCCTACAGTAAATAAAAACCACAAGCACACAGGTTATTATTGTACAGTAAGTGTTACAGCGCAACAAGAACACGGGGTGTTGAGTCACAAACACACATGTTGTTATACTACAGTAAGAAATAAAAAGCCACAAGCCCACGGGCTGTTATCCTTCAGTAAGTAATACAGAGCCACAAGCACACAGGTTGGTATTCTACAGTAAGTAATAAAAAGTCACAAGCACAAAGGTTGTTATGGTACAGTAAGTAATACAGAGTAACAATCACACAGGCTATTATCCTGCAGTAAGCAATACAGAGCCACAAGCAAACAGGTTGTTATGGTACAGTAAGTAATACAGAGCCAAAAGCACACAGGCTGTTATGGTACATTAGGTAATACAGAGTAACAAGTGCACAAGCTGTTATCCTACAGTAAGCTCTACAGACCCACAAGCACCCAGTGCATTATCCTAAAGTAAGTAATACAGAATTATAAGCACACAAGTAATCCATCAGTAATTAATACAGTGACATAAGAACACAGACCGTCAATCTACAGTAATAGAGAACCATAAGCATAAAGGCTGTAGTCAGTATGTAATTCAAACCCACAGGCACACAGGCCATTATCCTACAGTAAGTAATACAGAGTCACAGACACACAAGCTGTTGCACTACAGTAAGTAATACAGAGTCACAAGCACATAGGCTGTTTTCCTACAGTAAGTAATACAGTCACAGGCACACAGGCTGTTGTCCAGTGCCCTACAGTAAGTAATACAGAGTCAGAAGGACACAGGCTGTTATCCTACAGTAAATAATACAGAACCACAAGCACACAGGTTGCTATCTTACAGTAAGTATTTAAACGTTACAAGCAGCAGTTTATGATCCTACACCAAGGACTATGACACGATTCACAAAGCCACAGATACTTCAGAAAGGCAATGGGGAGTCCTAAATACAAAGGATCAGATCTTACAGCAATGCATGTGGAGTGAGTCACAGAGAGCAAGATACTACAATGGAACTGAAGAAACTGTCAGCTCAGATCCTTCAGGACAATGTGGGAACCGAATGCTATAGGCACATGCGTTGGAGTCGGAGACCTCCCTAGCATTCAAGGAGTTACAAACCCTATTTAACTCTATGGGGATTTTTATATCACTCCTATGATGCAGTTAGGCTGTCCCATAATTGCAACAATTTTCTTTGACGCATAAACTCCATAGGGTCACAGCCCACCGTGATGTCATCTGAGCGCTCTGTGCATTATCAGTAACGTGCTGTTCGTATTTACCAATTTAGAGTTTTCTTTCTGCCATATTTATGAAGAAAACTGGAGCAATTCTGGAGTAAACCAACTGCACCATGCGAAATAACTAAAAAAGGCACTCTGTTTTATATGGATTTTTTAACCCTTTTAATGCTCTAGCATTTAACATATAACATATAAATAGAGTGTTTCGTTTTTCCTTATAGTTCATTTGGTTTGTCCCCAAAAAATGTCACCTATCTTCGTACATATCCCCTTAGTTCTGAAATATAACAGTTAAAGGGCCTTTTATCCATGGTCCATTTCGTTACGTAGTCTATATAAAGGACGGTTCCTTTATTAAATCGATCATATTTTTCTAACGTCCGAATGAGTTAGGTTTCAAACAGACTGATTCCATATAGGATAAATCATCATTATAATAATATTCAGTAAAAAATAGATATGGGGCATACATACACTTCTTAAAATCTGAAGAAATGCATTCGTATCACAATGTTAATAATCGACACGTTTTCTGATTATACTTAACCTTCAATTCTAATTGAGGTTGCGTTTTAGCTGCATCTAAATATTCATGTGTTTTAGTTTTCTTATATTATAATAGGTATCCTATATTTCTCAAGCGCAAATCCCTATTGAAGATTGGACCCTTCAGGAAATTTTAAAATGTAAATGTTAATTAGTTTCCTAAAACAAATAATATACACATTTCTGTGGCTGATCAGTGGAGTCATTCTGGAGCAAACCAACTGCAATATAGGTGATAATCACACACACCATCCTAATTCTCACTTTTTAATGGGGCGTTTAAACCATTGGATGCTATAGGGGACTTAACGCATTGCGGTGAATATCTCTAACACCGAGGGAATAAAGGGGCTTTTTAGATCAATGGGGATTTGTATTTCTGCTTTACGTTGAAGCTGGTTTTCTCTTGAATTTCTCCAGTGTTATCTGTCCATGCTTTTAGTAATCATATACCAATCTCATATAAATCTGCTTTTTTATAACAAAAAAATATGTAATAATAATAAAAAAGTCATTAATGAGAAATCACAGCAAGCCTCCTGCTTCCCCCATACTGGGAATAGAAATATTATTTACAAGTGTCACATAGAGGTGCAATGGCTGGCACAGAAATCATTCCCACTGAGGTCTGATCAGGGATAATTGCTTAGCTCACCTTATCCTGGGATATTTTCTCTTCCCTGCCCAAATTCGCCGTTTTCTGTACTCCTGTCTTCTTACAGAAACTAATGCCTTAATGACTTTCTACTCGCTGCAACCCCTTCTTTTATTTCTGCTAAACAGATGAAAATGTATGCAAATTTAAATCAAGCTTAACCTAGGAGCTCTCGCAATATATTTAATGGAATTTCAAACCAATAAGGGGACTGATGCAGTCTTCTATAAGTGCAAATATAATTAGGCAGCTAGGTTACTTCGGATATTATGCAAGGAAAGGTCATTTTTTAACTGGAGGGATTCTGAAAGGTATTAAACAAGTGTACGATTCCCACAGCTAGATCATTGCTTAGTTACACTGGTGCACACACATACACACACACCGGCACAGACACACACACACACACATACACACACACACACACACATACACATACACACACACACACACACACACACATACATACACACTGGCACACACACCCTGATACACACTGGCAAACACACACTCTCATACACACTGGCACACACATACATACACACTAGCACACACACACACACACACACTGGTACACACACATATTGTGATAGTGCTATAAAGAGGAAGCCCACTTTATCCCAGAAAACCATTTTCTCCAGCATGGAGCAGAATTGCCAAAATGATCAAATAAAACAGGCGTCTTATTTACTACTAACAAATCAACACAAGTAGATGTCTCGTACAGTGAAGAACAGAAGAATAGTAATGTATTGTAATGTAGTAATGTAATGTATGACTATACCAAGAACAATTCACACACAACCGGCCTGTGCGTACAATGAGTATAAACATGCGTGTATGCGTTTGATAATATCTATCTATCTATATAAAAATCCTTGAATAAAATGAATACATGATACCATCCCTAAACATCTGACCCTTTGGAGATCCAAGTTGCGTTTTATAGAGAAATATAGATAGATAGATAGATAGATAGATAGATAGATAGATAGATAGATAGATTAGTGTATATATCTCTATATATCTATATATATATAGATCAATCTTTTAACCCTTTGAATGCTGTAATAACGCGTTGAACACCACTATAGCATTCATACATTGAATGTGTTTTGATTTCCACATACACACAAACAAATGCTACTTTTTCTCAAGTCTGGCATAATACTGATCCGATTTCTGTATAATGCCTAATAATGATTGCTGGATTCTATATACATTGTGTTCTATTGCACTTTATGGAAACATTTGGCGATATAAAATACACAATAATAAATGTATCCACTGCTATTGGATCCAGGCTATTGTCTACACTGGGCACTCATATCTTCTGATGGGAATTTTCTTTATTTGCTCTAAAAGGGTCTTTTGTGAAGTAAATTTACCCAGTCCCCACAGATAATCTGCTATCCATCTCTATGAAAAAGGATGTCTTGAACGTCTCTTAACCCTTTGGTTGCCACAGCTGCACACCCCTGTGGAACTCAAATGTTGCTATGTATTAAAAACCTAGATATACATAATTCTAACTGTATTTTTAATCTGATCAAACACCGAGTCATTGGATTATGTTTTATCATTTCTGAATGGGGAAAAAGTGCAACATAGTTTAAATATTGTTATAAATAAATACATTTCTTTTTAAACGTTAAAAAACGCGATTTAGTTACAGAAATTCTGACATCACTTTTTTTCGCTGTCTTTCGGATAGAGAGGATTTTAGAATTATTAACCCCTAGATGTCTATAACTTTGGGTAGGAAAAGCCCACATTAACCCCTGGAATACTAGAGAGGTCTGCAACGCATTGCAGAGCAATGCGTTGGAGACCTCTACAGCATCCAAGGGGTTAAAATGCATCAATCAGTCCAGGGCTGCATACTTATAAACTGGAAGCATCTAGCAGCAATTAATCATAATTATGAGCTGCTTTCTTGACAAGATGTTTTCTTTCATAATTGGGATGGCATGCGGCTAATAATGAGTTAACACGTGTGCTTTGGTCACTCAGCCTGCCGGATTCAGCGAAGCCCCCCAGCCCCATTCGCTTCCTCCAAAACCACTTTAACTCCTGCCTCTACGAGCCTGGAGACGATCCCTCCCACTGGAGGTCCTATTGGTCGAAGATAAAGCTAACCGTGTTTCGATTGGCTACAGTAGCTGTCACTCATACACCGGTTGCTGATTTGGCTTCCCTTGCCTTGTAGATGTCAAAGGCTGAAGCTGCTCCCTTTGCCACATTAGAACTGGTAGGGGATCCACAGCGAGCATGGCCACAGCTGCCTCTAATCCCTACAGCATTCTCAGCTCCAGCTCCTTGGTCCATGCAGACTCTGCGGGCATGCAGCAAGGGAGCCCTTTCAGGAACCCGCAGAAACTACTCCAAAGTGACTACCTGCAGGGAGTTCCGAGCAATGGACATCCTCTAGGGCACCACTGGGTGACCAGCTTGAGTGATGGCAATCCTTGGTCAACTAGCCTGGCGACCAGTCCCCTGGACCAGCAGGACATTAAACCAGGGAGAGAAGATCTTCAGCTGGGGGCGATCATCCACCACAGGTCACCTCACGTGAGCCACCACTCTCCTCATACAAATCATCCAAACGCTTGGGGAGCAAGTCCAGCTCATAATTCATCGCTAACCTCAAGTGGACAACCTATAAATGTCTACTCGCAGCCTGGCTTCACGGTTAGTGGCATGTTGGACCATGGAGGTCTGACACCACCTCCTCCATCAGGCACCACACAAAGCTTGCACCCCGTACTCAGAGATGCCACAGATCATGTGGACATGGGGTCCCACCACTGTCAGGATCATTCAGACGAGGAAACCCCGACATCAGATGAGCTGGAACAGTTTGCTAAGCAGTTTAAACAAAGACGGATCAAGCTGGGATTCACCCAAGCAGATGTTGGCTTGGCACTGGGGACTCTGTATGGCAATGTTTTCTCCCAGACCACCATCTGCAGGTTTGAGGCTTTGCAGCTTAGTTTTAAGAACATGTGCAAGTTGAAACCCCTGCTAAACAAGTGGCTAGAAGAGGCAGACTCCTCCACAGGTAGCCCCACCAGCATTGATAAAATAGCCGCCCAGGGCAGGAAAAGGAAGAAGAGAACCTCCATTGAGGTGAGTGTCAAAGGCGTTCTGGAGACCCACTTTCTGAAATGTCCCAAACCTGCCGCCCAGGAGATCTCCTCCTTGGCAGACAGCCTACAGTTAGAGAAAGAAGTGGTCCGTGTCTGGTTTTGTAATAGAAGACAAAAAGAGAAAAGAATGACTCCACCAGGAGACCCACAGCAACATGAGGTCTACTCTCACAATGTGAAAACAGACTCATCTTGTCATGAGCTTTGACTATAGGCTGAAATCAGTCAGGACTGGAACAAAGTGGATTTTAAAGGGTTTCTAACTTATGTTTTGGCTGAAAAAAACGTACATAAAATAAGACATTTTAGGAGCTAAATGTTCCAAAAAAAAACCTGGGCAATATAACTGATAATTTCATGCTGTTTACTCTAAACAAGGTTTGTTCTTTTTGGTTTCTACCAGAAAGGAGAGAAGCGTGCCTCTGTCTAACCTCCCAGCGCCTTGGTTACATCAGCTATATTTCAGGTGATTTCTGTTTTACAATAGACTAGATTTATTTGCATTTGGAGATTATCTGGGAATTTCTTTTTCTTTTGTAATTGTCTGAGGTGTTTCACTACAACCTGTACACAATATTTGTGAAAAATACATAGCGAGGCTGATTTACTACGGATTAGAGTAATTCTGGGGCAAACCAGCTGTACCAAGGGACAGGGTAAGAAAAAGGTCCGTTCTTTCCGATTTGTTTTAACTCTTTGAGTGCCAGGGGGTATCCAATGCTTTGGATACCTGTCTGGCACTCAAAGGGTTAAACACCAGTGTAAATCTGTGGGTATTCTGATAACTAGTATTTATATGGTACCGTTGGTCTATTCCAAAAGTACTCACTTGTATTTAGTAAAGCAGCCTGGGTATTTCTTGAATCAGACGCCCCCCCATGATAATCATATACCAGTTAACTAGTCACCACAGACATGCAGTGTGTGGTCTGTATTTTCATATAAAGCATTTATTTAATCAAAGGCTGGATATAACCATTTCTGCATGCCATATATTGGACACTTAAGCCTTTGAGTGCCACAGAGGTGTACGACACTCCTTTGGAATTCAGAGGGTTAAGGTTTTTATTTATTTTTAATTTTCCCAAGTCTAACCATATCGTTATGCATTTATATTTTTATTTTATTTGAATGATTTTTATGCTCTTAATGATTTGGCACTTTCCTAAAAGGAACATGCAGATTATGTGAGGGTAGACATCAGACAATACAAGATGGAGAGCTGCCTGCTTGCTCCACTTACTTGACATTGCTTTGCCATTCCTCAGCGTCAGACTGACAGGGGAAGACATGATGAGAAACACCAGCCTTTAGTTCGTTCAGATCCCCACTCACCGTACATTTAATGTTGCCTGTTACTAACAGAGAAGGTAAAGTCTATGGTCTGAGCCTATCCCAGCACTAGTGATGCTGGTGCGTGAGTGTTTCAGGGAGTGCTGAACTGTGTATAGGTGGAAATCAAGTGCACAGGGTATGTGGCATACACTGCACAAATCTTGTGGGTCTTATTTATCAAGGTAAAACTTGAGCATTTCTGGAGAAAATACAATTGCCCTTTAGTTATCAAAGGAACCCTCCCATTATGTTCACTATGGAGGTGGATATCTTTTATAAACATGGGACAGTTGTTTTGTCTGAATTGCCCATTTATGTTTGGACAAAAAAGCCCATGACATTGTGCGCCTAAACATACACAAAATGAATGAGTATCACAGATGTTACTACCTTTTTTTATTGGATTGACATTCAATTTTCAGGACCAGCTTTCAAGAGCAACAACCTCCCTTAATCAAGTCAAAAGTATACAAAATATCAAAATGAAACAAACATACACACAAACACACACACAGTGTAAGTACACAGGGTAAGTGTGTGTGTGTGTGTATATATATATATATATGTACATACATATAGACACACACAGTATAAACACACACAAGAACACATTATAAGTATACACACACCAAATAAACATATATAATGCAGTGTTATAATGGGAAGTTCTGTATTCAGCGAGTGTGCAGAATCAAAAGCTGAATGTTGTTATTGCTGTTTTCAAATATTAATCTGTGCAAGCCTTTTACTTTCCAATTAATTCTAGCTTCTTGCGTACCAGAATTCAGGCCCAAATACTACACAGGCACACGCGCACACACATGTACACATACACACACAGACACATGCACACACACACAAGCATTCACATATATAATATATACAAGCGATGCGTTGTACATCCCTATGGTTATATGCATACACACATATAAACCTTCAGATATAAAAAATATACAAGCGATGCATTGCACACCCCTATGGCTATATACATATACACACATCCTTTATGTTGTCCACTCAGACATCATACAGTACAGCTCTACATCACTGGCTCTGCTGCTTGTGTTGCAGGAAGCACAGGCCAGCCTTTCATCCTGTTTCCAGAATGTACCTCCAACTCATTCTTTCATTTTTCACCTTCTCATTCCCAAGTTTCCATTTGGAGCTAAATGACAGCCCCAGCAATCAAAATATTTCTGCCAACTTTATAAGTGTACAGTTTTGTATAATAAACCTTTTTGAAGTTATTAATTTAAAAAAAAGATCATTTACTTTATTCATTTAATACCTGATGTATAATAAACGCTATTTTCATTAAAGGTTGCTTTTTTCAACAATTTTATTCAAATTGCCTATTACAATTGCCAATTATTTATTTTCAATAAATTCTGCATTCTGTTTATAATGTATGAAAATGAAATGAGTGTGAAAAAAAATACTGTAACTGTTTGTTTGTCAACCAGTTTTAGTTTAGGGGTTTATATGGACACAATATTTTATTTGTTGTTAAAAAAAGATTTAAACAAATAAACACTTTTACAAAATGATGAGTAATTGTGTTTTATATGAAAGATGATTTGCATTCATTTGATAAATGAAATTAAATTCTTTATGATAATGTTTTACAATAGAACATATTACCTCTTTTTTCTCTATGAGGAACAAAACATGGATATGTTTTCTAGGACCTTTGACAGTGTGTGTGGGTTAATTGATAAGCATTTAAATCATACTTTTTACTAATAAAATAATACTAAAATTGCTTTTTTTAATTGTTTCACAATGTGCGAAAAGAGAAAACATACAGTGAAAATGGAATATTCTTTTGTTATAGCTAAAAATTCCATATGATGGTTTGTTGCTTAAAAAAAATCAATTTGCATCTAAAGTTTTCAGCATGGTGGTTTCATTGTTTTTAACACTTTGAATGTCAAAGGGTATTCAACACATTGCAAAGCAATGCGCTGTAGATCCCTATGGCATGGCAGTCTATGTCTTTAAGTTGTCTGGATTGTTTTAACAGAAATTCCATTTTGTTTGCAGAATCTCTGATAAGGCTTCACGGATACATAAAAGGGTTATAAGAACTTGTGTGAATGACACAGAATTTGCAGAAATGGCATTAACCATTTAAGGACCAGAGCGGTAGGCAATGCATTGCGAAGCAATCTGTTTGACCCCCCCTCTGTTTCTCAAAATATTAATAAGAATGCCTTTCTCAAATACCTATTCACATGTGAATCTATTACATCTATCTAAAAAATGTACCAGCATCCCATAAAATTGGTATTTGTGTGTGAATGTGTATATGTATGTGTGTGAGTGTGTTCGTGTATATACATATATATAATATATATATATAAATATATATATATATATATATATATATTTATACACATATACAGACCAGTTGGGAAGCACCCTCACTTTTCAAAATCTAAACTCGGTGCAAATACTCATATGGATCGATAGATAAAAGTCAGAAAACCGAGTGAGTGCTTACTCAGTTTTCTGGCTTTTATATATACATAATATATATATGTATATATATATATATATATATATATATATATATATATATATATATATATATATATATATATATGTATGTATTGGTTAACATGCTGATATTATATTGCAAGTTTTAGTTTCCTTGCAAGCAGTTTCACTAAAATATCCTGAACTGTGAAAATACTGCAATAAAGAATGCTTTATTTACTATTACAATATACACATAACATCAGACATTTCTTTAGAACAGTCACATAAGTTTCACAGTTGTTTTACAAACCCCTTTTTGTGGTTAGAAATGTTGTTCAGAAGACCAGTTAAAGGGATAGTAATACTTAAAATGTAAAAAAAAATATGTTGTAGGGTTTATCCCCCTGAGTAAAACAAGAGAACTCCCACTGCTGAGAGGTCTTTCATTCAAAAGTTATTAATTTTCAAAGTTGAATTTTTTAGGTGCAATATCACAGTGGCCTGAAATTGTACAGTGGCGCTGTTGCTACACCATCCTATGGAGATTTATGGTCAACTGACCAGAGTTGTCCATAGGATCGTGTAGCAACAGCGACACTGTACAATTTCAGGCCACTGTGATATTGCACGTAAAAAATTCAACTTTGAAAATTAATAACTTTTGAATAAAACACCTCTCAGCAGTGGGAGTACTCTTGTTTTACTCAGGGGGATAAACCCTACAACATATTTTTTTTTACATTTTAAGTATTACTATCCCTTTAAGGAGGTCTAGTAATGGCAGAATGTAGCAGATGTGTGTGTTTTTTTGTTTTTGTTTTTGTTTTTTTGCCTTCTATATTACTAGGTTTAACATGCTCCCTATGTTCTAGAATAGAAAAAGCAATGTATCCATCATTTCACCTCTAATTCATTCTATCTTCACCTCTCATCCTTACACAACAAACACACAAAAGGAGGAGAGTCAGACAATGTCAGTCTGTGGGGGGACTTCAATGGGTTTCTGGCCTGGTTTCTGAATAAGCTTTATTGCAGCTCTCTGTGCTGGTCCCATGTGAACAAAAAGCATAATACTCAAATGAGACAATAACACATAATCATATCTAATGTGTGTTTTGGGGATCTGGAATATTTAACCTCTTGCATGAAAGCATGGCCTCCGGTACATTGTAAAATGATGCATTGAAGGCCTCTCTAGTATTCAAGAGATTAGTGGAAATATTTATTAAATACCTGTGTGCTTGTAGTTATCGTTCTTCATAAAATTATTGTTATTCTAGTAAATACAATTGTTGTATACTATGATGTACATTGAGGCCCATATAGTAATAATAAAATGGAGTCATTCTGGGGCAATCCAACTGCACCATAAGGTACAAGTACAAGTTTCCGTTGATTTAAATGGTAATTTCAATTCCTTAAAGGTTAGAGGTCCCCAACACATTGTTTTGCAATGACTTGGAGACTTCCCTAAAATTCAAGAGGTTAAAAGCTCAATTTAAAACAAAGGGACATTTTATTTGATACCATGGTACAGTTGGTGTATCGCAGAATTGTTCCAGTTCTTTTTAACCCTTTGCATGCCAGAGGGGTACGCAACGCATTGCTTTTCAATGCATTGCGTACCCCCTGGCATTCAAAGGGTTAACAAATCAGCCTTACTGAATGTAATAATACATACACTAACGTTTATATGTTAAAACAAAGGTGCATTTCTACTGGGAATGCCTTGTATACAAATCTGGCTTTTAATTATTGTATTTATTGATATGCGTATATATTAACCCTTTGATTGCCAGAGGGGTAAGCAATGCATTGCTTTGCAATGCGTTGCGTACCCCTCTGGCACTCAAAGGGTTAAGACAAACTGATATTAATTTAAATAACCTTTATTCTAAAGTATGATCGGAAATGACAGAGATTATTTGAAGACAGCATAGCAAAAGAGAGCTGGTAAATAGTCTGTCATTTTTAGCTATATTTGCAGTTCTCTGCGAAATATTTTCAAATTCTACATTGTAACATAAAGCAACAATTTCCTCCCCTGTTATAACTGGGGATCTGGTCAGATTCCAAGATAGTTTTTTTACACTGGAGAGGATAGAAGCAATTCTGCAATAGCCAAGAGCATGTTGGCTTCCCTCAGTATGTCTGGGATATTTAACTGCATAATAGCTCAGCCGTCCATGTTAAATCCCAGGTCTCACTAACAAACACACTTGGAGTTACTGAAATCCACAGTAAAAGGATACAATTGACACATAGACTATTTGTAGTTTACATTATTTTTTATCTATTTATTTATTTATTTTTTTAATCAACAGACTAAAAATGTTGGACATTTTGTTTCATACAACCCTTCACACTCTGAAATATGTTTAAGGCCTCGCCTGTGAAGGTGTTAATAATTACTAACATATATATGAAAAGTAAAAACATTTTAAACGAGGATTTGAGCACAGCACACAGTTTAACAATGTATGTATTTTATTCACATGGCCAATAATTATAAGGAAATAAAGTATCAGACAACTTTCACCCTTTTACTGCCAGAGGGGTACGCAACGAATTCCAAAGCAATGCATTGTGTAACCCACTGGCATCGAAAGGGTTAAAAAAACAAAGCAAAAAAAAAAAACAATTTTGTTTTGTTATTGCTCACAATAATCAAGAGTGAATCAATGAACCCAAAAGTATTAATATAAGTAAAGACCAAAGTGGAATTAAATGCTTGCGCTCTGAAGCTACTCAGCCAAGTAAAGGTATTGCTTTCATTATATTAGTCTCCAAAATATACTGATGTAATCGAGACCAGCCACAGTGTAAATCATTGTATGTATGAGTGCATATGTTTGCACTTGTAAGTGTGTGCATGCTGTGTGCATGTACTTGTATGTGTTTGTAACTCTAACCCCCCATAACTACTTTATATAAGATTATTATTTAGTGTTCATCTTTTATATTAAATTGTCAACATAATGTGCATCTGTCAAATAATTAAAATAAAACATTTCCATTTAAACCGTTACTATTATTATTATGTTCTATTAAATTTTATATTAATAGATGCGTTGTTTTGTACATTTGTATACAAGTAAAATGTGAGCAATGCCCCACTTAACTTGATGCAAAACAAACAGGCATAATTCAATAAAACCCAAAGCTTCTATAAATTCTGAGATTCTGTCAGGTCTCTGAGGTCAAATGAGGTATAATAGCAGCAACCTCAAGATACAAACCAATAAAGTAACTTTAACTCAGGTCAACATTGTAGTGAGTTTAATAACACAATGCTTTGCGCCGAACTCTTTATATTTATCACAAGTTAACTGTGAGAAATTCTAAATTCATCTGTGACGAATGTTCCCCATTTCCTTACTCTTACCTGCATCACATTAGTTACACAGTAAATATCACCGTAAATGACATATAAAACTACACAGCACTGCTACTACTACTAAAAAATTTTGTTTGTTTGCTTGTTTTTTAAATTGCTTCCTCGTGTAATAACTGATGCACATTTGCATTAAATAAACGTTTCAAATATAGAATCTGTTTCTATGTTTCATGCTAATCTTATTTATATATTGAAAGAATTAGTTATGGGAACTTTAAATTAAGCCCAAAACATATCATCCTAGTCCAACTAATGACCAACCATGGAGTATGGGAAATGTGGTCTGGTGGTGAGAGGGGGCCAGAGAGTATCCTTCCCTATTCTACAAGGTGGTGTAGTGTGCTAAGAGTATGCCAACTCTGTTTTATGGCTACAGGTTGTGTTAGTTGATGTTGTCTTCTCACTTTTCTTGTGCTTTCTCTTTTTTTATATTTGATAAACTGTATATAATATATTTAGCGTAAAAAACAGTAAAAAGTAAGGCCCAAGAATATATCTAGAAGGGTTAGTTTTATATGTGTCCTTTTCTGTTTTAACCCTTTAAGGTCGTTTAAGAGTGCACAAATACATCGCCTTACAATGAGTTACATACCCTCTGGCATTCAAAGTGCTTTAATAATAATGACAACAGAGGGAAATATATAATTTCTTCACTATAGCACACCATCTGAATCTTTTTCCATCTTATGTTAATAAATATTCAAATTATTTCTTACCCCGATATTAACACAGAGGAGCTTGTGTACTAAAAAAAGTGGTTAATGGGTTAACTTCAGCTGAAAGGAGACTGAGAATTAATTAATTTGAGGGTAGTTCATTACAAAAGTTGCATTTAGGTAATGTCGTGGGACCACAGTCACAGCATCAAACATCAGGAAGCTTCCACTTATAAGTCACTGCTTTCAGTTATGGGTCTCTGGTTCCCATTTCTGGGTCACTGACCCTCCATAACTTAGATCACATCTTCTCACTCACTACATCTAACATGATATTGCAACCTATAAAGTAATCACTTTATTGTATAGATACTGGCTGGTAAATACATGAGGCTTTTCTCTGGCATGACAAAGAAGGTGGCTGGCAAGTGACCAGCTAAATCAAAGCACAGTCATGGTGTTTTGGTCAACCCCTCCACTCTGATTGTGTGACTACAACAAAACATAGTGCTATATTGTATATCCCATAGGAATAATTCTGATATCAGGTGTTATTTGGATATAGGTGCCTTGGCTTATGTCTAAAAGTGATCATATTGGCAGTGCTGAATCACATTATTAGATGAAAACATACAGGGAATTTATTTGTGTTTACATTGCTTTTCAATATTAATTGACTTGTTCCTGGGTAATATGTATTTTTTCATAGTAGTGATTACTGACAACTAATGATCGAGTGGGACTATGAAAGATGCCATGTTGCACAGGTCTGTGCTTAGCCATTTTTATTAACCCTTTAAAGACAAGAGAGGTGTCCAATTATTACCAATGCAATGATTTGCACAACCTCTCTTGTCTTTAACGGGTTAATACGTAATTTGATAATGAACTAGTGAGGTGAATTAAATTTCATTATGAAGTTATTCTTTGTTTGTAAGTTTCGATTAATTACACAAAATGCGCCTACAGTTTAATGTACTCTTTCACAACCCAGAGCATTGATTTGCAATATGCTTCAGGCAGTGGGTACGATAGAGTAACTTATCATCATCGGTTGCACTGAGTGTTACATTTAGTAAACATAAGGATCAGTAAATGTATTTAAATTAATTCTATATGTAATTTTAATGGTAGAGAAATGTTAAAAGATGCTTTCAAAATCAAAACAACGTATGCTAAAAGAAAAATACTTTTTTGCGTATTCATGACAAATTGTATAATCAAATATATTTTGATTATAACAACCTGGATAAAAGGGATACAAGCATCCAATGAGCTGTGCATAAAAATAAATTAATTTAAGGTCCGCAGAATGCTCAGAAAACAATATGACCTAAAACACAGTGTGACTGATCTACTGTGAAGATCGGGAGTAGTTCTATCTAGGGCAATCCGACTGTTCCATGAGGGACAGCTAATAGCTCCCTTTGATTTAACTGTGGCGTTTAACCCCTTGAATGCTAGTGAGGTCTCCAATGCAATGCTTCGCAACGCATCAGAGACCTCTTTGACATTCAAGAGGTACAACTACACATTTAAATCAAGGGAACTCTGGGACATTTTTATTTATCCCCATAATACAGTTGTGCTTACCCTAGAATTACTCCAGTTCTGTATAGTAAATATTCCTCAGAATCATATCTCTATATTTATAATGGGCTCTTTATTCTATTTACTTCTAAACCACTGAGGTGTATGAAAAGAGTTTCCTACAACACCACCCATTACTGACCTGTTAGAGCTCTAAGGACTACCAAAATAACAGCAATCATTACGCAGCATTAAACCACCATAATACTAAAAATATACTTTATGATATAGGAGTGTTATTATTAAACTCTGATATGGATGATAATCACAGAAACTCATTTACTGGGATAGCAGATATTATTTACTGTTTATTATGCCAGAATCATTTATTTTTGTTAAAGGAACCTTTCACCAAAAACAACTTTAGTGATTTTATTACCCATTTTTTTTAATAAAAAGAAAGGTTTGGGATTAAATTTGTAGATTATGCTAATTAAGGCATGTCAAGCAGACACTTCCTGCCTTAGAACCTGCATTACCTCCCCCCACTCACTTACACTGCTCAACAATGCATTGCGTTCTCTCCTAGAACTGAAAGGGTTAAGTGTCAATGAGCGAGGGAAGTAATGTAGATCCAAGACAGGAAGCACCAAAATTGCATGTCTTAATTACCATAACCTATAAATCTAAATATCTCAGAAACTATCTTCTAGAAATAAATGGGTAATATAACAGGTGAAAGGTTCCCTTTAAATAGAAGGAAAAGATTTTGTGGAAACATTGTAAATGTCTTTCACATCCAAGGGGTTAAGCGTCTTATTTATCAAACTAAATAGATGCATTTCTGTATCAAACCAATTGCACAATAAGGTTGACTAGAAAATTGCATACATTCCTGTTCATTTACCCTTGCATTATAGAGAGCTCTACAAATCATTACTTCGCTCTTTAGCATCCAGTGTGTTAAAAGCTCAATTTAAAAAAATATAAATTGTCATGCCCCCACTATGATGACAAT
Organism: Rhinophrynus dorsalis; assembly: GCA_037306005.1. Lineage (NCBI taxonomy): Eukaryota > Metazoa > Chordata > Amphibia > Anura > Rhinophrynidae > Rhinophrynus > Rhinophrynus dorsalis. Next base: position 129,480,058 of record CM074726.1, on the reverse strand, counting down.
GGTTTGCTCCAGAAGAGCCCTTCTTTAGCTTGCATAATAAGTGTTATGTGCATTAACCTTTTGAGTGCCAGAAGGGTTCGCAATGCATTGCTACCCCGCCGGCACTGAACTGTAGATACAACCAGCGCCTATTTTTACAGGCCCTTAAATCCCTTTGAGTGCCAGGGGGTGCGTTGCATACCCCTCTGGCACTCAAAGGGTTAAATGGAAACGATAAATTGCAGGGTTTATCCTATTGAGTAAAACATGGACACTCCCACTACTGAGAGATGTTTTATTCAAAAGGTATTGCAGCTGTAATTAGCATTTTTGGGTGCAGTAGCTACATAGCCAGACATTTATGGTGGTGCTCTTTCTACAGCAGTCTATTTACAGCTCTGGTAGGTTGATCATAAACCTCCTTAGGATGCTGTAGCAACAGCGCCACTGTAACATTTCAGGCGATTCAGGTACTTCACCCCAAAAAAAGTGGCTTGAATTGCAATGACTTTTGAATAAAATATCTCAGCAGCGGGTATACTGTTTTGTTTTGTTTTTTCGCTTAGCAGGATAAACTGTGCAACAAATATATTTAATGATCAAACATTACTGTCCTTTCCTTTAATTTATTTTTCATATTTACAGAACTAGTAGTGATGTCTGTGAATGTTCGTTGGTGCAACTATATGCAAATAAATGATGATGTATGTGTTACATGAATATCCTGAAAATACCTTTGTGAAAATAAAGCTGTTTTTTTTCCTATAACATTGCTCTGTAACTTCTAATAATATGTTAATGAAATACAGCTGTAGAATGATACGGTTGCATTAAAGTTTTACAAAATTAATTTAGACAGTAACTCATGTTCAGATAAGCATGAGGCAGCAACAAACCAACGGATGCATTCTGGGCTAGCATGCACAGCTACTTATATAGCCTGTTTGCAATGCATTCTGGATATCTCTTATCAGCAGTAGTCAAACACTTTTAGGCTCACACATAATTCAGTGTAAATTGCTTCTTTGTGAGAGGAAAAATAAAATATATATATATAAAAAAGATTTCTGACCAATATTGCAGACTTTTTTAATATGTTTAATATGTATATTTGTCAATCCCCTTTTTGGCTAGCACCTAGACAAAATTCAACTTTGTTGGTGCTTCTATCACTGGAACTACTGTATAGGTGTTTGTCATTGTACTTGGTTGTCATCACAAACAGTTGATGTTTTGTGCTAAAGTACTCTAATTTGGTATACTTGCTCTGTTTTATCCCTGCTTAAGATCTAATTTGTGGCTTAATCAACTTAATCCAGTTTGACACTGTAGTGTCAAACTGGATTCCTAATCACACACACGTGCACACGCATACACGAGAACCAAAATAGATGAATAAATGTAAAAACAACAGGATTGCACTCTTTAGTTCTTACTGGTGTTCAAGTTCTGTGGTTTGTTTAATTCTGTTTAATTCTGTTGGTCATTTGTTTGCCACCAACTTGAGAATGGCTGAAATGTTGAGCGACTGAAATAAACCGCAATGTAAACACCAGAAAGACCTAATCAGTGCCTTCCTGTCTCACACACACACATATATATTTTTTTGTTTGTTTGTTTGCTTGTTTTTATTTTTTTTGTGGAATTAAGGTAATTACTGAAGTGAATATGAGTGGAAACATTTTCATACATACTCACTTCACTAATTAGCTAGTTTTGGCACTATTTCTTTATCTGGGCATGTAGATAAGGTATATAAATGGAGTATTCGCTGATGTACTGTAGTCTTAATAAAGACCACAATGTTGGCCTAAACATTACTTCAATAAACACATTCATGATTCGCCTGCAGAGGATCCTGAAATTGCCATCATTCCTCAAAGAACTATATATATATATATATACTGATGATTATAATTATGTCTTACCAGATCATTTGTCCCTTCTACAGTGAACACATCCTACAGTGACTCTATGTATCTGTCTATCTATCTATCTATCTATCTATCTATCTATCTATCTATCTATAATTTTTTTTCTCTTTTTTGTTGACCAGCTGAAATAAATTAACCATTTTTATTCAAAAGACACTATTACCTACTCTCATGTTAAGTTCCTTATACTCCTTCACAGTCTCAGTTGTATGCGTGTGTAAGCAGGACCCTCATTACCATTTCACCTGCCTCTGTATGCCATGATATACTAAACAAATGTTTATATATATATATATATATATATATATATATATATATAATTCATATTACATTTTATGTGTCATATGGTACCATTCAACTTCTACATATAGAAAATGAAAGGAATATTATTAGCATATATAAGCACTATATATAATATATATAAAATGTGAATTTGATCCTCTATTAAACTGCAGTTGAAATGTCGACCATTCTGTAAGAAATCCACTTTTTTATTTTTACCCAATACTTGTTTGGTGCCTTTCAGTTTGCTGCGTATTTAACCCATTGCTTGGGCACCATGGAACTAATTTAGATTTCTAACAAAGCCTCACAAGCATTTTTCTTCTGTATCCCTGCTCTTAATCCTACTTACATTAGCCAAGTCTTATCTATTCTCCTTATCTTGCATGAATAATGGTTCTTGAATAATTACTACGCACTTCCAGGTTAATAACTTTTTGGTAAGTACAACCTGTAACCAACAAACAATATCATTAGAAACCTGGGGGATGGGAGCTGTAGTCTTTCAGTAGCTGGAGAGCCTCACTTTTTTGAAGTTATTTAATATTTGAAAAACGCAGAAATAGTTTCACTTGTGAACTATAATTTAATATTCACTTGTGAACTATAATTTAATAGTCATTTTTTTCAAGAATGGCATTTTCCTGTGATCTTGTTTTGGTCAGGATTGTTTTCTTCCACCTTTTTATTATATTTATGTTGCATATTTCTACAAATGTTTATTTTATTTTTACAGTAGAAAAATATGTCTGCATTCCTTTTATAGTAGCGATGTTTGTACTTTCTTACCTACTAAACACTCAGAAGTTAAAAAAGATCATGGAGAAAGAATGCTCTCTTTTCCTCCCACAGTGATTGACTGTATTGCTTCAATAACATGATTCGGCCCAAGAGCAAACAGTGAAGATTTCTTCAGATATCTGATGCCATCATGTGATGCAGAGTAAATCTGATTTAACTCTAAGGCTCCCAGAACAGATAGCTATAGATAACAGAATGAAGTTATTTTTGTACAAATATATATAAAAATCTATTATTGTTTTTATATTTTATTTTTTCTCTTTTCTGGCATCTGTATTAAAATTTTAAGCTACATATTTCAAAGCTCTCAGGTTTAAATGGAAACACAAATGTTTAGAGATTTCTTTATTAGCATCATATGCATGTGTAGTAATAGCCTTGATAACTTCTGTCGCCACACAAAAGAGACATTGACCAAGTACAGGCAGACTCCGGTGTTCACCAAGCATTCTAAAAATTTGTGGTATCTTTTGAATAAAACACCTCACCACACTATATGTATATAGATATGTGTGTGTATATAGATAGATAGATAGATAGATAGATAGATAGATAGATAGATAGATATGCAGGGCTAGATTCTATTACAGGTGCTAATTCTATCTCTGCATTTATCTCCAGTTTTCTCCATAGACTTAAATAGGAAAATGTTTGATAAAACTGGTGTTAACGTTTAGCACCTGCAATAGAATCTGGCCCATTATGAGGAAAATAAGAATGGCATTCAACAAGCTTTAGTTGAATTAATTATTATGTTGTAGTAAATTCACTTTTTTGTTATGTCAAGTACTATTCAGTTTTGTTTATATTTAACCATTTCCTGTAAGATGTTCAGGCAAAAATAAAACCAATAGATAGATATAGAGCCAGTCTGTCTGATGATCTATCTATCTATCTATCTATCTATCTATCTATCTATCTATCTATCTATCTATCATCTATCTCATATCTTTCTATCTATATATCTCATATCTATCTAATATTTATCTCTCATATCTATCTATCTATCTATCTATCTATCTATCTATCTATCTATCATCTATCTCATATCTTTCTATCTATATATCTCATATCTATCTAATATTTATCTGTCTCATATCTATCTATCTATCTATCTATCTATCTATCTATCTATCTATCTATCTCATATCTTAATATGAGGCTTTTCATGTCTTACTGCTAGAGACACCTGTAACACCTTCATCGGCAATGTGTTGGAGACCTCCCTAGCATTTCCATGTAAATCGGTGAGAATATGACTCTTTTTAATTTGCTCCCCACACTGCAGATGATTTGCTCCTTGACTGTACAAATATATACAAACCTGTATATATGAGCATTCAAGGGATCTGTGGTCTCACCAGCACAGAACATGGTTGCCAGTTGTACATGTAATATGAGTCTTGCACATCAATGTGTAATATATTTCAGTACAAAAACCAGGACGACGGAAAGAACCTGTGCCGGAAGTGGTTCTTATGGGATTTTATTTCTTTATTTGTTTTGGGTTTTTTTATGTTACTATGAACACTTTATAGTTATTCCCTTTTTGGGTGACAGTATGGCCTTCTTTAAAAATAGTTATGCTTTAGCTGTATTTCAGTCATTTGTGAGTATTGGCCTCCCTCCTCTATATCATTATTAAAAGATATTTGAATGTGTACTGGGTTGTAATCACAGCCAACTGTATTTTGTTCCAGAATTTATTGGTTTGAATGTTTGCTCTAATCTGCGTGCAGTACCTCCATGACCTGAAATTTTACAGTGACTCTGTTGTTACTACATTCTGTGGATAGGGGTGTGGAGGTTTATAGACAAATGATCATAGCTGTACATAGACTTCTCTTGCATCAGCAAACACCATAACATTTAAGGCCACAGAAGTACTGCACCCAAAAACTGCATGCTTAAGTTGCAACTTTTTAATAAAACTTATCTTATCAGTGGGTGTACCCAAGTTTTACTTTGCAGGATATACCCTGCAGTGTATGTTTTTCTATATTAAAAATTATTATTTCTTTAAGTTAACCCCTACATTATGGGCCTCACTTTCTTACTCTGGCATACAAAAGCATGGGAATTCAATCTGAGTTCTAAAAACTTTAAATTTGTGCCCCCGTGTGTCTTTGGTAACATAAAACATAGCATGCTAATTTGTGTAATTAAATCATGGGGATGGTGGCATTCATGGAGTTAATGTTCAATGAATTATGACCCTTCATTCCCATGTTTTTGTTTAAAAATGAAAACTACGTAGGAGGATATAATGTACGTTTTTTTTTCTTTAATCTACTATAAGCTTTTAGAAAGTCATTAGTACAGTTCAATTAAGTGCATGGGGATACTTTTTTTAACAATTAATCTCACTTTATCATTTACATTTTTTATTTTATTATCACTTTTGTTTAGTTCAGTCAAGGTCACTTTGAACTCTGTTTTATGATAAATCAAGAGAGTGCACTCTTAACTGATCAAAAAATCAGTTTCAATCAATTTTCTTTGGTTAAATAAAGAAATCTTCACGTTTGATCACAATTTTTTCCTTTGTGTTCTCGTGCTTGATCAAAATGTTTTCTTAGCAATCAATATCACTTGATTTTTTTTAAATTATTTTATTTTGTTTGAACAAATGAGCCTGATTGTAAAAAATATAGCTTTTAATACACTTTGTATGTTTTCTTTACTCTGACCATATTTTGCATGACACTTCGTAAAAACAGTTATACCCTGGTTTCTAATCAGTCCTACAAAATTCATACCTTGCAAGTAATGAGTTCATCTCCCAAAATGCATTGCTATCTTAGTTCAGATTGGGAGCTGATGATGACAGTAAGAGAGGTGCATGAGTCTGCTACTTAAAGGGATAGTAATACTTTGTTTTATCTTTATTTTATTTTGTAGGCATTAAAAAAACATGAAGAATGATATAAGTCTCATCTCTCAAACCTTTATGGTTTAAGAGATATTCACAAGCAATGTTTCCCCTCCCACCCCTTTTACCTAGTGTAAGCCATCTCTTCTCAGATGTGGAATGCAGTCCATAGACCAGACAGACAACAGCAGGGGACATTCTTCTTCCTATGAGAACAATGAAAGCCCTGCCCCCCTTGACAAGTTTTTCAGGTTTTAACCTTATCTTAATTGAAGATTGTCCCTCTCTGCTATCTACCTGTGCACCTCCCTTCTGATCTGGCAGAGCAGTGTTACATCAGTAAAAGGGGCAGGAGGGGGATACTTTGTCATTGAATTACTCTTGAACTACAGCTCTGACAGAATTGAAATAACACTCTCCAAAGTTCAAATACTATGATGATTAATTGGAGATGCTTTTATTATGAAACATTACTATCCCTTTAACTTGCTTTCTTTACTGAGATTAACTTTCAGTTTTAACGCAATACACTTATTAAAGACACATTGCAGGGTTGTTTTTGTTGAGTTCTTCAAAATGTACATTTTGTTAGAAATGACTGAACTTCCCTAAATGCATTGCTTGTCTCAGTACACATTTTGAGTCGATGACATCACAAGGGATTCTTGAGTCTATGGGCGAGATGTTCAAAAATTGGTGGTAACTGAAATTGTCTGTAACCAGATTAAAAAAGTTCTTACACCATGATCCGTCAATTCTCAAACATATTACTGTCATTTTTTTGCAGGGACGTGCACAGACATTTTGGGGGGCAGGGGCTCAAATGAAAAAAAGGGCACTTCTCATAATTATTTCTTATTTATTTATTTATTTATTTTTTTGTTAAAAGGGCACAAGGGCACTTTCGACAAAAAGGGCAGGTGCTCAATCCCCCCTTGGTGTCTATGTGTGCACGTGCCTGATTTTTTGTATCCAACTCTGTCATCTCCATCAAAGGGAAAAAGCAGTCTTTAAAGTGGGCATGGTTATATTGTAAAGTATTTTCAGTCGCTTTTTTCCCTACAAAATAAAAATGGTCTAAACCTGGGGAAGACATATAAAAGGGATAGTAATACTTAAAATGTAAAAAAAATATGTTGTAGGGTTTATCCCCCTGAGTAAAACAAGAGTACTCCCACTTCTGAAAGGTGTTTCATTCAAAAGTTATTAATTTTCAAAGTTGAATTTTTTTAGGTGCAATATCACAGTGGCCTGAAATTGTACAGTGGCGTTGTTGCTACACAATCTTATGGACAGCTCTGGTCCCAGGACCATAAATCTCCATAGGATGGTGTAGCAACAGCGCCACTGTACAATTTCAGGCCACTGTGATATTGCACCTAAAAAATTCAACTTTGAAAATTAATAACTTTTGAACGAAACACCTTTCAGTGGGAGTACTCTTGTTTTACTCAGGGGGATAAACCCTACAACATATTTTTTTTACATTTTAAGTATTACTATCCCTTTAAAGGACTGTTAGCAGGTGTAAGAAGCAATACTAAGGAGTTAACTGGTAAAAAACGTATTTGTTTGAAAATATAACATGTAGCAAAAAAGAAAAACAAAAGCAGGCGCCCCAATAGTGTAATTCAATAAAATTATTAATAACACAAATATAAAGTAGCAAGTCTACTCACAGATGTTAATTGTCAGCCAGATGATATCATCAAAACTGACTAGACGAGCATTTGGAGATCATTAAACCTGTCTGTACTTGATCCAGCAGACGATCATTCAGATCCACAGGAATAGCAGGTGAAGAAAAGTAGATTCCAAGGAGCGTATTCTCTTATTATTCCAGTAGCGTTCATTGCAAATAAAAACAAGTCCACACTGATGGACAATATTAACAAACAGGCCCTTACGCGTTTCGCAGCACATACACTGCTTTATCAAAGATAATCAGCCTAAAAGTAAAAAATGTGTTGTTTTACAGACAAATTTTAGTTTCAAAGACAAAATCAAAGATATTTTTAACATCAGAATTTTTAAGGACAATGTTAATTAAGATCTTCTTATTATAATTTTTTAGTATTTATGACATGTTTTCAAACGTGACGGATTTACTTCTGAAAACATTGTCCAATCGTTTACCACCAACACATGAACAGACAGTTTTTTCATTATGACGACTTTATGAACATCTCGCCCTATGTGTCTATATAGTAAAAAACATAATTTGGGCGGTGGGAGGTGGTTGTGAGTGGGCACTTCCAATTAAAATATTGTAAATAATTAACCATTTGAGTACTCTTATTTCTCCACATTGCACAGAGCATAATGCCCACATTAAAGGGATAGTAATATTTAAAATGTAAAAAAAAGTTTTTAGAGTTTAACCTACCTGCTCAAGGAGGCATCTCAGTAACAATAACCTCCTTTTGCACACTGATAGTCACGTCATAATCCTTCAGCACTTCCTTCACCATACTGTGTACTTACACTTATAATCCTCCTCCTACTGCCTCTGTATGTCGTCATGAATTCTAATTAGACTGTAAGCTCCTTGGGGCAGGGTCCCTTTACCAGTGTATGATTCCCTTGCTGCATTTTCCCCTACAAATAATGCAATGATGCACTTTAGCTTAATGTTCTTAACCCAGTTCTGTATTTTTGTATTGTATTATTTCAACTTCTGTTAAGCACTGTTCACATGTATGACGCTATATAAATAAAGATACATACATGCATGCATACATCCCCCTGAGTAAAACAAGGGTATTCCCACTGCTGCAATGTGTTTTATTCAAAAGATACTACAACTCAAATTTAAATTTTAGGTGCATGATCACAGTGGTCTGAAACTGTACAGTGGCACTGTTTCTACACCATCCTTTGGAAATTTATGGTAAACTGACCAGATCTGCCTATAGGAATTAAACACCTTTCAGCAGTGGGAGTACTCTTGTTTTACTCAGGGGTGATAAACACTACAATATATATGTTTTTACATATTAATTAGTACTATCCATTTAACCCTTTGAGTGCCAGAGGGGTACGCAGCTCACTGCAAAGCAATGCGTTGCATACCCCTCTGGCTCTAAAAAGGGTTAAGCTTTTACTGCCTGATAACTCTCCTGATAACTCTCCAATTTAGCATAGGATCAACGTTAGGAACAATTCACTGTATTGCAGTGTTATATGTGCACAAATGTACAGGGATGCACAAACCGGTAAAGTCAGAGCCCCATATCTCAGAAGCAGGACTGCACATCAACAAGTAGTAAGTAAAAAAGACTATGGGCAGAATGTAAGAATCATGAGCAATCTCTATTTACAATGTACTTTTGATGGAAAAAGGATTAGTGCCAAAATGTTAATGAATTGTGCATGTTTTTAATGAATTAGTGAGTTTTTTATGTGAATGTATTTCAAATGTGTGTCTAAATTGTCCACCTATATGTGAGAGGATTAGCAATTGCACCTAATTCAGGAGAGCAGTTAACACAATTTCCATACGTCTTGCTAACTTTGCTGTTAATTTAGGAACTCTTGCTATTCAGCATCAAGGAGACAGTGGGGGAGATGCATTAAAGTGTGACAGGAAAGTGATAAACTAGAGATGACTTCTCCAGTTATATCACTTCTCCAAATCCTATGTTATTCTATAGAGCCGATGCACTAACATTTCTCCAAGTTTCAAGATCTTAGTATATAAGATCTATAAAATAACACAGAAACTGGAGAAGTGATACCACTGGGGAAGTTATCTCCACTTATCACCTCTTTATCTTGCCTTAGAGCATAACCTCCCAGGGGGGAGATTCACTAAAGAGGTGATAAAGTGGAGATGATTTCTCCAGTGATATCACTTACCCATTTCCTATGTTATTCTATGGAGCCAATTAACTAAGATTTCTCTATAGAATAACATAGGAACTGGAGAAGTGATATCACTGGAGAAGTCATCTATACTTTATCACTTCTTTTTCATGCCCCAGGGCATAACCCCAAGTATGTTTCTTGCATCAGTCCCATCTGGCTCTAGGAGACATCACTAGGAGCCTTTCGGCTCCAAAAGGGATTGACAGCGCAGATGCTTAGATGTCACTATGGAAAGATGTCTGCTCTCCGTCCTGCCTGTCAGTCCCGGAGGAGGGTATAATTCTAATTAACCAGGTAATAGTTCTGGCGACTAGCACTACTGAGCAGCTAGTCGTCAGATGAGGATTTATTTGGGGCCATGTTTGCTAAAGGTGGTAGTTCGACTTGCAATCAATGAGAAGGTGCAGAATTTTCATTTTAATCCAATGGTTTAGTTGCTTTGCTCTAGAATTTGCACCATTTTAGCTTGATGAATAAGGTCATTTGACCCAAATTTATAAAAGCAAATTGGAGTTATCCTGGAGTAAACCAATTGCACCATAGTGGACCAATAACAATTCCTAACTTGCCATACACTTTTATACAGCTTTTAAACCCCTTGAATGCAAGAGAGGTCTCCCATGCATTGCTACACAATGTATTGGAGACCTCTCTAGCATTCAAGGGGTTAAAAGCCCAATTCGATGTAACAGACATTTTTTTTATTTTTCCCTTATAGTTTAGTTGGTTTACTCCAGCATATGGGCCTATGGGTCTTTCATCTTGTTAATTCTAAAGGCAGAATGAAACGAGTTTCACGAGGGCCATTGTATTTATATAGTCTAGCTCAGTGTGGACAAAAACAATAAATCATACTGTTTGTTTTACTCTGAGGATTCAGGAAATAAATCATTTGTTTGGATAAGAAGGAACCACTGTCTGGACATACAGTGGGCTTATATCTGCAATAAAGAATTTATGTCGGGATCCATAATAGAACGCTCCCCTGCATCACGTGAGGAATGAGCAAAGCTAGCAGTCAAAACCAGTTAGTGTCTGACGAGCACTGATAGCTCAGTACCAGCCTCATACATCTGATACGCCCTCTCTGTACGCACAGCCCTGCTAAACATCATAGGCTTTATTCCTCAAGCTAAAGAGGTGCCTCTCTGGAGCAAAACAACTGCACCAGTAGTGGGAGGGGGGCTGTGACATTTCCCTTTGACTTAAAAGGGTCTTTTAACCTATTGAATGCTAGAGACTTATATAACTTATTGAGATTGAGTGAGCTTGAGACATAACCAGAATTCAAGAGGTTCAAATACCCATTTAAATTAATAGGTATTTGGGGCAGGTGGTTTGCACTGAAATTGCACCTCTTTTATTTAATGCATAATGCCCAATGGCCCAAATTCCCATGCACTTTAATAGAGTTTTTTAACCTCTAGAGTGCCAGAGAAGTCTCCATTACACTGGAGACCTCTCTAGTATTCAAGGGATTACTGTAAAAACTCACGTATAATATGTGCAGTTTTGCCCCTCTTCACCTTATGTGTAGTGGGGGGGGGTGTATTATACACGAGGCAAAAAAATTAATTAAAAAAAATTCCCATTGCCACCTTTCCCTCCCTCCCTGCTTACCCATATCCTCCTCCTCTATAGTCCGTCCTATTGCCTCAGCCTGACAGGGTTCCAGCGGGCAGCATGCTTGCATCTGCCACCCGCTTGCAGCATAGCCCTGTCAGGACCTTTGTAGCCTATGGGTAATGTCTTGCGAGGACCACAAGGTCCTAGCAGGGCAATACCATAGATACAATGCGCATGCTGGAAGCGGGTGGCAGATGCAAGCATGCCGCCCGCTGGGACCCTGTCAGGCTGAGGCAATAGGACAGACTACAGAGGAGGTGGATATGGGTATGCTGAGAGGGAGGGAAAGGTGGCAATGTAACATTGTAACATTTTTTATAGTGTGACAGGGGAAAATAAGGGTTCGTATTATACATAGATATTCTTTTTTTCCCCTAAAATCTTGGGTATAATTTACACCTGCATATTATACACAGGTGCGTATTATACCTGAGATTTTACAGTAAAAGCCCAATTTAATAGGATTTTGTATTTGTCCCCTGTGGTGTAGTTGGTTTACTTCACAATAACTCCAGTTTGCCAATGCATCTATACACATGGACCTATAGGCATAGCTGGGAAATCTCTGGATATACCTCGGAGATTCCAGTTTTTGTTGCTGATTACCAGGGCAGAGGTTGATTCTCTGGATGTGGGGAGTTTTTAATGAAACTCTGCCCATTTCTGCTCCTTTCCCCGTCTGTTCCTCCCAATCCCTGCCCACATCTCCTACTACCCCAGTCTAGTCTTCAATTTATTTCTATATTTATGAAGCCCCGCACCCACCTGCAGTTAAGTCCCGTCCCTTTTTGACACAAATCGCATCATTGATCTCCCCCTGCGGCACCAGAAGACTCCGCTCTGGGGAGACCACAAAGCAAAGTTCTCAGGTATGCCCTATAGGTCTTAATCATCAGTCTAAAGAGGTTCAGTTCTGGAATAAACCAACTGCATTATAAGAGATAAATGAAAGTTGCCACTGGGGTGTTACCTCCTTGAATGACAGAGAGAGCTCCAAAGCACTGAGATGCAATGAGTTGGAGATATATCTGACGATTAACGGGTTAAAATACTCATTTAAATTAACAGAGATTTGCTGAATTTTCATTTCCCCTATGTTGCAATTGGTTTGCTCCAGAAACGCAGCTTTTGGGGTTAACAAATAATGCTCTGTGGGCTTTTAGATATCAAGTGGGCCAGAAGGATTTTTTTCAAGCATTAACTGGCAAAAGAAAGCCATGTCCCCATCTAACCCTTTATATAGAAACCTTTTATTGTGGGCTATTTGCATAACAAAAGGTTCCCAATGAAGAACATTTCATGAATATGCCGTGAATCGACTTCACTAGCTAATTTGTGCATCAAAATGATCCACCAATATCTACAATTGGAATACTTATCTTTTGAAAATATTTCATAAAAGCAAAAAAAAAAAAAAAATCACAGTTTTTTTTGCTTGTTTTTACATTTTGCTTAACTCTTAGAGGGGTGAAAATATTTCTCTCTTGCTTTCAGGTAATTTGGTTACCTTATGCTGTGTGGCCCAAGGCCACCGGGCCCCTGGCTCCTGGAGGGGCCTCAGGGCCAGCCTCCTGCCCACAGACTATGGGCCTAGCCCTGGAACAGGGTATGGCCTCCCCCTGAGACTAATCTCCACCCTGTTTGCCCCTTGCCATGGAGGATCCTTTACCAGCTCCCCAGTCCCCTCTTGGGGCTAAGTCACCCTGTACTTATTGGGGTACAGGGTGACCAAGAAACCCAGTGATCATTCTTCCCAGCCTTGTCAAAGGATATCAGATTTCCCAATGGACTAATATGTAAAAGATGCCTCAATACCTTGTCCTGTTTTGTGTATTCTGGTCCCTGTAATGCTTGTACCCAGACCTATCCCTTTGGCCAATTGTATAGTTAACTCACTCGGGTCTGGCCCATTGTATCCTGTTACCACCTACCCATTGTGTCATCACACAGCATATTTACACTCCCCTTGAGCTCTGTGTACTCCATGTTTATTTATACTGAAACCACCCTCCACCCATTGACCCTTTTGTAAATATGTGTATTCCTACACACCTCTACACTGCCTCTTTGCATTCTGTGCCCCTCCACCAACAGCCCCATTGTATTGCAGTACCTTTGTCCGATTGGATCCCAAAATGGGTGGATACCTTGTGATGTGTGTATTTAAACCCTGTATGTTTCACAATAAAGCACTACCCTGACGTATGCCTCCCCAGCATGGATCACTTGCCATGAGCGACACCGGAAGAGTCTTCAGAGAGTCCAGAACAAGGCCCTGCGGATATCTTCCGGAGCTCCAAGATTCGTAAGGACAGCTGACCTTCACAGGGAGCTGGACATCGAGATGTTGGACGAACACCTAGAGAAGCTGAGTAAGAACTTCTGCCAAGGACTGGATCAGAACTCGAACCCTCTGATCAGAAAACTCACTGCCACCACTGCAAACCCCTTCGACCGCTACCCGCGGCCCATCACAGCGAAGACCCTGTGAAACTAACCCAGCTGTGACAAGTCAACACAGACCAAGAAGAATCCAAACCTGCGACTTAAAACCCAACCCGAGAAGACGGAGTAGTGAGGCTCAAGCCTCGGTATCCAAAAATCACCGCTGATGGATAAAATCTATCAGCAAGAAGACGACAACGACAATAAAGCAGTTCTTGTCTTAACCTACACTGGTGTTGTCTGGTGGGGTAAGCTTGCTGTATCCAGAGTGCGTTCACCCTACACTGAGTGCAAGACTAAGTGACTGGGTGAATGGAGCTATGTTCCTGGTTCCTGTCTTGTAAACAGGAGATCCTGAGTGTTGTCCTGGCGGAGCTTCTTAGCCTGAGTACGGGTATCCATCACATTGATGGCAGTGGTGGGATCAAGATCCTCCCCAACCAGATTTCTAGATTTAGAAGGTTTTTGACCAAAATGGTAACTCTTGATAAACCACTAGCAATATTACGGTGGGAAAGAGATATGGGTCTTGCTTTCCCACTACAAAAATGGTCTGAGACCTGTTTGATAACAAGGAAAGCTTTACATTGTATTAACTTACATGAGAACTATTACAAATTGCTCAATAGAAGGTATTTAGTTCCATCTCAATTGGCGAAATATCAGCCGGGAGTATCTAACCAATGCTGGCTCTGTCAGCGAGCAATAGGGTCACAATATCATATATGGTGGGAATGCCCTGGTTTGGTATCTTTCAAAGGAGAGCTAGATAGGCTTTTTTTTTATTATTTCAAATACAGCAGGGATTATCATCCCAGAATTTTTTGTTCCATATTGTTCCATATTATAAGAGATACTTGTGTATTAATGTATTACTAGCTACTAAAATATGCCTGGCTAGATATTGGAGGAAGCAGCAGATCCCGACATGGGCAGAAATAAAGACCAAAATAGATTACCAGTGTATATCGGAGAAATATTTTATTATTAATATAACTCAGAGTCAACCTTATAAATATTATAAGATCTGGGGGTCTTGGATTCTTCTAAATAGTGGTGGAGAGCTACCTGAGAGTTGATGGTGATCTTTAGGGGCAACTTGTTTTTCTGTGGTCTGAGTCTGCTCTGAACAATTTTTACTGATGTTCCAACATGTGTTTTTAGATTTATTCCGATGAATAGGTACAGGGTTTTGTATGTAATTATTGAATATTTGATTGTATGCTAATTTTTGATTTATGTATTTAATTTCAATATTTTTGTAATAAAATAAAATAAAATAAAAAAAAGAAATATTACTATTGATTTAACCTCTAAGGACAAGACAGGTGTGTACACAGTCCTAAGCAAAGCATTGAAGATATTGTGTGCCAGCAAGGTGTTCAACATATCCATTGTAACAATGCATTGGATACCACATACTGGGGGATTTACTAAAAAGATTCCACACTGTAATAGGAGCTGCAACCAATTTCTTAGCACTACATCTGCCTATCACCAATTTACTTAGCCACTCACACCAAAAATTGTCTTCTGTGAGATGCGCCAAAGTGAGTGCAGTGGAAAGTGGATGGGTGTTTTTTTTTAATGTTCCTTTTCACTGTGATTTGTTTAAGGCTATGTATTAACAAGGCTCAGAGGAAACTGACCTTTTCCTGCACACGCTGTAGCAGAAGTGATGGGGCCTTGCTGACACTATAGAGATAGTAACACTTCATCTGTAAAAAAAAGAAAATGTATATATATATATACATCTCCTATATAATAATTTGCTAGGATGCTTGTCAGAAGCCATCATGCACAGTAGAGACTGGCCACACTGCAGTCATGCACAGTACGGACTACCCGAACGCGCTGTGGCTGATACGGAGTGGATTGCTCTGAATTCAGACTGTAGTCCTCTCTGCGCACCTCCCCAGGAAGGTGTGCAGAGAGGACAACAGTGCAAATTCGGAGCGCCCTGCTCCATATCAGCCATGGGGCGTTTGGGCAGTCTGAACTACACATGACTGCAGTGCGGCCAGTGAGCAGAGAGGCTCTGGGAACCAGCCAAGGCTGCTGGAGGCACTGTGGCCCATGTACACGGGCTTTTAAAGTAGTATCTATATATATATATATATATATATATATATATATATATATAAACAATATCAAAAAGTGGAAAGCACTAACTCTAAAGTCACTGTAAGGCCCAGGTGCACGTTCCCCAAAAGTAGTTTAAAGGGATAGTAATGTTTCATAATAGAAGCGGCTCTAATTAATCATCATAGTATTTGGACCCTGGAGAGTGTTATTTCAATACTGTCAGAGTTATAGTTCAAGAGTAATTCAATGACAAAGTGTCCCCCTCCCGCCCCTTTTACTGATGTAACACTGCTCAGCCAGAGCAGAAGGGAGGTGCCCAGATAGACTGCAGAGATTGACAATCTTCAATTAAGGGAAAAAGCTGAAAAGCTGTCAAGGGAGGCAGGGCTTTCATTGTTCTGATAGGAAGAATATTGTCCCCTGCTGTTATCTGTCTGGTCTATGGACTGCATTCCACATCTGAGAAGAGACGGCTTACACTAGGTAAAAGGGGCGGGAGGGGAAACTTTGCTTGTGAATACCTCTTAAACCATAAAGGTTTGAGAGATAAGACTTATATAGTTCTTCATGTTTTTTTAATGCCTACAAAATAAAATAAAGATAAAATGAAGTATTACTATCCCTTTAAAAACAGAAGAAATGGGAAGCACCTGTGGGACTTTTCAATATATTTAATTTTCGGTCTAACGTTGAGAAAGGTCTTTTGTTAGCCCGAAATGTTGACCTGTACCTTTTGCCATTTGTGTTATCAAATTAAATATATTTAAAAGTCCCATGGGTGCTGCACATTTCTTCTATTATATATATATATAAAGAGCAAAACGGTGCTTCTCCATACAAATAGTGCAAATGTGTGCCCTGTATTAGGCATATATAATACCAATGTGTTAATAAATATGGGGATTTTGTTCCATATTTTGGGCAAATAATGTTTAAGCTTGCCAACCTGTCAAGGGTTTATCCTCCTGGGAAAAACAAGGGTACTCCGACTACTGAGAAATGTTTTATTCAAAAGTTATCACAGCTCAGACTTGACTTTTTTTAGATGCAGTATCTCAATGGCCTGAAATCATACAGTGGTGCTGTTGCTATACCATCCTATAGAGGTTTACAGTCAACTGACTAGAGCTGTCCATAGGATAGTGTAGCAACAGCGCCACTGTACGATTTCAGGCCATTGAGATATTATACCTGAAAATTTCAAGTTTGAGCTGCAATAACATTTGAATAAAACACCTCTCAGCATTGGGAATACCCTTGTTTTACTTAAGAAGAACCCTACTCTCTCTCTCTCTCTCTCTCTCTCTCTCTATATATATATATATATATATATATATATATATATATATATTAGGTGTTGTTATCCCATCTTAATGATGGCATAGTGTGTGCTGGTATACAATTAAGCACAGATAGTCTGTAGTTGAACATCAATTCCCATCATTTCCAACCGGTTGAAAAGCTGGTTGTAGATGATGACAGTTGTAGTCCCCAACAGCTGAAGGTCCAGCAAGTTTTCTACCCCTGCACAAAAGCTATTATACTCTCAAGAACATACCCAAACAAGCAGGCATGTTTGTAGCAAGCCAAAGTCCCAACACGGAAACTGAGATGTGTAGGTGGATTTGTATATCCCCCCCACTAAACGTAGTAAAATCTATTTTGAAAAGCTTGAGTAGAGTTTTAATCATAAATATGTTCCTATTAATATGAAAACAATTAATATTTAGGCAATTATTACCATTTAAGTTGAATTGCATATAATATTCAGCAACCATGAAACAACAAACCAGATGTTGTTTCAGTTAAAGGGGCAGCTATGCGGAGGGTGCAGTGTATCTATCATAGCATGCAAAGGAGAAAAGTACATTAGAAAATCAAAAGTTTTGCAGTGTTCAGCATAATTTTGCATCAGCCCACCTATTATTGTTACATTTTTCAGTTTTTTTAAGCATTACTGAAACTTTAACCCTTTGAATGCCAGAGGGATAAGAAACGCATTGCAAAGCAATGTGTTGCGTACCCCTCTGTTACTCAAAGGGTTAAGGCTTGTAATACATTAACATAATTGTTTATTTTCTTTCAAGGAACAGTAAAATTTTATAAAAGAAAAAACACTAATTTTACAGGGATATCCCATTTGACTAAAACAAGGTTACTCCAGCTGCTGGGAGATTTTTCATTCCATACTTGTTCCAGCTCAAACTTGTTTTATGATTTCCTGCAATTTTCTTATATGGTCAACAGGTGGTGCTCTTCCTAGCTCTATGGAAAGCTACTAACAATGACTTAAAGGGATAGTAATACTTCGTTTTATCTCTATTTTATTTTGTAGGCATTAAAAAAACATGAAGAATGATACAAGTCTTATCTCTCAAGCCTTTATGGTTTGAGAGATATTCACAAGCAAAGTTTCCCCTCCTGCCCCTTTTACCTAGTGTAAGCCATCTCTTCTTAGATGTGGAATCCAGTCCATAGACCAGACAGATAACAGAAGGGGACAATCTTCTTCCTATGAGAACAATGAAAGCCCTGCCCCCCTTTCAATTTTTTCAGGTTTTTTTCCTTATCTTAATTGAAGATTGTCCCTCTCTGCAATCCATCTGGGCACCTCCCTTCAAAGGGATAGTAATGTTTCATAATAAAAGGAGCTCCAATTAATCTTCATAGTATTTGGGCCCTGGAGAGTGTTATTTCAATACTGTCATTTGTAGTTCAAGAGTAATTGAATGATAAAGTACTCCCCTCCCTTTTACAGATGTAACACTGCTCACCTCAGAGCAGCAGGGGGGTGTCTAAGTGGATTGCAGAGAGGGACAATCTTCAATTAGCATACGGCAAAAACCTGAAAAACCTGTCAATGGGGGCAGGGCTTTCACCGTTCTCTCAGCAAGAAGATTGTCCCTTTCTGTGATCTGTCCGGTCAAGTGACCAGATTCCACATCTGAGGGGAGGTGTCTTACACTAGGTAAAAGGGGCGGGAGAGGGATATTTTATCATTCGATTACTCTTGAACTACAACTCTGAAAGTATTGAAATAACACTCTCTATGGCTCAAATACTATGAAGATTAATTTGAGCTGCTGTTTTTGTGAAACAAACATTACTATCCCTTTAAGCATTAAAAATGCACTGTAGACACTGGTTTGTGCAGTTGTTAACTGTTTAATGGGAAAAAAGCAATGTAATGTTTTTTTCTCAAACTAACATTTTTACTGATTCTTTAAAGAGAAACTATACCATAAGAGAAAGAGGCTCTTAAATTGCTTAACAGAAGCACTTCCTTACTTAGGAGTCCAGTATATCTAGTTAGATATTTTCTGCAAAATATTACTGATTTAATAGAACTTTTAACTCTTTGAATGATAGATCTTCTGTCCATTTCATCTCAATGTGTTGGAGACCTCTCTAGCATTTAAGGGGTTAATATTCTCATTTAAACTAATGGCAGTGCTTATTTGACCCCTGTGGTGAAGTTGGTTTGTCCCAGAGTTGATCTGATTTCTTTTAACTTAGTGCCCTTTGTGCCAGTCGAGGGGTTAGAAATCCTACTTAGACCAAAGGGAATGTTTATTTGTAGCCTATTGCAGAGTTGCATTGCTGCAGAATTAATCAATTTCTACCTAGTACATCAGCCTCACACTGGCTCGACCCACAGCCCTGCTCCTCTGTCCTCTATGCAAATCTTTGTACCCAGGGCTGGTGCAAGGACTTTTGCCACCCTAGGCAAAACCTCATTTTGCTGCCCTCTTGGCTCCACCCCCTTCTGTCACACCCCTTTTATTTCCCACCCTTATATATGTATAAGTGTCAGCGTGTTTGTGTTCCCTATATGTGTATAAGTGTCAATATGTTGTTTATTCCCTTTATGTGTTCAAGTGGCAATGTGTGTTCCCTATACATGTATAAGTGTCAGTGTATGTGTGTTTCCTATATTTATATGTGTCAGTGTGTTTGTGTGTTGCCTGTATGTGTATGTGTCAGTGTGTGTGTTCCCTATATGTCTATGCGTCAGTGTGTGTGTGTGTGTTCCTTATATGTGTATAAGTGTGTCAATGTGTGTGTGTCTGTAGGGGTATCAGTGTATGTGTTTAAGTGTCAGTGTGTTCCCTATATGTGTCAGTTTGTGTGTGTGTGTGTTCTCTATATGTGTATGTGTGTGTCAGTATGTGTTCCCTGTATGTATATAAGTGTGTCAGTGTGTGTGAGTCTCTGTAAGGATATCAGTGTGTAAGTGTGTGTGTGCATCTCTATATGTGTATCAGTGTGTCACAGTGTGTGTTCTCTATAGGTGTATGTGTGTCAACGTGTATGCTTGTCTGTATGTGTATCAGTGTGCGTAATTATCTCTTTGTTTATCAGCGTGTCACTGTGTGTGTGTTCCCATGTATGTGTATCAGTGTGTGTGTGCGTTTGTCCCTGTGTGTGTGTATCAGTGTCAGTGTGTGTACTTATCTGTGTGTTAATATGTGTGTGTGTGTGTGTGTGTGTGTGTGTGTGTGCTTATCTCTATGTGTATCAATGTGTTAATATGTGTGAGTGTATGTGTGTGTGCGCATTACCCCATTTCCACAGTCACATTACCCCATTCCCACAGAATTAACTTTGCCCCATTTCCACAGTCACATTACCCTATTCACACAGAATCACATTGCCCCATTCCCACAGAGTCAGGTTACCCCATTTCTCCTGGAATTAACAATCCCACATTACCATAATGCAAGAATTCCACATTTCCCCTTTTCCAGAGTCCCCCATTTACCTAGACCAAGTCCCACATTGTCTAGCTCTCAGAGTTGTATATTACCACACTCCAGAGTCCTCCATTACCCCGCTCCCAAACTCCCACATTACCCCGCTCCCAAACTCCCACATTACCCCACTCCCAGAATGCCCCATTACATCACTCCCAAACTCCCACATTACAAAACTCCCAGGCTCCCACATTATCCCAGTCCCAGAGTCCCTAATTATACTACTACCCCACCCACAGAGATCTATATTACCCCATTTCCAGAGTTTCTTATTTCCCCAGTCTAAGGATATCACATAACTCCAATTTCTACTTTTCATCAACCATCACAGAATTATGTTCTCACCTCCAGCGGGTTCTGTCTGTCATTTATAAACATGTTAAAAAGCAGCGGACCCAATACTGAACCCTGAGGTACTCCACTCTCCACTTTAACTGTACTGGAGAATTTTCCATTTACAACCACACACTGTTCCCTATCCTTCAGCCAGTTTTGTATCCAATTGCAAAGGTTATCTCCTAGCCCCAATTTCCTTATTTTATACACCAGCCTTCTGTGTGGCACTGTATCAAATGCCTTTGCAAAGTCTAGATATACTACATCTACTGCCTTGCCATTGTCTTGGTTGCTGCTTACCTCCTCATAGAAGCTGAAAAGATTAGTTTGGTATGATCTATTCTTCATAAAACCATGTTGATTCGTGCTAATGATTTTATTTTTTGTGTTGTAATCCTGAATATAGTCCCTTATTATCCCTTCTAACAGTTTTCCCACTACAGAGGTCAAACTCACTGGTCTATAATTCCCAGGTTCTGTTTTAGTTCCCTTCTTAAATAGAGGCACTATGTTAGCTCTTCGCCAATCCTGTGGCACTGAGCCTGTGGTGATAGAATCTTTAAAGAGTAAATATAGGGGTTTTGCTAACACTGCACTAAGTTCCTGAAGAACCCTTGGATGTATACCATCAGGACCCGCTGCTTTGTCGGTCTTAATTTTGTTCAGTCTTTCCATGACATCTCCTTGAGTTAACCCAATATCTATTAATTGTATTGTTTTATTTGTTACTTGTGGAGGCTTTTCTACCATCCCTTGCTCCCTTGTATATATCACAGCATGGATTACTTTTCGTTGCACCAAAATGTAAGTGTGTAACTTTATATTGTAAATGCCCTTCAGGATGTACCTGAAATTGAGAGAAATTCTAATGTATTCCTCCTGGTAAAACACTTTCCAAATAAACGAATCCAGTAGCTGTAACTGCAGAAATTCACCCATTCACCAGCCCATCAGGACTAGGCTGACCATACCTCACCTTTAAAAAGGGAAACATAGGAAATAGGCATATTTCAGGAGTGCACCAAAATCAAAGCAACCCTGTAGTATGCATTTTTTATGTGTGTCCCTTTTTAAAGGTGAGGTATGGTCAGCCTAACCAGGACCATTTTAACAAAAGGGCCAAGTGATCAGCTGCCCATCCAGGGTCCACAGGAGGAAGTCCCCACAAACACACACGGTTAAAGGGAAACTGTCATACAATACAAATTGGATCCTTCTGGCTCTATCTCTCCTCAGTGATCTGCTGTACACTGTGCAGTCTGGTCAATGTGTAACGCCAGGTGTGAAAACTCATCACAGTATTAATAAGGGTGTGAAAATTTTGCATTTTGTCAAGTTCATATTGCTGTAAGTGATAAGTATTGTGGGAAGTTAGGCTTGAGCACACACACATATTCTATATGTTCCTTGAATAAATAATATGCTGCACACTAGATACAAATGATAAGAGAATTATGTTACTGTTTATTCACCAACAGTTAGATAAGCTCCCCCATCAGTGGTATGTCCCTGATAATGTGGTTATCTGGCTAAAATGCTGGAGAATAAAGGTAATACAGAAAAGTCTTGTTTGTGTGTAGTGCACAGCATGCCATTCTACACAATACCTGGACGTTGATCAGAGATTGCCAGTGCTCTGCCTAGAGCTACTATTGAAAGTTTGCAGAGTACGAGTATTTAGCTAGTTATTATTTAACCACTGGATGCTAGAGAGGTCTCAAATACAAGCATGGCAATGGAGAACTTTCTAGCAGTCAAATGTTTAAGAGAGACATCTTTTTTATATTTTGCCCAGGGACTAGCCTTGACTTAAAATGGCCCTGATGACCAGAGCTTGAGCCCCAAGATTTGAAAGGTTATGGTACTTACCTAAGAACACCTGATTGTAAGCAGGATTCAGAGAGTAGTTACAGTCAAACAGAGCCAAGGCTGTGTAACCAGGGAGTAGAGATTAGACATAGTAGTAACCAGACTTAAAGATCTATTGTAACTCCAATTACAGGGGAGTACTTTCATATGAAAAGGATAAAAAAAAGCACAATAGTATAATCATGTCACGTCCAAGAACAATGAAGACTATCAGCCAAATGTCTCCTAACAATACATATTCTGGATAGCAGGCACATCAAACTCAATCTGTATCCATTCCTCCATTTTCTTCTCACATGATAACAGACCAATGTGGCAGATGGGACAAAGAAGAACAGATCCAGTAAAAAAAAAAGTATATTTATTTATACTTTTAAAATGTATCATTTGTATATAAAGACAGTCTATTCAATATGGAGTTTCCCAGTGAGAGTCTCAGGTGTCCATAAGAGATTCTGCAGTCCCAGATATGGGAAAATGGGTACCTAATTTTATGTATCTCCCACTCAGGGCATTATCTGTGTATTTTCTCTGTTACCACCCCTGTGCTACCTAAGGAAGAAGATGTGTAAAATAAATGAATATAAGGTCCAGTATGATTTGTGCGTCATATGAAAACATACTCATCTTCATGGTGGAGGTCCACCAGTGTTTGAGGCTCCCTGGTCTTCAACATCAGTAACCTACAAAATTAAAACAAAAACTACCACCAAAACTTGTTGCCAAAAAAAAAAAACAATAATCCCCCCCTTCCCATTCCTGCCTGGGTGTCATTTAGGCCTCTGTGGCTTTACATTTTCCCAAACTCCCATTGGCTGGGAGTTGAGGGTTATGCTGGGCGCAGAACAAGCCCTGGTGTAATCTCACCTCCCAGACAATCAAAGAGGAAGAGAACAGGTCATACATATAAGATACTTGACTCCTTTTCTCAGATTGGGGTCACACATTACAAATGTGTGACCTCTTCTACTCATCTGTGATTGGTTCCCAGCTAATGGGAGCATAGGAAAAATGTAAACAGGGATTGGCCATATAAAAGCCAATCCCTGTTTTTTTCTCAGTTGCCAGAGGAAGGACTCAGGGTGGGGGTTCATTCTATTTTATTTTTTAGAAGAAGTGAATGTGTCAGCAGATATATTTACAGATATTTTTATGTCATTTACTTTTGTAGATTACTGATGTGAAGGATCAGAGCATTTTAGACACAGTTGGACATCCAGTTGGAAATCCAAGATGAATATATGTGTAGGCTGTGGATGTGGATGTTTGGGAGTGGCAGGTGTTTTATATGTATTTCTTTCTCTCTCTCTCTTTCTCTCTCTCTCTTTTTCTCTCTCTCTCTCTCTATCTATATATACATATATATATATGGACTGGTAGAGGGTCAGCACTCATACCTTCAAAGAGTTGTAGCCTGAGTGCTAGACATGCTAGTACTCACAGGAATTGCATAAAATCTACGTTTTAGTTCAGTAAGAACCTTTATCAAGGCAAGTCCTCAGAGTGCTAGCCTGTCTACGATCATATATATATACTAGGTTGAAGCCCACCGCCATGCCGGGGAGCCATATACAATTTGCTAGGAGGCGTCGCTCCCGTGAGTGTTACGCACACAGGGAGCAACGAACCCTATCAAATTATATATATAGATATGTGAGTGTGTGTGTGTGTGTTTCTTTTTGTCTTAGAGGTTAATCTCTCCATTGCCAGGGCACTGATATTGCAGAAATATGTGTGTGTGGGGGCTTCAGTCATATTGGGGAATCAGGGAGGGGATCTGGGGGCCATTGACCCACTAGTTTCCCGTGCTTGGTGCAGCCTCCCAAGAAAAGCAGCCAGATCAGGTCACTTTGGGTTTTCTAGTCTTACTTTGCAGCTGCCTAAAAACAAACAAACAAAAAAAAAACCAACAAAATTCAACATTCCCACAACTGGAAATAGAAAAATAGACATTCAGCAAATATTTCTCACTGCAATGGAATCTTGGTCTAAATTTGAGATGCCACCTATGAAGAATATGTATTGGGAATAGCCATTTGTCTAATAGTGTGCATCATTTTTTGGATCGATCGTATTATAGACTTGTGTTTCTATTTTATGAGAAAGATCTCTCCTGTAATTGGAGTGAAGTACTGCACAGTGTGGGGTGGGCTGTAGTGGCTTTACTTCTGTCTGCTCTAGACACATAAATTATATTACATGGGTAGACAGGTAGATAGATAGATAGATAGATAGATAGATAGATAGATAGATAGATAGAATTATACAAAAATATCTATGCATCAAATCCTGACCTTTACCAGTAAATAACCTGCAACTTGCTACAGTTAATTTACAGTGAGATTTAGTAACATGTTTGTGGTAAAATTTATGTTAAGCTTGCCAGCCCCATCAAGGCACCTCAGATTAGGCAAGTCCCTATCTGCCTGATATATGAAGGTAGCATGCATTTACTATAAAGCAATTAAAAAGCAGTGCTACCATCTTGTGAGCAAAACTCTTATTTATTAGTAAAGGTCAGGATTTGATGCACAGACATTTTTACTTTTGTATATGTAACGAAGACAGTTCTTGCTGTTCTAGTTCACAGATATGCAACTATCTGAATACTATGGATAAGCTAGCTTGAGCTAATCAAGAATTTGTGTCTATTTTTTATAATTTAAAATGATATTTTTGCTTAGATAGTTTAGATTGGTCTTTTAGACATTTATTATATTACATGGATGTGGTAGACTACATACCTGGATAGATTGGATAGATATGTAGATGGATAGATATAGATAGATAGATAGATAGATAGATAGATAGATAGATAGATAGATAGAGTACATTGAAATAGATCAGTAGAACATACATAGAACTTAGATTATTTCAAATGAAGAAAGCACTCTCAACAAATAAGGTAATTGCCTGAGTGCCGGATGGTTCTTTGAACTACAGTCTCTCAAATCAGCAATCTCAGAACTGCTCAGATTCGTGAAATAAGTTACATTTATTTAGATCTAAATAAATGTAACTTATTTTACGTATCTGAGCAGTCCTGAGGGTGCTGATTTGAAAGACTGTATAAATTAGATTAGATATGCTAGTTTTATTATTATTATTATTATTATTATTCTATAATCTAAAAAGCCAGATGTATGTTTGTCCAATGCAGTCATACACAGTAGAGACTGCCCGAACGCTCAGAATGCTGGGCCCGTGTGCACGGGCTTTTACACTTTGTCCAATGCAGTCATGCACATTAGAGACTGCCCGAACGCTTAGAATGCTGGGCCCGTGTGCACGGGCTTTTACACTTTGTCCAATGCAGTCATGCGTAGTAGAGACTGCCCAAATGCACAGAATGCTGGACCCATGTACACAGACTTTTACACTAGTTATATTATAAATTGATGCAGACTATTAGAGCTACAATCAACAGAAAAAAGAGATTATGTGAGAGATAAATAAATCATTTAGATTTATTTATTACACTTTGCCAGTATTTCACCATAGATGGCTGTATAAGCATAATACATTTTTTTATAATATTTACAGTAGTTGAATTTTTGTACACAAGCATTTTCATCTTGATTCATTCTTCAAACAGACAAATACATCCAATTCAAAGTAAAGGTCTGTGGACACAATATGAGCTCCACTGTGAGAATCAGACACTCTGCTCTCCATGCTATCATAAATCTCTGGCCTCATGTTCTCTTTAATCTTACAGCCGGCTTCCAGTGGATGTGTGAGCCTGCGGACAAAGGCCATGCTCAGGAAGTCAAAGTGGGGAAACTCTGGGGTAAACGTAAAGTACCAGAAAGCACAAATAAAAAGGTCCCAAATTTGGTAACATTTTCACAGGACATTCCCCATTTAGTTTTTGTAATATTTTTACATGTATTTATAATATTTATTTGTATTTTATTTTTAATAGTTAAAAAAAAATGCTACAGGCCTTTGTCACAGACATCTATACAAACCATTATACAGGCTTCCCATCAAATGTCTCCATATCACAAATTCATACATGGCAGACACTGGGCCTAGAGTGCCAGAGAGGTATCCAACTCATTGCAAAGTAATGTTTTGGATAAATGTCTGGCACTCAACGGGTTAAGCACAAATGACATCTGAGCAATTCTGGCGCAAACCAACTGCATCATAGTGGAAATAAAAGTATTCATTGATTTAACTCGGGCTTTTAACATTTTTGATGCTAGAAAGGTCTCCAATCCATTGTGATGAAGACCTCTCTAGAATTCAAATGGCTAAAAACCCTATATAAATTAATGTGGAGTTTTGTGAATATATACTCTTCCCCCCTCATGGTGTACTTGGTTTCCTCCAGGACTGCTCCCCTTTTCTTTTGTCCCAGTACTGTCCACATCCCTTCTCTGAACCAGCTTCTACTAGATTTCTGAGCAAGATCACATTTCGGCAATATGGATGCTGTTATGTTTCACTGTGACTCTGGATTTGGCGCAAAAAACAGGGCCTCACGTCCACCCTTGGTGATCCTCATTCCCACCCACAAAGCCAGGCTGCAACCCAGTTTGGTAATGTAGCCCCTTCCCCAGCATTCTCCCCACTTAGGGATTCAATGATTTAAATAGGGCTTTTAACCCCTTGAATGCTATAGAGAGAAATCCAATACATTGCCATACCTGGTAACTTTGTTGGCAGCAGTATGGGTAGAGGTGGGAGTGTACAAATGACAAGATTCACATCACAGTGTGGGTGGGACTGAAAAGTGGGAAGGAGGGATTTGTCCAAAAATGTGTGGAATGAGGCAAGGGGTGGGTGATAGATCTCATTTACTCAGTGAATCACTCACTATCTCCGGAGACCAGGTAATTAAGTGAGAAAACCGGAGTCTCTGTGGCAGTGATTTCTCAGGTGTGCACATTGTAAAAGCAATGCACTGGAGATCTCTAGCAATCAAGGGGTTAAACCTTTGACTGTAGCAGAGGTATCCAGCGCATTGTGTTGCAAAGCATTGGATACGTCTCTGGCACTCAAAGGGTTATAAGAACAATTAAAATCAACAGGGATTTTCATTTCTCCATTATAGCGCAGATGGATTTCTCCAGAATTGCTCCACTTTATCTTCCCTAATATATCCCTTACATTTAGCAGTTGCCTTTTTTGTAGGGAGAAAAATTGCGTGTGCATAAGGGAGTCAGGTCACGTGAAAGACAAACAGAAACAAACAGACCCTTTAACCTCCAGGTCAAGAGATCAGACCCAGGCACAATCAAGAGAAATGGAAAGCTTCTGTCATCTACTAAATTCAGTTCTCACAAACACCAGAATGACAGCTCTGCAGCAATAAGTACAGACACTTTCCGCAAATAATGTACAACAGTAACCAGTGCTGAATTTTACTATTGAAACCTGCTGTTAATAGAAAATACCAGGTCACTGTAATTCACATCTAGTTCAGACTGTGGGCAGCACGTAATGGCACTCAGTTATTCATTTGTTTTCTGTCTGGATGAAAATATGGGATGTGGGCAGAAACAAATGATGAGTAACTCTGGAGAAAACCAACTACACCATAGGGGGATAAGAAACATTCACATTGATTTAAAGCGGAACTATCACGTAGATATAATTGACCCCAAATTAATTGTTAGTATACCTGTAATCATGGAAATAGTATAATAGCGGACTTAACCCTTTGAGCATTGCAAGGCATTGGATACCACTCTGTCACTCAAAGGGTTAAACCCCTATTTAAAGCTGAACTATCATGTAGATATAATTGCCCCCCAATTAATGTTAGCGTAGAGGTAATCCTGGAAATTGTGTTATAATCTTTATTAAGAGCAGATATCTTGGCGAAGAGGGATCTGTGCTCCTGAGCTGTCTGTCCTTGTCTCCTCACTGATAGGCTATTTGCCAAAGGGTGAGTTACATTGTACAACATGGTACAGGCAGGAATGGACAGCGCAGGCGCACAGATCCCTCTTCACCAAGATGTCTGTGCTGCTGTCTTGAGCTGACTCTCGTACGATTTTATTATTGCAAATAATGCCGGCACTTAACCCCTTAAGGACCCTTGATGGTTTTGGCACATCATGGGTCAGCAAGCCATAAGGACCTGTGACTGGAATTCAGAGCTCCCCGTGCAGCTGCTCTCCATTTGGGGAGTCCTGAACCAGATGCTGCAATTTAAAAAAAATGGTCAATGGTCCTTAAGTGCCATTCACATGTGTGAACGGCCGGTCCTTAAGGGGTTAATAAACATTATAACACTGTTTCCATTATTACCGCTATACTAACAATTAATTGCAGGTCAATAATATCTATGTGATAGTTTAACCCTTTGAGCGACAGATAGGTGTCCAATGCCTTGGAATGCAAGACATTGGATAACTCTCTGGCACTCAAAGGGTTAAGTTCATGAAAGCTAGAGAGTAATGAGAGGAAGACCTCTACAGCACTCAAGGGGTTATGGAAATTTTGAAAATGATTTTCCCCTTGTAGTGCAGATGGTTTGCTCTAGAATTTCTCTTTTCTTATGTGTATTAGACATTTCAGACAGACACTGACTTAGCCCTGTGGATGCCAGATCTCTGTCTAATACTGTGAAGTGTTATCACTAGCAGTAAAACATATTACACTGTTGTCATCTAAATAAATACCTTTTTCTACAATAATTTAAAGGGAAACATACTTTAAAAGCTTTTATTCCATGTTCTGTAACTAATCTGTGACAATGAAAAATAGTTTATAATGTTTGTACTATATATCTCTACATTTAGTATATAAATAATATAAAACTGTAGCCTGTGAAGCTCCCTGTGTGCGTAACCACACATGCACAGTAGAGATTGCTGGAACAATGCAGTCATGTGCAGTAGAGATTGCTGGAACGATGCAGTCATGCACAGTAGAGACTGCTGGAACGATGAAGTCATGATCAGTAGAGATTGCTGGAACGATGCAGTCATGCACAGTAGAGATTGCTGGAACAATGCAGTCATACGCAGTAGAGACTGCTGGAACAATGCAGTCATGCACAGTAGAGATTGCTGGAACGATGAAGTCATGTGCAATAGAGACTGCTGGAATGATGCAGTCATACACAGTAGAGATTGCTGGAATGATGAAGTCATGCGCAGTAGAGACTGCTGGAATGATGCAGTCATGCACAGTAGAGATTGCTGGAATGATGAAGTCATGCGCAGTAGAGACTGCTGGAACAATGCAATCATGTGCAGAAGAGACTGCTGGAACGATGCAGTCATGCACAGTAGAGATTGCTAGAACGATGAAGTCATGCACAGTAAAGACTGCTGGAATTATGCAGTCATGCACAGAAGAGACTGTGGGAATGATGCAGTCATGCACAGTAGAGACTGTGGGAATGATGCAGTCATGCGCAGTAGAGACTGCTGGAATGATGCAGTCATGTGCAGTAGAGATTGCTGGAACGATGCAGTCATGAGCAGTAGAAATTGCTGGAATGATGCAGTCATGCGCAGTAGAAACTGCTGGAACGATGCAGTCATGCGCAGTAGAGATTGCTGGAACAATGCGGTCATGCGCAGTAGAGACTGCTGGAACGATGCAGTCATTCTTAGTAGAGACTGCTGGAACGATGCAGTCATGAGCAGTAGAGACTGCTGGAACTATTCAGTCATGCGCAGTAGAGATTGCTGAGAACGATGCAGTCATGCACAGTAGAGATTGCTGGAACAATGCAGTCATACGCAGTAGAGACTGCTGGAACAATGCAGTCATGCACAGTAGAGATTGCTGGAACGATGAAGTCATGTGCAATAGAGACTGCTGGAATGATGCAGTCATACACAGTAGAGATTGCTGGAATGATGAAGTCATGCGCAGTAGAGACTGCTGGAATGATGCAGTCATGCACAGTAGAGATTGCTGGAATGATGAAGTCATGCGCAGTAGAGACTGCTGGAACAATGCAATCATGTGCAGAAGAGACTGCTGGAACGATGCAGTCATGCACAGTAGAGATTGCTAGAACGATGAAGTCATGCACAGTAAAGACTGCTGGAATTATGCAGTCATGCACAGTAGAGACTGTGGGAATGATGCAGTCATGCACAGTAGAGACTGTGGGAATGATGCAGTCATGCGCAGTAGAGACTGCTGGAATGATGCAGTCATGTGCAGTAGAGATTGCTGGAACGATGCAGTCATGAGCAGTAGAAATTGCTGGAATGATGCAGTCATGCGCAGTAGAAACTGCTGGAACGATGCAGTCATGCGCAGTAGAGATTGCTGGAACAATGCGGTCATGCGCAGTAGAGACTGCTGGAACGATGCAGTCATTCTTAGTAGAGACTGCTGGAACGATGCAGTCATGAGCAGTAGAGACTGCTGGAACTATTCAGTCATGCGCAGTAGAGATTGCTGAGAACGATGCAGTCATGCACAGTAGAGACTGCTGGAATGACACAGTCATGTGCAGTAGAGATTGCTGGAACGATGCAGTCATGCACAGTAGAGACTGCTGGAATGATGCAGTCATGTGCAGTAGAGTGGAACGATGCAGTCATGCACAGTAGAGACTGCTGGAACGATGCAGTCATGCACAGTAGAGACTGCTGGAATGATGCAGACATGCGCAGTAGAGACTGCTGGAACGATGCAGTCATGCGCAGTAGAGATTGCTGAGACCGATGCAGTCATGCACAGTAGAGACTGCTGGAACGATGCAGTCATGGGCAGTAGAGACTGCTGGAACATTGCAGTCATGCGCAGTAGAGTCTGCTGGAATGATGCAGTCATGTGCAGTAAAGACTGGCTGAAAGCGCTGATCCAAAACTGGGAGCTCCGGATGGCTCACTGCCTGTCTCTGTTCCCAGCTCCAGGGCAGCAGCTGGGGTAGCTGGGTGCACTTTAGCCCGTGTATATAGTTATGTTATAAAAACTAACCATTGTGCTCTCACTTTAACATCTTGGATGCCAGCAAGAGTGGCTGTATGTTTTTGGGGGCCCTTACTCCCACGATTTCTGTTTGTCACCCATATTGCAGTTGGTTTGCTCTACCATTGCTCCACTCTGCCTCAGTTGCATATGCTCAACGGGTGTATAAAACAAAGTGGTGCAATTCTGGGCCAAACTAATTGCACCATAGCTGATAAATAAAATTTCCCAAGATTTGCATTGATTTAAATTGAGCATTTTTACTCTTTAGATGGTAGGGTGATTTCCAATATATTGCATTGCAGTGTGCAAGAGACCTCTCTAGTATTCAAGGCTTTAGTCACCATTTAACTCAATGGAATATTCAGATCATGCCAGGCTGATGACTCAATGCTCCATTGTACGCCACAAGCAGATACCATTTCAGCAATAGAGAGCAATAAACAATCTTAAGAGCAATATGCCATTATATGTCATCAGAAGAGCAATAAACCATTATATATCACCACCAAAGCAATACAGAGTTATATGTCACCAACAGAGCAATAAGCCATTATATGGCACAGCATTGCCCCATTGCCCACCACAAAAGCCTTCTAACTGACAATATATCACTATTCAGTTGGATTATATTTTATGTGGATATCAATATTCATTAATTGTTATTTATCTATCTGCTATTTAAATTTGACATATTGGTTGTTGTATAAACCATAGATATACACATAGATTGAAATATTGTTTCATTTTTATTTCTTTCATATTTATTCTTTCTTTACATGTTCACTAATATTATTTTGTGGAATTAATAAAGGAGATAAAAGTGGTAGTTATATGTGGGTTTGTGGCTTTGCCTAATTATAGGGGATATTTTGCCATTTGGTTGCCCCCAGGTTGGTGGACAGCAGGTTATCGGTTCCACAAACAACGTATTTATATTTAAAGAATTGCATGTCCTTTCATTTGTAGTGCTTCTGCTGTTTTACATTGTTTGGACGAGAGGTCCCCATCCGGACAACGATACAGTATTTTGCAATAGTGTCTGATCAAGATACAGAATGGTATAACTGGCAAATGGACCATAATAAAATATAATAAAATATTTGCAATGTTTGTAGTTCTTGGATGCCAAGTGAACTGGCAGCTAAGATCCATCTCAAGGAGACAGGTCACAATTTTGGACAGCTTTGCACATCTCTCGAGATATACTATACTAATGATAGAACTGTGAGATTTATTGGACCCCTGGCCCTGTGAATTTAATATCTACTCATGACTGGATTTATTGAACCATGGTATATCAGCCTTGGCTCATGATGTCCTACCCTATATGATGAAGTGTTGGCATCAGGTACACAGAACATTTTCACAGAAAATTGTCCTTGCTTCTCCTGGCACCAGGGTGAGACTTCACTCTTTGTGAAATGTGCTGACATCAGGTACATTGACACCAGTGTACCTAATACCAGCACTTCATCATATAGGATGGTGTCTCACCCCGATTTCAGGCAAAGGGCCAACTATTGGAACCAAGGATGACACCAGGGAATCACTGTCCCATCTTTTTTGACTCATAAAGGAATTACAAGCCACCAATGTTATAAACTACCAAAAGGATCCATTATTGGAGATGGGATATTTTCCATGGATTTAACTAGGGTGGGGTATATATCATTTTCCAGCATCTGTGTGAATATGATCACAAGAATGCCCCAAATCTGTTACCTTCAGAGCTCCCGTGGAGACATAAAAGTGATCAAGGAGACATGAAAAGTAATGTGATGGATAACACATTGATGCATATCACATATGTGCAAAATGATCAGCTGCTGATCAAAACTGTGGTATGGTTTACACTTTTTTTGATGTATAACTTGAAACCCTTGAGCCAGTTAGGTGAGTGGAATTTTGCAACATCTCAAAAATATTGCCACACAGGGAATCTTATGTAATATAGTTTTGATCTTGTAAATATGCTTTTATGTATGTCTGTGTGTGTGTGTACGTGTGTGTGTGTGTGTGTGTGCGCGTATGTGTGTGTTTGTGTGTGTGCGTATAAATATATATACTGGTGGCGACTTTACCGTTTACTTTCAGTGTTGCTGTAAAGTCTCTCTGAAATATGATTTAGTGCCATTTTGGCATCATATACGGAGGGCACTTGACAAGTACAAATTAAAGGTGCCAGTATAGGATTTATTTATGTTTCTTTTCTGTTTT
Source organism: Rhinophrynus dorsalis (assembly GCA_037306005.1). NCBI lineage: Eukaryota > Metazoa > Chordata > Amphibia > Anura > Rhinophrynidae > Rhinophrynus > Rhinophrynus dorsalis. Next base: position 129,446,090 of record CM074726.1, on the reverse strand, counting down.
CAAATATGAACCTACATCTCGATCAGGAAGGCAGTGGCTCCAGACTTAGCAGTCAGACAAAATGGAGGGAAAGGGCTGTGCAGCTGTCACGATTGCGCCTATTGCCCTGGAATTGCTTACATCACATCACTTCTGTTGTCTGTGGTTGACCGGCTACCAGGGCCGATCTCATTGGAGGAATCCTAATTAAAGTTTGGGTGCTCAGAATCAGACTAATTCACCAGATTCAACCTTGGCTTACATCAGACTACGCTACAACTGATTCACATGCTTGGACTTTGGCTTATATCTAACTATTCTCGGATTGATTCACAGGCTTCAACCTTGGCTTACATCTGACTATGCACCAACTGATTCACCAGCTTCCACCTTGGCTTGCATCCGACTATGCTCCGACTGATTCTCTGGCTTCAACCTAGGTTTGCATCTGACTATATTCCAACTCATCCTCTTGCCTCTGACTCAGGTCTGTCCTATCATTTATTCAGGTACTCTATACCTTTATTTCCTTGGGTGTCTCTTGCATCACCTCTTAGTGGTGGTGCTTTTCTTTGACTTCAGTTTTTCTCCTAAGCATTATCCTCTCTCTGGCTATCTCCTTTTGATGATTTCTTCCTGCTCTGTCTGTCTGTCTGCATGTTCCAAACTCATGTGTGCTTCTTCTAGTTCTCAGTTTCTGTCTACAATGTCTGTGGGCTGTTTAGTAACTACTATACTCTGACCAATAGCTTTCTGCCAGCATCCTTGAGTATGTTCATTTCAGCTACCATCTGTTTACCTTCCAACTACCTAATGATATGCAGCTACAGGTATTTGGGTAATCGCATTACAGAGTCTGTGAGCTTAGCTCCTTCTGTTGATTTCACCTCTATGTGAGATTTGATTAGTTTAGCACCATCCTGGGGATTGTCTTTTGCAAGTCATCCTGAAGATTATTTTTGTACTAGCCATCTTGAAGATTATTTGCTGCAAGCATATTCCTATGTCTGTATAACAGGATTTTCTATTTAAGTTCCAGTTCCTTCAACGATTAGAGTTTTTTTCAGTAGTGTCTATCCAGGTCCTGGCTCTGGCTCAAACAGATTCGTGGCCTGCATTTTTACACTCAGCTTTGGCTACAGCTCAGGCACTCTTATGGCTTCTGCATCCCCAAGCTATGCACTCCAACTTATGTTCCCATGCGTCTTCCTTGAAAGGCACAGGATCCAACTTTAGAGTGTGACAGCAGCAACGGGAAGGCTCCTCCTGATCTTCATAGGAGGATGGAGGTTAGTTTTTCCAATTACATAATGCTAGCGCTATCCGGCTGATGCCATTAAATAAGGGTCCCCCCTCTCTGTCTCCACCAGGACCGACCGCAGAGCCATTGAGTTGGTATTTAGTAACTATATTCCTACAAGAAAATCTTAATGTGGCGTACCGTATAAGCGTGGGTAGGGATCCTCTGGCCATATTATTTGCTTATATGGTAGTGCTGCCACTGGATGCCAGAGAGGTCTCCATAGTACACTCCTTTGTTAAGGGAGGGAGGGGGAGATGCAGTAAGTGGCAAATATATTGCAATGTGCGCGAGCACATTGCTTTGGCAATGAAGACATACATCACTATTCACACTAGAATTAGTGATGGGGAGGAGAATAGCCCCATTAGCATACAGGATTGTCAAACTGCTGGTGATGTGTAAAGGATGCCCTCCCTTACACATCTCCAGCAGTCCGAAACCCTGAAGTCTGAACACACCCTCTCTGCTCCCACACTTGCCCACTGGGGGAGCGGAGAGGATCCACTAAGACTAACAGCATTGCTCCTTAACACTTTCTGTGCCACATACCCTCGTGGCACTGAAAGTGTTCCAGACTAAGAGAATGGCAGAGAAGCTATGTATCACAACTTCTCTGCCCTTCTCTACACACTGAACTAGCTGAGTTAGGTTCCTGCCAGTCAGTTAATTCAGGTAAAAGAGAATGACTGATAGTGAGCGGAGAATAACAAAAAGGAGATAATAATTTAGTAAACTGAAGCTTAGATTACACCATGGATTCAGCTTTGGGTTGCCTGGCAGCCCAAGAATAGTTGATTGTAACAGGTAAGAATTTGCTCTTGTCTCAGAAGATACAGTAACTGTGGTTTAATGTAGTTGTGGTTGGATGATAGCAAATGTCAGCGCTAAAAGTATGTATACTTACTGTTCTAAATAGCACAGGTATATATCAAGATTTCTCATGGAGCACATTGAAATCATGCTTTGTACAATGGTTGTTATCACCTCAGTTGTTCATAACACAGGTCTTGCAGCCACTGGAACCCAAGCTTAAAGAACAGTAGTCACCACTCCACCGGTCTCCTCTTCAAACCAGTGTTTGCCCACTGCCACCTTCCACTCCTACACCACAAAAGACTAAGGTGGCAGTGAGCAGAGTAATTCCACCACAAGCAGGAGACCGCCAGAGTTGAGATTATTGTAATTGAGGTTCAGGTTCCAGTAGCCAGAAAGTCTGTATTATGAGAAGGATGATCAGTCCCTGCTGTGCAGATCAGTAAGTGAAGTACAGAGCAGGATTTCAATGTGATCCAAGTAACATCTTGATATATACCTGTGCTATTTAAAACAGTAAGTACACGCACTTTCCATTCTGACATTTGATGTCAACCATTGACAGGCTTAAAGTGGAACTGTCACCTTAATTCAAGATTGCATATTTGAAAACTACATTAAAAACTGCCTGTGTGTCATGTTACCCAAAAGATCAGCAAATGTACACTTAAGGAGATAGTCTCACTTGTTACCATATGCTACAGTATGCTAATTGCAGTACCCCTGCAGTACCAGTGACATTTTTATATGCTAATTATGCTTATCATTGATGTTTCATATGCTAATGAAGCATTTCAGTGATATGTCCTATGCTAATGATGATTTTAGTTACATTTCATATGCTAATGTAACTTTGTGCAGTACCAGGAAATGTTCACTTTCACTTTTCCCAGAAATAAAATTGTGAATATCTCCTAAACGATACACCTGCTAGACATTTGATTAAAATGACATACAGGCAGTTTTTTATGCAGTTTAAAATATGCAAACTTGAATCAAGGTGAAAGATTCACTTTAAATCACATTTTCTGTATCTTCAGAAACCAGAGCTCCAGTAATTATTACCTGCTACAGTCACCTAACCTTGGAGCTGCCAGGTAACCTGAAGCTGAATCCATGGTGTAATGTAAGGTTCACATTACTATATTATTACCTCCTTTATGTTATTCTCTGCTAGCTATCAGTCATTCTCTTTTACCTGAATCAACTGACTGGCAATGTGTTGCGTTCTCCTCTGGCACTCAAAGGGTTAAATACTATAGAGGTCACCAAAACACTGCTTTGCATTTAAATCATTTGGGATTGTTATTTCCTCTCTATGGTGAAGTTGGCTTGCACCAGAATTACTCCTCTTACTTATAGCCAAGCATCATTGTCTACAAAACCCCCATGATGTCATCAAACCTTCTCTATATCAAGTCAAGGCATAAATAGCAGCTTCACGCACAGCCGTTATCAGTGAGACAGGGAAATATATTAGTCGCCAGTATCAATGAATGTCCGATGATTCGAAGTTCTGATAGCTATAATAAAACTAGAAAAGCATTTCCAAAGTCAGTACATTAATATGCCTCAGTGGCGATAACGCTGGAAAAATCTGCTAAACTTTGGTTGATATCTCATGAGGATTAACAGCATAAAATATTTGAAGCAAACAAGTAAATTAATGGCTTAGACAGTCCTAAGGGGCCGTAGGCAGCTCACTTTCTCAGCATTTTTACTAATAAAAAATTAATAAAACCTAAAATAATTTAAAACCCTAAATAAAATTAATGTCCCATGGTAGGTTTGGAAATAAGTTCCAAAAAGAATGAAATTTCTTTTTTATCATGTATAGTTTGATAGTGATTACAAAATAGGCTTGAATATTAAAATGTTATTGAATAAGTGGATGAGTCTGAATACTCTAGGACTTTCTATTATTTAGATTGTGAGCGAGTTTATTGCTAAATATTGCAGGAATAAAAGATTGTAACTGACAATGAGGAATAAGGGTAGATAGTAAGGTTTACATTGAACCCTTTGAGTGCCAGAGTGGTACGCAACGCATTGCAGAGCAATGCGTTGCGTACCCCTCAGGCACTCAAAGGGTTAAAGGTTCTTGTGAATAAAGACAAAGTGGAGTAATTCTTGGTCAAACCAACTGCCCCATATGGGAGAAGTAAAAATGTCCATTTATTGAAAATGAACTTTTAACCCATTGAATGCTAGAGATGGCTCCAACACATTGCTTAAGCATTGGAGAACTCTCTAGCATTCAAGGGGTTAAAATCTTAATTTATGTCAATGGTAATTTAGGGAATTCACCCAATACTGTGCAGTAGCATCGCTCCAAAATTGTTTCTTTTTCTCTTTGTATACGGCCATGGAAACAAAGTTTCAAGTCAGTAAAGAACATTTTCTTAGTGTGTGAAGGGGAACAAGAGAGCCAGAGAGGGTGCAGGCTTATATCACTTGTATTGGCTTACTTATATGGTTATTGTCATACCACACTGAAAACTGAGTACCATATCACGTGCCTCATGATGATGATTCTACTGCTAACAGTATTCAAGGCAATATGAGCACCTTGCTGTGTTTTCTTCAGTTTGCATGTTTCTGTGTCCTTCGTGTTTGAAGAGTGGCTATGTCTTATTTTCTCTTGAGGTCTGACCTAGAGAGACACCACAAGCCTATGGTGATGCTCAATGAGTGATCCATTGTTGCAGCCATTCATACATGTGAGTTGCTTATTTGTATGTTTCTTTATACATTTACTTGTGATGAAGCAGTAGATGAACCACCTGCAATGTCTTCTTCTCTTAGAAGTGTATATGGGGGCATATGTATCACAACAATCACTAAATCATAGCATTTAGAGACAAAGGATATGTATCAAAGCAAAAGTACATATGGGGGCACATGTAACAAAACAGTCACTAAATTGTAGCATTTAGTGACAATCAAAGCATATTTATTAGTATGTGCAGTTAGCAAACTATGTCACACTTTCCCCTCTTTATTAACTCAGATGCCTTAGCTGGACCAAGAATGTAACCCTTTTGTACAATCCCAATGCCCCAGCATTGAATGATAAAATGCAGAGAATGGTTTGCAAATGGAGACTTTTCAAGTTGATCTAAAGTTGTAAGATGAGAGCCTCTGGGTTCAGTCCTAGGTCCAGTGTGTTTCCAGTTGTGCATTAGTGATCTAGAAGTGGGTTTCATTTATGATCTTGAAGTGGGTATTAAAAAGACCGTCTCAAGGAACTATGTAAGAAACACACAGAATTGTTTTTTCTCTGCAGAAAGATTTGGATAAACTGAGTAATTGGACAGAAAAAAAAGACTTTTGAGGTTTAACATAGATAAATTTAAGGTTATACACTGGGTTGTAAAAACAATCATGCTACATATTTACATAGTTACATAGCAAAATAGGTAAAAAATACATAAGTGCATTCTTGTGTCCAAAACATAAGTTCAACCTTTCCCACAGTGTACTGGAAAAATGAGAATTATATCATCCTTCCCGACTCCAAAACTGGTCTTAGTCTGTTTACCCGTATACCCTTTTTTACTTACTAATACACAGTATAACCAAGTATGATCCCTTCTACTAGAAATGTATGTAAACTTCTCTTAAGAAAGTTAAATACACATGAAATGTAGCCACTGTATCTGCCATTATTACATATTAGGGAAAAAAAACATAATTTAACAGATTTTACTCTAAAGGACCACTTCTTCTTCTAAAGTTGAAACCTCCTTTCCTCTAATTGAAAAGTGTGGCCCCTTGTTAGGCCTTGTAATTAAAATTTCACTAGAGCGATTACCCTGGCGTATACTTATACAATGTAACAAAATTCCCTCTTGGGAGTCTTTTCTCTAAAGTAAATAAATAAGCATAGCCAGCCATTCTTCATTCTTCAAGTCTTCCATTCCCGTAATTCATTTTGTTGCTCTTCTCTGTACCTATTAAATTCTAGAATAATGTTTTTCTGACCTGTTGCCCAAAACTGCACTGCATATTCGAGGTGAGGTCCTATGAAATATTTGTACAGTGCCAAAATTATGTTATCCACTCTTGCTTCAATACCCCTTTTTATGCAAGATAATACTTTGCTTGCTTTTTTTACTGCTGTTTTATACTGATCACTACAAACTTGGAAACAGTGACCAGTGTCAAAAAGCAGTAGCAAAGGCAAACAAAATCCTGTCTTGCATAAAAAGAGGTATCGAAGCAAGAGTGGGTAACATTATTTTGCCATTATACAAATCATTGGTAAGACCTCACCTTGAGTATGCGGTGCAATTTTGGGCACCGGTTCTGAAAAAGGATATACTAGAACTAGAGAGGGAAGGGAATGGAGGGCCTGACATATGAGGAATGACTAGACAAACTTGGTTTATTTACTCTAGAGAAAAGACAACTAAAAGGAGACCTTATCACATTGTACAAGTATATGAGAGGTCAATACAAGGATCTCTGAGGTGAGCTATTTATTCCAAGGCCTGATCAGGTGAGCAGGGGACACCCCTTGAGATTAGAGGAAAGGAGGTTTAGACTTCAGCAGAGGAAGGGGTTTTTTACAGTAAAGTCTGTTAAATTGTGGAATTCCTTGCTCAAGGAGGTGGTTATGGCAGATACAATGAATACATTTAAGAGAATATTAGATACATAGAGAGTTATACTGTTTATTTAATAGGCAGATCAGGAAGGTCTGATAAAGACTTACTTACTTGGTAGCAGGAAAGCTATAAAATACTCAGTTACTGGGGTGTGAGGAGAAGGTTGAACTTGATGGACTTATGTCTTTATTCAACCTAATTTACTATGTTACTATGTTACTATTTCCATGTTAACAGTGTCCATGGACTCTCAGATCTTTCTCTAGCAGTTTATCTATTAGAATATCCTCTTACATTCATAAATAGCATGCCAATTTTTTTTCTAAATCAAATAACTTTAAAATTTCACACATTAAATTTGATATTCCAGTTGATTGCCCACTCTACCATTGTATGCATATACTTCTGTAAATAACAAACATCTTGCTCTGAATTTATTACCCTGCATAATTTAGGATCATCTGCAAATACTGAAATTTTGCTTTCTATAGCATACTCTAAATGGGAGAACACTTGGGAATACAGGGAAGGGATACACTAAGAGGAGATGCTATGGGGAAATGTGTTTGGCGATCAGTTCTTCATGAAGAATACAAAACACTTTGCCATATTCACTAAAAATTAGCTATGCAAGGCAAAGGGACAACACATCAGTCATAAGAATGTCTGGTTGTTATAATGTCGGTGATTTTAAATAATACTTGAGGCTGAAAAAAGACTTGTGTCCATCAAATTCAACCCTTTTCCAATTCTTGTTTAGCTCTGTTGATCCAAAATAGAAAAAAAAAAAAACAGTTGCAGCAATTTCAAATTCTGCTTTCAATGGGGGAAAATATTCCTTCTTGACTCCAAATGGCAATCAGATTTCTCCTTGGATCAACAAGCCCTAAATAAATATTAATCCCAATACTAACGTACATAGCCTTCTGTGTTCTGCTCTTTTAAAAGGCAAGTAAGGGAGTAGAAAAGATGCAATCTGTCTCCAACACCACAAACACTACAAAACCTTTACCCTTTCAGTGCCATAGGTATGTGAATTGCACACCTCTGTGTCACTGAATGGTATAAAATATTACAAGCTATTGCAACAGTTGATTTATAAAGTGGAGGACCAGCAGAGAATCTTTTACATATAACAGCTTCTCTGCAAATCTGTTCTTACTGAAACAGCTGATTTGTGAGCTATCCGCCAATAAGTTGATTCATGTGAACAACTCGCACAGGCACTCTGCAACAGAGTGAGCTCTGTGCTTACTGATATACTTGCAACAGCTTCTCTGCAAGTTCTCTCACTTTATAAATCAACTGTGGCAATGATTTGCAATGTTATAGCCCTTTCAGTGCTACAGGGATGTGAAATGTAAACATTGGCACTGAAAATGTTAAAGGCAGGCAGCTGCAGTCGGCAAACTGTCTTCTGGATCCATAGAGAGCTGTAGGAAGATTCCAACTTCGACAACTTCAGGTTTGTGAATTTGAGACTGTAAACTCAGAAAGCATAGTTGTAACGGAAGCTGAGAAGGGACCGCATTGCCTTCCGCCGTTGTTCCCGGGTCTCTCCCTCTTGATGCCAGATAAGCGCTGTCAGGTGCACCGGTTGAAGTATGGACGGTCACTGGAATCAGTCGCAGGATCTCTGGAAACAGGGAAGCATGGAAGAGTCCACGTCGCCGCCTGACAGTCCACTAAGTTAGGTCGCAGGAAACTGGCAGTAGGCGGTCGACGATTCAGGATACTTGGCATAGATAGGTATCAGAGTGGATACTTTAGACCATAAGCAGTACAAGACTCCAGGACTCCTTGTTCACTCCAAGCATAACTCAGACATGATTACATTTCAGATACAAAAGAGTTTGATTGAACAAAGACTTGAGAGGCATGAATGGATTAACACACAGCAGGGGGTCTCAGGACAGTTCTCAATACAATGACTTGAGTGGCTAGAATATACATTCCCTTAACAATGGCCAGGGGTTGAATAATTAAGCAAAAGGCTTGGGGGACTGCAATACATATTGAAAGTAAATATGCCCAAGCTCAAATAATTAACCCTTTGCAGGCCAGACGAGTTTGCAGCACACAAGCCTTGAATTGCTCTTTCCTCTGGCACAGCTGCCTATCCACATAAGGCTAGCCAAAGTCTCTTAGTCCAGGATAAGGGCTTGAGAGATCGTATGCCCGGGCACAAAGGAGTGTCCAATATCCATAATCCTTGGGCCCAGGGGTGAATAAATGCCATGCCCAGACAAAGCTCTAGTAACGGTTGGGATCCGTTACATTTCTCCCCCTTTTTTGTACCAAGCCAGCGGTTGCAGTAGTAAATGCTGGCTTGGAACTCTAGAGGAGCATTGCTGTTGTGAGCCACTTGTCTGGACAGTTCACTAGTCTGGAGGCCTTGGTCCTAGGCCAGTCCTCAGTGGGAAGCCCCTTGTCCTGGGCCAGGGAAACAACAAGCAATCCTTTTGTCCTGGGCCAGGAGAAAACATGAGCCCCTTGTCCGGGCCTGGAAATAGTAAACAAGCCCCTTGTCCTGGGCCAGGGGTGAAATCTTGGTCCTTAATCCTGGGCCAGAGAAATTGGTGCCTTCTGGCTAGCACCAGATTGTGAGGCTTCTCCTGGGCCATGCTCCATGAAGAGCTGGTGTCCAATGTTCCTGGGTCTGGGGCCAGTGACTCAGGGTCCAAAGCCAGTCTATAAGGCGGATCCGTTTGGGGTAGCAGGGCCTTTGAGCTCCCAAAGGCCTGGGGATCACAGTGTGGGGAGAGGGGCACATCTCCCCCTTTTTGTTGGGCAAGTGCCCCAGAAGGATAGGAGAGGCTGTTATTCCCCCTCTCCTGGGCTGGGGCAATGTTGAGGGCACTGACAGTATCACTGGGCACATGTTTGGCCAGGGCAGGGGTATCCAAAGTTTCAGGGGACCGGGTGGGGGACACATTCCCACCCAACAGGCAGAGCTCAGGGAATCCAGGGGCCCCAGCAACATCCCTGGTGAGGACCATGATCCCACTCACCAAGCTGGGGGTCTCAGGAAAAAGGGGAATCACTGTTGGGCTAGGAGTGAGGACTGTTGTCCCACTCACCCCAGCCAGGGGTTCACAGGGAAAAGGGAACATAATCGTTGGGCTGGGGATGAGGACTGTTGTCCCACTCATCCCAGCCAAAGTTTTACATGACCTGGTGCGCTCGCTCCCACGCACCAAGCCAGGGGTTACAGGGGGACTGGAAAGCTCTATCCTACTCTCCAGCATGGGGGTCTTGGGGCAGCACATAGGGTTTCCAGGGCCAGCAGCAGCACTGCAGGATGGCAGCCTGCTGGACCCCCCTTCTTCCTGGCCCCCCACATCAGGGCCATCTCTTGTCTTGGGGAGGAGGGCACTCTCAATCCTTCTCGCCATCTTATTCAGATACCTGGAGAAGACACTCTTCCCTTTCTCCAGAACAGTAGTAACAGGGGACGGACTGGGGCTGTTGGTGTGGACCTGCATCTCCTTCACCACAGCATGGGTATCCCAGGCCCTGGTGAGCTCGCTCCTACTCACCAGGCCAGGGGTCACGGGGGGGGGGGTAATGGGGCACTCTTCTCCGCCCATCAGGTCACATAACTCATTCACAGGAGGGCCAGCAGCGCTGCTCTCTTCCAGTCCGCTGGGGACCTCCTCTTGTAGGCCATCACTCACAGGCCCTTTTTCTGCCTTGAGGGAGACCGCAGTCCCATCCCTCAAGACGGCATCATCCATAGCCCTGGGGAGCACATACTGCTCCTCTCCCAGGGCATTCTCCAATAGAACAGGGGACATCTCTCTGGGGCTGCTGGTGAGCTCTTCTCCCCTCACCACAGCAGGGGGTTCACAGGGACTGATGGGCTCTCTCCCACCCATCAGTTGTGGCTTACAATTGCTGCTGGTGGGGACCTGCGTCTCATCCACCGCAGCTGGGAAAGCAGGAGAAGGGGCAACATGCCTATCAGGAGAGACGTCTGTCCCATCCCCTGATGCAGAGGCATCTTCTTCACTGAGGAGGAACGCATTCCCACTCCTCAGCTCAGGGAAAACACAGTCTAGGGGATAAGGGGTGTCAGGAAGGACCATCGTCCCACTTCCTGATGCAGGGGCAACAACAGGGAGATCCGTTACAATAGTCAACTATCAGAGCTTAGTGTATGAGGCGAACAGCCACGTTAACATATAAACACACCCACAGGAATACAACAATGGCTCATTAACCTGCATTTCAATATGCAAATGAGACACAATCATAGCAGGCAATGCAAAATCTTTATCCTGGCAAAAGCATGGCAGAATTATGGCGATGATGGAGTATTTGCATTGGTTATACAGGGATATAAAGGCAAATACATCTTAGTGCAATGTCAAAATGCAATCATCCTTCAAATCAAGAACCAGGCCCCTTATTGACTATTAATGCATCTCCCCTGCTTGATAACTGACTAAATAATAGTTTGCAGTGTCACTCAGCTGCTGTGGTAGCCAATAGGGTTCTAATGTATAAGAAAGGCTACAGAAGCACAGGAGGGGAAAATAATTTGACCTCTTTATAAACTGTTGGTAAGTCTTCATTTAGAATATGGTGTATAGTTTTGGGTACCTTTTCATAAAAGACATTAAAAACTGGAAAAAGTACATAAACGTGCCACAAAACTGATAATGGGCCTGGACGATTTTAGTGTTAAAGCCAAACTAGGCTTGTTTACATTGTAGAAAAATAAATATAAGTGGGGTATTATTGCTATTTACAAATATATTCAAGCCAGTTCAAGGCACTCTATGGGGAACTCTTTACTCAGAATAAGCCACACAAAAATCAAGGGGCATCCTTTAAGGCTAGAAAAAAGCTAGGAATTAACTTAAAGCTAGGGATTTTTTACAGTAAGAGGAGCGAGGATGTGGAATTCTATGCCTCAGGAGGCTTCGTTGACAGGTAGTATAGTGACTTTAAAAAATGTATTCGATACCTTTTAGGTATAATTATAAAATTTAGTTTCAATGCAGATAGGATGTTGATCAAGACAAGTATCCAACTGCCTTTTATAGTCAGGAAGAATTTTTTTTATCCACTGGGGTGCGTAACCTTTTGAGTGCCAGAGGGGTACGCAAAGCATTGCAAAGCAATGCATTGTGTACCCCTCTGGCACTCAAAAGGTTAACTGGAATAGGCTTCAATGGAGCCTGGGAGGATCTGCCTTTCTCTGGATCAGGTCTGTCCAAGTTCATTCCCCAACGGCCACCAACAGGCCAGGATGTAAGGATTTCCCTGATGAAGCACAGGTGAGTTAATCGGTGGATCATTCATTGTGACTGACTCACCTGTGTTTAATTAAGGAAAATCTAACACCATGGCTTGTTGGTGGCCCTAGAGGACTGAACTTTGAATAAATAAAAATAAGGTTGATACAGCAAAGTTGGAATATGGTGGACTCATTACATTTTTCAGCCTCTCAGTATGTTACCGTTATGCTACTTTATTCCTAGAGATTGTAAAACAGAGACTGAGACCCTGACATTCTTTTTGCCTAGCTATCTGGTTCCCTGCATCAGCACCGGGGCCAGCTCAGAACTTGCACTGAGAGCACTTTCCACCGGAATTATTTAACCGCTTAATGACCATGTGCCGTGATATGCGTTAAGAACCGGTGACAGTCATAGCACGTCACGTACATTTTACTTACAGCTCTCTTCCGGAATCACTGTAAGTAAAAACGAAGAGTGAAATTGTCCGCTCCAATACTGGACCAGTCTCTCTCACTCCCCAGTGAGGAGTGCCGTTACGCGTCACAGGTCACGTGTACTGGCGCGTCGGAAACTTCAAAGTGGTTCTTAAGAGAAGGTTATTTCCCAGGACCATGGACGTTAAGGGGTTAAATGGAGCTTTCAACAACTAGGATAAATAGTATGTTGGTAACTTCCCTAGCATTCATGCACTGTCACGATTCAGCGGACTGGCACTTGTTATATAGTGAGACTCATTAAAACACTTTCACTTTGCCTCTCATAAGGTAACTCTTTATCATCTAACTAGGCTAAAAGCCTGTGGACATGGGCCACAGTGCCACCCAGCAGCCTCAGCTGGTGTTAGAGCCTCTCTGCTCACTGACCCTGCTGCAGTCATGCGCAGTACAGAGTACCCGAATGCACCGTTGCTGATACGGAGCGGAGCGCTCTGAATTCGAACCGTAGTCCTCTCTGCGCACCTTCCTGGGACCAAGCAGCACGTTCAGGCACTCTGTACTGAGCATGACTGCAGAGCAGGCAGTTTCTACTGAGCATGACGGCTTCTGAAAAACATCCTAGCGAATTATTATATAGGATATCTCAGTGCCCATAATGATTAAAAAAAAGAAAAACTAATTGGAGATTTATTGTACACCACAATTTAAATAGCAATAACTTTGTGAGGTGAGAATGTTACTTTAATTGAAAAAAACAAGAGTATAAACTGCAATAACTCTGGAAATATGCATCTCTCAGCAGTGGCGGCACCCATGTTTTACTCAGCAGGAAAAGCCCTACAATGTATATTTTTTATAAAAATGTTTACTACTTCTTTAATGCTGGCAGAGTGTACACTTGTTTAACCCCTTAACAACCCTTGACGGTCATAGTACATCAAGGGTCGATCTGACTGAACGACCCATGATGTACAATGACCGTCATGGAGTTCCGGGCTCCCCCCGTGGCTGCACGCCGTTCGGGGAGTCCGGAACCAGAAAAATAAAAAAAATAAAAAATGCTCTGCGGTCGTTCAGTCGCGTCGCCGCGACGATCAGACGGTCATTAAGGGGTTAATAGCTGGCTGAGGATGATGAGAGATGTAGTTCTCAACAGATGAGGGGGGTTTAGGTTGCCCATCATTTCACTAAAGCCTCACACACTTGTATCAAGCCAAAATTGCAGTCATATGAGAGCCAACATTTCCCCTTAGAAAATGAGCTGCACAACCAGAATCATACATTCCCCTCAATTGCTCCACTTAGCAATCTGTTAGGAGGAGGGCAATCACCGACAGTATTTTCAGATTTTCTCCCATTTAGTACCCTCCAAATTCTGCCATCCACATTGAAATTTATTACCACACTTTGGCATGGAAATATTCTCTACAATAATCAATCAGACGTGTTTAATGCCAAAGAGGTACAAACAACATGGATTTATGCACCACTTAGTAAATATGACTCAAAAGCACTAGTTTGGAGGGCGCTGCAATGAGAAGCAATCTGTCACTTTATTTTATGTTAGGGAATATTTATTGTTATGCTTAGATAGCTTTCTACATTCCCAGCAGGGCCGTATTTCCCAAGAAGTAGAGAAGGGAACTATCTAGAGCTCCAGATTTTTAGGGGCACCTCATCTTTACTGGCCACACCCATATTCTGAATTGTGGGCATGACCAGAGCAATCTCTATGTCCTTGCATCAGTTTTATAACCCTTTACAGTCTAATATTTCACCCCTTGGTTTATGGAGAGATCTCCAACACCTTGTTTCACAAGGCGCTGGAGATCTCTCTAGCAACCAAGGAATTAAAGAATTTCAGTCCTTGCTTGTTATAGGCCAAGGATAATTTTTTTTTCCAGGATGAGACTGGGGGGCATGTAAGGAGTGGAGGTGTGAATTTGGTTGCAGCTAAGGGCACCTAGTCTAGGGATGTAAATCCCAGCTTTGAGACTGAAAAGAAAATTAGAAATTTACTTACCGATATTTCCCTTTCTTCTGTGTCCTTCCACGGCTATGATAACGGGTGTTGTCTCCGCCCATCAGCTGGGGTAGGACCAATCAAATGTATTGATATAAGGGATCCCTTTCACCAGCACCATCAGTCTCTTTTGACCAAGCTCGAAAATATAAGACAATAGGTTAAGGGTAGGGCAAGCCGTGGAAGGACACAGAAGAAAGGGAAATATCGGTAAGTAAATTCCTAATTTTCTACTGTGTTCTATCCCCGGCTATGATAACGGGATATACCAAAGCAGAGACCCAATATAAATGGGTGGGATACTAATACCAAAGAACAAAAACATTACAGAGGTTAAAAAGAGATCTCCAAATGAAACAAGAATTTCCTACCAGATCAGTCAGGATGATCGCCTGAAGAACTTGTCTCCCAAATTTGGTGTCTGCAGAAGCATGGACATCGATCTTATAGTGCTTGATAAAGGTGGTCAATGAAGACCAAGTTGCTGCTTTGCATATTTCTTCTGGTGAAGCTAGAGCTTTACATGCTCAGGAGGTAGCCATAGATCTGGTTGAGTAAGCTTTAATTTTGAGAGGGGGAGACACTTTGGTTTGTAGGTAGGCAAGCTTAATGCACTGCGCTAGCCACCTAGCTATAGAAGATTTTGAAGCTGAGGTGCCTTTGAATTTACCAAAAAAAATAAACAAATAATGAGTCTGTCTTCCTGAACTCTTTTGTCATATCCAGATAGCAGGAAATACACCTTACCAAATCTAGGTTGTGAAATTTCCACTCTTTGGCATTTTGAGGATTGTGATAAAATGAAGGGAGACTTATTTCCTTGTTCAAATGGAACTCAGAAACTACTTTAGATCTAAAGGAAGGTTTGCACCTAAGAACTGCCTTGTCCTGATGTAAAATAAGGTAGGGAGATTTGCAGGACAAAGCCTGCAACTCAGATACCCTCTTAGCTGAGGTTATGGCAGTGAGGAAAATAGTTTTGTAAGTTAGAACTTTGATGGGAATTGAATCCAAAGGCTCAAACACTGAAGAACTACCCAACACTTCTAAAACAAGATTAAGGTCCCATGGGGGCACAATGTTCTTAATACGAGGTCTGGCTTTCTCTATTGCCCTGATGTATTTCCTTACTAAGAGTTCATCAGCAAATTGTCTACACAATAACGCTGAGAGATGTGACAGTTGAACTTTGATAGATAATTGTTTTAATCCTGATTCAAACCCCTTATGGAGAAAATCTAAAATCCTGGCTGAATTAATGTCTGCCAACTTTAGGTTCCTCTGTTTCTGAACATGTTCCATACTCTGCAGTATACTGCTGAGGTAGATGCTTTCTGGCCCGCTGTAATTGTATTGGCTACTGGAACAGATAGCCCGCTCTGTAAAAGCATCAGCCGCTCAATCCCCAGGCCTTCATTTTGAAGAAGGCTGGATTTGGATGGAGCAGGGGACCTTGGTATAGTAGGTTCTGAGAGACAGGGAGGGTTAAAGGCTGTTTTGTGGATAGCTTGATTAGAGAGGCAAACTAAGTCCTCCTTGGCCAGGATGGAGCTACCAGAATCCCTTCTGCTTTGTCTGTGATAATTTTCTTCAGTACCTGATGGATCAAGGGTATTGGTGGGAACATATAAGCTAGGTTGAATGACCAAGTCCAGGCCAGAGCATTTTGTCCTAGGGCTGCTGGATTTTGCCATCTGGAAAAGAACTTGTTGCACTTCTTGTTCTGGTTGGTTGCCATCAGATCTATGTCTGACATGCCACACTTGCTTGTGATCTAGTTGATAACTTCTTGATTCAGTGACCGTTCTCCTTGATCCAGATGTGTTCTGCTCAGGAAATCCGCCTGTTTATTTATTCTCCCGGCAATGTGAAGAGCCGTGATGGATTTTAGATTTCTTTCAGCCCAAAGGAATATCTTCTCTACTTTTCTTTGCAGATTATTGCTTCTGGTTCCCCCTTGGTTCTTTATGTATAGGACTGCCGCTGGATTGTCGAATCGGACTAGAACTGATTTTTGGTTTATTTGAAGCTTGAATCTTATGAGACAGATTTTCACGGCCTTTAATTCCATCACATTGATGTACATTCTTGCTTCTACTGGTGACCATAGACCCTGTGCTGAGTGATTCCTGCACGTGCCTCCCCAGTCTGTGGGACTGGCATCTGTAATTACTATTTCCCAGATTGGTTCCTGGAGTGGAATGCCCTTCTTTAGATTTTTTTTGTTCATCCACCAACAGAAACTTTTTCTTATGTGCAGGGTTAATGGAATTCTCTTGGCTTTTCTCTTGGCCTCTCTGTTCCATCTGCTGAGAAAAAAAAAGTTTTGTAGGCATCTCAGATGGAACCTTGTCCAAAGTATAATCTGGGTTGAAGAATTTAGCACTCCTAAGAGCCTCATATAGTCCTGAGATGTTAGTGTCATTACTTTTTTTAAATTCCTTACTGCCGACCAGATTCTTGAAATCCTGTCTTCTGTCTGAAATAACATTTCCACTGAGGAATCTATGACCATGCCCAGGTTCCAGTTGGCTTTTTTGATAGTTTATCATCCATCCCTGTTCCTGCAGATGATTTAAGGTCTGGAACGTTTGGTCCAGGGCCTGTGGTCTGGGTCCAGCGATGATCAGTAGATTGTCCAGGTAGGGGATTACTGAAATCCACCTCAGCCAGAGGGTCTGCAGGATTACTGCCAAAACTTTGGTAAAGAATCTCGGTGCTGCTGATAACCCGAATGGCAGAACCCTGAACTGGTAATGGAGATCTCCTAGTTGGAACCTTAGGAATTTCCTGGGTGAGACGTTTACAAGAATATGATGATAGGCATCCTTCAGGTCCACCGTTGTCATGAATGCGTTCTCTGGGATTCCTCTTAGGACTGAAGACACTGATTCTATCTTGAAGTGATTGTTCTTGATGAAAGAATTCAGGAACTTTAGGTCTAATATTTCCCTGTAACCACCTGAAACCTTGGGAGTCAAGAATAAAATGGAACAAATTCCCAATGTCTGCTGGCACAGTGGAACAGGTTTTATAACTTTCTTTGATAACATGTCTTCTACTGCTATCCTGAGTTCCCTCATCTTGTGGGGATTCCAAGGAGTACTTGAATTTCCCAAAAATTTCCGGCGTGGAATGGGATCCATTTCCAGCAGGTACCCTGTCTCCAATATTTGCTGTACCCATTGGTCTGGGATTGGATCTGATGGCCAGCAATGAAGGGAAAACCCCAGTTGATCCCCCACTGGGATTGGAGACAGGGCCCACTCATCTTCATTGTGGGTCTTTCTTAAAATAGAATCTTTGTGATGAATCTTCTTTGAAACCTCCTCTGGATGGTTGGGAGGATGACGGTCTTCTTTGATCATATCTTCCAGACTGGTATCTCTTGGAGTCACGAAAATTATACCTCCTTGATCTAAAGCCACTAGATCTTGAAGGAGGAGATCTTGATTTCTTCTCTTGTGGGAGAAAAGAGATTTTCCCCCTGTGGCTTTCTTGATGATTTCCTCCAGGTGTTGTCCAAAAAGCATTTCTCCTGTAAAAGGAAGAGCTACCAGCTTGTTCTTGAAAGATGTGTCTGCTCCCCGAGACCTGAGCCATAATGCACGCCTAGCAGTAACCTATACTGCCAACGATCTGGCCGCTAATCTGATAATATCTAATGAAGCACCACAAGAAAAGCTAACTGCTTCCTTGATTGCAGCTACTTCCTTAATGAGTTTGGAAGGAGAGACAGATGAGTCAATTTTCTCCTCCAACTCATTTAACCATATTCTAATGGTATGAGTAACACAGGCCAATGCTGTAGCAGATCTTAGGTCCTGTCCAATGAAGGAGAATTGCTTCTCTAATGCTGGCTCAATTTTCCTATCCATTGCGTCTTTTAAGGATGATCCATCATCCATAGGGATAATAGTCTTTCTGGCCAAATGTACTATTGCTGAATCAATTTTGGGAGGAGAATACCATGACTTAATATCTTCTTCGTTAAATGGATACATTTTGCAAAATCTTTTAGTGAGTTCAATTCTTTTGTCACCTTTCTCCCATTCACATTTAATAAGGTCAGTGACAGTACGGTGTACTGGGAACACAGGGGGTGTTTTCTTATTTCCCATGAAAGCCGCATCTAGGACCCCCAATTCCTATTGGTTCTCAGTAAGGCCCAATGTTTTTCGCATATTCTTTACCAGGGTGTCTATGTGATCCAAGTTAAATGATCCTGAATCATCAGGGATTTCCCCTTCCTCATTAGAGGAATTTTCTGATATAATATCCTGTATACTATCGCCATCTTCCGTGCATTCTAATCTGGATGATGGACCTTCCCTAGGGTTTTCTAGGTGAGGGTGATTTCTGGGAACTGCCTCCTCTTGCATGGCCGAAAAGGTGTCCTGCATGGATGACTTCATCCAGACTAAAAAATTTTGGAATTGCATAGGCATGTCTTGTTCTGCAGCTTTTTTGAGACAATCCTGACATAATTTGGAATTTTCAGAAGCAGACACTTTCTTATCACACGAAATACATGATTAAGGTTTAGAAACTACCTCCTTGACAGATACCTCAAAAGGGGTTTTGTCCTTGTTGGAAGCTGCTTATCAGGGGCAGACATAATAATCTAAAATCTAAAATATAAATATTTAAAACTTCAATACTACACTCTCTATCTCTGCCTAACAAGGATACATAATGAGGGGAGGCAAAGTTAGGCAGAATAAATAGTCCCTTAAGATCCTCTCTTTCCTTTGGAAAATTAGGATAAAACAATTCGAGTTACCTTTCTCCTGTGATAGCCATTCGTTTTATTCAGGTTGATGCGCATCACTGTGGAACGCAGGGTCCTCTGTCACAAGATGAAGTCATCCGCCGAACTTCCGGTTCCTGCAGTGGCTCTGGCTTCGGTGTGCAGGGATGACGGAAGAAAATTTCCCTTTGCCAGTTGTGCTCTATAGAGGTGGATGCGGGGCACTTCAGAGAATCTGTACATCTTCCCCGGTTCAGCGGCACTGAACTGCGGCCAGGTAAATAAAGAAAATAACAAACGGGTAATCCACAACACGTCCTACTAAGCGTAGGGCACGAGCCCTACACCCAGCTTTGTAGGACCAAAGAGACTGATGGTGCCAGTGAAAGGGCTCCTTATATCGATACATTTGATTGGTCCTACCCCAGCTGATGGGCGCAGACAATGCCCGTTATCATAGCTAGGGATAGGACACAGAAGAAATAAGCAATATGTGGGATAATAATTCTTTACTATTATTGAATATTCATATTAAACTGCATGTGCAAAAAACCCACATAAAGGATCACCATCAGCTCCTAATAAAATCAAACTTGCTTTATTCTGGGCAGAAAATGTCCTCTATGAATAAAATAATTCTTCTTGGTTGTGATTGGTTGGGAGGGGAGGTTATTCTAGGGCACATTGAGTGGAACATGTAAAGAAATGTAAACAGGGACTTGCTGGTATATAAGCCAATCCCTGTTTATTTATTTTACTTCAGTGTCCTTGGCAACAGCACAGCAAAGACTAGAAAAGGTTGTTTTTGTTTTGTGTTTTACTTTTTATTCTAACAGCATCAGCGACAGTGGAGGAGTAGTTCCTGGGGTCTTGTATTATCTTTCTTATAAATGTAAAATAATGCAATTGGGACGTAAAAATCCAAAGGAAGAATATAGCATTAAGGGTACTATGGTGTCCAACACAACAGAGGAAATGGATTTGGGAATAATTCTTTCTAATGACTTAAAGGTAGGCAGGCAATGTAACAAAGTGGTGGGGAATGCAAACAGGGTGCTGGGTTTTATAGCTAGAGGCATTAGTAGCAGAAAAAGGGAAGTGGTCATGCCACTCTACAGACCTCTGGTTAGACCTCACCTAGAGTATTGTGTACAGTACTGGAGACCCCATCACCAGAGGGATTTAGATACTCTAGAGAAAATTCAGAGGGCTAATAAAATGGTGACTGGTTTACAGGAAAATAAATATCAGGATAGACTAAACAATCTGAATATGTGTAGCTTGGAGGGGAGAAGAGAAAGAGGGGATATGATGGAAACATTCAAATATATGAAGAGATTCAACAAATGCAGAAGGGAAGTATATTTCAAAGGAGTAAAATTGTTAAGACAAGAGGCCACAGTCTAAAACTAGAGAGACAGAGGTTTAGATGTAATGTAAGAAAGTTTTACTTCTCTGAGAGGGGGTAGATAAGTGGAACAGCCTACCAACAGAAGCGGTAGAGGTTAATACAGTGATGGAATAGTCATAAGGCTGTCCTGAACATAAGACAAGACCAAGGACCAGATAATGTTTGAGGTTTTTACAGTAGGAAAATTGGGCAAACTAGATGAGCAATCAAATTATATGTTTCCATGTTAATTACTATAGGGCTCCTGACCCCATATTTATTTTTTCAATTTCCAGGACTTTAGTATTTTTTTAAAGGCTCATCCTGATCTCTAATGAGGATGGTGAGTTGGGCGATAATGCTATTCCTCCTTTTTTCACAAGATGAGCCTTTTTTCAACTGATTAACACCCTCTGTTGTAAGAGTGGTTACTGTTAGCTGCACCAGAAACAGAAGGGTTAATTCTTCACATGGCATAGTTGAGGATGGCAGAGGTGGACTCTTT
This sequence comes from Rhinophrynus dorsalis, assembly GCA_037306005.1. Classification (NCBI taxonomy): domain Eukaryota; kingdom Metazoa; phylum Chordata; class Amphibia; order Anura; family Rhinophrynidae; genus Rhinophrynus; species Rhinophrynus dorsalis. Next base: position 129,425,031 of record CM074726.1, on the reverse strand, counting down.
TTGTTTTTGCTTTTTAAAGATGGAGGTTAACCTCTTCATTGACAAAAGCAGTGAGATTGATGCAGTCCAGCAACGAAGGGGTTAAGCATTGTGTAGATGGCATGATTGGACATGGAGGGGGGGTTGTTTATTTTCTTTTTGACATGATCATCCCTTCCGTTGATGGTGCAGCAATCCAGCAATGGATGGGTTAACTACAGGTGACAAGGGATGTAGGTAGCATGTTCATGGACATGCTGGAACCAGACAACAGACCTTCAGGCTACTAGTCACCCAGTTGCCCCTGTCTGATCCAGTCCAAGGGAAGCAGCTGATATTTGGCTGCTTGCCTCAGCTTCTTGAGCCTCACTTTGGAATCATTTTGGAGAATTATCCAGGGCCCCAAAAGTATTCCAAAGGGGCAGGGGAAAAAAACACAATACGATAAACAGCTCCTGACCTTTGGTAAGAATGTGATTACAGAATTATCCATCAAAAAGCATCTGCCAATGTGGACAATGGCCATTCAGCAGATTTTTTTCTGATGTAATGCAAACTAGGCCTATCTATCTATCTACCTATCTGTCTATTTACTGAAACATATGTATATATACATATATATATATATATATATATATATATATATATATATATACACACATACACTCTGTTTAGTCATTTTGTAATGTTTATAATGTTTACCTTTATTCTGGTCTGAATTAAAATACCATTTTTTTAAATCAATAACACATTTTTATTGGAGATGTTCTTTTTACCAAATATTAAAATGAGCAAACCTATCTTTGTTGGTCAGTAGAATACATAATGTAAAAACTGAAAAGCACATAAATACAAAATTGGAGCTCCCCCTAATGGCAAAATGAAAATATTCTACCAAAGAAGGATCTATATCTGGCATCCCAAAGTCACAACAAGGTCATGTGATGACAGCTAATACACTGAGCAGATTTTGAGGTATTTTTTGTGATTAAATGACTGGATTCCATTGCAGTCAATGATTGTATCTACAAATGTCTGTATAGGCTTCAGTAAGAATATTTTAGATCAGTGGTTCCCAGTCCTGTCCTCAGCCTTTAGGTTTGCAGGCCATTTAACCCCTTAAGCCCCAAATGGGTGTGCAATGCATTGCAAAATATACCCCTCTGGTTCATATGGAGTTAATCAGAGGCTCAGTAATTTAATTAACTCACCTGTATATAACTAGGGACATACTAAAGGCATGAACGTTTTAGTGATCCCACAGGACAAGGTTAGGAGCCATTTTATTAGATACAACTAATGGTAACACTTATCAAATACAATATAATCTAGACCTAATATTGGAAATGTAATTGTTCAGTTTGTTGCATATTTAAAAGAAGTGTGAGTAAATCAGATTTTCTCTTATCTCAATTACCACTTAATATCTAAAATCCCTCTGTTCAAAAATTGTCTGAAAGGAAATTCTTCACTAAATTTAAGGTTAATTTTAGTGCCCCATTTGTTAGACCATAATGTTTAAAATCATAACATCACTGTTAACATGTAACAGTATTTTCACTGTAACTATGGTATTTACAGAAATGTTATAATTACTTTACAGTACTTTTTGAGTAAAAACTCGAGTTAATACCATCATTTTGTTAACCTCTAGAGTGCTAAGGTGGTACAATGTACAGGCTTGGCTAGCTGTTCACACTTTTCCAAGGCCGTATATGATTTAATAAAATACCTTAAACATCATGGGCAATATAAGAACCCATCGTAATGCTCCTCCAGCAATTGATCTCCCAGCTGCTGTGCGATGTATGGAGCAACATGGCCCCCTGGTTGCACTCCTACCCAAACTTAAGGGTGGGAGTGGGAGGGTTTGTGTAAAGTCTCCACATCACAGGGGTCCTGATGCCCCCCCAAGAGGTCTACGCATATTAATAATAATAATACCATAAGATAATATTAAACAAATAAATATAATACATAAATAAAATATATAAAATAACATTGTGTTAAACACCCCTTTGCAACTTATCCCCAGCCTCCTGATCCCTCTTATACCCCAACATATACTGTCCACACCCCTATTCTTGATCCACTGTCCACTAGTAGTCATAGATCCTTGTTCCACTGCTAGATGATAGTTTTAAATCTGTCACAGTGCCTTACCTCAGCCTGCGCCATTCTGCCGGGAGCGGGGTTCTGGACTGATGCTCTGGCGTCACTGGCTGCGTCCCTCTTTGCGTGTGTTCCTTGTTACTGGCATCTTTGATCAGGCACTTGCCTGGATGCCTGTTATAGGCCCAGCCTGGGGGACCTAATTGGTCCCGCCTTCTCCTGCTCCTTTATAAACCTCTCTGGACCTGTGTTTAATTCCCTTATATTGTTGTTCAGTGCAGTTCTAGTTCCAGTTGTTCCTGTATCCTGTGGATGACCCGGCCTGTCTGACTATCCATTCTGGTGCTGACTGAGGCTCTGTCTGAACATTCTCTCTGTGCACTCCATTTGTCTAGACATCCAATCTGGTGCAGACCAGTGGCTCTGGCTGACTACCTGCTCTGTGTATGACCCTGGCTTGTCTGACTATCCATTCTGGTGCTGATCTGGGGTTCTGTCCTAGTATCCTCCCAGTGTTACCTACTCCTAGTAGACATCCTATCTGGGGCAGACCTGTGGCTCTGGCTGACTAACCGCTCTGTGTAAGAACCTAGCTTGTCTGACTATCCTAGCTGGTGCTGACCTATGGCTCTGTCTGTTCACTCCGCTGTGTGGCTCCATTCCCCACAGACATTCATTCTGGTGCAGACCTGGGGCTCTGGAAGACTCCAGCTATTGGAGACGAGCTCTTCCTTACTGACTGCAGGGGTGAGTCAGCAGTCTCCCTTGTTGCTAAGTTATGGGAGACTGTAGGTTCTGTGTTGGGTTTCACTTATTACTCTGAGACTACCAGTTGGCTCCGGCCTAGTGTCCAGCAGTTGTGGTTGACCCGTCGACAGGCTCCTATTTATGATAATCTCTAGCCTCTCCAGGCACCTTCTGCTTAAAGTATAATTATTATTTGCCTACTAATTATTATTCTAATAAAGGTGATTTAAACTATACCGCCTGACTCCTTGTCTTGTTTTGCTAACCGTAACAATATCCCCCACATATGGTGTCAGACCCCCAAGCCTGGTGCCCCTGCCCCTTGAATTCACAGATCCCCACATATACTGTTTAACCCCCCCAGCCCAGTTCTACTGCCCCCTATTAGTCGCAGACCCCTACATACATTATCTTACCCTCCCCCAGTCTTGATCCTCTGGTAGTCATGGAATCACACAAATTTCAGCCTTTTTACACTGCTCGAGGTATCCACACCATTTTTCTCTGGAGAAACTTAGATACTGAATTAATTAGGAAATTCCATGCTTTTGAAAGATTTTATTATCTACAAGTGACCCCTCATTTGATGTGGGTGAACAGTGGCACAACTATAGGGGTCGCAGGGGTCGCACCTGCGACCGGGCCTGTCACTCCAGGGGCCCGGTCACCTCCTGTGACCCCCTCGCCTGACACCTGCAATTAAGTATTGCAGAGTGCTGGGGCTCTGCATTACGAGAGTGCCGGAGGGAATACTCATCTCCCGGCACTCTAGTAATGCAGAGCGCTGGGAGGTGGGAAGCACAGAGCTATCGTCTGCCACTGGACCACCAGGGAGGTAGGAAATTGAGGGTCATTGTGGAGATTGGGGGCAATGTGGAGATTGAGGGGCATTGTGCAAGGGGTAATGTGGATAGGACAATGTGGAGATTGGGGGGCAATGTGGAGATGGGGGCATTGTGGAAGGGGCATTGTGGAGATTGAGGGTCAATGTGGAGATGGGGGCATTGTGGAGGGGGCAATGTGGAGATTGAGGGGCAATGTGAAAGGGACAATGTGGAGATTGGGGGGCAATGTGGAGATGGGGTAATTGTGAAAATTGCAAAGTGGAGATTGAGGAGCATTGTGGAGATGGGGTGGCAATGTGAAGGTGGCCAATGTGGTCGGGGGGCCCATGGCAATTCTTACACCTAGTTACGCCTCAGTGGATGAATGTGTACTTTCCAAAATGGCTTGCTTTACTGACCTCTTCTTAATGCTTATGAACGTTTAAATGCAGGTAGGTCATTTCACAAAAGAAATGCCAGGTGTTGTTTTGTGCTTCTGTCAACCCCTACTGCATGTCAGCTCTTATTACTGATGTACCATTTCTCTTGGGCTGGTAGAAAATACTTAATACAGTAGGAACTTCCATGTTTTTCAAAAATTGTAGCATATTTGAACTGGTGAAAATGTAAAAAAAAGAAACATTTTTCCCTTTAACCCCAAATTATGAAAATAATTGTGCAGGCCAGCCTAGGGGCAGAAAGGCAGATAACACCTGATTCGATGCAAAATAGTATGACTTGCATACCGTTCCTTCATATCTCTAATAGTTATAACCATTTCAGTGCAGGCAGCCAAATAAAAAACAAAGGTAAATGTAGTTATGTGCTTCTGTCACCCCCTAAGTTATGCCAACCCATAGCAATGGGTACCATTTTTCTTGGATGATCAGTACTTAATGAATGAGACATTCTATAGTTTTCTAAGATTTTAGCATATTTGAAAACATGTAAAAAAAAAACCTTCTGCACCAGGTTAGAAGCAGAAAGGCAAGTAACCTCTCATTTATTGTGGTGGGTTATCTTCTTTCCAAAATGGTATGCTTTGTCTACCCTTGCTTCATCTCTGTAGTTGTTACAACCAGTTTAATACAGGCAAGTCATATTTACAAAAAAAAAGAAAGAAAAATTAGAGATTGCAGGTGGTGTAGTCTTTGCTTCTGCTTCTGGCAAACCCAGCTCATACCAATGAGGTGCCCTTTTTCTTATAAGAGCAGTAATTTATGAATACAGTAGAATAGTACATATTTTTCAAAGATTTTAGTAAGTTTGAAGGGGAGCAAATAAAAAATGCAGTGGGATATCTACTTTCAGAAAATATATGCGTTTATATAGTTATTTAGGGCTCGATCCAAATGTTGGCGTTAAAACCAACGTGAAGAAAAAAAACTGCCTTCGCGAGTTAAGCAAGACCGGGTAACATGAGATTCAAATCTTCGATACCCAGAAAGGCTAACGAGCGATGACCAACAAAATACACGTTAACCTTAAACCTGCGTTGCATAGAAAATCTTACCTATAAACACACGATAAAAATGTTACCTAGCACCACAGCCAATCACAGCACTCCATAGTACAAAGATCAGTCAGAAAATCCAAATTCGACGTTGACAGTTCTGAACAGCATTCTCTGTGCTTCCCTACCCAGCCAGTAGGGGAACGCAGAGAAGGCTTTCAGCACCATGGACAGCTTTGAATGCCATAGGGATGTGCACTGCTCACCCCTGTGGCATTCGAAGGTTTAAACAGAAATAGTACCCCAAGCACTACACAATGCCCCCCCTTCGACACCCTCCCCCCTAGGTGGGTCGACATATATTGCATATATTCGACATACTAACTCCATCCCACATTCACCTTATTGACTCATATAGTAGTGAAACCTGTCTTTTATTCGACAATTAACCCTTTGAGTACCAGAGAGGTAGGAAAGCATTGCTTAGCAAGGGTCTACACTCAGACCCTATACCCTCCTGATAGATCAATTTAAGGATTATTACATAATGGGAAATATAAACTTATTGAGAAAGAATTTAATCCCAAAGAACAGCACAAAAATATGTTTTTAAAAATATTTTTTTTCTTTTTGGTTAATTCTTTTTTTCTATAAAGAAGTATTATGATTTATTGTATTTATTTTATTTCCTTTCTTTTTGATTTTGATTGTGATGCTTTAAGATATGTTTTGTTTCTTTTTCCTGCTTATCTTTAAGGTATTTAAGGGTTAACTTGTATTGATTCACATTACAAATATCGCGATTTACTGTTGGGCTATGCCATGTGGGTGATCTAGAATATTTTTTTTGGCTCGCCCCCGTGGTCTGGCCCGTTAAATTGATCTATCAGGAGGGTACAGGGTCTGAGTGTAGACCCTTGCTGAGGTTGCTATGGAATGGATGTGCTGAACCAGCCGGTGCGCTATGATACACCAGTTATATTTTTCAGCTTTGTGGAGAGATCGGTGAGCTGTACAAAGGTACAGGGGAGGAATTGTTTTAACAATATGATTATTAATGTATCTCAACGTCCGCTACTTTGTATTGTATACAGCATCGGCTGGTCTATCACCATGGCAACCGGACAGTAATGTCCTCCGATATAATCCCGATGGTAATTGTTGTTTTTTTTTTCTCTATTTCCTTTTTTAGTGTAATTGAGGCTTGATTCTAGTCGTGACTGCACATTTATATCTTGATGGGGTTTCTTTATATACACTTGTTTCACATGAAGTATTTTTGAATGTAAATACGTTGGTGACCTACGTCCTCATGGAGAGGTGACCTCACGCACCGAGTCCCGGTGTTGAGCGTCCATACTGAGGATGATTAGCGTTCCCAACGTTTTTAATTGGTGGTTTGTCTTTTACAATGTGAGTATTTAAAAGTGTTATTGTTTATGTGTCTGGTTACCCTGATGAAGGTCCGAAATAGGACCGAAAACGTTTGGTTGGATACAATGGATGAATAAATATCTTATACTTTTTTGGATACTAACAGAGTGCTGTCTCTTCTACTTTAGCTCCAGCTAAGTACACTTGTTTTATATATATTATGGGACGTGCACCAACAAACATGTTGTTTAAATATTAATAAGAGTGCCACTGCCAATTCTTTTTGAGTATATATATATATATATATATATATATATATAAATATTTTTCAATATATAAATAGAAATACACCTACAGGAACTTGGATAGCAAAAATGCTGAAAATAGGTCCAGCCAGCAGAGTATCAAACCCCGCCCCCCAAGTCTCTGGCACTGAAAGGGTTAAACATATGAATTGTATTTACATACATTTCACCAGACCCACTGTAAGAGTTTCTCTAAAATTATATTTCCTAATATTAATGTGCAGAAAAAAATGTACAATATTTATCTCCATGCAAATTGTTTTTTTGAAGCAGAAAATCTTTCTAATATTAATAATAACATTTTAACCCTTTGAGTGCTAGAGGGGTGTGCAACGCATTGCTCCGCAATGTGTTATGTACCTCTATGGTACTCAAAGGGTTAAGACTATTTTTTTTTTTCCTTTGAACAATGGGCTATGCATTTTCAGGCAAGTATAAAGCAAATCCTCCTGTCTGAGCTTAAACAATTATGTCCTTATGTTTAAACAGTTAACCTACATACTAAATATATATTATTCTTTTTTTATTAAATTGGAGACTATAAATAGATGGTGGATATTCACAATAAAAGACTTTTTAAGTCTCTCCATATGCATAACAAACACCAACCAAAATGCATAGAAGAGACTGGAAAAAATTCCCTCACCTCAAGAAAAGACCATTGTGCAATCTCAAATTGCTTTAGTCAGACTATAATTTCATTTCCACAGAACACACATCTGCCAGGCCTGAAAATGTTATGTTTCAACTAATATGTACAAGTTAATCAGAACACTCTTCTCTACCTCTGATAGTTGGTTTAGTTAACATAATTATGAAACAATGGGCAATTTTCAATAAGCTAAAGAGGTCTAGTACTGCAGCAAACCAGTTGTACCATAGGGAACAAATAAAATCCCCATTGATTTAACCCCTTCGCGTCCAGTGACGCACCCGGAGCGTCATGCTGGTCCGGCAGTTAAGGACCAGTGACGGTCCTGGTACGTCACATACTATTACTCACCGCGCTCCTGCAGGAGCGCTGTGAGTAATACCGGGGACTGAATTTGATCGCTCCAAGACCGGAGCGATCTCTTTCAGTCCCTCAGTTCGGCGTGCCGCCCCACGTGATCAGTCACGTGGGGCGGCACGCCGAAATTCCATATCAGATCCTTAAAGGACCACACACCCCGCGACCGCTGGTCATTAAGGGGTTAAAAGGACATTTACACTTGTATAAAAATACAATATATTGTAGGGTTTATCTTCCTGAGTAATCCTAGGGTACGCCGAATGCTGAAAGGCGCAGGTCAGGCTTGTTTTTTTTGTGTGCATTATCTCAATGGCCTGATATTTTACAGTGGTGCTTTTGCTTCACTATCCTGAGGAGGTTTATGGCCAACTGACCAGAGCTGTGATCATCTTGAGAATACTGAGTTGAGTGATATATGCTTTAATCCTGTTCTGTAGGTGGTCCCCCAGTCCAATTTGATTGAAAGTCTTAAAGAAGTTTTTTTTAAACCCTATTGAACTCAATGGGGATGCTGGTTTGCTTCAGAATTGTTTCTCTGTAGCTTACTGGAAATGGCCCAGTAAATATAAAGTGGAGCAGTTCTAGGGCAAACTACCTAACTGACCTGCAGGGGATAACTATAAATTCCCATTGATGTAAACTGTACTATAAGCCTTTTGAGTGTTAGAAAGGTCTCCAGTAGTGTTGAGCGAGCATGCTCGGCTGATGCTCGGATCGGCTCGAGCATCGCTCTGCTCGGCACATGGCGGTACTCGTACGAGTACCGCATGTGCTCGCCCGCCATGTTCGGGTCTCCTCCCCGCACGTTTTGCGGCTGCTGTGCAGCCAATAAACGTGCAGGGAGGCTCTGACATCAGTGTAATGCCAGCAGCCATGTTGGCTGCTGGCATTACACTGATTGGCTGGCCAGAACCCGTGGTCTGGTGCTGTATAGCACCTGACCAGCGAGTTCGGCTCAGTCTTAGCCAGGGAGAGATGAGGATAGGAAGGGAAAGTCAGTGTAGGGAGAAAAAAAGCAAATTTGTGAAAAAAAAGAACCAAAAGTCCTTTTTAGGACTACTGTGTGTGGGGGCAGCAGTTTATTTTGTGTGGGGGGAAAAAAACAAAACAAAAAAAAATTTCATATATTCTGTTTAGTGTGCAAAGTTGCAGATTACAGCACATTCTGTGTAGTGTGCAAAGTTGCAGATTAGAGCACATTCTGTTTAGTGTGCAAAGTTGCAGATTAGAGCACATTCTGTTTAGTGTGCAAAGTTGCAGATTAGAGCACATTCTGTTAAGTCTTCAAACTAAAATATCAAAGTCACATATTCCATTCAGTGTGCTTCGCCGCAGTTTAGCAGCATATTCTGTGTACTGTGCAGAGTTGCAGAATAGGAAGAAATACTGTTAAGTCTTCAAATTAAAATATCAAAGTCACATATTCCATTCAGTGTGCGTCACCGCAGTTTAGCAGCACATTCTGTGTACTCTGCACAGTTGCAGAATAGGAAGAAATACTGTTAAGTCTTCAAACTAAAATATCAAAGTCACATATTCCATTCAGTGTGCGTCGCCGCAGTTTAGCAGCACATTCTGTGTACTGTGCAGAGTTGCAGAATAGGAAGAAATACTGTTAAGTCTTCAAACTAAAATATCAAAGTCACATATTCCATTCAGTTGCTTCGCCGCAGTTTAGCAGCATATTCTGTGTACTGTGCAGAGTTGCAGAATAGGAAGAAATACTGTTAAGTCTTCAAATTAAAATATCAAAGTCACATATTCCATTCAGTGTGCGTCACCGCAGTTTAGCAGCACATTCTGTGTACTCTGCACAGTTGCAGAATAGGAAGAAATACTGTTAAGTCTTCAAACTAAAATATCAAAGTCACATATTCCATTCAGTGTGCGTCGCCGCAGTTTAGCAGCACATTCTGTGTACTGTGCAGAGTTGCAGAATAGGAAGAAATACTGTTAAGTCTTCAAACTAAAATATCAAAGTCACATATTCCATTCAGTTGCTTCGCCGCAGTTTAGCAGCATATTCTGTGTACTGTGCAGAGTTGCAGAATAGGAAGAAATACTGTTAAGTCTTCAAACTAAAATATCAAAGTCACATATTCCATTCAGTGTGCGTCACCGCAGTTTAGCAGCACATTCTGTGTACTGTGCACAGTTGCAGAATAGGAAGAAATACTGTTAAGTCTTCAAACTCAAATATCAAAGTCACATATTCCATTCAGTGTGCGTCACCGCAGTTTAGCAGCACATTCTGTGTACTGTGCACAGTTGCAGAATAGGAAGAAATACTGTTAAGTCTTCAAACTCAAATATCAAAGTCACATATTCCATTCAGTGTGCGTCACCGCAGTTTAGCAGCACATTCTGTGTACTGTGCACAGTTGCAGAATAGGAAGAAATATTGTTAAGTCTTCAAACTAAAATATCAAAGTCACATATTCCATTCAGTGTGCTTCGCCGCAGTTTAGCAGCACATTCTGTGTACTCTGCACAGTTGCAGAAAAGGAAGAAATACTGTTAAGTCTTCAAACTAAAATATCAAAGTCACATATTCCATTCAGTGTGCGTCACCGCAGTTTAGCAGCACATTCTGTGTACTGTGCAGAGTTGCAGAATAGGAAGAAATACTGTTAAGTCTTCAAACTAAAATATCAAAGTCACATATTCCATTCAGTGTGCTTCGCTGCAGTTTAGCAGCATATTCTGTGTACTGTGCAGAGTTGCAGAATAGGAAGAAATACTGTTAAGTCTTCAAACTAAAATATCAAAGTCACATATTCCATTCAGTGTGCGTCACCGCAGTTTAGCAGCACATTCTGTGTACTGTGCACAGTTGCAGAATAGGAAGAAATACTGTTAAGTCTTCAAACTCAAATATCAAAGTCACATATTCCATTCAGTGTGCGTCACCGCAGTTTAGCAGCACATTCTGTGTACTGTGCACAGTTGCAGAATAGGAAGAAATACTGTTAAGTCTTCAAACTAAAATATCAAAGTCACATATTCCATTCAGTGTGCTTCGCCGCAGTTTAGCAGCACATTCTGTGTACTCTGCACAGTTGCAGAATAGGAAGAAATACTGTTAAGTCTTCAAACTCAAATATCAAAGTCACATATTCCATTCAGTGTGCGTCACCGCAGTTTAGCAGCACATTCTGTGTACTGTGCACAGTTGCAGAATAGGAAGAAATACTGTTAAGTCTTCAAACTAAAATATCAAAGTCACATATTCCATTCAGTGTGCGTCGCCGCAGTTTAGCAGCACATTCTGTGTACTGTGCAGAGTTGCAGAATAGGAAGAAATACTGTTAAGTCTTCAAACTAAAATATCAAAGTCACATATTCCATTCAGTGTGCTTCGCCGCAGTTTAGCAGCATATTCTGTGTACTGTGCAGAGTTGCAGAATAGGAAGAAATACTGTTAAGTCTTCAAACTCAAATATCAAAGTCACATATTCCATTCAGTGTGCGTCACCGCAGTTTAGCAGCACATTCTGTGTACTGTGCACAGTTGCAGAATAGGAAGAAATACTGTTAAGTCTTCAAACTCAAATATCAAAGTCACATATTCCATTCAGTGTGCGTCACCCCAGTTTAGCAGCACATTCTGTGTACTGTGCACAGTTGCAGAATAGGAAGAAATACTGTTAAGTCTTCAAACTAAAATATCAAAGTCACATATTCCATTCAGTGTGCGTCACCGCAGTTTAGCAGCACATTCTGTGTACTCTGCACAGTTGCAGAATAGGAAGAAATATTGTTAAGTCTTCAAACTAAAATATCAAAGTCACATATTCCATTCAGTGTGCTTCGCCGCAGTTTAGCAGCACATTCTGTGTATTCTGCACAGTTGCAGAATAGGAAGAAATACTGTTAAGTCTTCAAACTCAAATATCAAAGTCACATATTCCATTCAGTGTGCGTCACCGCAGTTTAGCAGCACATTCTGTGTACTGTGCACAGTTGCAGAATAGGAAGAAATACTGTTAAGTCTTCAAACTCAAATATCAAAGTCACATATTCCATTCAGTGTGCGTCACCGCAGTTTAGCAGCACATTCTGTGTACTGTGCACAGTTGCAGAATAGGAAGAAATACTGTTAAGTCTTCAAACTCAAATATCAAAGTCACATATTCCATTCAGTGTGCGTCACCGCAGTTTAGCAGCACATTCTGTGTACTGTGCACAGTTGCAGAATAGGAAGAAATACTGTTAAGTCTTCAAACTAAAATATCAAAGTCACATATTCCATTCAGTGTGCGTCACCGCAGTTTAGCAGCACATTCTGTGTACTCTGCACAGTTGCAGAATAGGAAGAAATATTGTTAAGTCTTCAAACTAAAATATCAAAGTCACATATTCCATTCAGTGTGCTTCGCCGCAGTTTAGCAGCACATTCTGTGTACTGTGCACAGTTGCAGAATAGGAAGAAATACTGTTAAGTCTTCAAACTCAAATATCAAAGTCACATATTCCATTCAGTGTGCGTCACCGCAGTTTAGCAGCACATTCTGTGTACTGTGCACAGTTGCAGAATAGGAAGAAATACTGTTAAGCCTTCAAACTAAAATATCAAAGTCACATATTCCATTCAGTGTGCGTCACCGCAGTTTAGCAGCACATTCTGTGTACTCTGCACAGTTGCAGAATAGGAAGAAATATTGTTAAGTCTTCAAACTAAAATATCAAAGTCACATATTCCATTCAGTGTGCTTCGCCGCAGTTTAGCAGCATATTCTGTGTACTCTGCACAGTTGCAGAATAGGAAGAAATACTGTTAAGTCTTCAAACTCAAATATCAAAGTCACATATTCCATTCAGTGTGCGTCACCGCAGTTTAGCAGCACATTCTGTGTATTCTGCACAGTTGCAGAATAGGAAGAAATATTGTTAAGTCTTCAAACTCAAATATCAAAGTCACATATTCCATTCAGTGTGCTTCGCCGCAGTTTAGCAGCATATTCTGTGTACTCTGCACAGTTGCAGAATAGGAAGAAATACTGTTAAGTCTTCAAACTAAAATATCAAAGTCACATATTCCATTCAGTGTGCTTCGCCGCAGTTTAGCAGCATATTCTGTGTACTCTGCACAGTTGCAGAATAGGAAGAAATACTGTTAAGTCTTCAAACTCAAATATCAAAGTCACATATTCCATTCAGTGTGCTTCGCCGCAGTTTAGCAGCATATTCTGTGTACTCTGCACAGTTGCAGAATAGGAAGAAATACTGTTAAGTCTTCAAACTCAAATATAAAAGTCACATATTCCATTCAGTGTGCGTCACCGCAGTTTAGCAGCACATTCTGTGTACTCTGCACAGTTGCAGAATAGGAAGAAATATTGTTAAGTCTTCAAACTCAAATATCAAAGTCACATATTCCATTCAGTGTGCGTCACCGCAGTTTAGCAGCACATTCTGTGTACTCTGCACAGTTGCAGAATAGGAAGAAATATTGTTAAGTCTTCAAACTCAAATATCAAAGTCACATATTCCATTCAGTGTGCGTCACCGCAGTTTAGCAGCACATTCTGTGTACTGTGCACAGTTGCAGAATAGGAAGAAATACTGTTAAGTCTTCAAACTAAAATATCAAAGTCACATATTCCATTCAGTGTGCGTCACCGCAGTTTAGCAGCACATTCTGTGTACTCTGCACAGTTGCAGAATAGGAAGAAATATTGTTAAGTCTTCAAACTCAAATATCAAAGTCACATATTCCGTGTAAGATGAAGAAGGCGGGTAAAAAGGGACGGGGAAGTGGACGTGATCCTGATAGTTCAGGGCGCGGGTCAGGACGCGGAGAAACTGTGCCTGGTGCCAGAGCACAAGAAAGAAAGACATCCACCATACCTAGCTTCATGTCTCATTTTACAGGGCGTCGCAGGACATCACTCTCGAGGTCCGACCACTGCGAACAGGTGGTCGGTTGGATGTCAGCTGATACTGCTTCCAGTCGGTTAAGCACCACCCTGTCTTCCACCAAGTCCACTCTCAGTAGCCAAGAGTCTGGTCAACATAATCCTCACTCTGATCATCCTTCCTCCCACCATAGACGGTCTGGTCAAAGAAGTGATCCCACACTGGGATATAGTGAGGAGCTCGTCTCATCACCAATCCTTCATTTGACCCTCTCTCCAAGCACGCTTGCAGAGGAACATGACATCTTATGCCCTGACTCACAACCTCTAGAGGGTACCCAATCACAAGAAGATGACAGATGTGAACGGCATTTAAGGTCAAAGGAAGTAGTGGATGATGATGATGATGAGACACAGTTGCCATTAAATCAACCACTATTACTGTCTCAAGACCTTGTTGAGGAGGATGTTATACAGTTGTCAATGACTGAGTATGTGGTGGGATCAAGACATGAGGAGGATGATCAGAGTGAGGAAGTGGAGGAGGACTTGGTGGACGATGAGGTGACTGACCCCACCTGGGAAGGTGTAGAGCCGAGCGATGACAGCAGTCCTGAGGGTGAGCCATCTGCAGCACCGCAACAGGCTGGAAGAGGCAGTGGTGTGGCTACAGAAAGAAGGCGGACCGCACCAAACCGGCCCGCAAATGTTCCACGGAGCACCCCCTTGCGTAAATCTACCTTGCCAAGGGGTAGGTGTTCCGCGGTATGGCGTTTTTTTAAGGAAAGTGCGGACGACAAAAGAATTGTAGTTTGCAACCTGTGCCACACCAGAATGAGCCGAGGCATGAACACTAGAAACCTCACCACCACCAGCATGATCCGACACATGGCATCCAAGCACCGTAGTAAGTGGGAGGAACGCCTGGATCGCCCATCTGTGTCTGCAGGCCACACCACTGCCTCCTCTTCCCCTGTTTTCGGTGCCGGCCAATCGCCTGTCGAAGGCGCAGGCCCGCATACCTCCCGCCCTGCACCTGTACCATCTGAAGCACCATCAGCGACCACATCCACGTCCCTGTCCCAGCACAGCATCCAAATGTCGTTACCCCAGGCATTTGAGCGCAAGCGAAAATACCCAGCCACCCACCCACAGGCCATAGCACTAACCTCACACCTTTCCAAATTACTGGCCATCGAAATGCTGCCATTTAGGCTTGTGGAGACTGAGTCCTTCCGCAGCCTGATGGCAGCAGCTGTCCCTCGGAACGCGGTCCCCAGCCGCCACTACTTTTCCCGGTGTGCCATCCCCGCATTACACCACCATGTGTCCCGTAACATCACCCGTGCCCTGACCAACGCAGTTACTGGGAAGGTCCACTTAACGACTGACACATGGACAAGTGCTTGTGGCCAGGGACGTTACATTTCCCTGACGGCACACTGGGTGAATGTCGTGGAGGCTGGGAGTGACTCGGACCCTGGGATGGCACGGGTGCTACCCACGCCGAGGATTGCGGGCCCTACCTCCATCAGGGTTTCCGCCAGCACCTACGTTATTGGCTCCTCCTCCTCCGTTTCCACCTCCGAATTCTCTACGCGCAGCGCCACTCCCCCATCAGCCGGTAGCTGGAAGCAGTGTAGCACTGCAGTGGGGAAGCGTCAACAGGCCGTGCTGAAGCTGATCTGCCTTGGGGACAAACAGCACACGGCCTCAGAGCTGTTGCAGGGGATTAGTCACCAGACCGAGCAGTGGCTCTCGCCACTCAACCTGCAACCAGGCATGGTTGTGTGTGATAATGGGCGTAACTTGGTGGCGGCTTTGGAGCTCGGCAAGCTCACACACGTACCATGCCTAGCGCATGTATTTAATTTAGTGGTTCAGCGATTTCTAAAAACCTACCCCAATGTGCATGATCTCTTGACCAAGGTGCGCCACGTGTGTGCACATTTCCGTAAGTCATCTACAGCTTCGGCCGGCCTGTTGAAGCTGCAGCAGCGCTTACAATTGCCAGCTCACCGGCTGCTGTGTGACATGAGCACGCGCTGGAACTCCACCTTCCACATGTTGGCCCGGCTTTGTGAGCAGCAGAGGGCAGTAGTGGAGTACCAGCTGTTACACGGTCGTCGCCTCTCCGTTCAACTTCCTGTAATCAGAAGTGAGGAGTGGGAATGGATGTCAGACCTCTGTGAGGTTTTACGCAATTTTGAGGAATCGACACAGATGGTGAGCGGCGATAACGCTATTATCAGTGTAACCATCCCACTTCTGTGTCTACTGAAACGCTCGCTGCTCACAATTAAAACTGACGCTTTGCATGTGGAAGAGGTGGAAATGCGGGAGGAAGAGCTTACACAAGGTGATAGCCAGAGCACCCTCACTTCGTCTTCTCAGCGACAATTGGAGGAGGCGGAGGAGGAGGAGGAGGAGGAGGAGGAAGACACGGTTGCCTCCGCTACAGAGGGTAGCCATGGAACTTTAGTTCCATCTCTTCAGCGTGGGTGGGCAGAAGAGGAGGAAGAGGATGAGGAGATTGAGAGTCATCCTCCTGGTGAGGACAGCGAAATCTTGCCTGTTGGTACTCTGGCACACATGGCTGACTTTATGTTAGGCTGCCTTTCCCGTGACCCACGCGTTATACGCATTTTAGACAACACGGATTACTGGGTGTTCACCCTTCTGGACCCCCGCTACAAAGAGAATTTCTCATCTCTCATTCCTCCGGTGGAGAGGACAAGCAAAATGGTGCAATACCAGAAGGTTCTTGTTGAAAAATTGCTCCAAAATTTTCCATCTGACAACGCTGGCGGCAGAGTACGTGCTACCTTGGCCAACCGAGAAGGGGAGAAAAGGGGAGCACACAGCAGTTCCGACAAAGGCAGGGCAACACTCTCCAAGGCGTGGGACACCTTCATGACACCCCGCCAGCACCCTCACCCTGATGCGCAGCCTAGTGTCACAAGGAGGGAAAAGTTTTGGAAGATGGTGAAGGAGTACGTAGCAGACCGTGTCAGCGTCCTCAATGATCCCTCTGTGCCTTACAACTACTGGGTGTCCAAGCTGGACACGTGGTATGAACTGGCACTCTACGCCTTGGAGGTGCTGGCCTGCCCTGCCGCCAGCGTTCTGTCTGAGCGGGTATTTAGTGCTGCTGGTGGCATCATAACAGATAAGCGTATCCGCCTTTCCACCGACAATGCTGATAGGTTGACACTTATAAAAATGAACAAGGCCTGGATTTCCCCTGACTTCTCCACTCCACTGGAGGAAAGCCCCGGGGGAACATAAACTCACTTTATATATGTTATTTACAATGATGGGAATACTCTGTATTCCCATTCACCCCTTCCACCCAAAAAACGGGTATATGGTTGACTCTTAATCTTCTCATCCTCCTCCTCCTCTTCCATATGCCCTGTGATATAATTTTTATATAGGGCCAGCTCACCAGCGGGCCCTGTTTGACAATTTTTATATAGGTCAGCTCACCAGCGGGCCTTCTCATATAATGTTTTATTGGGTCAGCTCTCTAGCGGGCCCTCTCATATAATGTTTTATAGCGTCAGCTCACTAGCGGGCCTTCGCATATAATGTTTAGGATGGTCAGCTCCGCAGCAGACCCTCACCCATAATGTTTTAGATGGTCGGCTCAGCGCACGTTTCCCTCTTAATCATGGCCCCAGTTCAGAAAAATCGAGGAAATTTTTGGGAGAATTTGCCTCTGCGCACGTTTCCCTCTTAATCATGGCCTCAGTTCAGAAAAATCAAGGAAATTTTTGGGAGAATTTGCCTCTGCGCACGTTTCCCTCTTAATCATGGCCTCACTTCAGAAAAATCGAGGAAATTTTTGGAAGAATTTGCAGATGATATACAAGTAAATATACAGCAAATACTGTTTGGTAACAATTTTTCGCCTAAAGTCGTTTTTATTTTCCTTTTTGTGTGTTTTACGGTCAGTCTGTAAAAATGGCGTACTACGGGCGAAAGATCATTCCCAGCAGCGATGTTGGAGTCCAAGATGCATCCAGACATCCTCCCTATGCTGTCCCTGAACCATTTCTGTGGTGTTTCCATCCTTTTCTGCCCTTTTCCTATGGACCAGGCACCCTCCCCTCATCAGAGCAGGGGGTGCCTGGTGTAATGCTCGAGTCCTCCCATTGACTTCAATGGGGCTCGGGTGCTCGGCCGAGCACTCGAGCCTCCGGGGGTCAGAGCCTCGGTCAGAGCACCCGAACACCCAAGCATCGGGGTGCTCGCTCATCACTAGTCTCCAGTGTATTCCGTGGCAATGCTTTGGAGGCCTTTCCACCATAAAAAGGGTTAAAAGACCCATTTAATCAATAGGAATTTCCATTTCTTCTTTCTAGTGCAGCAGGTTTACACATATACACTAATATATATATATATATATATATATATATATATATATATATATATATATTTATGCAAATTAGACAGAACTGGCTGGTACAGCCATGCACCAGATAACCACATTCCCCACTGCTCAAGCACTTGCCCTACCTAACATGCATAAACTGACCCTGTATATATTTACTTTCAGTTCCATATTGGTCCAATTCTAGGTACCATTGGCAGGCTGCTAGCCTGCCCTTGGAATCTACAAATTGGAGTTCTGACTGGTATCTATCAACAATCTGCATTTGGACTGGTCCTTCCCCTTGCCTTCTGTGATTTTTAAGAATGATGTTGCTTGGGAAGTGTGAGTTTTAATAAGATGGGGTTGGTATGTTTATATCTATACATGTTGAGTAGGAAGTAATAGGGTGCATGTCGGTGTGCTCCCTCAATTCCTTGCCCACACTTCTATATATTGTATTTCATGAACTTGGGAAATCCTGCACTGGTTCATACAAAATACACAATATTTCTGGGGGTTTTTTTGCCTCCCCAAAGAATTTAACTCAAAAATGTTGCTATTTTTACATCGGACAGTGTTGAGGTGACGCTCTACATGGCCCAGGTACTGTGGAGACTGATCGGTGCTGTATTTGGTTTGAAACATTGCTATTGTTTTAATACATGTTTCAGAACATGGCATTATTTTTTAGACATGAAAGCAATTCTTAACTATGATCTTTTTTCTAAGTTATCTTCATTAGATTATTTTAAATCTTCACTAAATAAAGGGCTGCTGTGCTGATGTGGAGGGTCAATCCTCTAGCAGTAACACAAGCAAGAGTAAGCCTCAGAGCCCAGCAGCCCCTCCAGCACATTCCCAGGACCATAGGGTTTAACTTTGCAGAGGGAAACATTGTTTTTTCCCAGGTGGAGAGCACCAGTGTATCAAGGTGCCCGTGATTGCTCGTCCTTGCTGTCAGTCAAGTGTGTGTATTCTCCATTGGCCGCCTGTTTAACGCCCGCCTAGCACTGTCTATTTAAACTGGCCTGAGGCACCCTTTGGTTGCCCTTTCGTGGTGTCTCTGTACCTGCAGTCACCTGTCTTATGTATCCTTGGGCCTGATTATCTGCTACCAGTGTCAGCGTTTCTCCATTGCCAGAGCTGCTGCTGCAAGGTTCCTGTCCTCGTTCCAGATCTGGTTGACTGTGGTTCCTGATCCTGCTTCTGATCCGGTGCTGGCGTTGTTCCTGCTTCCGTTCCTGACCCGGTTGGCCATCCTGTCGTTCCCGTGGTTGTCCTGGAGGGCAACCTGCTCCTGTTGCTGTATCCTGTATTACTTTGTCTGGCTGCCTGTCGCCTGGGCGACATTTTCATCACGGGGCTTACTCCATTCCGGTTGCTGATTCTGATGTATAGAACCAGTTGGGCATACCATTGCTCCAGTACGCGGTACTGGTTTACTCTATACACCGGTTGCTGATCCTGTTGCATAGAACTGGTTGGGCATACCATTGCTTCAGTACACGGTACTGGTTTCATCCATATACCGGTTGCTGATCCCATTACATAGAACCGGTTGGGCATTCCCCTTGCTCCAGTACGCGATACTGGTTTACTCCATATACTGGTTGCTGATCCCATGGCATAGAACCGGTTGGGCGTTCCACTTGCTCCAGTATGTGGTACTGGTTTACTCCACATACCGGTTGCTGATTCCGTTGTATAGAACCGGCTAGGCGTTCCACTTGCTCCAGTACGCAGTACTGGTTTACTCCACATGCCGGTTGCTGATCCCGTTGTATAGAACCGGTTGGGCGTTCCACTTACTCCAGTACGCGGTACTGGTTTACTCCACATACCGGTTGCTGATTCCATTGCATAGAACCGGTTGGGCATTCCATTTGCTCCAGTAGGCGGTACTGGTTTACTCCACAGACCGGTTGCTGATTCCGTTGTATAGAACTGGTTGGGTGTTCCACTTGCTCCAGTACGCGGTACTGGTTTACTCCACATACCGGTTGCTGATTCCGTTGCATAGAACCGGTTGGGCGTTCCAATTGCTCCAGTAAGCGGTACTGGTTTACTCCACAGACTGGTTGCTGATTCCGTTGTATAGAACCGGTTGGGCATTCCCTTGTTCCAGTACACGGTATTAGTTTACTCCTTTTGCCAGTTGCTGATTCCGTTGTATAGAACCGGTTGGGCTAGTTCACTGTCTATACTTGTACTGGTTTGCTCCACTCTCATCTCTTGGCTGCTGCATTACCATCTCAGCATTAGTGGAGCTGTCCTCATATTCCTACAGGCTGCCTTGCCCGGTATATTGGCTAGGCCGGTAGAGCCTGATTCAGTGATTATTTTACCTTCAGGCTGCCTTGCCCGGTATATTGGCAAGGCCGGTAGAGCCGGTTTACATTCTGTTTTACCATCTTAATGGCTGCCTTGCCCGGTATATTGGCAAGGCCGGTAGTGCCAATTTACATTCTGTTGTACCATCTTACTGGCTGCCTTGCCCGGTATATTGGCAAGGCTGGTAGAGCCTATACTGCTATCTCACTACTACTGTTTGCACCTAATTTGTGTTGACATATGTGTATGTACTAGACCCGTGAGGGTTCCCATTAAACTTTTCAATAAAGTTTGATTTTTATCTTACTCTGTGTCTGAGAGTCATAACAAACCATGACACAGTGGTAACACAGTGGCAGCTGCCTCAGCCTCACCATGAGCCTACTGCTGTGAGTATTACACCTGGTGTACCACCTACACCTATTTCATACTCACCATAATCACTACCAGTGGTGACACCAGGTGCAGTGCCTATGTCACATTCACCATCATCACTATTGTCAGATAGGAGTAAAAACCTGGTGGTGCTCCTGCTCATGATGAGCTTGGCACTAGCGGTAGTGGTGATAAATCATAGATGATGTAAGGTTTTCCTAACTGAGACCAATCAAGAGTGACAAGGTTGTGAAAAGGGGGAAAGGAAGGCACACACCTTGGCATATATCCTCTAATAAAACACATAACAATAGTGCAGTGTATGTTGAATTTCCGGTTCTATGGTTGCTTTGCTCCTGTCCGTCCACAATGATAGGAACATCATCAGGGCCGGATTTCCCGTAAGGCAGAGTAGGCATCTGCCTACAGGCGCACCCTACAGAGGGGCGCCTGCCACTACAATTCTATTTTTTTTTTTTTTTTTTTTTTTTTTACACTTGGCGCGGCTTGCCATGCCGCGCCGAGCCGCCAGCTGCTGCCTTGTAGGCTGTGAGCTCTCCCGGCTCTTTAGCAATGCATTACTAAAGGGAAGGCCGTGTGGGAGCTCCAGCAGCTCCATGTCTGTGCACAAGCACAGATCTCTCCAGCCTCTGGACCACCAGGGAGGTAGGAAACGGATGAATGAGGCTTAACCCTTTGAGTGCCAGAGTGGTACGCAACGCATTGCAAAGCAATGCGTTGCGTACCACTCTGACACTCAAAGGGTTAATCTGGAGATAATGGGAGCAATGTGAGGTCAATATGGGGATGATGGGGGGCAAGCAATGTGGAGCTGATGGGGTCAATGTGGAGCTAATGGTGATGGGGTCAATATGGAGCTGATGGGGGTCAATGTGGACTGATGGTGATGGGGTCAATATGGAGCTGATGGTGATGGGGGTCAATGTGGAGCTGATGGGGTCAATGTGGAGCTGAAGCTGATGGGGGTCAATGTGGAGCTGATGGTGATGGGGTCAATGTGGAGCTGATGGTGATGGGGGTCAATGTGGAGCTGATGGGGTCAATGTGGAGCTGAAGCTGATGGGGGTCAATGTGGAGCTGATGGTGATGGGGTCAATGTGGAGCTGATGGTGATAGGGGTCAGTGTGAGGGCAATGTTAAGATGATGGGGGCAATGTGAGTGTGATGGGGAGCAATGTGAGGGCAATATGGAGATTGGAGCATTGTGGAGATGGCGGGGGGGGGGGCGCTTCAGGTAGCTGTGCCTACAGGCTCCTGAGATGTAAATCCAGCCCTGAACATCATGCCATAAATGAATCCCACAAAAAGGAGTGAAGCACCTCAACATGAATGTTGACTATTTAATCTGTATCATTGTCAACTGGTGGTAGGGTCCAGGAGTGGGATACTAGTAATTTACCATTTTTACCCTCCACACCTTCAGGGTACTCCTCCTCTGCACTGCCACTAACAAATTAGAGGCCACCACCACCACCACCAGCAGACAGTGAATCTATAGATTCAAGGATCTGGCAATATGACACCACACATTGCATGGTGTAATAATCACACATGGCAATATAATGAGATGCATAGAATGAAGGAAATAAGTGGGCAAAATACACCAGGCTCATGTATGTTTATTGAGTTGCAATGACCCGTGGGAAGTGTCAGTCTCCCACCTCCTCATCATCACCAGTCATTGTCACTTGTTTTTTTTGTGGGACAAACAAGGGATACACTGACTAACACCACCTGATTTCATGGGGGATAGTTTAAAATTGTCAACATGTTAACTGACATGCCATTGTTTGTGATCCCAGTTCTTCCCCCTTGTAACAACATTTTCACACACTGTTAACATTGCAGTGGTTGATAAATGAAGAGTTGCTTACTGCTACCAAGGAAAAATATTCCAATACCCATGATTAAAGAGGTGGTGGAGGGTGATAAGAATTATGGTGGCTGAACAACTTCTGCACAGTACACATTAAGTGGTGGGGGCTTGTTGAGGTGCTGCCTCAGAAGCAGGGCTAGTAGGAACCACCACTACCTACCCCAAGTCATTGCTGGTGTTGGCTCTGATGATGAACTATCCCAGCCTCACTCCCACCACCATTAGCACTAACAATGGGGCCTAATCTTCTGATATTTGGTGCTCGGATAACTCAGCTGCAGGAACTAATTGAGTAAAAACTATAATGTCACTGATGGTATAGTGTGCCAGTCAGGGGGTGGCTTGCCTTGCTGTAGGCATGCTAACAATATTTTCTTGGCTTTCCTTGGTGTGAGCCTGCAAGCAATAATTTCAAGGATTTTCTTGCTGTAAGCCTTCTAGCATTTTTTTCAAGGTCTGCCTTGCTGTAGGCCTATTCAATTTTTTCAGAGGTTGCTTTGCTACAAGCCTGCTAACATTTTTTCATGTCTTACCTTGCTGTGGATCTGCTAACATATTTCAGTCTTACCTTGCCATTGTAGGCTATGCTAACAATTTCTGTACAGCCATTGTAATACATTTTGAGTGACTTATTAGTCTGTAAAGCACCTGTAAAAAATTTTCAAAGACCTGTTGACTAGCCCTTCTACTACTGCTAGTTACACCTCCAATGTGCTGCTGGTGTGTCTCTCAGTCAGGTCTGTGGTTATACGTCAGGTGAAATATTTCCACCTGAACTTGTTTTTTACAGATACAATTATTAGCAACATGTTTCGTTTTTGGATTATGAGTGAAGTATCTCCATACTATACATTCCATAGAATTACTGCTACTACCTGGGCTAAATGTTGCAATAATAATAGCAGTAGTTGGCAGGGGTTTTACACTTTGAAAGGCAGCAGACATACTCATAGCTAGGGTTTTGGATGCTAATGACCAATGTTGCTGCTTAGTATACAATAGTGAGTGTGTTTGGATGGGGGTTGGACTTGGAAGCAGTGAAGTTGATTATGGTGAACAAGGTGATGACTGTGTATTACTCAGCATGTTTACTTGTCAAGAGTTCCTTTGACCTGTCAGACATTTTATAAACAGACATATTGTTCTTTTTCAGTGGCAGAAGATTGAAACTTTTCCTTTCAGCTACATTTTTGGACATATCATCTCCCTCACACTATGCCTCCTCTGCAGCAGAAAAATAGGAATGTGGAAGGACATATTCTAAATCAATATCAGTAATTCAGTTATTAGCAGCATCAGCAGCATCCACTTCCTTCCCACTACTATCATATTATTGTAGGTATTTTCATCTGAATTTTTTTTATCTTTTCCCCTTATAGGGATTTACAGAAGGTCAACGACTAGTTTGCAGTGGGTGGTTTCTGTCACTGTTTGATGCAACAGTTGGTCTCACTCTGCAGTTGCAACAACACTAGATACTACTTGTTATTGTCTTTAGTGTTATAAACCCTTTGAGTGCCAGAGGAATACACAATGCATTGCTTTGCAATACATTGTGTACGCAATGCATTGCTTTGCAATACATTGAGGACCCCTCTGGCACTCAAAAGGTTAAAAGGTTTAGTACTATTTCTTGTGGTGATGAAACTTTTCATATTACTTTTACAAACAGCATCCACAGGAGGAGCAGAATCATTACTACTTATTGCACAAGCTACAGAAACCATGACTACAGTCACTTCTCTAGTACAGTTTTACTACCACCAATATGTCCATCCCATCTTTCTACTCATTTACTCTTATCCTTGCTCCTAGAACATTTGGTGACATAATCATGTTAGTGTTGATTTTTATAGCAGCGCACATGGCATTGGGGATGGGTGAAAACATCCGCCAAAAAGAAAACGTAAGAAAAAGTGAGAAAAACTTCACATTTCACCATCTGTGTGAATTCCCAAGACAAGTGCTTTTTTTCTGTTTTTGGTCTGCAGTGATCACTATCCTAGAACCATTGCACTGGTAGAAAAATAACCACACATACTGACCACAAGCCTTGTGGCACTGTACTGGTAGCCATTGTACCATACATACTAGCACCCACAGCCTTGTCTTACTGTAGCAATAGAACCATCCATACTGGCCACCAGCCTTGTCCAACAGTAGCCATAGAACCATGTAAACTGACCAACTAGCCTTGCCCCACTGTGTGGTAGTCAGGATGGACAAGGAGAGTCTCTCCATCTGCTGCCAAACTACAACTCACATTGTTCCCTGCCAGCAGGGGATTGTTGTCTGGCAGCATCTGAAGGTGTTCCCATTGACTGTTTGTGTCTTGTCTCTCATTTACTCAGTAGAGTCTCAAGTTTAGCCACCTCAGGCAGGAAACTGAATCACCTTCCTGTCTGACTGTAACTTACCAGTAAAGGTTTTGTTTTGATATTTTTTTTTTTTATTTTTATTAATCTCCTTTCTCCCTTCATGCCCATGCCCAGAGAACAGGTAGGGGTTACCACAAATAGTCCTATCAAGCAACTTCAGCCCCTTCTCTTTACCTGGGTGTCTATATTAATTTGCATCAAAAATTAAGCTGATTTCACTCTCTCCCGTTGTTCCAAGAACAGACTGACAACATGCCATACGCTGGCACCCCATTTACATACCTGGGAACTCTCCGGTTTTGCCCCGGAGACTCCGGATTTCAGACTAAATTACCGGGTCTCCGGGGCAATGTGTGGATTACCGGGTGGGCAGAGTTTAAGTAGAAACTCTGCCCACTTGTGCTCAGTCCCGCCTAGCTCCTCCCACTCCCCGCCCTCTTAGATACTTTTTCAGGGGTTTTTTGTCCCGCCCCCCATCCGTGACTAAGCCCCGCCCCTTTTATGACGCGATTCGCGTCATTTTCCCCCAAGTCCGCACTGACAGGGTTACCCTCCGGGTAGCCCTGTCTCAAAAGTTCCCAGGTATGCCCATTTATACTTAGCATGGTGGGAATGATTTTCAGGTGAAAAGCTTCTCCCATGCCCCATCACCCATTTTGGATTCAAAAATCAAAAACTGTAACTGGCAACTTAATTCAAAAATATATATTGCAAATCACTCGTAATTTTACACTATGGCTTTCTGTGATGTCCCCTTGAATTTCCACCATTTGAGTGGTAGAGGGGTGTCCACAATATTGCAAAACAATGCACTCTGGCGCTCAGAGAGTTAGAGAGGACCTGTCACCTTTCAAAGATTTGCATGATTATGTTGCGCCATTAATTTATTCCACCCCTCTGGTAGAAACTGATCGGATTCAACTGCTTACAAAGCTGGGGGGAGGTGGATATGTAAGCAATTATTTATGCAGATTCATTACACATGGCAGAGAACAAAGCTCTGCAGTGATTAGATTACCCAACTACTAAACCAAAATTCTCTAAAACTGTGAAACTGATTGAAAAACAAAAAGCACAAGATGTAGCTAGTTGTATAGATTTAAATAAATACATTTAAAGACCAATGATCACTTTACTAACCAATTATCACTTTACTAATGCTCCATTTTCATATCTGCTTCTTTGAGAGCAGACCTGCAGATGAAACTAGGGCTGCATTATGAGCTTCAGTGGAGAAATGGAGGAGCAGGACACAGGGCCATATGTTCAAAGACGTAGCAAAACAGCTTTTGTCATTTGTAATGACTTTTCAAAGTACAGTGTTGTTGGGATCATTAATATTTTCAGAGAGTTTTGGTTGTGATCAGAAATACACATACCTGGGAACTCTCCGGATTTGCCCCGGAGACCCGGTAAAGCTCTGTTAGAACCGGAGTCTCCGGGGCAAATCCGGAGAGGCAGATTCCTCCGGATGTGGAGAGTTTCTGTTGAAACTCTGCCACATCTGCTTTTTCTCCCGCTGTTCCTCCTTCCCCAGCCTTCTGTGTGACACCTTTAACTCTCTGAGTGCCAGAGTGGTAAGGAATACATTGCTTTGCAATGCATTCCGTACCACTCTGGCACTCAAAGGGTTAAGTCCCCCCAACTCGCGACAAGCCCCGTCCCTTTTTGACACGAATAGCGTCATTTTTGTCACCCCCTTCTGAACAGAGGACTACCCTCCGGGTAGCCCTCAACTGAAAGTTCCCAGGTATGGAAATACGTTGTTTGTCCTCACTGAAATTGTCGTATGTAAAGACAAAAATGCTGTATGTAACGACAAAAAATGTCTTACCTAACGACAAAAATGTCTTAACTAAAGACAAAAATTCTCAAATTCAGAACTTCAGATTCCCTCCACTTTTTTCTTAAAAACTTAATTACTTATCCCCATATTGTAGCTTTGTTAAAAAGAAACTTACTGCCCTTATGGTTTGACAGATGATAGCCATACCTGGGAACTCTCAGGGTTTGACCCTGAGACTCAGGGGTGAAGGGAGAAATTCTCAGGGTGAGAGAGGTCTGTGATACCTACTACAAGATTTGCCACCACTAAATGTTTCTTTAGTATCTAAAGTGGTGCCATTTGTACCAGAAAAGAAGCAGGAAATGTCCTGCTGGTCTTATTTGTGTTTAGGCAGTGAGATCTCTAAGTTGTAACTTGTTAAAGGTTCCTTGTGGAACGATTGGAGCACCTCCGAGTTAGAGCAAAGAGGTACGCATTGCATATATTGCTTATAGGAAGCTTTAAGGGTTAATATTCCAAAGACCTCAGGGTCAGCTCATTTGGAAAGTTCCCAGGTATGATGATAGCGCTCAAAGTTCCCCCTTC
The DNA here is from genome assembly GCA_037306005.1 of Rhinophrynus dorsalis. Classification (NCBI taxonomy): domain Eukaryota; kingdom Metazoa; phylum Chordata; class Amphibia; order Anura; family Rhinophrynidae; genus Rhinophrynus; species Rhinophrynus dorsalis. The sequence continues at coordinate 129,397,637 of CM074726.1, read as the reverse complement.
CCTGACTGAACGTGGAACGCTGACTGCAGGGATATCCGGTATTACTTGCATCAGTTGGCTCTGCAGCATTGCCGAGATCGCGTTTAAAAAAAAAAAAAATCTTTCACTAAAATGGTCTTCTATGTGTGCTTGCAAACCAAGCAAACATAGAAGACCGTTCCAGTGAAAGAATTATTTTTTACAAACGCGATCTCAGCTCAGCTGCAGAGCCGCCTGATGCACATAAGACTGTCGTACGACAGCTTCTCCTGCAGTCAGCGTTCAGTCAGGGAAGGGGGAGGGAGGGGGGAACTTTGAGCGCTATCATCTCTCAAACCATAAGGGTCTGAGAGATGACACTGGGGTCAATAAGTTTCTTTTTAACAAAGGTACAATATGGGGATTAGTAATTTGCAAGTATTACTATCCCTTTAACGTACAAATTTTGTCTTTTGCAACACATTTTCTTACAACAAATTTTCTTTTCCTTTATACGACATTGGAGAATAGTTTAGCCACGCTCTTGCCCCTTCCCTTTGCCCTTCAATTCTTGAGTTGTGTCGTACACAACGGACATTACTAGTTTTTCGTTGTATACTCTATAGAAAATATGTTGTTCACGCACACAATTACTTATTTTTGTAGTTCATACAACTTTTTTTGTCGTATCCCTTTGAACATACTGCCCAAGAAGTGTGAAAAGAGACCAACGATGCATCACTGGAAAGTCGCTGTACTGCAAAGTGCACACAGTGTAAACCTTTGAGTTATCCAATGCATTGCACTGCAATGTGTTGGATTACCCTCTGGCACTCAAAGAGTTATACATAGAAGCAAGAAACATAGGGCAAGATGTTCAAAAAGTGGTGGTAATGGAAATTGTCTGTAATCAGAATAAAAAGTTCTTACTTCATGGGCCATCAAATCTCAAACATATTACCGTTAATTTTTCCATCCTGTTGCACCATCTCCATCAATAGGAAAATGCAGTCAAAATGTGGGCATGGTTTAATCAATATTCATATTGTAAGGTATTTTCAGAAAAAAAATCTCTTCTTTTAGTCATAATTTTTTTGTCTGATTTCATACATTTTTCTGACAAAATAAAAATGTTATAAACATGGCGAAGACAAATAAAAGTACTATATGATAAGCGTGAGATGCAGTACTATGGTGTGAACTAGAAAAATCTGTATTTATTTGAAAAATGTTGTTTTAAAGACAAAATTAAAGGCATCTGAGTACCAGAGCAATGCACTGTGTACTGCTCTGGCAATTAAAGGGTTAATGTATGAATTTTGAAGGGCAATATTCATCAAGATCATCTTCACCATTTTTAATTGTTTACAACAAATTTTCAAACGAGATGGATTTACTACAGAGAATACTGTCCTTCATTTACCACCAACTCACTATTTGACAAGTTTTTCTATGACAACATACTGAACTCCACACTCAAAGACTTAGATGACACAAAGATCCATCCGGTCCATCCAGTCTGTCAGTTTTCCTATCTAATTAATATACATAGTCTAACATACTTATCAGAATCGACTTATGTCTATCCCAGGAATTTTTGGATTTTCTAACAGCATTTGCCCCTACCACCTCTACTGGCAGGCTGTTGTATGAGTCTAGCACCCTTTCAATAATGTAGTACTTAAGAACTTCTAAATTTTACATCCTCTAACTTGAGATCATTACCTATTGTTCTAGTTTTACTATTTTTCTTAAAAAATGCTTCTTTCCCAAACTTTATACAATTCCTTTATATGTTTAACATTTTCTATCATATCATCTCTCTCCCTCCTTTCTTGCAGGTGTACATATTAAGTCAGTTGAGCCTATTCTGTCACCCTGTGTCATGAACACCCCACACCATTTTAATGGCTCTTCTTTAAATTGCCTCCAATTTATTATTGTCCTTCTAGAGATGTGGTCTTCTGTTTTGCACAATGCAGAACTCCATAAACCATAAAGTGAACTTATTACCTGGAATTTTCTTTACATATTTGAAAACTTCACTCAAAACTGCTTATGTGTCACTTTAACCAAAAGTCCAGCAGATGTATAGTTTAGGAGATAGTCACACTTTAATTTCTAAAGAAAGTGAAAGTGAACACTTCCTGGTACAGCACAGGGCTTCATTAGCATCTGAAACATCACTGAAAAGCTTCATTAGCAAATGAAACTTCACTGAAACATTTGTTAGCATATGACATGTCACTGAAAATACTTCAGTAGCATATGAAATGTCACTGAAAAGCTTCAGTAACATATGAAACGTCACTGAAACCTTCATTAGCAAATGATACATCACTGAAAAGACTTCAATAACATACAAAACATCACTGAAAAGCGTATTTAGCATAGGAAATGTCACTGGTACCTCATGGGTACCACAATTAGCATAATTAGCATATGGTAACAAGTATGAATATCTCCTTAAAGCGGAACTACCATGTCACAAAATGTTTAGCTTAACTAAGTCCCCTTCTGGCGACTAGCTGATTAGTTACGCTAGTCGCCAGAATTATTACCTGGTTTAATAGATATATGCTTTATTCCCCAGCTGTCAGTAGCACGGAGCGCGAACATCTTGCCAGAATGACGTCCGCGCGCCTGCTCTGTCAGTCCCTGCCAGAGCCGGCCGGCTCCTAGCAACGCCTCGTAGACCCGGCTGGGACTGAAAGCGCAGGCGCGCGGACGTCATTCTGGCACAATGTCCTTGCTCCGTGCTACTGACAGCTGGGGAATAAAGCACATATCTATTAAACCAGGTAATAATTCTGGCGACTAGCGCTACTAAGCAGCTAGCCGCCAGAAGGGGACTTAGTTAAGCTAAACATTTTGTGACATGATAGTTCCGCATTAACTGTACATTTGCAAGTCTTTTGGCTTACATGACACATTGGTAGTTTTTAATGCAGTTTTCAAATATGCAATCTTGGATTAAGATGAATGTTTCACTTTAAAGGGATAGTAATACTTAAGTATTACTAATCCCTATAGGAAAGTACTACTAAAAAAAAAGTATTGCCCCCAGTGTCATCTCTCAAACCTTTATGGTTTGAGAGATGATCGCTTTTAAAGTTGCCCTCTCCCTCCCCCTTCCCCATAGTCGGCATTCTAGCTGACTCAGGGAAATCCGGTCAAAGATCATCAGGTGGCTCTGCAGCAGAGCCGCGATCGCGTTAACTAAAAAAAAAAAACTTTCACTAAAACGGTCTTTTACGTGTGCTTGCAAGCCAAGCACACATAGAAGACCATTTCAGTGAAAGCTTTCTTTTTTAGTAACGCGATCAGGCTGTGCTGGAGAGCCGCCTGAAAGTCGTATGACTTGCTTCCCATCAGTCAGCTAGAACACTGACTACGGGGAAGGGGGAGGGAGAGGGCAACTTTAGGAGCGATCATTTCTCAAACCATAAAGGTTTGAGAGATGACACTGGGGCAATATGTTTTTTTTTAGTAGTACTTTGCTATAGGGATTAGTAATACTTAAGTATTACTATCCCTTTAAATTATTGGCTTGAAAACTCAACACAGCTAATCTATGGAGGTTGTACATGTAATCAGAGAGTTTAAGGCGAGAGCCACAGATTTCCAGGTAGTGTTATAGAGGAGGGGATAGATTTCTGACCCACTGAATGGCTGATAGGAACCACTTAGGGGCTGTACAGTGCATCCCCAGGCTGTTTACAAAATATTTTCCCAAAGGAACATTCCAGTCCAGGTTTTGGGAAGCACACCCAAAGAAAAAAACACATTTAAACTTGCTGGAGTGCAACCAATTTTGACCAAAATAGCTATAAGCAAATACACAAAATATTGTTGCACATCCAAATTGTCATCACTATTAACCCTTTACTCTGCGGCATTGTGCCTGCATATCACTACTATATTAAAGATGAGGATTTAGTCACATTATAGCCATAAAATGTAAGCTTACCACCAACGCCAAGTACCTAACCTTAATATGCTTTGTCTTATGAGCTGAATATCTCCTATTTTAGGCATTTAATAACCTTAATTTACTTTATCCTGAGAGCTGAATCTTTGTCAGCTTTACGCATTAATGGAGAGAGACTCTCTGACAGGCGTTATATAGTGTCCTAGAGACAATGAACGTTGCACATGGGGGTGGGAGAGGTGCTTAAACCAATAGAAGCTGGTCACCTGGTGGTGGGAGGGGTGCTTAAACCAATAGAAGCTGGTCACCTGGGGGTGGGAGGGGTGCTTAAACCAATAGAAGCTGGTCACCTGGGGGTGGGAGGGGTGCTTAAACCAATAGAAGCTGGTCACCTGGGGGTGGGAAGGGTGCTTAAACCAATAGAAGCTGGTCAAATCTTCCAAAAGTACAGTTCCAGTCCAGGTTTTGGTAAGCACACCCAAAGAAAAAAACACATTTAAACTTGTTGGAGTGCAACCAATTTTGACCAAAATAGCTAAAAGCAAATACACAAAATATTGGTGCACATCCAAATTTTCATCACCATTAACCCTTTACACTGCAACATTGTGCCTGCATAAAGATGAGGATTTAGTCACATTATATGGCCATATAATCCTAAGCTTACCACCAACACCAAGGTACCTCATTTTTGGAAAGTACCTAACCTTAATATGCTTTGCTTTCCCATAGGAACAGATAGTAAAATAAGTTGCTTTTAATGAGAATAAAAACTAGTGGGTGATAGGTCCACATTAAGAGCCTGAAGTGGTTTGGTCAACTAAAGAGCAACTACGCCCACCTCTAGAAGTAGCAGTATTATAAAGGTACAGCATCCCAACCCAAGCCTCTTGTCTTCTTTCCTGCAACAGTTAACCAGCAAATGGCAGCCTCATTCCTATTGGCTGGGCAAATGAGTATGACATCTCAAGAAAAGGTCAGGAATTGTCAGCTGCCTCTCTGGAGTTCACAGAATCAGTTCTGAGGAGGATAATCCCAGGGGAGAACCTATACACTGTTTGTATTGCGGCTACTGCCAAAGGGGATTAACACTGATTAACTATAAAAGACTGCTTTTTCTATTTCAATATATTAACATTAATATAATCTATCATCAAATATATACATCTGTTTAACTGTAAGACATTTTACCTTGCTTGTAACCTAGTAACATAGCTGATGAGGCTGAAAAAATGCCAGAGTCCATAAGATTCAGCCCATGTCATATCACCCCGTTGATCAAGAAAAAGGCAAAAACCACTCTTTTGAAGCCATTTCCAATTAAGTCCCATGTGGGCAGTCAGATATTTCCATGGATCAACATCCTATCTGCTTTGAAACTAACAGTCATAATTCCCAATATTTTGCTGACCTAGAAAGGTATCCATTATTTTTTAAAGCAACTATAGTTTCTGCAAGCACAGCAGAAATGACCTCTTGTTTTTTTGAGTAAATAGTTCCTTAGTAAGCTCTCTGTTTTGACCTTGAATCATATCACCACTGACATGTCTTTTCTCTAATGTAAACAAGCTCACTTTGGCTAGTTTCTCTTTACAACTCAGATGCCCCAATCCCTTTACCAGTTTTGCTGCACATTTATGCACTTTTTCCAGTTCAGTAATGTCTCTTTTAAGAACTGGTGCTGAAAACTGTACTCCATATTCTAGATGAGGCCTTACTAAGGAATTATATAGAGGTAGAATTATATTTCCATCAAGTGTACCTATACTCATTTTATATAGAATAATACCCTGTTGGCTCTTGCAGCAGCTGAGGAACACTACACACTGCTGTGAAGTCTAATGTCTGTCAGTACTCTTAAATCTTTCTCTAACAAAGATTGCCCAAGTAGTCTCCCAGTATATTTATATTTATATGGTGCAACACAGTGTACACAGTGCCTTACAATAAACATATGTTACAATAAATAAAAGGAGGTAAAATAAGTGTCACATTCATCAAAACAATAGGAGAGGTCCCTGTCCCAAGGAGCTTACAGTCTAAATGGGTAATAGGAGACAGACAACAGGGTATGAGGGTGTCAGGTGCTGAGATTACAACTGCTGAGTTTGCCAAAAGGTAATGCATGGTACTAGTGCTCCAGAAGATAAGATTTCAGGGTAGACTTAAAGACAGAGGTGGGGTGTTCAAGACATAGGGAGAGGGGTATGAAATTCCATAGGTAGGGAACGGAAAGTAAAAATGTTTGAGACAGGAGAGAGAAGAAGTTGTGGGTTGTGTAACAAGAAGGGTCTTGTGTGCTGAGCATAGGAGGTGGCCAGGAACATAAGAGGAGATGAGGGAAGAAATGTAAGGAGGGGCAGCAGTGTGAAGAGCATTAAAGGTGAGAAGAAGGACTTTGTAAGAGATGCGTTTCTGAATAGGGAGCCATGTCAGATTTCTAAGAATGATGTGAGCAGGTTCAGTTTTTGGGGAGAGTGTGCAGCTGAGCTTAAAACAGATTGCATAGGGGAAAAATGATTAGCAGGGAGGCCAGTTTGGAGGACACTGCAATAGTCTAAGCGGGAAACAATAAGGGCATGTACAACAGTTTTAGTAGTTTTTTGGGAGAGTAATGGGCAGATTTTAGCAATGTTGCTGAGAAAGAAGCAACATGTTCTAGTCATGGAAATATTGTGAGGGTAGAAGGAAAGGGAGGAATCAAATATGGCCCCAAGGCAGCGTGCTGAGCTGACTGGATCAATGTCAGTTCCATAACTGTAATGATGAAGCTACGTGTTGGGCAAGGTCTTAGAGGGAAACGAGAAGTTCAGTTTTGGGCATATTTATCTTTAGCTGATGGTGGGCCACCAAGGAGGATATGGCCAAAAGGCATCATAATGTATATATAGCATGTTTGTTTCTGCAGCTAAAATGCATAACCTTATATTTATCTATACTAAACCTCATCTGTCACTTTGCTACCCATTAATTCAATATATACAAATATTTATGCAAACAAAAACCAAAACACACACTGCTCTTTATACATTTCCTGACAGAGCTTAGTGTCATCAGCAAAACTGAGACACCACTTTCAATATCCCCTTCTAGATTGGGCCCAGGACTGAACCCTGTAGCACCACTCTTAAAACTTTAGACCAACTTGAAAAGGCTCCATTTACAAAAACTCTGTCACCTCAAAACTGAAGCCTTTTAATTTATGCAGTACCCTGTTATGAGGTACAGTATTGAAGGCATTTGCAAAATCCAAGTATACTACATCAACAGCAATACCCTTGTCCTAATTATTACTTACCCTTTCATAAAATGACATGATCTATTATTCATAAAAACCATGCAAGTTCCTACTAATAATGTTGATGGTCATTACATAGTCCCAAATACTATCAGTTACTAAACCTTCAAATATCCTACCCAATATGGAAGTCAAGCATACAGGTACATAGTTCCTGATTCAGATCCCCCCCCCCCTTTTGAATAGTGGTACTACATCTGTTTTGCTACAATCACAGGTCATGGTGCCTCATGATAGTGACCCAATAAATATTAAGTATAAGGGTCTTGCTATTACTGAACTTTCTGATGTAGCCTTGGGTATATGCATCATATCCAGATGCTTTACTCACATAATTTTTCACAGTCTCTTTTGGACAATGTCCTCAGTAAGCCATGTACATGATTGTGGTTCTCTCTGTTTGTCTATAGCTGGCTTCCTTGCTTCCTTTGTATATACAGACGAAAATAATGTGTTTAAGGTATCAGCCATAGCTTTATCCTCACTAATTAATTCACCTGTCTCAGTTTTAAGAGGACCAATGTAAACCTTAATCTTTTTTGCAATTTGAGAACATGTAAAATTATTTAGGATTTTGTGTTCTCTTTTGTAATCATTTTCTCACTTTTAGCTAGTCTAATTGCTTATTTGCAGTTTCTGTTACATAGTAACATAGTAACATAGTAACAAAGTAGATAAGGCTGAAAAAAGACATGCGTCCATCAAGTCCAGCCCATGCCAATAACACCCCTGTTGATCCAGAGGAAGGCAACAAAAAAGCCCTCTGGAGCAATTTCCAATGTAGGTGTGTGTGTGTGAGTGTCTCAAATAGTTCCCCGGCTCAATATCCTATTTGCTTTGAAGCCATCTGTCATAACTGTCAATATTGTTCTGTGCTAGATAGGCATCCATTGCTTTTTTGAATGCAGTTACATTATCTGCAAGCACAGCATCCCGAGGCAAAGAATTCCATAGCCGTACCGCCCTTACTGTAAAGAATCCCTGCCTGTGTTTTAGTTGAAAGCGCCTTTCCTCAAGTCTTAATGGATGACCTCTTGTTCTTAGCTCAGCTCTTTGCATAAATAATTCATTGGATAGTTCTTTGTATTGGCCTTGAATGTATTTGTAAATGGTAATCATATCACCCCTTAGACGTCTCTTTTCTAATGTAAACAAACCCAGTTTGGCTAGTCTCTCTTTGTAACTCAGATCCTCCAATCCCTTAATCAGTTTTGTTGCACGTCTCTGCACCTTTTCCAGTTCAGTAATGTCTTTTTTTAGAACAGGCGCCCAAAATTGTACTCCATATTCTAGATGAGGCCTAACCAAGGATTTATACAGAGGTAGGATAATATTAGCATCCCTTGCTTCTACACCTCTTTTTATGCAGGCTAGTACTCTATTTGCTCTTGCAGCAGCTGAGTGACTCTGCACACTGCTGTGAAGACTATTGTCTATCAGTACACCTAAATCTTTCTCTAATGAGGATTTCCCAAGTTGTTTCCCATTTAGAGTATATGTAGCAAGTTTGTTTCTACAACCCAAATGCATAACCTTACATTTATCTACATTAAATGACATCTGCCACTTTTCTGCCCATTCACTTAGTTTATCTAAATCCTTCTGTAGGGAAAAAACATCGAGCTCTGTATGTATTTCCTTACATAGCTTAGTGTCATCAGCAAAGATTGAGATGCTACTTTCAATTCCCACTTCTAGATCATTAATAAACAAATTAAAAAGCATTGGGCCCAGGACTGAACCCTGCGGTACCCCACTTATAACCCTAGACCAATTAGAAAAAGTTCCATTTACAACAACTCTCTGCCATCTATCATTTAACCAGTTCTCAATCCATGTACAGATACCACCACCCAAACCGAAGCCTTTTAATTTATGCAGTAACCTGTTGTGAGGCACTGTGTCAAAGGCTTTTGCAAAATCCAAGTATACTACATCAACAGCAATTCCCCTGTCCAAATTACTACTCACTCTTTCATAAAATGCAAGTAAATTAGTCTGACATGATCTGTTCTTCATGAAACCATGCTGATTCCTACTAATGATATTGTTTGTCTTCACATAGTTCTGAATACTATCAGTTAATAACCCTTCTAGTATCTTACCCACTATGGAAGTCAAGCTCACAGGTCTATAATTTCCTGGTTTGGATCTTGCTCCCTTTTTAAACAATGGAACTACATCAGCTTTCCTCCAATCACAGGGCACTATGCCTGATGAAATTGAATCAATAAATATTAAGTATAATGGTTTTGCTATTACTGAACTAAGTTCCTTAAGTACCCTTGGGTGTATACCGTCCGGGTCCAGGCGCTTTATTCACTATAACCCTTTCCAGTCTCTTTTGGACCTTGTCCTCAGTAAGCCATGTAGATGTTGGAGGAAATTCCATGGTTTTGTCTGTTTGCCCATAGCTTGTCATTGCTGCTTCCTTTGTATATACTGAAGCAAAGAACGTATTTAGGGTCTCAGCCATAGCTTTATCCTCACTAATCAATTCACCTGTTTCAGTCCTAAGAGGACCAATATCAACCTTAACTTTTTTGTTGTTAATATACTTGTAGAATTGTTTAGGGTTTTTCTTGCTCTCGTTTGCAATGTTTCGCTCATTTTCTATTTTTGCTAGCTTAATTGCTTGTTTGCAGATTTTATTACATTCTTTATATTTTTTAAATGATGCATCTGACCCATTTGACTTAAACACCTTAAAAGCCTGCTTTTTATTTCTCATTTCCCTGCTAACCACATTATTAATCCACATTGGTTTTGCTTTACTTCTCTTGTGCTTATTCCCCAATGGTATATATTGACGTGTATATTTGCCCAAGAGCATTTTAAATACATTCCATGACTCTTGTGCATTTTTATCTTTGAAAATTACATCCCACTGGATATCCTTTAAAGCTTCTTTTAACTTTGTAAAATTAGCCTTTTTGAAATTGAATGTTTTGGTTAAACTCTTGCTATTGGGTTTCTCATAACAAACTTCAAAGGATACAATATTATGGTCACTGCTGCCCAAATGTTCCCTTACCTGCACACTGTTTACAATGTCAGAATCGTTTGAGAGCACTAGGTCAAGCAAGGCCTCTTTTCTAGTTGGCTCCTCTACTAGTTGGGACATAAAATTATCATTTATCATACTTAGAAAAATATTTCCCTTTGTTGTGCCTGAAGTCATATTGCTCCAGTCAATTTCAGGGTAGTTGAAATCTCCCATTATAATTACCTTTGCTGACCTAGCAGCCTTTTCCATTTGCAGTAAAAGCTGGGCTTCCTCCAACTCCCCAACATTAGGTGGCTTGTAGCAAACCCCCACCAATATCTTTTTATTATGTGTGCCCCCAGTGTGTATTTCAACCCACAAGGCCTCTACCTTTTCATTGGACCCTTCATTTATATCTTCCCTTAAACTAGGTTTTAAGGCCTGCTTTACATATAGGCATACCCCTCCTCCCCGTTTATTAACCCTGTCCCTCCTAAAAAGTGAATAACCCTCTAGATTGACTGCCAAGTCATACGTATCATCTAACCAGGTTTCAGACACTCCAATCAGATCATACTGCTCATGTACTGCTATCATTTCTAGTTCCCCCATCTTACCAGCCAGACTGTGAGCATTTGCATGCATACATTTTATCTTTTTGCCATTCTTAAAGATTTCATTCTTTTTCAGATGTATTTGTCTTTTATCAGGCTGTAACAATGGCAACTCCCTATTAGCTGAACTAGCCCATTCCCCCTCTCCACCCCCATGACCCTTCTCTAATCCCATTCCCTCAATTATACTATCTTCCCCAGCCTGTGTTGCAGCTCCCTCCCCCCCCCTTTCTAGTTTAAAGTCTCCTCCAGCCTTCTAACCATCCTATCACCCAGCACCGTGGCCCCCCTTCCACTAAGGTGCAATCCATCACTACTATAAAGATTGCTCCCAAGGGAAAAGACTGACCAGTGCTCTAGGAACCCAAACCCCTCCTGCTTACACCAAGTCTTTATCCACGCATTTAACTCCCTAATCTCCCGTTGCCTTTCTAATGTAGCGCGTGGCACAGGTAGAATTTCAGAAAATACTACCTTAGAGGTCCTCTGCTTAAGCTTATATCCTAGGTCCCTGAAATCCTTCTTAACGGACCTCCATTTTCCACTGACTTTGTCATTAGTACCAACATGTACCATGACAGCCGGGTCATGCCCAGCCCCTCCCAACAATCTATCAACCCGATCAGCCACATGTCGAACCCGAGCTCCCGGGAGACAGCAAACTGTACGATTGTGGCGATCTTGGCGACAGATTACCCTGTCTGTCTTCCTAATAATAGAATCCCCTACCACCACCATCTGTCTAGGTCTGCCTGAGTCCTGGATCCCATCCGTGCTAGAGGGGCTGTTCACTCGGCTGTTAGAGAGAACAGTCCTCTCCAGCAAAGACCTTCCTGTGTCAGCATCCCCAACATCATTACTTAATGTAGAAAATCTGTTAGGATTAGTAAACACAGGAGTGTCCTCCCTATTTCTCTGTCCACCCCCCTTGCTATGTCTAACTGTAACCCATCTGGCTACCTGCTCTTTCTTTGTGCAGTCTCCACCCCCAGAACTACCTACCACCGCTTCCTGCTGCTCAGTCAGCAGACCCCTCTCAAGATTGTCCGTCTTTCTCAATGTTGCAACCTGCCCCTCTAGATCTCTAATACGAGCTTCCAGAGAGACCACTTGCTCACATCTGCCACAGAGGTATGCACCCTGGAACAAACAAACATATCACATTCTTTATATTTTTAAATGATGCATCTGACCTTCTGACAAACAGTTTAAAAAAATCTGCTTTTATTTATCATTTACCTACAAACCTCTCTATTAAGCCACACTGGTCTTAAATTGCTCCTCTTGTACTTATTCCCTAGTGGTACATATTGATGAGTATATTTTTCTATGTGAATTTTAAACAAATTCCATTTTTTTTGTTTGTTTTTATCTTTGAAATTCCATCCCATTGAATGACCTTTAATTTTGCATTTAGCATTAAAAATTACCATTTTTTAAAGTTGAATGCCTTGTTAATGGGGTTTTCAATACTCATTTTAAAGGATACCATATTGTGGTCACTGCTGCATTAATGTTCCCTTCCCTATATACTGTTTGCCATTTCAGAATTGTTTGAAACACTAGGTCCAACAAGATTTCTTTTTTAGTTGGCGCTTCTACTAATTGGGAAATGACATTGTCATTAACCAGATTTATGAAATTATTTCCCTTTCTCTGCTGGAAGTCATATTTCTCCAGTCAATTTCTGTTAGTTGAAATCTCCTATTATGATTGCATTTCCAGAATCAGAAGACTTTTCCATTTGCACAATTAGGCTTTTTCAAACTCCCTAATATTTGGTGACTTGTAGCGGATTTCCATTAGCATCTTTTTATTATGTATGCCCCCAGTGTGTGGTTCAACCCACAGGGTTTCTACATTCTCAAATGACCCTTTATTAATAACTTCCCTTATACTAGTTTTTAAGGCATGCTTTACAAATAGGCATACCCCCACCAATTTTAATAACCCTATCCCTCCTAAAACAGAGGCACCTCCCTTTTAGAAGTAGTCCACCCTCCCTTTCCACCCACATGCCATTTGTATAATCCTGTTTCCTCAATTACACTGCCTACACCCTCCTCCTATTTTGAATTTAAATTATTTCCCCACCCTCTGACCATCCTAAACCCTAGCACAGTAATATGCTTTCCACTAAGGTGCAATCCACTTATACTATAAAGATTTCCTATAAGGGTGATTTTTTTAATAGTTCAATATGTCTCAAGGTTTATTTGATTCCCTACTCTCTAGCATTCACTTACATAATCACAGACATATGTATGCCCATAAAGTTTAACCAATGAAATCTAATAATTTAAAAAAAAGAGTCCAAGTGAATGTTTCTGTTGTATCTGCCAACACCATCTTTCTCAGTAGTAGATGTCATATTTTTACTGCTCTTAAGCTATAGAACCCTTTCCTTTATAGGAAAAAAAATCTGATTTCCTTTAACCTCAGCAGATAACTTCTTATAATCTGTATGGCCCTGCTGCTGAAAAGGTCTTAGATAATTTTTTTATGTTGTCCCTACAAATATTTGTGAACAGTAATCATATCACCTCATAAGCACCTCTTTTAAATGTTTTGGAAGATATTGTGTATTTTAACCCTGAGTGCTGTGACATCACCCAAGAAGTCATGCACTAAAAAGTGTGCGAAAAACCAAGTTGTATGGCTGGGGGGGCCTGAGGGTTCTCACCTATACAGGGATGAAATACTCTAGATCCCTCACAGGAGCTCCCAGCACACCACTGTGAAGTCTCAGCTCATGCTAGGTAACATCATAATAGCGCATCTCCACATTGTTTAACTATGAAGGTAGGGGCTGGGAATGGAGGGGGTAGAGACACTGTAAATGCCAGATCTCATCTAATCTTGCTCCTTCATGTACAAGTGAGGAAGAGTTGGAAAGGGGAGATTCTGAGTAGGTTTTTATGCTCATGTCGCATCCCCCTTAGCACCAATAAGCATATCCCATTTCTAATGCCGGTACTGAGGCTACGTTATATGCTAGGTGATCACTAGATCATCTGCTGTAGAAACAAATATAAATAAATGAATACCCTTGTTTACAAGAGGTCAGTTTCCTCTTTCAAACAAGGCTTCTCTTTAGGGTACTTGTGCCAGGATATCTCCATGGATTTAAATAGTAAGATTGTTTGAAAGAGGGAACATACCTGTAGTAATGTTGAATGATCACATGATCATGTTTAGGGCATATTTACATGCTATGGGCAGTTTGAAAGGGTAACAAAACCCCTTTCTCCTCCGGCAGCTACAAGGGGGATAGTATAACTAATACGAAAGACGCTGACCTACCTTTCAAATGAGGGTACTCCTGGAAGTACTAATATCAGGAGTACCCTCATGTGAAGGTACTCCTGGAGTACTAATGTCAGGAGTACCCTCATGTGAAGGTACTCTTGGGAGTACGAATGTCAGGAGTACCCTCATGTGAAGGTACTCCTGGGAGTACTAATGTCAGGAGTACCCTCATGTGAAGGTACTCCTGGAGTACTAATGTCAGGAGTACCCTCATGTGAAGGTACTCCTGGAGTACTAATGTCAGGAGTACCCTCATGTGAAGGTACTCCTGGAGTACTAATGCCAGGAGTACCCACATGTGAAGGTACTCTTGGGAGTACGAATGTCAGGAGTACCCTCATGTGAAGGTACTCCTGGGAGTACTAATGTCAGGAGAACATCTAATCTCCTAAAATTAGTTACTCTGGAATGTGACAGGGACAAAAAAGTTCACACACTGCAGACCCCAGAGGGACAAGAATACTCTCAATTCAGATAGGAGTTGCTTTGAGTGCCAGAGTGGTATGCGTCGCACACCCCCTGTCACTCAAAGGGTTAAATGGAACTTTTAAAGTTACAGCAAACCTCCCTTTTGATATTATGTATTCTGAAAAACCCCAACTATAACATAGAGAACACATAAAACTTCCACAAATTCCTTTTAATTGAAATGATACTTTTAACCTCTTAAAGTGGAACTATCACTTAAATTAAAGTGCCCCCAAATCATTATGCACATAGCGATACACATAGCAATACTAGTATTCAGCATTTTTGTGAAATCCAGCTTGTTCCGAGACGCACAGGCAGGCATCTTGTTGTAGCGGCATCTGCACTCCTGCACTGTCAGTCACTTCCTGTACCTTAAGGTACAATGCAACTCCTCCTCACCAATCCTGGAGGAGACTGGGACGGACAGTGCAGGTGTACAGATGTGTCTTCGGCAGGACGTCTGCACTGATAACTGCCTGTACGCCTCAGAACAAGTTGGATTTCTCAATAATGCTGGATTTATTCAGGATAATACTAGTATTGCTATGAGTGTTGCTATGTGCATAATGATTTGGGGGGGGCCTTAATTTGAGTGATAGTTTCGCTTTAAATATTACAGAGTTGGAGACCACTATAACATTGAACGCCTTTCCAGCACTCAAAGGGTTAAAATGACTTCAAGTCACCTATTTGGCTTCAAGCATTCTGCAAGTGCACAACATGTAAGTTCAAATTATATATGTTTTATATTTTATTTATTTTTTATTATTATTTCCAGCTATTTTACTTACAAGTTTAAGTCCTTGACAGTGAGATCACTGGATGACAGTTTACTGAAAGTTTTCTGTCAGGGACTGTAAACGCATGGACAGTGATACAATGTGACACCCTTCCTGCAGCCCCATGTGCTATCTATACCCTATTTAATAGACTGGAGGCAATCTTTCCAGCTGCAAGGTTAGTGTTACATTCAACCACTATCCTTGCTATCACAGCTCCTGACAGAAAACTCTCCAGGAACACATATTCAGGGAGTTTACTGTCAGGGACATGAAAGTTTAAACAAAAAAAGATGAAAATGACAGAAGTAAAAAGTATAGGTAATTTGACTTTACATCTTATACACATGTAGAATATGTAAAGTAAGAAAGGAGGTTTACCATCACTATAACCATGAATGCTAGAGAGGTCTCCAATACATTACATTGCAATTCATTGAAGCCCTCTCCTGCATTCAAGTGGTTAAAATTACCTATATATCAATGGGGATTTGGGGAAAGTGCATTTAAAGGGATAGTAATGTTTCACAATGAAAGCATCGCCAATTAATATTCATGGTATTTGGGCACTGGAGAGTTTTATTTCAATACTGTCAGAGTTGTAGTTCAGGAGTAATTGAATGATAAAGTATCCCTCCTTTCACCCCTTTTACTGATGTAACACTGGTCACCTCAGACCAGCAAAACTGTCTGGATGGATCACAGAGAGAGACAATCTTCAGTGAGCATAAGGAAAAACCTGGAAAACCTGTCAAGGGAGCAGGGTTTTCACTGGTCTCACAGTAAGAAGATTGTCCCTTGCTCTGAGCTGTCTGGTCTTAAGACCATACTCCACATCTGAGGGGAGGTGGCTTACACTAGTTAAAAGGGGCAGGAGGGGGAAACTTTATCATTCAATTACTCTTGAACTAGAACTCTGACAGTACTGAAATAACACTCTCCATGGCTCAAATTCTATGACGAGTAATTAGAGCTGCTGTTTTTGTGAAACATTACTATCCCTTTAACCCATATGGTGCAGTTGGCTTGCTCCAAAAGCATATCAGTTCTTCTTAGTAAATCAGATTCACTATCTTTATTGACCAAGCTAAATGAATATCCAAGCTTTCAATACCATTTAGGATGCCATATTAATTACACACTATCACTGCTTATAAAAGCCAACACATACACAACGTAATGTAGCCTAGAGATTTATAGCCTCGCAGGCTAGATGTTCTAGAATGAAATGGCTTTATTTTCATTGATTTATTTATTTTTAGAAAATATATCTACTTCTATGATATCTTCATTGTAGTTAAACGGCTGATCACATTCTTTCCTATATGCTCCCCATTAACTCATTATCTATGCTGTTCACTCCATTAATTTTGCTAGTTTTATTAGCACATTCCTAGTGTTCGGTCCTGTAGCAATGACAAGCGTTTCGAAAAGCTAATCTGACAGCTAATGACTCCATTAAGTGTTGAATACTAATTGGTTTACATCAGGGGACTGAAATTAATTGATGTAAATAAATTAGCACCTGAGCATTCATTATCCAAGTTATGGATTTTCAGACATTTTGGTGATATTTAACCCCACGGATGCAAGAGGGGTCTCCAACTGAATGAATTGGAGATTACTGTACCATCCTAGTGGTTAACCCTTTGAGTGCCAGAGGGGTACGGAACGCATTGCAAAGCAATGCGTTCCGTACCCCTCTGGCACTGAAAGGGTTAAAGCTTACATTTAAAACAGCAGTAAACTTTTTTTTATGAAAAAGTATATTTTGTAATGATCTTCCTATTGAGTAAAATAAGGGTACTCCCACTACCGAGAGATTTATATTTCCAGAGTTATTACAGTTTAAACCCATGTTTTTTTTACATTAGCAGTGCCCTCTAGTGGCCAAATTCTAATTAGATTTCCTGTTAAATTCTAATGGAGAGGAAAGTCAGAGACATACAATTCTCCATAGAATGTAATAGAAACTGCATGTCACTTCCTGTCAGCTAGAACTTCCAGGAAGTAAACACAGTAAATTCACTTCCTGGTTATTTAAACTGCTATAAATGTTGAATAAAACACCTGACAGCAGTAGGAGTGACCTTGTTTTATTCAGCAGGAAATGAGCTATAAAATATGTGTTTTCATTAAAAAAGTTTACTGCTCCCTTAAGGATTATGTGATGGAAACAGACTGTCAGGGGAATGGACACCGTTTAACAAGCTTCCTGTGTTGCTGCGGCAATGGGGAAAATCTTGACTCTCAATTTCTTGTACTACCACTCATCCGTCTCAATCTCAACTCATGCTGTTCTTTCATAATTCTTTCAGTGAGGTGGGGGCTTGATCAAAGGAACATAAGAATGAGCAAGCCAACTGAATCTGGAGGGCCCAGAGAAATTCATATAATGGGGAAAATATCAAAATATCAAAAACTAACTGTACATTTTTTTAGGTTTGTGAGTACACTTAAGAGTGTCAGCCATAGGCTACACAACAGTACATTTATTAAGAAAATATATATATTTTTAATCTTAATCTAGAAGGCACTGCACCTTTAAAATCTTAAACTTTTCTGTGCATGCTCTACGGGAGGCATTCATGGCTTGCTCGCATTAAAAGATGCAGAATTGCATGTGTCAGCATACTCTAAAGCACTTGTACAAAAATGTAGGTCTGGGTACAGGATGTTTTAGTTAGCATATAAACACAGAAATTCAACTGCAACCATATACATTTCCCCAAGTACCATTAATTGGTTGTAACACTTTCAAATATTTAAGAAAATCCTTATGACAGCTGGATACTACTAACTGGAATTTATTAATAAGGTTTATGCAGAGCATTTAAGGTGTTGTCATTTACAGTTTGGATGACTCCACTAACTGCCACACACACACATCTTCCTCACATAAACCCCCAACAAACCCATCCACTTTTTCTTGGCACAGAAAATGCAATTAAAGGGATGATTGATTGCCACTAGAGGTTCTTGCATTTGAAGCAACTTTAGATTACTAGTTTGGAATATTTCAAATTATAAAACTGGTGGAAGGGGGCAATGCATGTATGTAATAGCAAAACTGAGGGTAAACAATGGCTACCTACACTTCAGACTGGATGGTTAGAGCTGGGAGAGAGTCCTCTGACCCTTTCAAGATAAATTCCACTAGTTGTACAGCAGTGACTGAGCATAGAGGGACAAAGAACAGGGGTAAACACAGGATTTCCAGAGAAGAGTTTCCAAAAATAAAATAAGTATGAAGTAATAATAACTAGAGTTTTATGTGTAATTCTGCATGGGAAAACCATTGTAGTGCCCTGAGCACAGACCAAGTGGTGGCAACTTGTACTTCACATACAGCTGTTTTTGGGCTACAATTCCAATCAACCTCGGCCATCCAACGACTAGCTGAGGATGATGGGAATTTTAGTCTAACAACACCTGGAGGGATGCAGGTTTCTCAATTATAACATGATCAAAAGCGCAGCACCATCAAATGCTTAAATATTGGTGTGTAAAAACTTCGTTTCTTCAGACCTATGGGGGCAATAGAGTGCAAAGGAGGGGTTTCTGGGTAACTGGAAACCTGCCCTTGGTTTGCCCTTGCAGAACAGAAATCAACAAGAACTAAAGAACACCTACAGCCAGGTAGATGTGGGACAAGGCCAGATTGATGATCACATGGAGAGACCAACAGAATGCCCCTAAACTATACATCCACTCCCACTTTATGGGGGAAAGGGTATTTACTACTTTAAATATTGTTTTATGTCCAATCTGTAGACTATCATGGCCAGTTTATATCTCTTTCTACTCTCCAGTTAATTTAAGAGATGTGTTTGAACACTGTAGATTATGCCTTGCTTTGCAATGCATTATATGTTCCTCTGGCACCCAAAGGGTTAAATGCTTTATGCACAGAAGAAAATAGCAGCAGTTATGGAGCAAACCATTCGAGCCAAATAGAACTGTCAATTGATTAAAATGAATGTTAGAGAGGCAAAGCAATGCATTGGAGACCACTCTAACAATGAAGGGGTTAAAATGGGAGGGGCCCTAAAATGTTTATTTCTCCCCTATGATGTAGTTGGTTTCCTCTAGAAATTCTCCTAATTTCTTTTGTGTAGAGTTCCCTAAAGGTATTATCTGTACCGGACAACATTAGATGGGGCCTGGGCTAGGATCGTGTAAGGATTAGGGATGTGGTCAGTGGTTAGTCTAGGAGACCCTAAGACACCTAGCCTAGCAGAACCTGAGAGATGCGTATCCTGTACTTGTGAGGCTAGTGTTGCATACACTGCTATAGTACATACTGCCACACACTTTTTACCCCTTTAGCAGGTAAAGTGGTCATCACGGGTGTATGTGTTTTATCTGAATACCAACACAAAGCAGTATAACTGTAAATGGCACTGTATGCACCAGTTCCTTGACTCACCTTTAGAGGGTGGCATTCTGCCTTGAAAGGATGAGGATAATGGGAATTACAGTCATTGCTGTTCTACAGAATAAGATACTATGACCCACTAAAAACCTCTGATCTTTAAAGGATAAAAAAGGTCAAGTGAACAATCTGCAGATCCCCAACTAAATCCCCCATCATGCTTCGTCAGGCACTCTTACCATGTGAATGGAATGAATGATGATGGAAAGTCAATGTCACATGGAGCTTGTCTCCCAGACAAAAGTCTTGTATATGTTTGCCTCCTTGCTGCTGTCTTGATTCCCAGAATCCTCACAGGATGTATATGTCAGAAAAAAGCTGAAGAAAGGAGGGCAGCTCACAAAAATTCTCAAAGTATAGTAGGAGTTATTGAAATGTAGCAATAAATAAATAAATAAAAGCTGTATTGGGTCCTTATGTATCTTTGGGAGGTGATAGTCTACAAGAGTAATGAGATATTTTTCAAAAAAATACAAATTGCTCTTTATTCAAAATTCCTCATAGATAAACGTCCTCCTTGTTACTGCTCATGATTACAATCTATTATTATTGGGAACAATACCATTAATCTTTATACAGTTTTCTCATATTTTATTTATTTATTGCCAAATTTCAATAAATCCTACTATACTTAGAGTATTTTTAAATGCTTTCTTCTTTGAATGTTCAGCAATGGAGCAAAAACGTTGGCTGCCTTTGATTTAAAAATAAATATTTTTCCTTTTTTCACACTAAGACATATGAGGGCACTTGAGTTTGGTTATTTCACAATTCCCCCTTGATATATATATATATATATATATATATATGTATATATATATAATATATATATATATATATATATATATTTATATATATATATATATATATATATATATATATATATATATATAGCACAAGACACAGTTGTTGGCGGCTTGCTGAGGAGGCCTTCATCTTGCTGTGGATCAACAATGGCTGCTGCTGCTGATAGATAGATAGATAGATAGATAGATAGATAGATAGATAGTAGACACCAGACTAAATTGATTTAAAATCTGCCATCCCGCACTGAGCCAGCATGGCAGATTATGGTCCATTCCCTTGGCATGGCTTTACAAAAAAAAAATGGCCCTCATTCCCCAGAGGCTTGCGAGCTACTGCCTAAGGCAGCGGGAAGACCAGCTCAGTGAACGAGGGTGCTACGACTCACCGGGTCCTCCCAGACTGCCTTTGTTCTTTATACATTGGAATGCTTAACATGCAATCTATGAGTATAGTTTCATGCTTAGAGGAACTTGTACAAGAACTAAATCCCATCAACTGGTACAGCATCGGCTTAAATGAGACTTGTAAAAAAGATGAAGATTTAGTCATATTAGAAGCTGGACACTGGCTATACTATAAAGGAACCAATAATGGATGATGTGAAGGAATCGAATTCTTGAGTAACAAAAGACTGTCAAACTCAGTTGTAAAAGTAGAAAGAAGCAGTGTGCAGAGTCACTCAGCTGCTGCAAGAGCAAATAGAGTACTAGCCTGCATAAAAAGAGGTGTAGAAGCAAGGGATGCTAATATTATCCTACCTCTGTATAAATCCTTGGTTAGGCCTCGTCTAGAATATGGAGTACAATTTTGGGCGCCTGTTCTAAAAAAAGACATTACTGAACTGGAAAAGGTGCAGAGACGTGCAACAAAACTGATAAAGGGATTGGAGGATCTGAGTTACAAAGAGAGACTAGCCAAACTGGGTTTGTTTACATTAGAAAAGAGACGTCTAAGGGGTGATATGATTACCATTTACAAATACATTCAAGGCCAATACAAAGAACTATCCAATGAATTATTTATGCAAAGAGCTGAGCTAAGAACAAGAGGTCATCCATTAAGACTTGAGGAAAGGCGCTTTCGACTAAAACACAGGCAGGGATTCTTTACAGTAAGGGCGGTAAGGCTATGGAATTCTTTGCCTCGGGATGCTGTGCTTGCAGATAATGTAACTGCATTCAAAAAAGCAATGGATGCCTATCTAGCACAGAACAATATTGACAGTTATGACAGATGGCTTCAAAGCAAATAGGTTATTGAGCCGGGGAACTATTTGACACACACACACACACACCTACATTGGAAATTGCTCCAGAGGGCTTTTTTGTTGCCTTCCTCTGGATCAACAGGGGTGTTATTGGCATGGGCTGGACTTGATGGACGCATGTCTTTTTTCAGCCTTATCTACTTTGTTACTATGTTACTATGTTAATTTCAGAAAGAATCGCTTCTTGCATTATCAGACTAAATAGTCACTTTGTGCATTATCAAACTAAACAGTCACTATGTTCTTCAAATCATTCAAGTTTATGCCCCTACAAGTAGCCACAGTGATGATGAAGTTCAAGAATTTTATGATGATTTATTACACTTCTACAAAGAGAACAATTACTATACAAATTGTAATGGGAGATTTCAATGCAATAACTGTTAACCCCTTCTCGTCCTGTGACGTACCTGGACCATCACACTGGTCCGGCACTTAAGGACCAGTAACGGTCCTGGTACATCACGTACTTTTACTCACAGCGCTCCTGCAGGAGCACGGTGAGTAATACTGGGGACTGAACTTGATCGCTCCAAGACCGGAGTGATCTCTCTCAGTCCTTCGTTCGAAGTGCCGGAACACGTGATCAGTCACGTGGGGCGGCACGTCGAACTCGCCTATCTGGTCCTTAAAGGACCAGACACCCCAGGACCGCTGGTCCTTAAGGGGTTAAGATCCAAAATGGAGAAAAATCAATTGGATCACATGTAACTAGAAAAGAAGTGACAGAGGCAACCAACTGATCGAAGCTGCAGAAGAACAGAATTTGTACCTCATAAATTCATTCTACAAGAAAAAGGCCAATAGAAAGTGGATATGGAAAAACCCTTATGGTAATACAAATGAAATTGACTACATACTTGCAAATAATGAAAACATTTTCAGTGACTGCTCAGTCTTAAATCGTTTTAAAGTTGGAAATGACCATAGTCTATTGAGAATAAACATTAAAATTGACTGCAAGAAAGAATGAAAGAAAATTATCAAATCATAAAACATTAAAATTGACTCTAGTGCGATATTGGAAAATCATAAGAATTTTGAGATAGTTCCATCTAATCGCTTCATTGTGTTGCAAGACCTTCCAGATGCAGACATTTCAACTCACAATGAAAAGGTTATTGAGAGTATCATAGACACTGCCCATACCTTGTACCTATTGTGAAACAAGAAAAAACAACCCAAATATCAAAAGAAACAGTTGCCATGATGAAAACATGAGAAATGAAGCAAAATAGCAATATTAGATATAGGGTAGAATATGGAAGAAAATCAAGGGCTAAAAAAAGCAAAACATAAAGATGGCCACAGATAGGAGCCACATGTTTGCATTGAAGCTTATAGGGATAGTAATACTTCGTTTTAACTTTTTTTATTTTGTAGGCATTAAAAAAACATGAAGAATGATATAAGTCTTATCTCTCAAACCTTTATGGTTTATGAGATATTTCCCCCTCCCTCCCCTTTTACCTAGTGTAAGCCATCTCTTCTCAGATGTGGAATGCAGTCCATAGACCAGACAGATAACAGAAGGGGACACTCTTATTCCTATGAAAACAATTAAATCCCTGCCCCCCTTGACAAGTTATTCAGGTTTTTCTCTTATCTTAATTGAAGATTGTCCCTCTCTGCAGTCTACCTGGGCACCTCCCTTCTGCTCAAGCTGAACAGTGTGACATCAGTAAAAGGGGCTGGAGGGGGACATTTTGTCATTGAATTACTCTGGAACTACAACTCTGACAGAATTGAAATAACACTCTCCAAAGTCCAAATACTATGATGATTAATTAGAGCTGTTTTTATTATGAAACATTACTATCCCTTTAAAGATAGTGCAACAGCAAAAACTCAGCATCAAATACTACAAAAAGTGGAAGGATTGTATTCAAATCTTTATAAGGATGAAGGACAACAACTGAATGCAGTGTCAGAGGCTGAAGCTGTGCCAGACGTTTTGGTAGAAGCTGCAATAAAATCAATGAAAAATGGCAAAGCAGCTGGGCCTGACAAAGTTACTATTGAAATGTAGAAAGTCAACCCTTATTCAAAGCCCTAGCAAAACCAATCTCAAACTGCCTACTACTCAGCAAAGTGCCTGAAACATGGAAAAATGCAGAAGTCATCCTACTGTACAAAAAAAGGTGACAAGGAGGGTCTAAAAAAACTACCGACCAATAAGCCTATTGTCAGTGGTCTGCAAGGTTTTCACAAAGGTACTAGCAAGAAGAATGGATACAATATCTAAAGTGGATGTTTACCGTATACTAAACTATATCTCATTCAATGCAACACCCCCTAAGGTAGCTAGTAGTGTACTTCAATTTGACTGTAATGTTTTTCATTGTTTAATACTTACTTTTTAAGTGTGTTGTGTTGTCTGGGCAGAACGGTGCCATCTTGTCTCAAGATCCCTAGCAGTCCGCTCTGCCTGCTGTGATGTGTCGTAGTTGACCCAGCCCCTTCCACTGACTGTGTCCTGGCATAATAACTAGAGTGTGCACACAATGCGCGCCCTAGTTCCAGCACTTACAGTTAGTGCCCGCGCCTTGCGTCCTGTACAATGCTCATAGGCGTGCAGGACGTTGTAGGCTGCGGTATGCATGGGTTTATCCCTCTGGCACTCAGAGGGTTAAAGAGAAGCTTTAGTAAAATGGAACAATAAGGGGTTACTGGATCTGATTTAACATCTAACATTAACTAACAGTACGTGCTGGGACTAGGGCGCGCATTGTGTGTGCGCTCTAGTTATTATGCCAGGACATAGTCAGTGGAAGGGGCCAGGCCAACTACAACACGTCACAGCAGGCAGAGCGCACTTGGTGTAAACGGAAAGTGGGAGGGTGATTGGGCGTGCATTTAGAAGAGAGTGGGGCCAGTTTCTGTTACATTTCAGTACAGCAGGTACTGTACCGTGGAACGCAATTACATCACCAGGTACAATTTAGAATAGCGGTTTATTTAAAAAAAATTGTTTTTTTTTAAAAAAAAACAACAACAAAAAAACAGATGTATATAGTTTAACTTACACTACTTTTTAAGCATAACATTTTTTGGATGAACCGTCCCCTTTAACGCGGCATAACCATTTTGCAATGTGTTGGAGTTATCTCTAGGGGTGATGTATATGTAGAAAAACGTCAAATACACTGCAGAACTGGTTGATGAATTTTTATTTTCTGATTTTGTTCTTATTTTTCCCTGTTCTGTAGATTGTTCTGGTAGATTGTGAAGTCACAGAACCACACACACATAGTTTATGAAACCTGGGCCTTATTCCACTGTTACAGTAGTAATCACAGAAGCATGTATATACTGTCTGACACCTCAGCCTTATTCCACTGTCCACTGGTAGCCAAAGCACTGCTCATGCACTGCCTGACATCCAAGCCATATCCCACTGTCCACTGCTAGTCTCAGAAATATGCTTACACTGTCTGACACCCCAGTCTTGTTTCACTGTCCACTAGTAGTCCCAGGAACATGCATACACTATCTGACACCTCAGCCTGGTAGTCACAGATCCACACCTACACAGTCTGACACCCCAGCCTTGTTCCCCTGTCCTAATGGTATTCACAGACCCACACATACAATGGCTGACATCCCAGCTTTGTAACACTTTCCACTGGTCATAAAGAACCACACATACACTGTCTGCTAGCCCAGTTTAGTTACATTTCCCCTAGTAGTGGCAAAACCATACATATACTATCTTCCAGCCCAGCCTTGTTCCACTGGTGCACTGGTAGTTGCTGAACCACTGACCACACATACACTGTCTGCCACCAAGCCTTGTTTCATTTTCCCACTGGTAGTCACAGAACCACTGTCCTGCTGATAGTCACAGATCCATACATACTCCGGACTTGTTCCACTGTCAACTGGAAGTCACACAACCCCACATACACTGTCAGCTACCACAGGAGTTTTTTTTGATGACTATAAATGAACAGAACCACAAAAAGCCCAATTCCTACAATAAGTGATAGAAGAAAGAGGCAAACCAGTCAGGTTTCTATGTCTTCACCCTTCACCTCTGTGATGGCCAACCCGGAGCTCCCCTCTTCCCAAAGTACTTCCACTGGGAGGCATGTACCATGAAACAATCACCCTTTATTCACAGGACTATTCTTTGCACAATTCTTCTTCCACAATCCACTTTCAGATTATGTCATGTCATGTTATGTTATGTTATGTTATGTCATGTCCTCTAAAAAATTTTTATTTTTATTTTAAAAAATGTGCTCCTCCCACTTTTTTCCAAAAACTTTATTGAAAAAGTGAGAGGAGCACATTCTTTTTTTAAACAAAAAACAAAACAGAATTGTTAGAGGAATGTGACATAATCTGAAAGTGGATTGTGGAAGAAGAATTGTGCAAAAAATAGTCCTGTGAAGAAAGGGTGATTGTTTCATGGTACATGCCTCCCAGTGGAAGTAGCAAAAACTAATACCATAAAGGAATTTACAAATTCACCGATTATAGAAGGCTGCTCTGTTAATTATGCAAGACTGAACTTTTTAAGTAAAGGAAACTTTCAAATTAGATAGATTAAATCATCCTTATTGGCACTCAAAGGGTTAAATGCTATTGGCAATACTCCCCAAAATAGATGTGTTGCAATTCTTGGGCAAACCAGCCGGACCACAGGGAATAAAGAGAAATCCATAGGAGACGCCTCTAGCATTCAAGTTCTGAAAAGCCCCATTGAAAGGGGAACTTTCACCCCAAGGCACTGTATCTTATTCGATTCATCTACTAAAATGTCCTTTTTTTAAGGACATGCTTTATTAGATATTAGCTATAACATTTCCATGTGACGTAACCAGTTCCACTTTCTGTGGCACAAGTTCAGTTCAGCACAGCTCTGCTGGACGTCCCATGTCCTCAAATTCTCCTCCCACCTCCCTCACAGCTCTCCCTGGGTGCGCATTCATGCTTCCTTTCATAATTATGTGCAGTACATATAATGGAACAGCAAGATCTGGTACATTTAAATTTCAGTCTCCCATAATAAAAAAAAATGTATTTTCTTTAGTCCGAAGTGTGTAGGAATGAATAATGTATTAAGCGTTACAATGTGATGAAGTGACGCTAGTAGCATCACTCCATCACATTGCAATGCTTAATGACAGAGGTGAAATACATACTGGTAAAGTGGATAGTGACCCACTTCACAAATATATATTTCACCTTGATCATTAAGCGTTGCAATGTGATGGAGTGATGCTACTAGCGTCACTTCATCACATTGTAACGCTTAATACATTATTCATTCTTACACACTTGGGACTAAAGTAAATACATATTTTTCATTATGGGAGACTGAAATTTAGTTGTACCGGAGCTTGCTGTTCCATTATATGTACTGTACATAGTTATGAAGGGAAGCATGAATGCGCACCCAGGGAGAGCTGTGAGGGAGGTGGGAGGAGAATTTGAGGACATGGGACGTCCAGCAGAGCTGTGCTGAACAGATCTTGTGCCACAGAAAGCGGAACTGGTTACGTCACATGGAAATGTTATAACTAATATCTAATCAGGTATGTACTTTAAAAAAAATGTCAGTCTATAGACCATTTTAGTAGATGAATAAAATTAGATACAGTATGTTTGGGTGAAAGTTCTCCTTTAATTTAAATGGACCATGGGGAATTGTTATTAGTTTTCTATGAGGCATTTGGTTCACTCCAGAACTGTTCATCTTTTGTTTTGTGAATACAGAGCTTAGTCAATCCTTTAAAGATCAGAGAGGTGTGCAACACAGTGCAGAGCAATGCACTGCATTCTTCTCTGAACCCTAAAAAGTTAATTATATGTGAGCTCTCACTCTCTCTCTTCTCTCTCAACAACTGCGCTCCTTGGAGCAAATAAAAAAAACAACTGATTTAATGGGTCTTTGAACCTATTGAATAGTGAACTTTCTAACATTCAAGGTGCTGAAACCCCTATTCAAATTATTGGGGATATTTATTTGTTCCTTATGGATCAGTTAGATTTCCCCAGAATTGTTTCACCTTTGACTTTTTGCATTCCGCCTAGAGTTAGGGGGAAGAGAGCCCCCACTCACACTCAATCACTCAGACACTCACTCATCAGCTCTAAATTCCTGCACGGAGCTTGGGCTTTTCTATATGTTATTTTAGTAGCTTCCGTCCATGTAATCATACCTGGGAACTTCCAATTGAGGTCTACCCGGAGGAGAGTCCTCTGCACCAGCAGGGGGTAACAATAATGACACAAATTGTGTCAAAAAGGGGCGGGGTTTGACACGAGTTGAGGGGGCAGGGCTTAAAGGTGATACACAGAAGGCTGGGGAAGGAGGAACACCAGGAGAAACAGTAGATGTGGTAAAGTTTCAACAGAAACTCCCCATATCCGGAGGAATCAGCTTCTGCCCCAGAGACCCGGTAAAGCTCTGTCAAAACCGGAGTCTCCAGGGCAAATCCGGAGAGTTTCCAGGTATGCATGTAATCACCATCACTTACTATCTCATATGCCAGCAACACTGACACTCATTCTGATATCCTCAAATAGGTTTGGTGGATACTCCCATCTGCATGCTCATCTCTTGCATCTCTCTCTCCCTCTGTTTGTGTCTTGTTTTCATTCCCCACCATTATGTCCTAAACCCCCCATTCCCCCATGTCTCTCTCTCTGGGCATGTGCTCCATAAACCTTTAAGCTCCATACTGTAAAACACCACATACCTTCTCATTTGTACTATTTTACACTAAATATTCATGTATTACAAGGTTACAATAGAGTTGATATGTATTCTTTTTAACAGATGCCTTCTACTCTAAATCATTCTCTGCAATTTTACAGCCAAAGTCACTGGCAAATCTTGAACCTGCAATAATTAACATCTGTTACTAAATTATTTCATGCATCAGTTTCAGTACACAAAGACAATGAAGACTGAGAAAGGTATAGAGAGACAGACAGACAGATGCAATAACACTGATAAAGGGATTGGCAGATATAAAGAGAGATAATATTGGAAAAGAGAAAGGGAGATGTGATTACCTTTTACAAATATATTTGACACCTATACAAAGAACTCTATGGGGAACTATTTACTCACAAAGATGAGCAAAAATAATGGGTCATCCATTAAGACTAGAGAAAAGGTGCTTTTTTGCCTAAAACAAGGCAAATGTTTGTGTTTGTTTACAGACAGTGTAGATGGATTCAGATGGTAGTGATACCTTTCTATTTCAGAACAATATAGAGAATTATGCTAGTTGCTTTCAATTTAGATAGGATGTTGATAGTGGGAGATATCTGACTACCTTTGGCATCAGGATGAAATGATTTTACCCACCTGGGGCTTTACTAGAAATGGCTTCAATGGAGTTTTTTTTGTGAAGTTCCTTTGGATCAAACAAGGGTGTTATAGCAAAGGCTGATCTTCACTGGCATGTCTTTATTCAGTGTCATTAATTATGTTATGAGAGAGACATGTAGATAAAGTTTTCTTTCACACCCATTTATTTAATAATATCACTTTTGACTGAAGAGAGAAGCCCAAATAATGTGGACTTATTACAACCTAAAAGTGTCTTATGTAAAAGGCAACGCTGAGCAATTCTTGGTAAAGCTGTACCATCCAGGGACAAATAACAATTACCTATTGATTGAAATTGGGCTTTTAGCCCCCTTTAATGAAAGGTCTCCAATACATTGTTAAAATTAATGGGAATTTGGGGAATTCTTATCTGTCCCTATGGTGTAGTTAATTTGTTTCAGAATTGCTCCCTATTGTGTAGGGAATTAGCATAAAGTGCCACACTGTGATATCAAAAACATAAAGTTTGTATTTTCCAGACAACATCTATAACAACACATCAATAGATTTCAACACTGTGTAAAACAAACTAATCTATCCCTTAAGAGATAGGTCTGCTGGAAAATGTCTTGAAAATCTGAATCATATAAGTAAAAGAGAAAACCCCACAGTTTTCCAGTGATTGCTAGATTACAACATCCATAATCTTCAGCTTGCCAAAAGCCAGCTAAGGATAGTGGGAGTTGTAGTGCAGTAACCACTGGAGGTCTCCAGGTTACCAGCCTATGATTTGAAGGCAATTTGTATTCAATATATTATTGTAGTAGAATAATACCTAATCTCCAAATGCGTTATATATAAGCTTAATCGTCATTTACTGATAATCTAATTAAAGCCACAGTTCTTCTAAGAACCTTTCACAACAGCTTCCCTTAAAGGAGACTTAACATCTCCTAATAATGACCCACACTTATCTTACTATGGCCAGAAGATTCTAATGGCCCCTATGAATATTTCACCTTTGTTCAAGAGCAAGCATCTGAAACAGGCAGAGTGCATAAGCCTGCTTAACTCTTTAAGGACCAGAGAGGTATGCAATGCATCTGGTCCTGATTGAGATAAGATTACAATGCTAGCAACGGTCATATTCGCCTCCATGGAGGTGATATCTAAGATTGATTAGAGATACTATCTCTTGTAGAAAGGCACATGGACAAAAAAAATTATAGAGGCTATTAGGATTTTCTGGCCAAAGTAAAGTACATTGGGGATATAAGAGGTATTCTTTTAACCCTATGCGTGCATGAGGTGAGCAATGCGTTGGATACCCCTCTGGCACTCAAGAGGTTAAGTTACCCTTGTTGCCCTTGATTAGAGATAGTTGGGATTAGAGGTAGTTAAGTCGCATTTAACCTGAGATGAACTGCTGCCTTATATTTGCAAAACACAAACAAAATCCAAATTTGTTAACTTGTAAATAACAAATGTCACAAAGAAGACAGTGTGCAGGGGTTGGCAGGAGATGGGCTGCAGTTAGCTACAGTTGATATCATTTGAATGGCTCACAGGAAGGACAGCCAGTTATCTATTTGTGTTGTGCTCTTGCCAAGAATCTAAAGGCTCCCCCTTTCCATGCTCCTGTACTTTTGCAGGCTATCCTTTGATTCCCTCGCAATGGAAGATCACATATCCCGCCAGGCAAGCCATTAGTTGGACATCTTCCCAGAACAGAGATTGTTAAAAGAGTAACTGTTAAATCTGTAATGTATCTGCCCCTTTGTGCCCTGGATTGGATAATCTGTAGCCAATTATAACTGCTTACAACCACAGCTCAACAATGGTATCTGTGACCTTCCTGCCTCTTCATGATTGGTTGTGCCTATTATTCTATTCATTGAAATGATGCAATGGAATCTTTTTGTTACACTGACAAGCAGAACAGATCAATCAATGGATTTTGTTTAAAAAAAAAGTAATGTGAGCGATATGATAGCAGTGGACTAGCTACAAGTGGGCCTAACCCACACAATTTAATACTACTACTAATAATAACCTGTTGCCCCACAAGGACTCAAAGCACAGAATTAACCAACTGGCAGCAGGTCATTAAACCTATGACAGTGAGGTTAATTGTGTTTTCACACTTTTGTTCCAGTTTACAGTCAAATGACAATTTTCAGTGCTTTTCTGTGAACAATACAGATTCCATATACTGATATCTTTTGGCAGGCCCTCGACTTTCAAAAATTACAATTGGTTTTTTTGGATATCACCTAATATGACCAAAAAAATGTACCTGCAATGCACAATACATGTTTTTTTAAACTGAAAATGCAGTAAAGTGAATGACAAACTACTGTCCTGAAAAGTAACTTTATTACGCTCCACTAGCAAATACTTATGGTCCTGTTTAGTATAAACTCATCTTTGTAAAACCCCAAAATTAATATTTTTTGTACAGATCCCCCTATAAAAATTAGCAATTGGAAAAAAATCTAAAATTCCCTTTTTTTCCATTTTGCATTTTTCTGCATCTCAGGCACAAAATAACAAAATATAAACCATGTCACCCTATATGTTATATATTTTTTAAATGCACATAAATTAGCAGTCTCAGGGACTGGACATTTGCATTTCTACTTATACAGACAAGACGAAAATGTAGAAATTCTAGGAAAAAAAACAATCCCCGCACCCACATCAAATGAGGGATAGCTTGTCTTTCCACCCCTAGCCTAGTGTACACATGTTTACAGAATAACATATGTATTTTGTTCATGCCAGGTGATCTGTGATTACCGTACCTGGCATGTAAATGTTAAAAGTCACCCTTGTTTGAAGGAGGAGACTCCCTTCTTTCAATTAAGGGTAACCCCAAAAGTATAGCTGCAAGGGGACTGGGATCAAAGTTCCTTCAGCGTTATTTCCTACCCACCAATCTACCAATCTACATCATTTCATAATCATGAGCGATTGTGACATCACCTGACATTATAATATACAAGTGTGTGTGTGGGTGGTGGGGGTCCAGGCTCCTCATTGTTACTTTGGTGTGAAAAAGAAGTTCACCTGGCATCTAGGGGGATCTGGTGCATGAATTACATCATCATATTGGTGCATAATGATGTCACTGACAGTAGTTCCACATAAAGGGAATACCACAGGGGATTGAGGACTTTCCTGAAGGAAAGCCTTAGTCCTGGGTAGTTACCCCTTTGCTGTGACACATCATTAGCAGTATTAGACCATCTGCAGTCTTTAGCATCAAAGCGGTTAATAAGAAATGGAGTAATTCTAGAGCACCATGGGGAAAAAATTAAAACTCCCCAAATCTCCACTGATTTAAATGGAACTATTGATTCCTTGAATGCTTCAAAGTGCAATGGAAAACTCTCAATCACTGAAGAGGGTTAACCCTCATTTCAATAAATGTTAAACTTTTGGTTTGCTCCAGAATTGCATCCGGGGGGTTATTCGCTATGACATGATAAATGTATGATAATTCTCCAGTGAAAGAAAAATTCCACTTTCCTATATTATGCTACGCAGCCTATGTACTATAAAATCTCACACATAATACTCACAGTTTTGCCCCTTTTCACGTTATGTGAAGTGTGTGGGGGGTGCGTATTATACAGGAGAAAAAAATATACATATAATCTAATCTTCACATGTCTGCTTTCCTTCCTCCACCCACGTCAATAATCTGTCACCTTGCCCTCCCTCTACTAACTTCTACCAGAGGCAACTGGGATATCAGTGGAGTGGGCAGCATGTTTGTGCTTGCAGCCTGCATCCCGTTGTGAGAATCTGTGTTAATTCAAGATAATGGTAGTGCCCTGTGAAGACCTTAAAGTCCTCACAGGGCACTACCATTATCTTGAATTAACACAGGTCCTCACAGGTGGGTGTGGGAAGCATGCTGCAAATGCAAGCATGCTGCCCACTGTGGAGATGTCCCAGATGCCTCTAGTGGAGGTTAGTAGAGAGAGGGGTACGTAACAGCATATTGAGTTAGTTGGAGGGAGAGAAGTAGACAAACTTTTTTTTTTGGTGGGTAGAGGAAGGGTAAACAAGAGTGCATATTATATAGAGGCACTTTTGTTTTCCCCTAAAGCCTTGGGTTAAATTTACACCTGCGTATTATACACAGGTGCATATTATACCGGAGATTTTATGGACAAAGGCGCCGTAGAATAACACGGGAATTAGAGAGTTTGTCGCAGTTAGAGATCAGTGATTCTTAACCCCAGTGCTGTGGTACATTGGTGTGTCCTTGACAGTAGTTAAAACTATAAATACATTACCAAAGATGTAAATGTTACATTTAAAATTTATATTTTTGAAAACTGACTGTTATATACAATATGCTCATATTATGATTGAAAACCCTAAGAATAATTATATATGTATGCATCTGTAACTTCTTTACTTCCCTAGCAAATGAATGATAAGATATTAGGTTCACCCTGAGCAAAAAACAATTGAGAACCACTGGGATAGATCATATTTATCACACCTTAGTGCAGGGGTAGTCATTTGTTGGAGCTCTGGCTGTTGGTGACTGTATCCCCAACCAGCAATTGACTATTTACTGCATAACTATCCAGTAAATAAAGAGAAACTAAAACCGCATAAATAGTAATCTTACTATTCATTTCCTTACTAACAATACAATACAATACAAAAACATTTTTCAACAGCAAAAAAATCCAATCCAAACCAATTCAAAAACATTTTTCAACAGCAAAACAATGTGCTTAAAGTTCAGCTAAAATCTCATAATAATAATGCCCCATTTACATTGCTATGGCCAGAAAATCCTAATGGCCCTTATGACTTTTGCCCTTGTGTCTTTGTTCAAGGGATATCGTCTTGAATCAGCCTGGAATGTCATGTCCATGGAGGCAGACATGACAGTTTCCAGCAATTTTTTCTGAAGCAGGCAGAGCACATGAGCCTACATAAAGGGCAACAATCACATAAAAACATGAAAAATCACATGCTGTAGACTTTGTACTGTGTTCAGGATTCAGACAATTCTTGAGTTAGGGTTTTATGTACAGTTGTCATGTAGTTATGGGGTTCAAAGGAGCATTACACTTTTCTTTTATGAAAACCTATATGTTATAGAACTTTTCCTGCTGAGTAAAATAATGGCACTCCCACCGCTGTCAGTTATTTTATTCAAAAGTTATAGCAATTCAATTAATCAGGAAGTGCATTTGCTGTGTATTTACTTTCTGATAGTTCTGACGGACAGGAAGTGATTCAGCAGTTTCTGTCACATTCTATGGAGAACTGTAAGTCACTGACTTTCCTCTCAAATAGAATGTAACAGCATAACTAATTGGAATTTGACCACTAGAGAGCACTGTTCTTGTTAAAAAAAAAACCATGAATCTAAACTGTAATAAGTCTGGATATATATCTCTTAGCAGTGGGAGTATCCTTATTTTACTCCACAGGAAAAGCTCTACAGTATATATTTTTCATAAAAAAAGTTTACTGCTCATTTAAGCCTTTGTGTGCCAGAGGTGTACGTAATGCAAAGCAAAGCAATGAGTTACATACCCATATGCTACTCAGAGGTTTAAAGCTGCTCATTCCTAAATGGACACTTCTTCCTGGTATTTCTTTTCAGCAAAATTCCTCCCTTTCCAGTTTCCTAGCTCCAGACTGAGCCCAGCATGCAGGTGTCTATCAGATGGGAGTGGTTACAAAGATACTTCAGGAATTAATTATTCAAGGTGCAGATATTTACTGGAAAAGTAAAAAAAAAAACAGAAACCAAAAAAAAACACAAATGATAATTTCCATTTAACCCTTTAAGGGCTGGGTTATCATGAACATACCTGGGAACTTGCAGATCTGGGCTCCCCAGAGTGGAGCCCTGTCATGTGGATGAGGGAAGAGAAATGACACAATTTGCATCATAAAAGGGGTGGGGCTTTTATTAATTTGGGTTATAGCCTGGTATTACATGCTTGTGCCAGCCCAGCTAACTGTCAGTATGTTACAGTTATATAGTGAGACTGCAGCACACAATATAGTAGGAAGCTTGGATTGCACTGGGAACCAGAGGCCACAAAAATGGCAGCTGTAAACTGAAGAAGTACAGGTAAAACTGCATAACATTACTCTTACTTTAGTGCTATCTGGCATATATAGTATATATTATAAATGAGTGTTAGAGATTTACTACACAAAACAGAATACATTTGTATAAGGTTGCAATTTCCATTCATGATATTGTAAGTTTGTTACATGTGTATTACTGAATGTAGGGATGTCCAAACGGAGACATTTGCAACAGTGCAGCATGCTCTATCTGGCACTGGACCTCATGCTAATTGTATTAACCATTTGAGTGCCAGGGGCACACCTGTGAACTTCTTCTCTTAGAGTCCCCAGAGAGGGCTCATGTGCTGCTGGGCAGGGGATGTCAATGAGGTGATTCATGTCATAAAGGGGTGGGGCTTAATTTGGGTGGAGTGGCTTCATTTTCTGCATGTCATAAAGTGGGTGGGAATTGGATGAGAAGTGGAGAGAACAGCATGGGAATGAGGAGAAGTGGGAGTGAAGGAGAGTAAACTCACCACTGCAGGAGAATTAACCTCTGTCCCCGGAGAACTGCTAACACAGTCTGAAAACCAGACTCTCCATTACAGATCAGGAGACTCCTCAGGTATGGCCAGGGGGTGTCCAACTCATTGCCACGAAATGTGTTGTGCACCCCTCTAACACTCAAAGGGTTAAATAGTACATATAGTAAATATTTGAAAAATTGGAATACATAATAATCCTATTCTAATCTTTACCATTCAGACAAAGGAAAACTGGAGTGATCCTGGGGCAAACCATGTGCTCTACAGGGGACAGATACAAACGCCTAAAATTACAATTCATTGGAATGGGCCTTTAACCCCTTGAATGATAAAAAGGTCTTGGTGATCTCTCTAGCATTCAAGGGGTTAAAATCAGCATTTAAATCAGGAGAAAATGTACGTGTCTCCCTGTTAGCTGACCTTGAAGGTTATGTTCATTGTTACTTTTGTGGCGGATGATCTTCTCCGTTCCGAGTCCGTGTCCAGACTGGAGCTCGTGAACCCTCACTTGGTTCTGGACTCTGTCTGGACTAGATCCAGATTCAGACTCTGGACTCTCACTGTGTAACTATAAGGTTCATATCACACAGATTTCAATCTTTTCATGTACGCTACTTATTATCGTTTTGGCTTATATGTCTGTCATTCTCATTTCTATACAATAAACTAAAAAAAAAAAAAAAAAAATGTGTATGTGTCCTCCAAAATGTAATTGGTTTGCAGTGGAACATAGGACCCTTAACCCTTTCAGTGTCAGAGAGCTATCCAATGCATTGTAATGCATTGGATACCTCTGGCATTCAAGTGGTTAAATGAATAATAATTATAACCACTGATTTACTAAAGGCAGACAATCCTAATGACCACTATAAATCAATTATGTGTGAATTGGTTCTCCCAAATTAATATTTTATTGGTACAGGATATCATAACCATGGAGGCAAATATGACTGTTTGTTGAAGGATTCTTGGGGGTGTGATAAAGAGGTGATAAAGTGGAGATAATGTCTCCAGTTTATCAATTCTCCAATTCCTATGTTATTTTATGGAGCCAATGCACTAAGACTTCTCCAGCTTTAGAGATCTTAATGCATAGTTGCTATAGAATAACAAAGGAACTGGAGAAGTGATATCACTGGAGAAATCTTCTCCACTTTATCACCTCTTTATCACCCCTTAGTGCATAGCCCCCCCCCCGGACATAACTTCTCCCACTACAGTCTTCTTAGGAATTCTTCAGTCGGAGGAGTTTACCTTCTAGGAATCCTGCAGCTAAAAATCATGTATGCCTTCATGGACATGGTATCCACTACTAATTAAAGATTATTTTTTGAGAACCCGTTCACACAGAATGAATTCATAATGGCCATTCAGATCTTCTGCCCATAGTAAGGAAAATGAGGGTTTATTATTAGGAGGTATTAGTGTTCCTACCATGTAAATGTATGTAGCGAAATGTAAGCTAGTTTATTCATTTAGCTGTGGATTGCACATAATAATTAACCCTTTGAGTGCCAGAGGGGTACACAGCGCATTGCTCTGCAATGTGTTGTGTACTCCTCTAGCACTCAAAGGGTTAAATGAACTCTCCTTTTTTGCATGCATGTTTTTAAAGGGATAGTAATGTTTCACAAAAAAAGCAGCCTCAATTAATCTTCATAGTATTTGGGCCATGGAGAGTGTTTTCTAAATACTGTCAGAGCTGTAGTTCAAGAGTAATTGAATGATAAAGTATCTTCCTCCTGCCCCTTTTACCTAGTGTAAGCCACCTCCCCTCAGATGTGGAATCTGGTCTTGAGACCACACAGCTCAAAGCAAGGGACACTCTTCTTACTGTGAACATAAGGAAAACCCTGCCCCCCTTGACAAGTTTTTCTGTTTTTTCATTATGCTCACTGAAGATTGTCCCTCTCTGCGATCCATCCGGACAGTCTTGCTGCTCTGAGGTGAGCAGTGTTACATCAGTAAAAGGGGCGGGAGGGGGGATACTTCATCATTCAATTACTCTTGAACTACAACTCTGAGAGTATTGAAATCACACTCTATGGCCCAAATACTATTAATATTAATTGGAGCTGCTGTTTTTGTGAAATATTACTATCCCTTTAATGTCATTATATTATTTAGATAGTCCTGGCCCTCAAATTATTGTTCTTTTCTCAGTTTGTCCCTTGAACATATCTGGAAAGTCAGATACCCAGATACTTCGGTTTTTATACTTAATTATCAGGTCTCCCAAGACAGAGGTTGATTCTCAGAGCTCCGAAAGTTCTCTCCCCGCCCACTTCACTGCCAGTTCCATCACTCTCCTCCCTGTTCACACTCTCTTCCTATTTTAAAGGCAAACCTGTCCTCCCCTCCTACCAATCCCACCCCCAATTCAAGCTCCATCCATCCATTATGACACAAACCAAGTAATTTGGACACTCCCACCTACAGATCTTAGTAAATCTATGGAAGCTTGAGATAAGAAGGTCCCCAGGTATGCCTTTGAGGAAAAAGGTTATGCCATCTTTGATCTAAGGAATAGAAGATGCTATTAGAATTTGGGTTGAACACTTTGAACTTGATGTACCAAGAAGATCAAGAAGTAATAAAACAGTGATGCTGCTATTTTACAGTATTATTGAGTATACATGTATACATTGTGTGAATAGGAGTACTTAAATGTTAAAGAACAATGCAGCTGATGTATTAAGATAAATATTCTTGAGCAACTCAATTGAACCAAGGGGGGCAGATAAAATGTTCCATTCAATGAAATGAGGCTTCCAGTCCCCTGAATGCTCAAGAGGTCTTGACACATTGTGTTGGAGCAGGGAAGTTTGCAGGTTCCTCAAGGACATGGGGATTTCTCCAAAAGACCCCAGGCTTAGGTCCACCTAATGCATTACTAATGCACCTTGCAGCCCAGTTTCACTATCAATGGTGGAGCTACAATAAAAGAAGAATATGTGGCTACTTAGAGCCCCCACTTGTACAGAGGGCCTTGCAAAGTTTTTACAGTACCACTACATGTAAACAATCAGATGTATTATTAGAAATACTAATGCAGGAGCAAAGGGGGACTCCATGTGAATTTTTCAGTTCAGGCACCCAAAAACCTGGAGCTGCCCCTAGTATCTATTAGTTTGTACACTCCTCTGGTCCTTAATGGGATAAGGGAGGCTGACACAATTACATTCCCCAAGCCAACATCAAGACCCAGGGTTATAGCCCCCTAAAACATTACCTAACAATGATCCTGTGTTGGAAACCACTCTAGCAGTTAAAGATGTAAAAGCCCCATTTAAATTGGTGGGCATTTTGAGAACGTGTATTTGTCCCCATGGTGCAGCTATGTGCTCCAGAATTATTCAATTTTTTCCTAGTTTAATTGAAGTACAGTAAATAAAGAGGAAGCAAGATTAATTCAAATGCCAGAATTCTAAGAAATCCTAGGAAAAAGGTCTCTGCCGCCGAGAGCTGGCATTCTAATTGGTAATGGGACGCCTACAAAACTTAGATTTATTTGTACGCAAAGCTGCATATTCAGTATATTACTTTTCTTCCTCTCTGCTCCCACTATCAGTTCATCAGTACTTCTGGGGTCTATGGATGGGTGAGCATGTATGATATCAAGGCAAATAAGTCTAAAATCAGCAAAAGCAGGAGTTTCCATGTGAGACGTTCAGTATACTGTGCACAACGCACGTACAGAGCCTTATCCATCAAGCTAAAGAGGTGTAATTCTGGATTAACCCTTTTAGTGCCAGAAGGGTATGTAAGGCATTGCAAAGCAATGTGTTGCATAACTCTCTGGCACCCAAAGGGTTAAACCAGAAGCACCATAAGATTGAAATGAAAATTCTGCTAATTTTCATTGCTTTAAGTGTGGGGGGGGATTTTAACCACTTGAATGCTAGGAAGGTCACCTAAAAATTGAAAAACAATTGAATTCAGTAAAGTGAAGTGACTAAAGGTCCTTTTGCTCATTAACTAAGCTCTGATATAATGTGGAAGGAAGAGTGTGTATTTGATTGGTGCACTTAATTCCTATATACATATTAAGTGCTGATTATATTAATAAAAATAGACTGTGATAGGGTTAACCCTCTGAGTGCCAGTGGGATGAGCAACATAGTGCTTTGCAATGCATTGTGTACCCCTCTGGTATTCAGAGGGTTAAAAGTGGCTAA
This sequence comes from Rhinophrynus dorsalis, assembly GCA_037306005.1. Lineage (NCBI taxonomy): Eukaryota > Metazoa > Chordata > Amphibia > Anura > Rhinophrynidae > Rhinophrynus > Rhinophrynus dorsalis. The sequence goes on along the minus strand of CM074726.1, from coordinate 129,357,705 downwards.
CACCAGCTGAAAACATTCACATGTAATTAACCTTCCCAAGGGCATGCCCCAATAATGAGATGGGAAAGATATTGCTGTTAATAAAGTGCTTCCCCAGTGGGTGGATGGAGGAAAAAGGCTCCACCTCCACATGGCAAAGCTAGTAGTATAGGTAATAGGGTCAGGAGCATAACTACAGGGGAGCAGAAGGGGCAACTGAGGCAGGGCACAGCATCCCAGGGAGGCCCTCGACCCTTGGGCACAATAGATTTTAGTCTTGTGGAAATATTTTTGTGTTCGGGGACCAGAAACAATGTTTGAACCAGGGCCCTTTAGTTACATTACTGGACAGGTTACAGCTATAACAATCTTAGTCGATTACTTGGAATTCCCAATTCAGCCATCATGATCTTTTTTCTACGTGCCCGTGATGCGGATTCACACAGACAGTGTCTGTCATTAAGCAGCTTTCCCTTGCTTTAAAGTTCAGTTGAGGCATTTTTCTCTTCAGCCGTATTCAGTGTTGAAGCACTTGATTAATGTGCTGGGGGCAATAGCTTTTCACAGCTTGTTACTGAAACATGCCCCAGGGAAGGGAAAGTATCTCTTATTATTTGAATAGCACATAGTGAATCTGCCTGTATATGTATATATTTGTTTATTTAATTACCAGTTATTCTGGCAGCCAGAACTAGCCAATTTTAACCTTTTGAGTGCCAGAGGGGCATGTAACACATATCCTCTGGCAGTCAAAGGGTTAACTCTGTCAAACTGTGTGTTATTCACCTGCTTTATTAATATAAATAACAGTTTAATTTTACATAGAAATAAAGTGAGACAATTATATGTACACACATTTTCTCTTTCAATGGTTTTGCAGTGCGTACTGGTGTCACTATAAATTAGACGCCTAACTCAGGGTCAATTCAGATTCAATTCCTTGATTATTCCTAACAGTGTGGGGCAGCCCATTTTTTTCTATTCAATTAAATAAACTCCATGTATTAGCAAAGGATTGAGAGAGGTTTTGTCTCTGTTTGATAAAATCTACTTATTTCAAGAGAATGCATTGTTATGAATATTTTATTTGGTTATTAGTTTCAAGGTGCCAAAAAAGCAGGTAGAAGATCTGGCTGACATCAAGATGGATAAAACAACTTTTCCCCAGAACAAAGAGGAGGAAGTCTTTGAAGATGGTGATGACATTTCTATGGACAAACCAGAAGAACTTTCAGATGTAGCTTTCACAAGCCTGGAAGAGCTACCCGAGGAGTATACAGATTCAGTTAAAGATCCAGATACAGAGTGTATGTTACTTAACATAGCAAAGATTTAGAGCCAAATGCACAAAATATAATTAGTGTTTCATACCATTAAGACTAGAGGAAAGGTGATTTGAATATAACAAAGGCAGGGATTTTTTTATATAAAGAGCAGTAAGGTTGTGTTTGTAGGTATAGTACATGTACAAAAAATACTGGATACATTTCTAGCTCAGAACAATACAGAGAACATGAGATTAATTGGAAATAGTAACATAGTAAATTAGGTTGAAAAAAGACACAAGTCCATCAAGTTCAGCCTTCGCCTCATTGGCTTCATTGGTGGGTTTTTTTTGTTTGATTGTTTTTTTGCATTCCTCCAGATTAGCAATGGTGATATGGCAAATTTGATAGATGCAGGTCTTTTTTTCAACTTAATCAACTATGTTACTCATTACCTATGACCAACCAAGTACTGAACGAGTTAAAAGAATAACTGAATAACTGCAGGGCGACGTGGCACATTTGATATTCCAGTGCAGCCCTGCACAATCCATTTTTCATTAACGCTTCTCTTTAACCCTGTAGGTGTCAGAGGGGTACACAACACATTGCAAAGCAATGCTTTGCATACCCCTCTGACACTCAAAGGGTTAAAGTGCAAGATATGTAAAGTAAGATTTCTTGTACCTTTTATTGTTGATATTATTATATTGTTTCCATCTTCCCTTTTATCACTACACCCTCCCTGACAGCAAGCTCTTTGTAAATAGACCCAGGAACCTCACGGTTAGGGGCCTGAATGTGTACAAAATAGGTGATGTTTAACCCTTTGAGTGCCAGAGGGGTACACAACGCATTGCAAAGCAATGCTTTGCATACCCCTCTGGCACTGAAAGGGTAAAAGAAAAAAATAATAAAACATTTTAGTCAGTCTGACATTACATATTATACACTTTCAGAATATGTTGTGAAAATAAAGGTTACTATGTATTTAACTGTATCACTGCTAGTTTGCTCACCTACGAGGGAACACTGAATAAGTGGAGCGATTCTGGGACAAGCCAACTGCACCACAGAAGAAAAATAAAAATCACGTTTAAACAAATGTGGCTTTTAACCCCATGAAGGCTTGAGAAGTCGCTAATGTATTACCGCACAAAACACCGGAGACCTCTCCAGCATTCAAAGGGTTTAAAACACAATTTAACTCCACAGTATTTTGAAACATTTTTATTAGTCCTCTTTGTTGAATTAGTTTAACCCCAAAACACTCCAATATCTTTCTGCTTATGGCCCTTAATATACCAAGAATTATAGGAGAAGTAACACTTCCTAACAATAACCCTTCAAATACATTACTTTGGGCAGAAAATGTTTGCCTTGCTCCTTATCTCAATAGATAACATATTCAGTCAGTGTAGGGTGTCATGTCCATGGAGGCGGACATGATGTCAGCAGGAACCAGGATACAAAACCCCCACCCACTGCTCATGGTAGTCGTAAACATTTAAGAACCATAATGGTGTTAAATGCATTGATTGGTTGATTTATTATATTGGTTATGGTGCTTTTTACAAACAAAATTAAAAAATTGCCCTGTTTGGAATATTTAAATCGTCTACACGTTTACTGCTAATCATAGCACGCCCATATAATGTCTCACATTCCAGCCTTTTCCTACTGTCCACTGTAAGTCGCACAACCACCCATACACTGCCTGACACACCAGACTTGTTTCACTGTCCATTGCTAGTCATAGAACCCTACACATGCTGTCTGATATCCGAGCCTTGTTGAACTATCCACTGCTAGTCATGGAATCAGACATTCTCTGTCTGACACTCTAGGCTTGTTCCACTGTCTGCTTCTAGTCATATAACCGCCCATGAATTGCCTGACACCCCAGCCTTGTTCCACTGTCTGCTGCTAGTCACAGAAGTATCCATACTCTATCAGACACACCAGTCTTGCTACCTCCATTCACTATTATTTACTTTTGTTCCATGGAACCCCTTGTACTTCTTCTTGGAACAGTAGGGTTTCCACAGAACCCAAAAAACATGACCTGTTGGTATGCCCCAAGAATTAATTATGAGAATCTGGTTGGGGATTATGGGAGTTGAAGTCCCCTACAGCCTGAGGTCCATCAGTTGACTACCCCTGACATAGCAAATCATCATATATTTTTTAAAATGTGTTTTAGACAACATTTTCTTTACCCCCTTAAAAGTACCAAAGTACAGAATACAAAAGTACTACTTTTCATATATAAAATATTTATATTGAGAATCTCAAATGATCTATTTGTGACAGATGGATAATGAATACCTCAATGATCACACAGACAGGAACTTATCTATCACTGATTATTTTGTGTCTGTCTTTCAAGGTATTTTCTTTGTTTTCCTTATAAAGTTTGACAATCTATTGTATATCATAACAAGACATGATTAATGTAACTTGACACAAACTATCTCCAGGAAGCATCATTCTGCCACCAAAGCCTCTCATTCTTTCATATGTGTGGTTATCTATGCAAATAACGTAATTTTATGAATGTCAAATAATATAATCTTTTGCATCAGACAGTGCCTGATTTCATTTTGTAAACTAAATGCAAATCACTTTCTAATCCTGATAAGTGCAATAATAGACTCTGATTCCTTTTTTATATGTTGTGATATATTCCATTCCATGTCAGTCAATGGAGTCTAGTGGTCTCATTCTGCATTGTTTTAACCCGTTGTATACAAGAGAAGTATATGGACTTCTCTAGCTTCCAAGGGGTTAGGACATTCATTCTCAATCCCCTTTTTCTCAAGGCACCCCAACTTCCAGTTTGACATTTTTGAGGCACCCCCTAACATCATGTAGGTAGTTTGTCTAGGGTATATTGACTGGGAAAAGTATATATAAATAGTTATTATTATTAAACCTTGCTTGGCACTATTCTGCAGCTGCTTGGTGTATGTGTGGACTTTTGCAGTTGCCTTGATCTGATCTCAGTGGTATTCAATACTTGGCACCCGAATTGCAATGCTCTAATTTGCTTGCCTTCAGGTCCTTCTAATCAATCAATCACTACAGTTTTACCATGTGTCTATGTATGTTATCATACATCATACATCACCTTTCACTGACTTCAGCCCTGTTAGAGTATGTGTCACATCATGATCTACAGTCCAGGTGCTATCTGTACAGACTAAAATCTTCAACTTGCCTGGTCTTCTGTGTAATTCTAATGGAGTGACATCAGTGTCCCATAATTGCTTGTAACTCTATCATTATTATTTGCTTCATAATATTCTCTTTACCATACTATTATCATTGTTTGGGGGAAATTTGTTGTATTGTTTACTACAGCCATAGTTTATCCATATGCTAGTATAGTTACTTAACCTGACAGATACATCTATATCCTTGTCTGCTTGTCTGACCTTTGTCTGTATCTGTCTCCACTTTGCGTGGAAATAGGCAGAAGTTTGAAAAATGGATACATTCATGAGGCACGCCTAAAGTCAATCCAGCTCTCAACCTGAACTTTCTTCATCACCCCTGTTCCTCATCTCAGAAGGCTATTGCCCCATCTCTTCTGGAAGCAAGGATACAAGGGGCTAGATCCTATTGCAGGTGATAAATGTTAACACTCATTTAATCAAACATTTTCCTATTGAAGTCTATGGGGAAACCTGGAGATAAAATCAGTGATAAAATTAGCACCTGCAATAGAATCCAGCCCAAGATGTCTTAAAAGCTATTTTTACTTGCCAAACAACCCTTACATCGAAGATTGACACAGTTCAATGTGGCTTTAGTTTCCTCAAAGTTAATTTCAAGAAAATTAAAGAATGTGCAAAGGCGATGGAATATAGGATCTCCAAAAGAGTTTAGTTCTCAAATTGTACATGATTTTAACGGTTTCAGACAAAATCTCCTCCCTAGGAACAAATCAGATGATATGGAGAATAGAATGAGACAGAATGATCTACACAAAACAACAAAGGGAACATATTCTTGCATGTTCATTGAAAAATGGATCAGAGATACATTTGCATGGGGTGGCAAATTTTTGTCTGTTTCTGTGAAGAGGGCATATAGAATCACTACTAGACCTGCTTATGCAGGAGATTCCCCCCACACACACCGTATATAAATCTTCCATCTCTCAAAAAAAAAAAAAAAAGATTGGGATAAGATTCTGGAATTAGCAAGACTAAAAGGCCCTACCAAAAATCCTCTGTTTGCCAAAAACTAACTGAATCCAAAAGCAAGCTGCACAACCAACAGTTACAGTATTTCATGATTTATCCTGCTAAAATGAGAGTGACCAGTGACTGTAAGACATTGTATCAAATCAAATTAACAGAACGGGTGGAATATAATCCCTACTTGAACTACAAGAATTCAGAGATACCTCCTCAAGGTGTTTCTAGCTGGGTGCAGTTGTTCATTTTCATCCAGCTGGGTTTTTTCTTTTTGGAAGACCTCATCTAGTTGTCCTTTCTCATACGGTTTTGTTCTGTGGGCTTGTTCTGCGTATGGGCAGGGTAGGTGGAGCTGGAATGTGGATTTTCCTATTTTGTAACCATTGTCTTTTTCTTCTGTTTCTTTGCTTCCCTCTTTTTTCCCCCTTCTTGGAATACTAGTTGGAATCTTGTGACCAAGACTATTGAGCATCTTATACTTAGCAGAACATGGGATAATACAATTTATGTTCATTACTGACCAGTATACCCTCTTTTTTGTCAATTCAGTTTTTTCTCCTGTAATGTCAGGGGGTTGTGCTCCAAAATTAAGAGGTCCCATTTCCTGAACAACATAAAGAAGCAGATCCCCAGATGCAGCACTTCTAATGAAACCCAACTTACTGGACACAAAATGTTATCCCTAAAGAGACCCTGGATTTGTCATACCTACCACTTTATTCACACGGTGCTAGAGGGTATTCCACTTTATTTGCAATGAATTTGTTATAGCCATTGAGCTCCTTGTGTTCCCTGGTACTATCGAGGTTAGCATGCCCACAGACTTGAGTAGCAGGTATCTCTTTACGCAAATGATGTTACTTTAGCTGGGCAGTATTGGGAAGGTCACTGAATGTGCTCTTGATATAACTTATAAATCTGGGATATTCTCACGTCTTTTTATTAATAGAGAAAATAAATACTTTTTCCCTATTGACCACATTCCATGGCCCTCTGCTGGTTCCTCCACTCAGTTAAAATGTGTCTTCACTTTTAAATATTTGGGTGTACAGGTCTCTCCTGATTCTGATAACTGTCTAAATAGTAAGATCAAGCCCTGGTCTTCTCTCCCTTTTCGACAATGGGCAGAATTACTGTAATTAAAATGAAGTTCTTGCCCAAGGTTATATATTTGATTTATAATCTTCCCATCTGGATACCCAAATTAATTATTAAGCAGTTTAATTCTACATTATATAGATATAGGATTCTCCATTTCTGTAACATCATTTCAACATTAGTGATCTGGAACTGTACAGTTTGTACTTGTTCAGATTGCCCTCCACTGACATATGTCAGCTGGTGGATCCTTCCGATGCAAAAACCCTGCTGTGGTTCTGGAGGCAATGCTGACTGTCAGACTTTTTGACTGTCAACACAATCATCTCCCTCCCAGTTCTTCATGTTGTTTAATCCACACTCTCCCAATTTTTTCTGATTGGTGAAGCAGGTGTTTGGCCTAGAAATGGTATGAAATAATATAAACAAAATATATAAAATATGTCAGAGATATTCGTGAAGATAACAAATTCAGTTCCCTTGACTCACTTCATTCTGAATTCTATTTGCCTGCCAACTCCAATTTTTATTATCATCAGTTTCAAGCTACTTTTAGTGCACAGTTCAGGCCCCCCCCCCCCAATTTTGGCCTAGCTTCTTGTTTTGTGGATTCTTTTACATTCCAAATAAACCAAGAGACACACATACACACACACACAATATTGCAACAAATCACAATTAATTAGCAATAATAAAAAAACTGCATATTATCTTAGCACATATAGGAAAGCCCCTGATGGTTCTGACCACCACCACCTATACAATCTTGCACGCAGACAGCTGGACACAGACCACATTCCAGAAGAGCTCTTAAAAAGCCCCTACAGTACCCAGTTATTTATACCCTCTATCACATCCTGATCACGCCCTGACCAGGATGCTTTAACCTATCAGGTTTCACAGTTAATGTCAACAAATTACTTCATAATTACATGCCCAGCTTGTTCTCTGCAGTTGCAAGAGTTAATGTATACACCTGCATCACAACCTAGTGTTCTGCAGGCTGCAAAATCAGTACTTCTTGTTACTGCTCCATGGTCTAGAAGCTGTAACATAATGTAACATAATGAAGGTCATGCACAGAACGCTATAATAAACACATTAACCCCTTATTAACTCCTGATTAAGAAACACAATAACCCCTTATTAACACCTGGTTAACCCCTTCTTGCTTGTGGTGGTACCATATGTTATACATCTACATACATTCTACCCTTGGTTCCATCACAATAACTGAGACGCTGTGTATAAATCAGTATGACTCAACATGCACAGCCCTTTGCAACACCTGTCTTTCTCATTCACATGGTGTTATTCAGACCCAGTAGTACATCTCTGGACTCCCAAGGAAAGAAGAAATCTCTGGGACACAGTCCTACTAGATACAAACCCAACAGAACCAGTACCAGGTCAATCAGCCCATAGTAAAGTCCATAGGGCATCCATTCCCACACATCTCGACCTCCGCGAAAAGGACCTCTGCTGCTTTTCTGCGCTAGCTCCTGTTATGACTTCAGCTCTAAAGGAATCAACACTAACCTGGAAGAAGGGAGGTAAACAGGATTAGTTTCCTCTTCCGGCAGAATCAGGAATGTAGCTCCTTGTCCCCGTGCAAAAAATGTAACCTGTAAGAACCTTAATAAATAACCTACCACCTGCAGAGATCACTTTTACTTTGGCTCCTGTTTCTAATACTTGTAATTGCTCGGTAATGTACTGGTGTGTTACCACAACATCCATCCAACCAATAACCTCCCCCTGTTTCAGGGTGCCTGGCTTGGTAGGCGTAACATTGATCACATACTCTCCAAAATCATCAACCCATGCATCCTCATTTCAGGTACACCAGATGACAATACTGAGGTGTGGAGTAAATCTTAGTTTATACATGGGAGTGACATAAAGAATCCTCGTATAACATTCCACAGCTCCAGCAGCTTTGCTTGTCACATCAGTGAGATTGGTAATAACCACTCTATCCTTTTCTTGTGGTAACACCTTTTTTGTGCAGATAACCAACCTTGGTTGCTGATCCCTTGTATCCTGACCCAACATGCTCTCCAAGGAGGTGACATCCTGAATAAGACAGCCATTTAATATAATCACTGCATCATCCAGTTCCTTTTCCTACCCCCTTAGAGTGTGCGTGGGAGTCAGCTTGCAGATTTGTTCCTTCAGCAAGCCATTCATTCTTTCAGTCAGACCCACAGCCTGTGGGCGATAAGGGATATGGTACACCCAATACACATTCCGTGTCTGAGCCCACCCCTTGGCCACTTTGCCAGTGAAAGGAGTTCCATTATCTGTTTGTATTTCCACAGATGTCCCATAGAACTTGGTGAGGAGGTGTTACAGTTTCAATGTTGCCTTTTGAGCTGCATGCTTGGAGGTGCAGACTACCATGACTCCCGAGTACATATCCACTTCTGTGGCACAGTGGCACACTTGACCTGCTCCTTGTGATAGGGTGCCAATGAAACCCAACTGCCAGAATTCATCACCCGTGATGCCCCCAATATATCTGTCCTGGTTTGGCCTTCAGCTTTCACTTCTGTACAGCCCGAAAAATGAGACATTTGGCCACAACATCCTTTGTTTGATCCATAGTCAGAGGGATCCCATTCCAGTTGACCCACTGATAGGTAGCCAGTGACCCTCTGTGTCCACTCTGGGCATGGGCCCATTCCCCCAGCTGCAAGAGTTCATCTATAGTCAGGGTGGAGATCTGTGCCAAGCTTTTATCTATCATTTAATTTCCTGGATGACCAGTATGTCCATTAACATTTTATGTAAGGTGAGATTCTCATGTCGCCATTTTGTACACAGCGTCATAGTTAATGCAGCTGCTAGCCGCATGATATTTTACACGCAACTTATTAATAGGATACAACAATAAATGATTGCTAAAGCTAACTACAGATTTTGTTCAGAATTTCCAAAATGCCAATTTTTTAACATAGGGCACAACTGGAAGAGAGAAGGACGCACTGAAAGAGTAAAATACACGATTAGGCTGATTTGCTAAGCAAGTGGTAGAAAGTGGAAATTTTGTGTAAACCAGATGTGCCATAAGGAACAAATTCCCCTCCCAATTGATTTAAATTGGAATTTTAACCCCTTGAATTCTAGACCGATCTCCAACGCTTTGTGAAACAATGGGTTGGAGACCTCTCTAGCATTCAAGGGGGGGGGGGGGTAAAAAAATAATTGGAATTTTTTTAGTCCCCAATAATGCAGTTGGTTTGCTCCAGATGTACACCACTTTCTTAGTACACGAGCCTCACTGACACTGTGGGGTGAAAAATAGTGTACATGTTTCACAAAGGAAAACCTAGGAACACCCCTAGGCAAATCCTGGTTTAGATTACATAGGGCCATAGGCAGAGTACCAATAAGGGACCCCCATTCAATTCAGTCTTGCCACACCAGACCTGATGAAGAGGAGAAAAGTAATGTAAGAGATGATGGAGAACAGAGTAAAGTGGGTAAGATAACCTGAGCAGACCTCCTGTCTAACTGGAGACACATGCATACTGCAGAATAAAATCATCACAGTAAAACTGATTCTTCATAAGCATCCCACATTAAAGAAATGGTATGGTCCAGGGGCGGATTGTAGGGGAATACCAGCCTGAGCATTTTTTTTTTTTGACGCAGCCCACTAGCTGGTATTTATATATATATATATATATATATATATATATACATATATAATTTTTGATATTTGATACATATCTGCCACTCAACTCATAGGGTTAGATACAACCCTATCGACGCCCCCTTGTGGCCCCTGTGCGGCATGGGAGAGCAGGTGCCAAGATATTATGTCATATCCTGGTGCTCTGCATTAACAAGGAACGCGAAGACTGTCACAGAGAGAGCCTGTGCCGGTGGCAGCATAGATCTCTCCTTCAAAATATTGTAGGACGGTCAGGTGAGTTCCTCTGATCTTCCCCACTGGCCCATGATCTAGCAGCCCACCGGGGGATGCCTGATCCCCCGATAGGACAATCCGCCCATGGTATGGTCAGTTTTTTCTCACCCCTTTCCATCATCTCCTCCATCAATTCCTCCTCCTCATGACCTCCTCTATCACCACCTCCTCTCTATATCTCCTCACCCATATCATCGTAATCCTACATAGAACCATATTCTCCCCTCATGATCCCCATATCATCTCCACCCCTCATAGCATACCACCTTTTCGCCTCATAACCTCCCACCATATCACCTTCATCCCCCACAGCATGAAAAATTAACTTTTTCATGCGATTCCATTACATCAACCACCATACAAAGAAGCAGTCCATGTGAACATAGCCTTAAAGGAGAACTAACACCTCCTAAGAATAACAACACCCTTTAACCTTCCAATACTTAGAAAATAGCAATGGCCACTACAAATTCTGAGCTTCTCCACTGTTCAAGAGAGAAAAAAAACTCTCTCAGACCTGGATGTCATATCCATGGTTGCAGTTTTTATTTCATTTTTTTAAACCGAAGTAGTAAAATTTCAGGGGACAACTTAAAGTAGAAGTAGAACCTCCTAATGATAAACCCTACTTATTATGTCCAGGAAATCCTAATGGGCCCTTGTGCCTTTGTTCAAGAGGTGTTCATGAAGGCAGACATGGCAGTTGTTGGCAGATTTTTCAGACTGAAGAAGGCAGGGTGCTTGATCCTGCTTATTCCTTTTGCGGTGCACACCCCTCTGGCCCTTACAGGTTTAAGATTAAAATGTGACATATGCAGGGTCTGTGCCCTGTAGTCCTGCTAACATATGCCATGTCTGCCTCCATAGAGGTGACATCTAGGACCGAATGAATAGGTTATCTCTTGAATCAAGGTGCATAAAAATAATTTAAAGGGTCATTAGGATTTTTTGGCCAATGTAAGGTCAGTGGGGGTTATTGTTGTGATGTGTTACTTCCCCTATAATGTCCAAAGGGTTGCACAAATAATTATGAAGAATGCATCGCATACCTTTCTGATGCTTATAAAGCTAAGATTATCATTTGCGGTGGGCAGAGTTTGATGTCCTTTTATCCTGCTAGAAACTGTCATGACCACTTCCATGAACAAAACAATGAGGATTGATTGAATATCTCCTGAACCATGGCACAAGGCAAAATTCATTGGGGCCATTAAGACTTTATTGCCCTAGCAAGTTGTTTGTGTGGTGTAATTAGGAGGTGTTAGCTTACTTTGGGATTTTCTTTTCCCCACCCCCTGAAGTATGAATTTGGTTGGGGGGTGGTTAAATTATGTGCTTTGCATCATAATTTGTTCAGGACTTAATATCGGTGAGTAGGATTGGGGGGATGAGAAGTAGGGTTTGCCCTGAACATGAGTAGAATGGGAAAGATAGGGATGGAATAGGGAGTTAAGTGGCTGGAGTTATCCTGTAATTAACCCTTTGAAGATCTGGAGAACTCTTAAGTATGGGTGTTAATCCTGTAACTATTGTTTAAATTCAATACTACAGTATAAGATAGTCCTCTATAGTAGGGGCTGTGGACTTCAGTCCTGGAATGCCACGAAAAGACTGGATTTGTGGGGATATCATCTTAACCAATAACCAAATTAATTTAAAAGCCAATTGTACCCGGGAAATGACATCTTTAAAGTGGAAGTAATACTTTATGAGTACAGGTTCATTTGAAAGAGCTTTCAAAATCAGCAATATGCTATATTAACATGTTTATTTAAATAATAGCTTATGATATATTGAATGTAAGTATTTGGCACATCTGTATGCCACATATTAACATTCCATACTGCTCTCTTACCTAACTGCCACTTCCGTCTGCTCTTCCTTCTGCTGTCCTTCTAATTTAATAACTGGAGAAACGAATTAATAAGACACCGTTCTATTATCAAAATATATGACAGTTTATTTTTAATCCTTTACATGCCAGATAGATGCAATTATCTGGCACACTCTCGTGCCAGCCTATAATTTATATAAACTGGCACATAAATTGAGCTAAATAAGCTATAAACAATTATTTTAAATAAAAAAGATAGCTAACATAACATATAGATGATTCTGAAAGCTATTTCAATAGAAAATAAGTTGTTATAAGGTATTATTTCCACTTTACACTGGACCTGTGTGGCAACTGAAACCTGTATTATTGCAGACTCCAAGCAGCAATGTTATACCGCTGTCGTGGCTAAGAGACATTATATCACAATCAATGTTTGGGCTGTTAACTAAAACCTGTATTAATACAGTGTCTAAGCAACATTGTGATGCCACAACCAGAATTACTGCTCTGACTCTTAAAAAGTCCATCCAATTTTATAGTCAGCATTTCTCTGTTTTGTGACTAGCATTTTCATTAAAATAATCTGCCAATATGTCTACAAATGCAGAGGGAAAAGTGATAACGGGGCATGATAGATTGGCTATAAATATATGGACAAATGGAGAAGATGAAGACCAACTGAAGAAAGAGGCCCATTTGTCAAATGACTTGCAACAGGACTGGCCTCCACAACCATGAAACAATGAGGAAGAAGAAGTGGATTTTGCCATTTGTTACACTCATCAAGTAGAACAGGACTGGCCTCCACTACAACTTCCACAATCTTGGTATCTTCAGTACGAAGAGATGAATTTTCCTAATTGCTACTCCCATCAGGAGGAGCAATAGAACTGACCAAAACTAGATCCTCAAAAAAGCATGGGAAGATGTGAAAGTAGAGGTGGAATTTCCTACTAATTACACCCATCAGAAGGTGCTATATGACTGTACACTGGAATGTCCACAATCATTTGTCGATGAGTTGTTGTGTGGGAAGGTTCCTTTTTATTTCCTCTATCTGGAATATTTTATTGTATTCTATTTTCAAATTGTAATTCTGTTAGTCCACACTTATCACGTTTGCATTTTCACATTATTTGCATATGACTGACATCTCATCTGCTGATGTAGCATCACAACCACATGGGTACACCAATCTTGGCATCTTGTTATAGAAGGGTATATAGGGAACCATGTTTGCATGTGTTCCCTTGTCTTGAGGAAAGCCAGCTGTGTCTGGTGGAAACATTGATGTTTGAATAAACTATGAACTTTTTATTACAAGTCCTGTGAGTGCTGTATACTTTTTGAGTTTTATATATATATAAATATAGTCATCTTCAGCCATTGTCATTCCACTGTAGGATGAAGGCTTCCTCAGCAAGCCTCCAACAACTTCAGTTCTGTTCCCTTTGGTCTTCTTCTTGGGTGTTTAGCATCAAGTGGAATACATTCCAAAATTTGTTTGGTCCATCTACAGTCAGGTTTTCTTGGTATGTGGCCTGCTCATTTTAGGTGCTTTAGTCTTTCAATTTTGTCATAGCCCTTTGTTTACTGATGAATCCATGCACACATTTTTCTGTCTCTTTTTATTTTGTTTAGAATTCGCTGCATCATACTTCTCTGTGTAACATTAAGTTGTTGTATGGCTTTGGCATTCATTGTCCATGTTTCACAGCCACACTTAAGGACTAGAAGGACACATTGGTCAAAAACCTTTCGCTCGAACCAGAGTGGTAAATTTGTCTTAAAGACAGTACCATCCCAGTTGCATTCCGTTCTCCATCTACTGTGATTTTCTCCATCTACAGTCAGGTTTTCTTGCTATGTGGCCTGCTCATTTTAGGTGCTTTAGTCTTTCAATTTTGTCATAGCCCTTTGTTTACTGATGAATCCATGCACACATTTTTCTGTCTCTTTTTATTTTGTTTAGAATTCGCTGCATCATACTTCTCTGTGTAACATTAAGTTGTTGTATGGCTTTGGCATTCATTGTCCATGTTTCACAGCCACACTTAAGGACTAGAAGGACACATTGGTCAAAAACCTTTCGCTCGAACCAGAATGGTAAATTTGTCTTAAAGACAGTGCCATCCCAGTTGCATTCCGTTCTCCATCTACTGTGATTTTCCTTTGTATGGCAAATTTGTTAAGCATGACTTCTGTTTTGTTGATCTTCATCTTCAGACCAACATTTTTGCTTTCCTGTTGTAGCTCTTCATTGTTTTCCTGCAGTTCTTCAGGACTATTGGCAAAGAGTATGATATTGTCTGCAAAACCTATGTGATGTAGGTAGTTGTTACAGCTTACCGTAGTTTCAGTGTCATCTACAGGCGCGTGGCTTCAAGCATGCAGCAGGCCTCTGTTTTATGTGTTTTCTTCCTGTAGTCTCCTCTTACCTACTTCCTCCCTCTGAGCTGCTCCTCCTACCTACTTTCTGTGGAGGGGTTTAATAGGCAGACTGAGTCCTGACTCAGTTGCCCTTGCGTTATTGTGCTTAGCAGTTCTCTTACCTTTGGCTCTGTGTATGACCTGGCTAGTCTTCCATCCAACCTGGTGCTGACCTGTTGCTCTGTCTGACTATTTTTTTGCGTATTCCTATTAGTGGACATCCAACCTGGTGCAGACATGTGGCTCTGGCTGACTACCTGAACTGTGCATGACCTGGCTTGTCTGACTACCCCCTCTGGTGCTGACTTGTGGCTCTGTCTGACTACTCTTATGTTTGCTCCTTTACCTAGCAGACATCCAACCTAGTGCGGACCTGGGGCTCTGGTAGACCAGCTCTGATACTGACTGCAGGCTTGAGACAGCTATCTACTTCCTCTCTGACTGCAGGCTGAGTCAGAGTCCTCTCCTTACTGACAGCAGGCATGCGTCGGTACATCTTCCACTTCGGATCAAGATCCTGTATTCCTATTCCTGACCCAGTTCCTGCTCCTGTTCTGTTCCTGGTTCCAGTAAAGAGCATTGTGGTCAAGCCTGGAAGCCTATTATTTCTGATAACTGTGCTCGCTAGCTTGTAACCCTCTGCTTGTTACTACTGTATATATTTGCCTACCTACTACTATCAATAAATTGCATTTAACTATACCGTACTGACTCCATTGATCTAAAGTCCTTTTTTGTCCCAATTTAATTTGCAGAAAATGGATTCTAAACAAGAAGAAAATAGTTTTGAGGAGATTCTATCTCCTTGTTGGTCCCCTTTATCTATGTTTATCTGGACTTTATCATTGATGTCTTGTATTGATGCAGTTGCATATTCATATATTAATTTGAAGGTATTGCTGTAAGTTCTAGCTGTTCCTAGGATGACGTCTGCATTTCTCCATGTTTCAGGCACTTTGCAGAGTAGCAGGCACTTTGAAAATAGTTTAGCTAGGGCTTTGAATAAGAGTTGACCTCTGGCTTTCATCATTTCAATAGTAACTTTACAAGGACCAGCTGCTTTGCAATTTTTCATTGATTTTATTGCAGCTTCTATTTCTTCTACCAAAACTTCTGGCACAGCTTTGGTCTCTGGCAATGCATTCAGTTGTTGACCGTCATCCTTATAAAGACCTGAATAAAATTCTTCCACTAGTTTTAGTATTTGTTGTTGAGTTTTTGCTGTTGTACCATCTTCAAGCTTTAACACAAACATTTGGCCCCTATGTGTGGCCATCTTTTGTTTTGCTTTCTTTAGCCCTTGATATTTTTCCAGTGTCTTCTGATGAGCTCATCAGTGAACTTGCAAGTTTCTTCTTTAATGCACTTCCTTATAGTGTTGCACATTTCTACATATTCTACCAGGTTTCTAATATTACAGTTTTGTTTCTTTTCTCAATGCTTTTTCATCATGTCAACTGTTTCTTTTGGTATTCGGGTTGTTTTTTCTTGTTTTACAGTAGGTGCAAGGGCATGGGCAGTATCTACAATAGTATCACTGTCTATCTACTATATTATTTAATTTAAGTAAGCTGTGTTGGTGCAGTGGTGTACGGGCCAAATAAATGAGTATTGCAATACTCATTCATTTGGCCCCTATACATATCTATGATACATATATATATGAATGGTGCTGTCCGTTCAACTTCGGGGCTCCACATGACTGCTGCAGTGGTGAGTCATGCTGCAGCGATTTTCACAGGAATTGGCAGGGAATGTCTCCTCCCTACTCACTCCAGTGAAAATTGCCACCCCCCAATTTGCTGCCTGCCACTGGTCTCCCCCACCCTAGGGCAGGGCAGACATCCAACCAGAAACTGTTAGAATTTTATGTATATAGATATACATGTTACTGTGAAAGAAAACCCCAAGAGCTATAAAGAAAAATTCAACTCAAATGTTGATATAACTTGATATGTTATTCATTTATTTTCAGATCTGGATTCTATTTTTGGTCCTTTGCCTCCACTCTTACTGATCAAAGACAACCTCGCTTTCAGCAAACCTCTCACACCAAGTAAAATACGCCAGTATGAATGTTCACTTTTATTTCGAGATAACAGGGTGAGTATAGCTTCTCTTACTGTGCTCTACATACATAGTCTAGTGGAATAATCCATTTGACATGCAATATTAATGAAATTATTGTAACCAATGGACATAACAAACAGAGGTATATAATGGGAAGTACAGAAGACTAGTGAGGCATCTGGTCTTACTCTAGTTGTTCTGTTGGATCAAAGGGACAGGATACCAAAACAGAGATCTAGATTATGCTGCAGTTTTAGTATCATTAATTTTACTGGATTCCCATTAAAGTCTATGGAGATATTTGTAATTAACTCACCTGATAAATGGAATTCAGCCCAAGTGAGTAAACATGACTATTCACATGGATATGTTTCATTCAAAAGTTATTACAGATCAGACTTGTTTTTAACCCTTTGAGCACCAGAGAGAAATGAAAGGCATTGCACTGTAGTACATTGGATACCTCTGTGGTACTCAAAGGAGGTTATGCACTAAAGCATGAAGAGGTGATAAAGCAGAGATGACTTTTCCAATGATATCACTATACCTGGGAACTCTCTGGATCTGTCCTGTAGACTCGGGTTTTTGTAGTGAATTGCCAGGTGTCTGGAGACAGAGACTGATTCTCGGTGGAGAGTTTCTTATGAAACATTGCTCACTTCTCCTAGTCTTCACCCTGTTCCTCCTACTTCTCGCCCACTTTATGACATAGGTTGTTAATCCCAAAACATTTTGTGATGCAAATTGCATAGTTTATATCAACTAAAATGCACCACATGAGCCCCTTCCAGGGGATCAAAGAGCAAAAGTTCCCAGGTATGGATATCAGTTGTCCAGTTCCTATGTTATTCCTATGTTATTCTATAGAACCTATGCACTAAGATCTCCAGGCCTAGAGGCACAAAAATTCGTAGAGGGCTAAAAATGTTGATGTCCTGCCGGAGCAATGTCATAGGCACATCCCCAGTATTCACCAAAGTGTCTACGACATTACATCACCAGCACTCCGACAAAAAGATGCCCACATTGACATCAATCCGACAGGTATATGAATTTTCATTCATCACATCGACAATGGCCTATTTCCGTATGCATAATGACTAATTTCCATATGGAAATGCTGAATAATGAGACACATTTGTATGCAAGGGGGTGTTTTGATATTTTAATATGACACTTCGACTCATTCAGTAAACTCCAGTAGCAGCCTCTGCTGTTGGAGTTCACAGTCTCCACTTCACCTAACTCAGGTTGTCTTAGTTGGTATCTCCCTGTACTTTCCCATGGAGTAACAGAAGGGAGGGCTCCAACAATTCTAAACAGCTTTCTCTCTGCTTCCCTACCCAGCCAGTAATGGAATTAAGAGGTTTTCAGCACCATGGACAGCACTGAATGCCATAGGAATGTGCATTGCTCACCACTGTGGCACTCAAAGGGTTAAAATAAACAGAAATAGTACACCAAGCACTACACAATGTGCCGCCCCTTAGTATATATATTGCATATATTCACCATTCTAACTCCATTCGACTTTAACCTCTTTATTCGACAGGAACTGTCATTTATTCGACAGAACCTGTCCTTTATTCGACACTTAACCCTTTGAGTACCAGAGAGGTAGGAAGGCATTGCCTACCCCTCTGGTAATCAAAGGGTTAATAGACAAGGTATGCGGCTGCATACCTTGCTTGTATATGTGTAAAAATGTTTTTTTTCTTTAATTATATTTTTCATTTTATTAAAAAAAAAATCAGACCTCAAGGGGGGGGTATCATGACCCCTCTTGACACCCCCCTAGCATGGATAACCTATCCATTGGGATAGGTTATGCATGCAGGCTATAATTGCCCATTTTTTTAAATAAAGCAAATAAAACCTGTGATTAACATAGGTTATATGCTCTTTTTATAATTAAATAATACTTTCAGACCTCGAGGGGGACACCAGGACTCCTTCTGATATCCGCCCCTATCATCAAACATCTATGACCCCGGTGACTTAGTCAAAGATGAGAGCGCAGCGCTGCACTTTCTAAGAATGACCCAGTGACAGGGTTGATTCATTCCACAAGCACTTTTACTGCAGTGGCTTTTACAGCCGCTGCAGTACTAAAGAAGGCATAGAATGCTTTGGGGTCACCCCATAGATCATCTATCCTTTTGGATAGATGATCCATGATAGGGGGGATATCAGGAGGGGTTCTGGTGCCCCCCTCGAGGTTTAAAAGTATTATTTAATTATAAAAAGCACATATAACCTATGTTAAACGTAGGTTATATTCGCTTTATTTTAAAAAAAACGGTCATTTGTCGCCTGAATGCATAACCTATCCTAATATGTAGGTTATCCGTGGGGGGGGGGGGGGTTCATGAGGGGTCATGATATCCCCCTTGAGGTCTGATTTGGGGGGGGGTTCATGAGGGGTCATGATATCCCCCTTGAGGTCTGATTTTTTATAATAAAACTAAAAATATAATTAAAAAAAAAAACATTTTTACACATATACAGGCAAGGTATGCAGCAGCATATCTTGCCTAGTAACCCTTTGAGTATCGGAGGGGTAGGAAGCACATTGCTAAGCAATGTCTTCCTACTCCTCTGGTACTCACAGGGTTAAGTGTTAAATAAAGGAGAAATTCTGTCGAATAAATGGCAGTTCCTGTCGAATAAAGAGGTGAAAGTCGAATGGAGTTAGTATGTCGACTATATGCAATATATGTCGAAAAACTAAGGGGGGGCTTATGTCGAAGGGGGGCACATTGTGTAGAGCTTGGTGTACTATTTCTGTTTATTTTAACCCTTTGAGTGACACAGGGGTGAGCAATGCACATCCGTATGGCATTCAATGCTGTGCATGGTGCTGAAAGCCTTCTCTTTATTCCCCTACTGGCTGGGTAGGGAAGCAGAGAATGCTGCTCAAAATTGTCGAAGCCCTCCCTTCTGTTACTCCATAGGAAAGTACAGGGAGATACCAACTACGACAACCTGAGTTAGGTGAAATGGCGATTGTGAACTCTGACAGCAGAGGCTGCTATCGGAGTTTACTGAATGAGTCGAAGTGTCACATTAAAATATCAACACACCCCCTTACATACAAATATGTGTCATTATTCAGCATTTCCATATGCAAATGAGTTATTATGCTTCATTTCCATATGGAAATAGGCCATTGTTGATGCAATGAATGAAAATTCGTATACCTGTCGGATTGATGTCGATATGGGCATCTTTTTGTCGGAGTTCTGGTGAAGTAATGTCGTGGACACTTTGGTGAATACTGTGGATATGCCTACGATTGCTCGACAGGACATCGACATGTTTAGCCCAATACGAATTTTTATGCATTTAGGCCATCATCTCTGCTTTATCACCTCTATACCACCCCTTACTGCATCTACCCCCCGAGTGTTCAATCAAAACACTTTATGAAAAGTCACCACCAGATGACACTTTCTATTGCTGTCTATGAAGAGCATTTGCTAGTTGACCAAATACTCCCCAGAGGCAAGCCTGCTGGTGGTAACTTTTCATTAAAAATGCATATTGATCAGTTTGAGCTGCAGTATCTTTTTGAAGCATTTTACCGTAGTGAGAATACCCATGTTCAGCAGGAAAAGCCTTGCAATATATTTTTCCTAATTAGAGATTCCTGTCCCTCATCCACCTTGGATTATAAAGATGTCTCCATCAGATGTGATATCAAGTAAACAGTACAGTCCCCAATTCCTGCAGTTACAGCACACCTTTCTAGGAAACAAAGCTACCAATCACCTGTCTGGTTTATCCTTTAGTTGCTAGAAATGTCTCCAAGGTTTTGCAAAGCAATTCAATGAAGATGTCTCTAGCATTGAAGGAGTTGAGGGGCCTCCATTGTTTCTGTACCAGTAATATGACAATGATAGAAACATAGAATATGACTGAAGATAAGAACGATTCAGCCCATCTGGTCTGCCCATTTTCCTACTGTAAAAACCTCAAATCTTTTTTGGTCCTTGGTCTTTACTTATGTTCAGGACAGACTTATTCCCATCCCATGCATGCTTAAATTCTGTCACTGTATTAACTTCTACCACTTCTGCTGTTAGGCTATTCCACTTATCTACTACCCTCTCAGTGTAGTAAAACTTTCTTACATTACATCTAAACCTATGTCCCTCTAGTTTTAGACTATGGCCACTTGTCCTAACATTTTACTCCCTTGAAATGTACTTCCCTGCTGCACTTTATTGAATCCCTTCATGTATTTGAATGTTTCTATCATATCCCCGCTCTCTCTTCTCTCCTCCAAGCTATTCATGTTCAGATCCTTTAGACTGTCCTGATATTTCTTTTCCTGTAAACAAGTCACCATTTTAGAGTATCTATATCCTTCTGGAGGTGGGGTCTCCAGTACTGTACACAATACTCTAGGGTGAGGTCTAACTAGAGATCTGTAGAGTGGCATGACCACTTCCCTTTTTCTGCTACTAATGCCCCTAGCAATACAACCCAGCACCCTGCTTGCATTCCCCGCCGCTTTATTACATTGTCTGCCTATGTTTAAGTCATTAGAAATAATTACTCCCAAATCCCTTTCCTCTGTTTTCTCTGACAGCACAGTACCCTTAATAGTATATTTTTCCTTTCGATTTTTATGAGCCAGGGGCATTATTTTACATTTATCAAAATTAAACTGCAGCTGCCACACTCTTGTCCATTCTTCTAATTTACCTAAATCATTTGTCATTTGGCTTATTCCCCCTGGAATGTCTATCCTATTGCAGATCTTTGTATCATCTGCAAAAAGGCATACCATATCTTGAAGACCTTTTGCAATATCACTAATAAAAATATTAAAAAGAATGGGCCCCATTATAGATCCCTGAGGTACCCCATTAGTAACACTCCTTTTGTCCGAATAGTCTCCATTGACTACCGCCCTCTGTCTCCTGTCACTCAGCCATTGCCTTATCCATTTAACTATTTTTACTTCCCGACCCAAACACTGCAATTTATTAATGAGTCTTCTATGAGGGACAGTGTCAAATGCGTTACTGAAATCTAGATAAGCTATATCTACTGCTCCCCATTGGTCTATTATTTTAGTTACCCAGTCCAAAAAATCTTTGAGTTTAGTTTGACAAGATCTCTCTTCTGTAAACCCATGCTGTTTGGTATCTTGCAAGCCAGTCAAATTCAGGTATTCAACAATTCTTTCCTTTAGCATAGTCTCCATTAATTTTCCCCCTACTGATGTAAGACTGACTGGTCTGTAGTTACTAGACTCTTCCCGGCTACCAACTGCTAGCTATTCCATGCTGTTTTTCCAATACTTTGCTGATACTCCTTAAAGAAGCAGAGCAGTTTTTTTTCAAATAACAATAATAAATTAGATAAAATATTCTGCAACAACAAAATAGATCAGAATATGCCCAGTGGTGTTATGTCACCAAAACATTCAAATGGATTAATAAAAAAACAATAATTTCACTGACATGGTAGGTTGATTTGAATGAATATTCCTAAACCAATGACAGGCACACATACAGAGAATATAAGCCATCTCCATTCAAGAACAGTAGGGTGCTCTCCAACCACTGTATTCAAGAATTAAAAATAATTAATTCTATCAAAAATTTTAATTGTTTAACCCTTTGAATGGCAGAGGGGGTAAGCAACGCAATGTGTTGTGTACCACTCTGGTACTCAAACAGTTAAAGGTTCACTTAAAGGGATAGAAATGTTTCAAAATAAAAGCAGCTCCAATTAATCTTTATAGTATTTGGGCCATGGAGAGTGTTATTTCATTACTGAGAGAGTTGTAGTTCAGAAGTAATTGAATGATAAAGTATCCCCCTCCCACCCCTTTTACTGATGTAACACTGCTCACCTCAGAACAGAAAGTTGGTGTCCAGATGGTTTGCATTGAGAGACAATCTTCAATTAACATGAGGGAGAAACCTGAAAAACCTGTCAATGGAGGCAGGGTTTTCATTGTTCTCACAGTAAGAAGACTGTCCCTTGCTGTGAGCTGTCTGATCAGGTGACCAGATTCCACATCTGAGGGCAGGCGGATTACACTAGGTAAAAGAGGTGGGAGGGGATACTTTATCATTCAATTACTCTTGAACTACAACTCAGACAGTACTGAAATAACACTCTCCATGGCCCAAATACTATGAAGATTAACTGGAGCTGATTTTATTTTGAACATTACTATCCCTTTAAGCTTTTTTGTGGTAGAGGCCAAGAGTGTTTGATAATGCAAAGGTATAGCTTAAAAACATGTACGTGGGACTTTAGGCAATTGTAATTTTGGTTAATAAATACCTTTTTTTTATTTCTGGAGTATCGCAGCTGTAGAGCCTCATTTGTTCTCAGACAGAGGCAGCTTGTATCCTCAGTAGAAAAAAGAGAAGAAACAGAGGCGCTTCCTTGTGCGATACCTTCAAATTGTATATGTCCAAAAACCTCACCACCACCAATGAAAATGTACTCACAAGGTCTAGTTGCTGGAAATACACATACGTGTTGTCCAGCTAATAGACTTTGGGGATTATTATAGCCGTCCCTCATACAGCTTTATTTTCTTGGAAGCGCTCTTTGTTACCTCCTCTCCTGGAGTAATACACATAGAATCCAAAAAAACAAAAGAAAGAATGAGGCTCCAATAGTGCCTTTTCACACTAAAATAGAATGACAGTAAGTAACGTATTGAATTTTCCACTCACATTTATCAGTGGCTATGTGTACACATATACATAGACACAGCAATACCAGCTTGCAGAGAGAATCTTACCATCTCTGCTCGGTCTACAGGATATGATGTCTCCGTTTCATATGGATGTCAGTGGTTTGGGAGTATTCCCACTGACCAGCCTACCACGTGAGTGCAATTAATATTTTTTTATTTATCCGGTGCAATGTTTTAACAATATAGCACCACTGGTGCCTTCTCTTCTTTTATGGTGCTGCATTTTTTTCCGCCATTGTGGGAGAAGAGCAGATATACATATTTACATTGGGGAGACCATCAATAATGTAGTGGGGGTAGTTTGATTATCCCAGAGGCATTCCTGCTGAATGCTATATAGCTCCGCTACTGTGTTTGTCATACCCAACTATTTGATGTATATGGTAGAAGTTGTGAATAATAATATCCTGTGACTCTGTACACGCCCCCCCATTCTCTCTCCTTTTTGTGTCTTACAGATAAAATATTAACCCTTTAGCCCACTGAGAGCCAGAAGGGCTTCATAAGCATTGCTTTATGGTGCATTAGACACCACTCTGGCACTCAGTGGGTTAAGTGTCAGAGGAGGTGTGCCACACAATGCCTTACTAAGCATAAGCACAAAGAAAAGTGGAATAGCTGTGGAGCAAACCATCTGTACAATAGGGGACAAATGAAAATTTGTATTTATTTGAATGGTACTTATAACTCATTGAAAGCTAGAGCGGTCTGCAGTGCATTCTTTACAATGTGTTGGAGGCCTCTCTAACATTTAAATGGTTAAAAGACCTGTTTAAATCAATTGCTATTTTAATTTGCTCCCTGTGCTGCACTTGGTTTGACCAAGAATTGCTCTACTTTCTTTCTGCTTATACCACAAAGCACTCCGGAGTTCATTAGGCCTTTGCTACAACGGAGATGTACAAATTGGCTTTTCGCTAAAGTTCAACTTTGGGACTGGTAAGTAATTCTATAAAATGATAAGTTCTCAGAGAAAAGATATATATTTTAACTTAGAGCAGCCTCACTATAATAAGCTGTCTAGTGGTGGTTTGGGATGTTAAAGGCATTTATAGATAAAAGGTTGCCCCACAGTCATATCTTTATTGGACAGGATTTGTAACAGCAGGAACCTCCTGGCCATTTTCCCTTTTCATCCCACGATCATTACTTGTGATTTTTGTACCTGGATGACTGATTGATTCCTACCCTACTGTCATTTAAGGTTTTTACTCAAGCTATCACAGAGATGACATGTGAAGAGCCAAACAAAGGCATGACAGAGAACGAGAAGGGAGTACAGGCAGATAGTGGAAAGAAACATTTTGTGAGAATCGGTGGCATGCTGGCAATGCCTATGTCGGCTCAGGGACCGCTCTACTCCCCTGAGGATGAGAACTAAATAAATCCTAGGAGGCCTTCAGAAAACAGACCAAGATCTGTCACCTGATAGAGCATTACATTAGTCTAGCACTTCTGCTTCAAATTGCACAATACAAACCAAAGCGGTAGTTTTCTTCTACTTGATTTATCTGTGTTTTTACCAGGTGGGAGTTCTGATTCTTTCATTACACCCAATTTACTATAATACCAGTTTTTGCAGGGGAAAATTATTTTTGTTACAATCAATCACATAAGGATGCCTACGTGTCCAGAGGAGTAAACGGTTTCACACAAGTCTTCAGTGTCAACAAAGACGAAATTCTTAAACAAAAACAAATACCTCCTAATAATAACCCCCTAACTCACTTAACTATGGACAGAAAATATTAAGGACCCCATATCATACCTTCCAACACTTCAAATGGCCAAGAGGGACACTTTTGTTTTAGATGGTGTTGCTGGGGGAATGGCTGGTGGGCGGGGCATTATGATTTTTTTTTTTTTATTTCATGACCTATTGACACCTCTTTCTGTAACTAACTAAATAAATGAGTTAGAACAAGACCACATTATTTTATTTATACAGACTAATGTATAAACACATATACGGAAGTTTAAACAAAATTAATGTGAATTTTACTTCAAAGCAGTGTTACACTTCTACACATACAACACACTGATCTCCTAAAAAGAGGGACATCAGGGAGGCTAAGAGGGACAGAGGGATTAGGGGACTGTGCATCCCAAAGAGGAATATTTGAGTGGTATGCTATATGAATGTTTCCCTTGCTTCCTTGTTCAAATCCAATATCTTTTGTCATTCCTGGATGTCATGTCAATGGAGGCGGACATGACAGTTGTTAGCAGGACCACAGAACAGAACTAGAGATTTACAAGCAATTGACAGTTTATTTAATGGAATGACTCAATGGAAACACTGAAACATATTTGCTTTGTTCAAATCTTTTAAAATGAGCCTGCGCTGGTATTATTTATTGTTTCTTGCACATATTAACCTCTCAAATAAAATGAAAAAAAAAAAACAACAACGACAAACAAAAAAGAAAACACATCAACTGAACGATAGAAACAAATCTCTTGGAATTAACCCCTTGATGACCAGAGGGGTTTGCAATCCATTGCAAAGCTTTGCGCTGAGCACCCCTCTGGTCCCCTAGGTGTTAATGCAGAATGAGCAAAGAACAAACTCAAACCAAGTACACTCAAATGTGCTAATCATTACAAGTGACCTTAGAATGAGTTTGTTCATCTCTAGCTAAAACCCTAATATAAATAACCCACACACAGAAATTATTTAAAGAGATAATAATGTCTGACATCAAGTAGCTCTCAGAGTCTTCTATAGTGTAAAACTAACACATTGCGCTATGTTAAATCACTTACTTTGCTGTAGTTCCAAAGATATTAAATGTAAAAAGATCTCCCGCCCACCCTTCTAGCCTTGTCATGCTTCCACTGTCTGTTGTCTGGATCGAGAGTGGCGAGGGACAAACTTCAGTAAGAAGGAGGCCAGGGTTTTCCATATACTTAATGAAGTTTGTCCCTCGCTGCATCGGTCCAATCCCGGGACCAGATTACAGCTCCAAGGGCAGGTGGCCAGAAGGGGAGGGCGGGGGATCTTTTTACATTTAATATCTTTGGAACTACAGTAAAGTATGTGATTTAACATAGCACAATGTGTTGGTTTTACACTATAGAACACTCGGAGAGCTACTTGATATCAGACGTTACTATCTCTTTAACCTTTTACCAGTCATTGTGACATATGTATAAAGGCAGAAGCAGAGCAATTCTGGGGCAAAGCAACTGTATCACTGTGAAAAATATACATTCCCATTACTTTATATGGGGCTTTTAAACACCTGAATGCTAGACATCTCAAAAGCATTCTAAAATGAAGTTCAATCTAGCATTCAAGGGGTTAAAGACCCCTTTTTAAATCAAGAGGGGTACATATTTGTATATTATACAACGATGGTGAATTCAGTACGTGCAAATACTTCTGTGTATACATGCCCCACACATGAACTGCTTTCTCATATGGCTCTAGCTCTTTGTTACATACAGAGGGAACATCCTGCTATGTGTGCACTATGTGTGTCCTGGAATCATGAATGACACCATTATGTTATATCCATGCAATATTCTCTCAGAGAGCACTATTATGTGATAGGTGTGTCCTATAGTTAGAGGGTTCCGTGCTTCTTTTCTGTGGCCTGCTAGCATAAAGTACACCATCACACCATTTATCATATATGTTTTAAATGTGTCATTTCAATAGTATGTTAATACTATACATCTGCACTATATATTTCCTATCATCCACATAACCACTCTTTGGTTGTCAGTGTATGTTATGTGTAGCCTGGTAACACAGATGTCTAAACCAAAGGCAGGGATTTTTTACAAGGACAGTAAAGTTGTGGGATTATTTGCCTCAGGATATTGTGCTTGCAGATACTTTAGCTGTTTTTAAAAAGGTAGTAGATGCCTTTCTAGCTCAGAATATTAAGAATTATTACTGTTGGTTTCAAAGAAGATAGGATATTGATCCAGGGAAATATCTGACTACCATTTGCAGCCAAGAAGGAATGTTATACCTATTTGTGCCCCATGCATATCCTGTTATTACTGATGGCTCTATTTTTAAATATGGTTGTTCTATCCTCCCTGTTACATACATATTTTATTCTCTTAGTGCACTCTGTCATCATAGATTGTGTTCTTTATGTGAGCTTATTCTCACATGCCACTACTGTGTCTGTTGCTGATTCTTACAGATAACAATGCTTTTCTAATTTCCGATCTATTAATAATATACAGATGTTCTACCCTCAGACATTGATAGACATGACTGTATCATTAACACAGTGTGAATCTTTACATCTCACCACTAGCAACAGATGATCCTGCTAAGACGCTAACACAAGGAGTATCAAATGAGTGATAATTTACCAGCCATATTTCCAACATTTTTCTTTTTCATAAGCATGGCATAGAAAAAAAATGGATAACTATCCCTTTTATAATTGATATTGCCACTTCAGAGTGACACCTTTTCAGTCCAGGATGCATTTGAACTGAAAGATCTGGCTGACTAAAGAGAACATTTTCCAAATCTAGGACAATTCTAGGTTGGGCCCAGCTAAGCTGTAGAGCTGTGAAAACTTGCAAGAACAACTTTCTCATGTAGTTCAAGAGAATGCTCCTATCAGGAGTGGCTCCTCTTGACTTCCTCACAATAAAAAGCACAAGTGTTTCATAAAGAAGGTGAATGAGGTGACTAGAATGTCAGCAAGATGCTCTGCTACTGCTATAGTAGCCCAAAAACCTTATTGTTAATGATAAACAAAGCAGACATAGCGTCATCAATTTTTTTTCCATTTCAAGGGAAAGTTCTCATGCACTCTTAGGCCTCAATTCAATTGGCCCCATCAGCCAAAAAAACAGACAATGGTATTTTTTCAAGCATGGTAAGCCAACAAAAAGCCCAAATATGCCATTCAATTCCATGCGTTAGACAGTAAGACACATTAAGGGGCCCACTTTAACGGGTGAAAATTTGCACCCAATTTTTCTGGAAGTAGATTCCATTAACACATCTCAAAAGTACCAACGCAGGAAATGAACCTGAAGAAAGCTTAAAAAAACCTAAGTGATCAGAGTATGTAGTGATATGGGGCCCTAAGCACCATATCAATACATCCAAACAATTCCAAAATGTGTCAAATGTCAGTAGAATTAATCCTATGAGTGACAGTGGGATATGCTTACCCCACTGTCACTCCCAGGGTTAATCCAACTAAGTTAAAAAAACAGCTCCTGACAACAAAATCTTACCAGTAATCCTGATGTCCAGCACCCTGTCAGCTACTGTCCATCTTCTTCTTCAATCTTCCTTCTTTTTTCTGTAATCTTCTTTCTTCTTATCTTCTTTTTCTTATTTTTCATCTGTCCTGTAAGATAAAACAAAACGTCAGTGCAAATTATTAAAAAAGAATTCCCCAAGATATTCCTGAGTTAAACCTTTGAGTGCCGAAGGGGTACCCCTCTGATGCTCAAAGCGTTAAATGCATTCTGGCACATCTGTTCCAAAGAATATGGTGCCATTACAGTTTCAATTAATCATGTCATTCCATTATGAAACTAATAAAAGGGTTTGTTAGGGTTAAAGATATTTCTGCTGGCTGCGACAGGAATGGATAGTGCCACAGACCCCCATTCCATACCTTCCGGGCTATTGTCCATGTCAGAATAAGAGAATTTTGAACAGAGACTGGCTTTTTATATTGCCAGCCTCTGTTCAAAATGGATTCTAGCCTACAATTTGCTAGGATGTGTACTTACACACCTCCCAGCCAATCAGCTTCTAGGGGGGGGATGACAAAACCCACTAGCAGCTGATTGGCTGGGAGGTGTGTAAACACACCTCCCAACCAATTGTAGGCTGGAAACCATGTTGAACAGAGACTGGCCATGTAAAAAGCATTCTCTGTTCAAAATTCCCTTATTCGGACTCAGGAAACGGCCCAGAAGCTATGGAGGGGGTGGTAGGTGGAATCATACATTCCTGCCACCACCAGCAGAGGCATTTGTCCATAAGCCCACTTCTGTGGCCTAACATCCGTTGTGGTTTCAGTTAGTAGGGCAATTGAATTGCTCCGCTAGCACTTTTTCCTAAAGGCCATTAGCCAATATTGCCCTACCTGCTATTTTACGGCCTACATTGAATCAAGGCCTATTCCTCTCCTTCTATGGTTATGCAAGTGTTCAGTAAGCAATAGGCAAGCTGGCATATCAAGAGGTAGAGGAACATATCTACAACTCCTCCTTTATGAAGACAGGTCATGAGTTACATTCCAGACCATCTCCTGGAAGGAAGATCTAGATACTTTCTCTACAGTTAAGGTGATCTTCAAATATTAGATTAATATCAGCCCCCTCTCAACAAATAATTTAGATTCCCTCACACTTCATAGTTGCCATGGAACAGGTAGAAATCCTTCATCTGAGCTTGCAAAGATGAGTATTCATAGGAGTTCCAACTTCAATGTCAGTATATTTGATGACATAGATTTTGCCTTATCCCTATGAGCTCCTGCTCGGGGCAACATTTCTATGACTACTTTTCAGGGATCACATATGGCTAAAGAAATTAGCCAATTACAACTTCATTCTCAATTATTCCTAACCTTCCTAGGTATGGGAACTATCACCTCACAATAGCAGTTCTCTATCTCCACAAAAGATCTAAGCATTTCCAGAGTCTGCACCCTGTTGAGAACCTGAAATTCTGTAATTCAGGATTACAGAAAGTGTAAGAGATTGTTACATCTACACTGAAAGTATTCCCATTAGGCTCCACTTGCACAAATTCTAACTGGATTTATTTCAGACAGAGAAAAAGAATGAGAAAACTTATGATTGCTAATGTTTTGGAGTTTCAAGCTTTTAGGCAAAAGGTAGAGCATATGTCCCATGCTGTTAGAAATTGAATTCATCCTTGAATTTAGTTATTATAGTCTTGCACTCACAGGGTAATTATGTCTTCATTAAAGTACACAGAAATGTAAACAGATAGTATCCTACTCACATAATGGGTATGCCTCTTGTAAGAATTTTGGCAGCTTTCAGCAGATGGGGGGAGTATTACTGCCCACCACACAGATATTCTTTCAATCATCTACTCCCCAGGAATTACTCCTCAAAAGAAAAGAGGATAAACAAAGTCAGAAAAAGGGAACTGGAGAGCTCTCGAGTATAACTGAAACAACGTAACATAACATTTCCAACATAGAATGTACTTATGAGAGATGGGACAAAGGTTAATAGAACATCAGTTGGTATATCACAACAGAGGTTAACTTGCCCCTGTACAGGTACACCAGGAACCACCAGGATGTAACAAAGATAAAACAATCAGTCCAAATAATAAATAAAATAAAAATAACAATTTTAAAGAAAAGGTTAAAAAAAGCATTCACATTTAGCTAATCTAATGAGTTTCAAGATCTACAATCCTTTCCACTGGGTGTCTGAGCTACTGTATAAGAACTCCAGCCCACTCCTTACTCATTTTAGGGGTCTAGAAACCTCCTTCATCACTGGATAGATCATGTATGTACGTCCTATTGATCTTAAATAACTGCATTGTTAACAATTAATTACATTTAGTTTTTTACCATCCTTGTGTTACTTACTACAAGTTTATAATGATATACTGGGTGAGGTCATTACGAGGGCATAACCACTTCTACCAAAGCTTCAGGAACTAAATGGACTAAACAACAAACAGGTATTCTAAAATCTGGATCAGTATCTTTCCAGCTTACAGCCCACTCTTGGGTCCTACTGTATCAGGGTTCAGATTAACTTTTCAAAAACTGCCATCTGCTATTTTGTGTATACTTTTTCAATGTTTTACAAAAATTAAAGTGCTTGCTTCTGTGAAAGCCAAATTTCAGACTCACAATTAAGCAAGCTAAAGTTATTTAAAAACATTTCTTTCCCTTCCTGAAATTGTGGGACTACTTTGGGATGTTTCCATGGTCCCTGTATCTCCCACCAGTTGCTTTTACAGATATATCCTTTTGTATTAGTTCAATGAGGGACACAGTGCATCCCACCCTGAGAAAATCAGCCCTTCTGTTTCTTGGCTTCTCTGTCCTGGAAACTTTATCTTCCTTAGTTTGCTATACATAAACTACAGAGTAGGTGGCGCCTTGGGGGTAAAGTAGGGCAGGAGAGTGGGAGAAGTTTAGTTTGTTTTATTTAACTATGGAGGGAGGGTTTAACCCATGGTCCCTATGTCATCTAATGTTCAATCAGTTGTGGTAACTGAAATTATCAGCATTGAGTGTTAAAAAGTTCTTTTGCCATGGTTGTCAATTCTCAGATATTTTACAATTATTTTTTTATTACATTTTTCATCAAACTACTGTCATATTATGTAAAGTTTTTTCAAAAAATCTTCTAGCCATCATTTTTTTTTCTAACAAAAATGATCTAAAGAGAGTTTAAAGTAATATTATTAGCAGATAGGAATTGGAAAAAGTAATACGGTAAAAAAATATAACTTTTTTTAAACTATTTGAAACTTTGTTACTTTAAAGGTAATGATAGATATTTATAAAGTCAGAATGTTTCAGGGCAGTAGTCATCAGTCTCATATTACCACCATATTTAATTCCATGTGACACATTTTCAAAAGTGACAGGTTTACTTCTGAAAAATAGCATTTTCTTTTTACATTAGCCTAGAAAACATTGTGTTTTTCATTAGGATGACCATTTGAACTCATGCCCTAAGAGAAAAGGCTTTATCGATAATATAAAAATCCAGTTTTCTACTATGGTGTCTGTCCCAGAATTACTCCACTTTTTTTTTTTAGTTTACCGCTCATAATGTCATTGCTGGAAAGGGAGGCTGCAGTAAACAAGAGCAGGGAGCTGAAATGTGACTGACCACTAGAATGCATAAAACGGTGGTAAAAAAACTGGCATGAGAAATTTTTTTCTTCCCACTATAATTTAGAAATACCCAGTATTTCAGTGGTGCATGATATATTAATGGAAAATAATGGATGTTTATAAGATGGCAATCCCAAAAACAATAAAAAATAAAAAAAATGGAAGAAAGAGGTGCCAAATAGTGTAATACAATTCATTTAAGTGCAAGTTGTACATATAATCAGTTTCACTCATGTTTTCCAGTGGTCATAAAGCTGTTATCAGTCAATCTGACATACAAGCTTGTGGAGAAATTTCACCCGTCTCCACATGTTTCACACCGAACGGTGCTTTCTCAAGTACTATAGACATTACATCTATACTTGAGAAAGCACTGTTAGGTGTGAAATGTGTTGTATTAAAGTTTTACAATTGTTTGGAAGCAACCATCCTGTCGTGTGTTCGAGTTCCTGTTTGTGGATTACCATTCCCCTGAGTGGAGACTGGTGAAATTTCTCCACAAGTTTGTATGTCAGATTGACTGATAACAGCTTTCTGGCCATTAGAAAACATGAGTGAAACTGATTATATGTACAACTTGCACTTAAATTAATTGTATTACACTATTTGGCACATCTTTCTTCCTTTTTTATTTTATATTGTTTTTGGGATTTTGGAACCTCTCAGGGAGAGAATGTCACGTTGGAGCAGCCTATCATCCTGTGGAGTTCCACTCTGGATACTGTGTCTGAGGGCAGTGTATATTCCTTAGTTGCTCATTACGCTGGAATTGGTATATACCACTGTCCAGCATTTTTCCTTGTGAGTACACACCTATGGGTGTTTGGTGGTGGCCATTGATGACCTATTGATTCCGCACAGGGGAGCTTGCGGTTTTCTTCTTTCCTGCCTTTCCTTTTTTGCTTCATAAGATGGTAATGTTCACTTAAAGGATGATTAAAGGTTTATAAAATGTATAGTTTTTCCCTAAAATTGTCCTAAAACTGGGATACTCCCACTATTGGAAAATAATAAATTCAAACGTTATTAGATGTTACTTTTTTAATGCATGTATAGACACCATCTGGATAATTCTGGTTGTTTCTTTGCAATGAGATAACAGATAAAGCATTTAATGCATTAATAATAATAACAACCAACGTTCTAGTATTAAAAAAGGCTTTTACCTTTCACAAGCAATCCAGCAAGATCAGTTCTCAGACAGCCATCACAATTACTATGGGGCTGCGAGACAGGGAGCCATGCAAAAGACAACAACTGAAGCTCCAGTGGAGCATATTCAAGACTAGATTTTAAGCCTCAGAAAACAAAATGCATTTTACAGATGCTCAAATGAATAAAGGGTAAATAATAATATACAACTCCAGTTCATTTTTAGGCATCAGCGTTCCTTTAAATATTCCTTGTAACACCATTATTTTATTCCTGAAATAAAATTTTTGAAGGAAAAGTTTGAAATGATAAGAACCATCTCTTGTTCCCAGATTTTACTACAAAGGGAAACACCTGAGACATTGTGCTATTTAAATTACATTGTAAAACGTTTAAAACATTCCCAGGATTCAGAGCTGAAATGTAGTCATGAATATAACTAGTTCAATGTGGCTGCCACCCGAACAAAGGATCCAGATTCTTGACCCACAAACACCCCATTAAAATGGATTTGTTCTCACTTTCTGCATTGTGTGTGTTCATCCAGCTTTCTGCTATGGCTGTCTGTTGGACAATGCTCCACACCCGTGCTGTTTGCAGCCTGGCATACAAATCACAATCTTCTCTGCACAGAATACCAACATGTACAGCTGCTCAGAGGCCATTCAAATGGATCCCACACAAATTAAATTTTCACTGATCCTTTTCATTTTTTCTTTGCAAATCACATTTAACAGTTGATCTGCAAATACAATGCTTAAACCCTAATGGGGCAAACCTAGGATTTCCAAAGAGAAATCATGCAATAACAATAACCAGAATCTTTGCTGGGAAATTTCACATCCAAAAGTTATTCCACCTACCAAGAGTAAGCAACCCGAAGCTCTACAATGTCCTTTTCTGATGTTGTACTAAAATTCCTATCATTTTCAGTCTTTCAAAGTCCAGATGAAGGTAATGATGGTACGCTGAGATTAAAAGGAGTCGTAGTTCAGTACTGCAGGTTTCCACAGCCTAGGCTAAGCATATTCAATAATCTACATCTTACAGGGATAAAAGTGTGCATGGTGGGAGTTAGGGTTCTGGTCCTCTGGAAACCACATCTGTATTGCTCCTTTTTTGGTTGCTAGAGGTGTCTCCAACTGTGGCTGAGATTCCATCAGAATAGAAACGCAGCCAGCAAGAGGTTGGAAAAGGGTTTTTTTCAGCTTTTGTTCTACTTTTGCAATTCCATTAAAGTCATTATGTTTACTGAATATTGAATTTCTGTGTAGATACTAAAACAGCTGCAAAATGATCATTCTACAATTAAATTGTAGTAGGATGGCCTTTGAGAGGCTCTCTAGCCAGAAAGGCCTTCCTAGGCTTGGCAGCTTAGTGCTGCCAAATCTGGGAAAAATACATTTTTGTCCTCAAAAGGCAACAAACACTGAAGCCCCCACCCCATGTTCCCATGTGCACCCAACTACTCTCCGTACACTTATAAAACTCATATTTAACCCCTTCAGTTCCAGGTTGTGTGCAACATATTGCTGAGCAATGTGTTGTAAACCATCTGGAATCAGAGAGGGGTAAACTGTCCAAAAAATAAATGTACACTACACTGCCACCCCCTTCCCCTACTAGCCTAACAGAGCCCACCATTAACCCCTTCCATTTCCTGATTGGCTGGAAACTCTTTGTAATCAATGCATTCCAGCCTGCCTAGATGTGTGTGTGTGTGTGTGTGTGTGTGTGTGTGTGTGTGTGTGTGTGTGTGTGTGTGTGGGGAGGGGGTTAAACCTATTGAAAAGTAAACATTTGTTAAATTCAAGGCCAAAATAGTCTTCATTTTTTTGTTTGGGTGACATTATCTCCATCCAGATCAGATCAGAATGGAAAGGGCTAAAAAATAAAGAGGGACCTGGGACTCCAAAACAAACTTATTTCATGAAAAGGAGAGCAATTTCCTTTCTTCTTTTAACAAATTAGACAAATAAAATGGGGTACATTCACCCCAATTTTTTAAGTAAAAAAATCAGCGTGATTGCTACAATCTGGCCACAAAAGGGTTAACATCAGGTGGATGTGGGGAGGGCACTCCACATGGGGGATCAAACCCCTCCCGGGTTGTTCTCACCAGTTTTCCCCTGCTTGATCCAGGAAAATGACCGAAATCTGACATCATCCCTTTTGCTTTGTTTCCTCACTTTGGGGTAGTTATGGAGCATATTTTAGCACTACAAAAAGGATTCCAAAGGGGAGTTTTTTAGAAATGAAAAACACAATTCAGCAATCCAACTCGGACCCTTGGTCAGACTGATTGCAGGACTGACTATATGGCCATACCTGCCACATCACAGTGTTAAGCAATGTACCGGGGATAGCTTGCATCTGAGGACATCAAATATATTCTTACAGTACCCACTTAAATATCACTAAAACCACCTAACTATAATCTTCCATTCACCTTACCATGGCCAGTAAATGCCAATTGCCACTATGAAGTTTGCAATTTAGGTCAAGGGATAACATATTCAATCTGTCCTTGATGTCATGTCTAGATATAGTTCTTGCTGCCAGGATTTCTAGACCTCAGACTCCGCCCACTGCACTGCACAATGCATTGAAGACCTCTCTGATATGCAAAGGGTTTAAAGCCCCCATTTAAATCTATGGGAATTTGTACGTCTCCTCTATAGTGGAGTCTGTTTACCTAAGAATTGGTTCAGTTCCTCTTAGTGCATTAGCCTGTACCATCCCTAAGCTCTTAACATTTTAAGTACTGGAGGGGTATAAAACACATTGAACACGGAAGAGGTAAGCAAAGGATAGTGGGAGATTGTAGCTCGTATGGCACCCCAAGGGTTAACAGCCGCAAGGGGCATGTATTGCTTTGCTGGCTTCTTTTTGAGAAACATTAAAGCTTTTAAAATTCCTGCTAGACCCTACCTGAGGTATTATGTCTATATTTTATGAGTGGATGTAACCGTACAAGGAGGCGTGAATAATTAGACGTTTCCATCTGTGCTGTTTTCTTGTTGAGACACAACACACTATAAATTATTGTTAGGGCAGCCACTTTGCAGCAGTAAAGATAAAACAAAACAGCAAATTTGCTATCCATTTTTCTGCATTTTAATTGCGTGCCATATTTCATGCCTTTTATGGGGGTTTTATATCTATTTACGTAGCTTGATTCCTCTGTGTGAACCAAGAAACTTCAGATCAGGATCAGAAGACTAAAATATTCAAGGTTTTTTATGTTTATGGGACAAGAATTAAAAAGAAAGAAAAAAAAGCAAAACCTTAGAAGGCTGTTTTATTGGTTTTACTACTGATGACATTTAAATCTTGCATTTGGGGCTGAGAAAACTAATTTTACAACAACATTTTACAACATTCAAACTAAACAGGCTGCTTACCTGGGGTAGTTGTGGTGAGTGGGAATTATAATCCTGTAAATTCATTATTCTTACAAGGCAGACTGTTCACAAGACTGAAATATGTTTCATAAAATAGTGGTTAAAAATTTTGGAAAATGTGATGTGTGTGAGACAGAGAGAGAGACCCTAAGAACTCCTTTCCGTCATTCAAGGCGTCAAAAACAAACTCCCTTATCTGTAAAGCAAATCAAAAGTACATGACTCTCAGTCACCATGGATTCTGTGTGTTGGGCTTTCAGACCTGATTCAGAGGGTGTATTAGGACTGCACTGCACAAGAAACAGAACTATGAGACTTCATTGTTCAGTGGGACCAAGAGTTTGCACTGGGGGGGGGTCTCTTTTTAGACCCTCATTCTGTTCCATCGTTGGTCCTTTGTTGGGCACCCTGGCTTCATCGGCAGGTCTCTAATGTTCACTGGGTTGAAAGCCTCATTTGAATCACTGGGAATTTTCATTTACATCTTTTTTCCTACTGAATATGGCCCTAAACATGGATATTTTTGAAGAGTATGCCACATATTTCTCAATAGTAAATTATATATAAATTGTCTAAATTGTCTTTTGGTCATTAGACGAGCAATATTTCATTGTTAATAGTGAACCTGTCACATATACAGCTTTTAGTCATTAAATGTACCTATACAAACTGCCTATACCTTGTGTATTTTTTGTTTTTCTATCAGTTTAATAGTTTGAGAGACATAATTGCTCAATGATAAAGAACTGAACAGCAGGAAACACGTTGGATAATGGCACACCATGGATTACAAGCCATTTGCTATTCGCTATGGACTTTGATGGCTTTATCATAAAGTGCTGATTTTATTAGATCATTAATCCAAGAGTGTGGCTTTCTTTAATTGGAGAATCTAATCTTGGCAGAGCTTTGTTCTCTGGCCCGTATGATAAAGCTGCATAATTAGTTACATATCCTGAAAATCATATCTCTCCACCTTCTTAAACTTCTAAATCCTATCAGTTTCCAAGAGAGGGTATTCATCAATTGGGGGGAATAAATATGCAGATTAATTCAACATGGAAGATCCCACTGATGGGAGGATTTATAAAGGTGACAAGTTCCCTTTAAAGCCATATCAGCAGACTTGCTCTCCATGGAGCAGACCTTCAGTTGTAGCTGGGGCTACTTTCTGGGCCCCAATGAATCAATGGAGGAGCAAAACAGATGTCTGAAAACAGACCCTCATTGGACCTGAGAGAAGAGACTGACTTGAAAGTCTGTGAGTTTATGGAGGCAGAGTGCACAATCTGAAAAGTGTGTGGCTGAGAGACAAATATTTCCAAGTTCTGTTCCGGCCCTGGTAGACAGGGGTCATTTTTTAACCCCCCCCTTCCCAATTGGCTGATAGGAGCCCCTGACTATTTACTAAGATTGCATCCATAGAAGTAGACTTAGTAAAACATGATAATTGCCCCTTAACACTGTGTTTTCAGATATGGACCGCTTCATGACTGTCCCATGTCGATGGTTGATGATAATTTTAGTCCTGAATAGGGATGAGTTGGGATGAAATTCACACGGATAGAAAATTATTAAAATGTCTGCTTTTTTAGCTGCTGCCAATGAAATTCCTGCATCAATATAGCAATTTCTGCTTATGCTTTCTATGACCTTGTAATACAACTAAAACTCAGAACATCCATCTGTGCTGTGAGCTTTTATTTGGTCAGAGAGAGGGGATGTGGAAAGTGGAGAGAGAGAAAGAATTTGCAGTAGAAATGGTAGTCCAGCATCCGCAGGTAGCATTGCTACAACCACATACTTGGAATCCTTGGGTATATTTCTGAAAAAGGGTAACTTTTGATTTTCTCCAGGTGGCTGTGTGCAGTAGAAGCACAAACGTGAAGCTGACTGAGCCTGCTGTGTCTGAAAGTTACCATAGGTGAACTGCTATATCACCATCAAGAGAGGAGGATGAATCTCACTGTGCTGCTGCTGATGAAGATGAGAGCAGTGATGATGATGATGATGATGATGATGATGATGATGAAAGTGAACTGATAGTTTTATGCTTAACACTTTCAGTGCCAGAGGGGTACCCAACGCATTGTAGAGCAATGCGTTGCGTACCCCTCTGGCACTCAAAGGGTTATACAAACAATTGGGAGAGAGATCTTCAGACAGGGATGAGTATCACAACCAGTATTTAATTTAGTTCCTGCTGAGTCATCTGAGCATCAGATATGACAGTTTGCTTCAAGGATGAGTCCTACGGCAAAATAACCCTTGAAAATATGTGTATTATCTCTGTGTAGTATTTGTTACTCTCAGTCAAATCTAAACTCTGTAGGATTACCAGACTGTCTGTCACTGTCACTCTCATCTATAAGTCAAAAAGTTCTTTGTTTTTGATAGTTACTTAGTAAACCTTTTCCACAGTATAGCCTGGCAAATGAGATTACAGATATCTTCCATACTCCAAAATGGGTATTAGTTTGTTTACCAGAACTTCTTGTTTTACCTACTAACAAACAG
Source organism: Rhinophrynus dorsalis (assembly GCA_037306005.1). NCBI lineage: Eukaryota > Metazoa > Chordata > Amphibia > Anura > Rhinophrynidae > Rhinophrynus > Rhinophrynus dorsalis. The sequence goes on along the minus strand of CM074726.1, from coordinate 129,318,229 downwards.
TATAACCCTGTATGTTCTCTCCTGCTAGAAACACACCTAGTCTTCTCTTAAATGTATCCATTATATCTGCCATTACCATTGTTTCTTTTATGCTTTTTCTAACTCTCCTTGGACACCTACACCTCATGACCCCCTACCTTTCCATAGAACAATTGGTTACCACCAATACTCCTTAAAGGGATAGTAATACTTCGTTTTAACTTTATTTTATTTTGTAGGCATTAAAAAAACATGAAGAATGATATAAGTCTTATCTCTCAAACCTTTATGGTTTATGAGATATTCACAAGCAAAGTTTCCCCCTCCCGCCCCTTTTACCTAGTGTAAGACATCTCTTCTCAGATGTGGAATCCAGTCCATAGACGGGACAGATAACAGAAGGGGACACTCTTATTCCTATGAAAACAATGAAATCCCTGCCCCCCTTGACAAGCTTTGCAGGTTTTTCCCTTATCTTAATTGAAGATTGTCCCTCTCTGCAGTCTACCTGGGCAGCTCCCTTCTGCCCTGGCTGAGAAGTGTTACATCAGTAAAAGGGGAGGGAGGGGGACACTTTGCTTGTGAATATCTCTTAAACCATAAAGGTTTGAGAGATAAGACTTATATAATTCTTCATGTTTTTTTCATGCCTACAAAATAAAATAAAGTTAAAACGAAGTATTACTATCCCTTTAAATCAAGCTATGCCCGCTCCCTCTATTTTGCCAGTCATCCTACACTAGCTATCAGTGAAATTTTAGCATCACTCTCTCACCCAAGCACAGATTGACAACATTAAGGGATAGTAATACTTATATATATATATGTGTGTGTGCTATATGTGTGCTGTGTAGGGTTTATCCCCCTGAGTAAAACAGTGGCATTCCCACCGCTGAGCTATGGAGATTTATGGTTAACTGACCAGAGCTGTTCATAGGATGGTGTAGCAACAGTGCCACTGTATAATTTTAGGCCACATTGATACTGCACCAATAATGTTTGAGCTGTAATAACTTTTGAATAAAACACATTTAAGCAGTTGGGAGTATACTTGTTTTACTCAAGGGCATAAACCCTACAGCATATTTTTTTAAATTTTAAAAGGATGGGCCATGAACAACTCCCCTGTAAAATACCCTCCCTATCCCTCATAATTGAACACCATTAATTAAATATATTTTCAGTAGTTGGTAATCAACAACTAAAATGAAAATCATCCCCACATAAAAAAGTGTATATAACAAAGTTTATATATAACACATTAAAAAAATAGTTTTTTAACAACCACTTGATAATTATTATGGGTAGATAAAGTTAGATTAATTGTCCAAAAAGCAATGATAATATCTATTGTGTATCCTCTGGGGGTATACTAGAAAGAAAGGCCTCGTAAATAGAATTTCCTCCCATTTTAAAAAGGACCAAAGACCATCTGGCACTCAAAGGGTTAAATAAACATAGATGAACATATAACAGCCATCGGAGTCTATGTTTCAATTGGTTCTTTCAACGGACTCATTTATACCAACTGGGCACATGGATCGCATTTTAAAAATTCAAAAACATTTGCAAATTATCAACCTCTGTAAACAAACTTGATTGTATGAACAATTAACTGTTAATACTTCCGGATTTATTTTCATGATATCTAACACTTGATCACACAAGTGGTTGAAGCACTTTGTTTTATTATAAGAAATACAAAAGTCGATAATATGAACGTAGCTCAATAAAAAAAATTCTTGATCAAATTGACTTTTTAAAAAATAATAAAAGTCTAGAAATTATGACACAAGAAACTGTAGTTAAAGCCAGTGTTTTACTTGTCACTTATGAAATCAAATACATGGAAATTCCACATTATAATTAAGAGAATTTTAACCCCACAACCAACCATACTTTGCTTTAAAGTTCATAAACTGTGATAATATTTTGTTATGTCATCAACAAATGTGCCCTCTGAGGTAATCAACCCAGCAATAAGATATAAAGTTAATGTTTAAACGGGCACTAACTGTACTTTGTGCGTTATCTGTAAAACATCTTGTTTTCTGAGGCCTAAAATCTAGTCTTATGTATGTTCTGAGGGAGCAACCATTCATGCCTTTTCCAGGTCTCAAAGTATCATCCATATCAATCTTGAGGTAATTGTCCAGAATTCTGTGATAAAATCACATCATTTCTGTATACAAGTAAGTTAAAGGACTTTATCTCTTAAAACTCATTAAAAACAGAACAAACAAATTAAATAAATGATCTCTGAATAAGACAGTCTACATATGCATTAAAAAGCATGTTTAGGATTATATGTTAGTGATGTAGCATATGAATAATTATTAGTTACATATGTTATTTGTAAGAACATGATATTTAAAGTGATATCAACCAATATAATTGTATGTGTAAGTATCCCTTTAATAGATAGTTCTCTTTATCTAGGGTGCACATTTCCATGGCTGTATCTCATGAGTGAGAACAAAAATGTATCAACTTTGTAGATTATACTCAAAATGGATAATGACTGATTGCTTGGAAGGTCCTACATAATGGTTCTTTATGAGAGCTGTAAGTGCAGTGTGGTCACAAACCATTACAACGAGGGTCAGGTAAAACCAGTCAGAGGCACAGATATGGGAGTGGCTCATGGGCTATATTTTTCTCATGTCTCATTTAACACTTTAGATCAGGGGTGGGTAATATATGGTCCTCCAGCTGTTGCTGTACTAAAACTCCCATCACCCTCCAGCAGATGATGTGAGTTTTAGCCCAGCAACAGCTGGAGGACCTCCTGTTGTTCTCTCTAGTGCATTGCAAAACAATGCACTGGAGATGTGTCTAGCATCCAAGGATCCAAGCATCCAACCAATGTTCTCACTCCACTGAGTTTTATATTAATCCTTTTTTCTCCACTAGTTTCCCATCAGACAAATAACAGACCATTCCCTGCACTTTCTCCTGCTCTAAATTACAGGGTGCAAGGATGCTACATCAGTACAGACGTGAGACAATTAAAGAAGTGAGCACGGTGGTGTTTTGCCAAAATGATAATGTCACTTCTATGTTAATAGGGGTCTTGGTCTATTATGAGTGCAGCAAACCCACATAGAAAATGAAGCTGTTAGAAATGTGTAGAAGTGGTGATTTTTTCATCCAGACAAAACTGTGGCAGGAAATTCTCAAAAGGCATGTCATTAGCTGATACATCATAGCTTCAACTTTGTCAACCCCTGTGGCTGTGGGTGATACTGGTATAACAGATGGCCCTTTTGTTTCTATGTTGGGGATTCAGCCATGATAAGCAATATAAGAAATATTTTGTATTTGGCATCAATTCTAAAGAAACTCCCAGGTGACTGATGGCTGAGCTTAGACTAACAGAGTATGAATAACCTCAGTCTTACCCCAACATGAGCCAGAGTAAAGGAGATTGTGATGAAATGTTTTTGAACTTAAAATGGTAAATCTGAAACTGAATTTCAACATCATTTTGTTAAAGGCACACTCACACCTCCCCGTGACCCCTACTAAGCAACACATGGTATTAAAGCACATATAATGTGCTTTAAAGGAACCTATCACTTAAACACAACTTGGGTTATTTTTAAAGTAATTTCAAAATCACCTTTATGTCGTATTAACCATTTTCTATTTAGTAATCTAGTTTTTAAATTGTTTAGATGTATAGATTGTGATAACTAAGGCATGCCATAGAGGTAATTCCTATCTTAGCCTTGCATTACCTCCCCACTCACTCATATTGCTCAGCAATGCATTGACCATGTCCCATAGACTTGAAGTAACACTAACATCTAAAAATGAACAGTATATACTGTACATATATTTCATGGTAACATCTGTAAAGTGTCTCTGTTTGCTTTCTGAGGAATACCATGTAGTCTTACATATGCCCTTGGGAAGCAGTCGTTGCTTCTTTATCCAGGGTTCCCAGCTCCTAAAGGGATTGTCCAGGGTTAACTGCAAATTGGCTGAGATAAGCCTTTCTGAATATGAACAGTGGTTACCATTCACAATAAATGAACTGACTTTAGCTTGTCTCTCATTACGAAAAACACAAACAAAATGAAACAAATTCTCTCTGAGCTGGACAGTTTACAAATGCAGGGGAGGGTTGGAAGGTGGGGGAATACCATAGTGTGCATTGCTCACTAGCCCTGCCTTCACATGATGTTGTGCACCACTCTCCTACTGAGTGGTGATGTGTGGCTTCTAACATTATAACATTGAGTAGAGCATGATGCTTATGCAACCTGCTCCAACATCACACCACTTTCAGATTGGTTTAAAATCAATTCGAAGCTATGCATGGCTACTCTGTAGCAAAGTGATCCATTACATCATGAGGGGTGGGCCATCCTTTGAAAAGAGACATCAGTGCAACATGAGAATAGGCTTTAACACAAAACTCTCAAACTATAACTGTGACAGCATGCCTATACTACCATAATGTGTTTCAGAGCAGCAGAATAGATCAGTTTCTATCTCATTCTGTTCACAGAAATGTTTAAAGGGATAGTAATACTTAAAAAGTAAAAAAAAAATATGTTGTAGGGTTTATCCCCCGAGTAAAACAAGAGTACTCCCACTGCTGAAAGGTGTTTCATTCAAAAGTTATTAATTTTAAAGTTGAATTTTTTATGTGCAATATCACAGTGGCCTGAAATTGTACAGTGGCGCTGTTGCTACACCATCCTATGGAAATTTATGGTCCTGGGACCAGAGCTGTCCATAGGATCGTGTAGCAACAGCACCACTGTACAATTTCAGGCCACTGTGATATTGCACCTAAAAAATTCAACTTTGAAAATTAATAACTTTTGAATGAAACACCTCTCAGCAGTGGGAGTACTCTTGTTTTACTCAGGGGGAATAAACCCTACAACATTTTTTTTTTACATTTTAAGTATTACTATCCATTTAAAAGCCACCAGTTACTTAGTGACCTATCGTTAGATTTTCTCCTCTGGGAGAAGACCTGCTGATGAAGCCAGGGTTGCACTGTGAGTTCCAGTAGATCAATGGATGAAAAAAACTGGAAGAAAATAATGAAGCTTACAGTAGTTAGGGATACAGTGGATGCTTTTCTACTTGTTTTCCTAGACTCTCTGTCTACTAAGAGCATTGGTAGATTCCCAAGACTTGAGCACATCAAATGCACTGTATATGCTCTGCCAAAAAAGCATATTTTTCATTTGTATATATGACATCACTTAGCTCAAATGCATCATTAACATTAGGGAGATCAGCACAATATAATATGATTACATGATACCAGCAAATCATTGCACCATTTCATTACACAAGCAGACCATAGCACCATCAAAACATGTCCGCTGACCGAGCCTCAAGGGCTTAGCTAATGATAGTGTAGCATTTGCACAGGGAAGCTATCTGGGGACTTTCCCTGGGTAGAAGAAAGAAGCATTTGGCTTTACAGGATAGGATAGGACATGGGGCTTTACACATTTTTCTTCACACTTAAAGGAGAGCTAACGCTACATAATAATAAACACTATTCTTAGATTACTATGACCAGAAAATCGTAATGGTCCTTACACATTTTGCCCTTGTTCATTTGTTCAAGAGATAACATCTTCAGTCTGTTCTGGATGTCAGGTTCATAGAACCAGACATGACAGCAGATTTTATTTTCTCTCACGAACAGACTGAGTGCATGAGTCCCCTTAACTCTTTGTAACCCACTGTAAATCAATGAGTTGTACACCTCTCTGGAATATAAAGGGTTAGTATCAATGTGTCTAGTGCACAAAAGTTTGCATTCTGTGGTCCTGCTAGCAATTGTCATGTCTACCTCCATGGACATCATCCAGGACTGATTGAAGATCTTACGTCTTGAACTAGAGGATAAGGGTAACATTCATAGAGTCTATTAGGATTTTTTCCTATAATAAGGTACGTGGGGTTATTATTGGGAGAAAACATGCATCTAGTACTTTTCAGTTCCCCTGCAGCGTACTCTAGAATAAAAAATGGGAATAAAGATAACATTGGGAAAGTTAACCCTTTCAGTGCCAGATGACTGCACAATGCGTTGCATTCAAAGTGTTAAAGACATACAGAGATTTTTATAATGAGGTTGCATTTATGTTAATATTCCCATGCAAAGAAAATATCAACAGACCAAATCACATTGATCTGTATAATCTGCACAGCTACACACAGACAGAGGAACAGGCAATCTGACTGCTGAGTGATCAGTTTGCCCGCATTTCAGTCTGTTTGTGTGTGGTGAGGAAATGCTGGCAACCTGATAGCTGTGTGGTTAGATTGCATGGGCACCTTTAGGGCCAGTTCTAAAAGGTATTAATAGTAGATTAACCCCTTAAATGTTACAGAGGTATCCAACATATTGTGTTCAAGGCTTTTCTAGGATCCAAAGGATTAACAACCTTTTCCATTCATCATCAGTTTTGGATGTATTATTTATGGAACCTTATTTGCGCTCTCGTATTACAAAGTTACTTTCTTTTCTTTAGAGTCTGGTTTAGAGATGCCAGGGAGCCGTAGGCCACCAGCAAGAACTTACTCTATTTTCTTAACCTGTTCACTTCTTATTAGGTAAAGCTGTACAAAACCTACAGTTCTGTGGGGGAATAAGTATAGAAGATCTTGAAGATATAAACCTACAGCAGGGACATACATGTTGTTTTTTTTTGTTTGTTTGTTTTTTTTAATCATTTTCCAAATGATCAGGAATCCATGTGTATGAGAGCCACATTTTATTAATAATAACAATTTTGAATTATAGCTTCTTAACTATTGAAAAATATGAATTTTTTTTATTTGTAATACAAAAGCAATATGAAAAAGGACTAATCAGCTTTATTCATATTGTAGTGGCTGCCAGTCGCTGTCAGTTTTTAATGAAGTCAATGAGCATACTGGTAGTTAACAGACTGAACTATTCTTGAGAGCGTAGGGTGCCAGTTATCCAGTGGTAGCGGCGATAATCTGGTTAGTTCAGATACAAGCTCATGTGTGCTAACTAATTAAATACAACTTGTTTGTGTTAAAAATGTCATAAGGTGCACTGCATCGGCTCAGGTGGGCTGCATCTGGCCCATGTTGGATGCCCATGACCTACAGAAATAAACTGCTCTCATTTTAGCAAAATGACTTAAAATAAAACTTACTGTAAAATCTCGGGTATAATATATACAAGTTTGCCCCTCATCACCTTATGTGAAGTGGAGGGTGGGTATTATACACGAGGACTAAAAAAAAAAAAAAAAAATATTTATGCACCCACAGCAATCCACTCCCAGGTTGCCCTCTCTGGTGTCATCTGTGATAGCTTCACAGCGGATGGCATGCTTGCACTTGCTGTCCGCTTCCAGCAATAACCTGTGAGGACCTTTTCATTTAAGCCAGTGGTAATGCCCTTTGAGGACCTCAGGGTCTTCGCAGGGCAATATCATAGATCCAGTGAGCAGAGATCTAAACAATTAAAAGGTGTACATTTATATGTGTTCAGTACTAATACAGAATTAGTGATTCACTTTGAATGAGATTCCCTCAATTACTGGAATTCAGCTGATTAGCCAGCATATGACCTGACTCCATATTTTTCTTGTAGGCTGCAAATGACATGCTTAAAGTGTGAAAGTGTAAATTATGTATATGTATAATTTCCGGGACTATACACCTTTTAATACGGTATCTCAATAATCACGATATCACACAATTCAATACAACCTTTTGGAGCTGATATTTAAATGTATACAGCTATATACTAACACTTTCAAAGAGCTTGGGGACTTGTGACATACTGCAGACTAGTGTGGAATTATCAGTGTGCACTATGACATTTTTTAATTGTTCATTTTTTTAATAGTTAATCGGTTTTTAATAGTTAATGTTTGTTTTAAGATTATAATAAAGGTTACATGAATGTTTATTGTGGTAGAAATTACTATATAGAATCTGAGTACCAAATAATGTTTTTTTGTCCTTCTGTATGATTAACCAGGAGGAAACTTTGCACAAGAAGAGATATAGTTCACATAACACAAACATTTTAATGCTTTAAAGAGCCTCCTCTGGCACTCAAAGGGTTAAAATATCAGTGTTGTGTGTACGATATGCCTTCTTGTGCAAATCTTCCACCTCGTCGAGCCTGGATTGTCTGTAGAGAAGGGAAGAGCTGGGGGAGGGTGAATGGCTCTACTGGGTGTGCGGGGAGGATGTGACGGAGCTCAGGCACCAGCAGATTGCAGGATCCTGGCGGTGGCTGAATGGGAACCGAAGGAAGAGTGGTGCAGTAAACATCCTGGAGTTAAGGAAGCATTTACCTGTTACCTCTCCAACTTTTGTGCTAGGTTCAATATTAACATTTGTAGTAAGTAACCCTCTGAGTGCCTAAGGGAGCAGTGCAAAGCCCTGATAGATGGCAAGCTGCTCCACAGAGGAAGAGTGCTGCCAATCATGCTAGACTTTATCAAAATGGCAGTGTCTCTCTCCCTCTTGCTACGGTACAAAAGCAGATAGATTTTCATCATACGGGAAACAATAATTTACATTGAGGGTTTTTAGTATTCTTTGGGGGTTTAATTAATTTGGGGAGTTGGAACATTACAGTTCTGCTTTAAGTAAGAAACTGGCTATTGTGCATAATCCTGGTGTCTATACAGTGTATGGAAAAAGCATTTTTGCTTAATTTAGCTATATAAAGTGCCATGCCCTAACCCTAAATTCGCTAAACTGTAATTCCATCTTTAACATAATCATTTGATTTCCAGAGGGTTGTACAATATACTGCAAAGCAATAGCATGTAAAACCCTCTGGCATGTCAAGGGTTAACCCTACATCTTAATTCTTCATTCATATATAAATTAATACTAACCCTACCAACTAACTATAAAACTAACACCTACAGCTAACCCCCTGTACACCAAGCCCTAAATACCAACCTCTCATACTAATAACTAATCCCAAAACCTGACTCTGAACATGTAACCCTGATCCTAACAACCAACTATGCACCCCAGTACTTAACCCTAATGTCAGGATAGACTAAAGGATCTGAACATGTATAGCTAGGAGGAGAGAAGAGAGAGGGGGGATATGATAGAAACAATCAAATACATGAAGGGATTAAACAAAGTGCAGGAGGGAAGTACATTTCTAAGGATTAAACTGTTAGGACAAGAGGCCATAGTCTACAACTAGAGGGACACAGGTTTAGACGTAATATAAGAAAGTTTTACTTCATTGAGAGCGTAGTAGATAAGTGGAATAGCCTACCAGTAGAAGTGGTAGATGTTAATACAGTGACAAAATTTAAGCATGCATGGGATAGGGATAAGTCTGTCCTGGATATAAGACAAGACCAAGGACTAAATAAGGCTTGAGGTTTTCACAGTAGGAAAATGGGCAGACTAGATGGGCCGAATGGTTCTTATCTGCCATCAAATTCTATGTTTCTATGTTAACACTAACACCAAACCCTAATCTTAACCTCCACTGAATATCTAAGCCTAAAACCTAAAGATGTACTCAGATTTAACACCTTAACAACCACACAGTCGGGGGTGGGTTGCTCTGGCTGACCAGGGCACGCTTTTTTTCATTAACGTGCAGCCTCGCATACTGCAATCACAAAATTCTGTGATGTGCCGGGTCCGTCAGCAGTTCTTAATGTCCGGACAGGCGTGATGGTCCTGGCAGATTACCGGTCATTAAGGTGTTGTTTGTCCAATCTTTCTGCCTGTCTAGTAATGTAAAGGAAAAATCCTTTGCATGACAATGAAAGTTGCTTTTCGGAACAAGAAAACCTAACACAGAAAATGGATCCATATTATTGCTTCGTTGCTATAGCACATGCTTGAAGACTGCTTTTGTATTAACCCTTTGCGTGCCAGAGGGGTATGCAACGCATTGCTCTGAAATGCGTTGTGTGCCCCTCTGGCACTCAGAGGGTTAAAGGATTTAATCCTTCGAGTGCCAGAGACGAGTCCAATACATTGTTCCACACCCCCTCTAGTACCCAAAGAAGCTAACAAACTGCAGTCATCCTTCTTCTACACTCCCAGCATCTTTCAGTATCACCCAATTACACAACCTGTTGGCCCTTTTACTGCTGTATGCAGTGCTGAAAGTTGTTTTGCCAATCTGAATTAGCCTTTGATTACATTGTTAGCTTTCAAAGCATGATCAAGGTAAATATCTAAATGAACTCTCCACAATTACAGTGCTAAGGGCTGGCTGCATATTAAGGTTTGTCTCTGCAGCTGCAATTTACATTTTCTTATTCCTGACACACTAATTAGGCTATTCTGATGCAGGTGGAGCACTGCTAACTAAGACTGTCCATATGTCCCTCTTGGTTTCCTATTCCAGAGATGGGCAATGTGAGGCCCTCTAGCTGTCTCAAGACTAAACATCCCATAATCTCCCACTAGGCAATGGCATTTGCCACCCTCTGTGCTAGAAACTTTCAGGATGGACTGAAACTGTAGACCATGTGAGTCATTACATTAGCCCTTTGGGCAGACAAACTTTGGCTCTACAGCTGTTGAATACTACAACGTACCTCATCCCCAACCAGTCAACAGCTAGCTAAAGTTGATGGGAGTTGCAGTCCCCAACAGCAGGAGAGCCAAAGCCTGCCCACGCCTGAACTAGCCTCAATCCTAGGAAAGCAATTAGGTTTGTAGTTTGATTGGCTCATACTTTCCAACCTGTGGTTTGCTGAATAAGCTGTGAAAATAACAAGCATAAGCTAAGTGACTCATGTTATACGGGGTTGGAATAAAAAAAGAAACTGCATTGTGCGCTCTCATTTACAAATTGTTGCATATAATTCTGGGAATGCAACAGAAACATTGGGGGCTTTAGATTCTTTGCTGTAAATAGGTTTCAGATATTTACTGTTTATGTACATACAGATGTATTACATAGAAAGCAGTCTCATCTAATAATCATTGGTTGGTACTAAATACCTGTTCTAGGTATTACGCTGTCAGTAGCACTTACTGATCACCTGAGTATATAGATATGCACAGGAGAAGCTAAAAATAGTGTTAAGTTACAAAACTTTCTACTACTGGGGAGTTTGAAGAACCCCAACTTGTCTGCAAATGGAAAAGGCTTCTAGGTCAGGAAATGTAATCATAGTGGGAGATTTCAACTATCCTGAAAATGACTGGAGCAATATGACTTCCAACACAACCAAGGGTAATTATTTTTTAAGTATGAAAAATTACAGTTTTATGTCCCAGCTAGCAGACGAGCAAACTAGAAAAGCGGCCTCCTTTGACCTCGTGTTCTCAAAGAGTTCTAACATGATAAACAGTATACAGGTAAAGGAACATTTAGGCAGTAGTGACCATAATATACATAGTAGTAACATAGTAACATAGTAAATTAGGTTGAAAAAAGACACAAGTCCATCAAGTTCAACCTTCGCTTCATACCTCAGTAACTAAGAATTTTATAGCTTTCCTGCTACCAATTAAATTAGTCTTTATCAGACCTTCCTGATCTGCCTACTGATAAACAGTATAACTCTGTATGTTCCCTTTTGAAAGAAATGTATCTAATCTTCTCTTAAATGTGTCCATTGTATCTGCCATAACTACCTCCCTGGGCAATGAATTCCACAATTTGACAGACCTTACCGTAAAAAAACCCTTCCTCTGGTATCCTTTGAAATTTATTATGAGAAACCCAATAGCAAGGGTACTGAAAATGCTTTAAAAAAAAAGCAATGGATACCCATCTAGCACAGAACAATATTGAGAATTATGACATATGGTTTCAATGTAGTTAGGCCGTTGATCCAGGGAAATATCTGACTGCCATTTAGAGTCAGGGAGGAACTTTTTACTCGCTTGGGGCTTAATTGGAAATTATTTAATTTTTTTTTTTTTTTTTTTGCCTTCTTCTGGATAAGCAGGGTTGTTTAGGATGGTCGAGACATGATGGATGCATGTCTTTTTTCAGCCTCATCAACTATGTTACTTTGTTCTGCTACTTCAAAAACTCTTGGGAAGAAGAGTGGCCAAGAACAGTTTTCCTTTTTAATGTCACTATTGAATACAGGGCTCAGCTTACAGCAGCAGGAAGTGGACAGTGGGCTCAGACTATAGTAGAAACGGGCCACTTGATTTTATTTGCCCCCTGGGCTCTATGTTGCCAGCCCTCCCCTGGGACTGAGGATGAGAACGCACATCCAGCGGACCCGAGGAGTGACGTTATTACTGCACTTAGATCGGTCCCTTTTGTTTTTGCTCTCCTCTCATTTTATATATATTTTCTTTAAGTGCTAGATTAGAGGATTGTGCAAATAACTGCTTGATTTCATTTATAGCACAGTTGAAAAATTGTCTGCTCTTATTGTAATCTCTTTTTCCTCCAATCCAGGTACAAAGAAAGAAAGAAAAAGCTCTGTATACAGCAGAAAGCAATAGCTAGGATACCTGCATGTTCATTTCTTACTAGTTCCAAGAAAATCACTCTAGACAGAAGTGCTTCCCTAAGGGGTGAGCAAAATGATTCTGTAAGCACAGTATTCCTACAAAACAACCTGTTATGAAAGACCTGAAACACATTTCCTTTGTTGTTTTAACAAATCTGATTGTAGGAAAATCGATCAAGTCATGTCCAAAAAATGAAAAGAAAAATCACTTTCCTCTATGCCAATTTAAACAGTTTCTTATCCAAGTCACTAGTCATCTGAACAAGATAAGAGAACTGCTGGAGCATTGCTTAATGTGTAAGCAAGGCTGGCTATTGGCTGTAAGTATAGAAAACTATGACTGATTGATTTTCATCCAATCACATGTTGGTTACCAGGTAGCATATCACCATAAGGGAAAGTTATATATTCATTTGAGTTGTCATGTTATTTCAGTGAACAGTCGGGAAACTTTAATTATTATATGCCTCCCATATTTTTGTGGAAAAAAGATGAGGATTAGGATTTCAAGCATCATGGCTGGACTTCAAAAGACATATGTCAATTTGTGAAAATGCATAATTTATTTTTTTTCAAGTACAACTCTAACTGCCCTCTTTTCTGCCACCTGGGAGAGGGCCAGCCCAGCACAACTGTTATCTCAGTGGGTTCCCCTTCCCCTGAGCAAAGGGGAAGAAGAAGGGATTGAGACTGGCTCCTTATCATGGGATCTGGTTCAGGCTTACAGAATTCCACTCATCAGAACCAGAGGTGAAAAACTGCAGAGCGCAGACAAGATTAAAATCTGATGCAAGTGCTTATAAAAGACATTTCTGTACTCCGATAGCTCTGTAAGTCCCAAAAAACAAATAAACGAAAAAACAATAGCAGTGGCTAAGGGCCGTATGTTCAAAACACAATTTACAATGGAAATTACACCAAAATGCTTGTAACACTTGTTTCACCTGGAATACATTCTCCATTGAAATGAATGCTGATAACCCTCAATTACCTTACTATGACCAGAAAACACTAATGGCCCCTATGAATTTGTGCCTTTATCCAAGATATAACACCTTCAATCTGTCCTGGATGCCATTTACATGGAGGCAGACATGAAAGCTGCTTGGCAGTTTTTTTTTTTTTTAAACTGAAGCAGGCAGAATGCAAAAGCCTACTTAAAGTTAAAATTTATGTCATGTGGTCCTGCCAGCAACTGTCAGATTTGCCTACATGGGAGTCCAGGACTGACTGAAGGTGTTGGCTCTTGCACAAGGGCAATAATCATAGGGACCAGTACCATTTCCTGACCATAGTAAGGTAAGTGGGCTTGTTAGTAGGAGCTATTACTTCTCCATGAAGACTGCTTTAGCAAATCCCCTCTCTCTCTCTCTTCTAGTATCAGTCTGCCTCAGTCACAGCTCAAGTCAGGGTCTCTGTCATCTATCTGTCAAACTAGTTTTCTTTTTTTTTTTCTTCTTAAATTAACTGTGTATCACTGTGACAAGTAAAATATAATCCCTTTCAGTTGCTTCTTCCTCCAGACTCTCTTAACCAAGAGTTAACAGCCAGATCAGCAAAGAACCTGGATCACAGCTGCCTGTGTCTTCTCGGTCAGTCACACAGAATTTTGTGGTATTTGGGGTAAATCTCCTTTGCAATCTTCTCACACTCACAGACTCTCCTAAAACAGAGAACATCCAGCAAAAAGGAAATTGGATAACAGCTGCCTGTGTCTTCACAGTCATACAAAATGTCGGGGTATTTAGAGTAAATCTCCTTTGCACCCTTCACACTCCCCCAGACTACCCCAACATGAAGATAACAGCCAGATCAGCAAGGAACTTGGATCACAGCTGCGTGACTCACGCAACCAAGATTTTGTGTAAATCTCCTTTCTCCCTTCATACTCCCCTAAAGTTCCCCCGACTCCTACTTGTATTTATTTCCCCCTATCCTAACTAGCGTGCAAAATTGTGCTGCTTTCTCTCTAACAAACACAGAATGACATGCTGAGGGAACCAGACACCCCTTTTATACTATCCCAGCAGGTGAATAATGGAAATGTGCTACATAGTGGGAAACTTCAGTCTTACCTCTGATTTCAGTGCAGTGAGAAAGGTGGGAAAAAGCTGAAAACTGGCACTTTTCACAAAATATTTCCCACTTCGCAGGAACTGCCATTTTTTGCCTGTTTCACTTTAGAGGAGAAAAGCTTCACCCATTTCTAATAGGCTCCATAGAATAATGTAGACACTGTAGAAAGTATCTCAATAGAGAAGTTACCTCCTCTTTATCACACAAAAGTGCAGGGATACCCAGACTTTGACAAAGAACAACTACAAGAAGTAGATCCTAATATGATGTACTACTACTACTACTTTACCACAAGTCAGCTGTCCCGCACCATCACATTCAAATATGTTGCTCAGTACATGCAACATATAGATGGAACAAAATAACATGAACAGCATTCAAAATATCTGTTAATAACAAGTAATTCAGGTGTAAAACAATCATACTATAGGGGATACATAAACCATTCCATTTGATTTAAATGTGCACTTTAATAGCTTTAATGGTAGAAGCAAAGTGTTGCAGACCTCTCTAGCATTCAAGAGGTTAAAAGACCAATTTGAATCAGTGGGGATTTTTAGTTGCCCCCTAAGGTGCATCTGTTAAATGGCAAGCATAGTCATAAACCTATGAGGGATTGACTTTATTATACTTTGGTCCTATGAAGAACTGACCTATAAATATGTAACTGGAATTAAGTGCAGACAGGTGTCTGATAAGCTCAATGCCCAGAAGGTGGCATGTCTCTGTCTCTCTAGCACTGAAGGAGTTATATTCAAACAGGGAGAGATTGGAAGGATAGGGAACTGCCATTGACATTCAGGAAAGTTTGGGCGATGTAGGGAGAGAGAGAATGTGGCAGGAGATATAGGAGGAGAGAGTTGAAGTGGGCATAAAGGACAGAGTATGTGGGTTGGCAGTAAGTACAAGTGAATGTTGCAGTTAACATTAGGAAAAATAATTGTAGCTGGAATAAATACAGTCGATGGTGGCAAAAGGAATAATGCAAGAGTTGCAAGGCATATATAGACTAGATAAGAGGGTTGCAAAGAGAAGAGAGAAAGGCAAGGGAAGATATGATAAAAGGGTAGGGTGAAGCAATAGCCAGTGGGAAGGCTAAAATAGGTGATGAGGCTGAAAACAAGATATGAGTCCATCAAGTCTATCTTTTTGCCATATCACTCTTGTTCATCCAGAGGAAGGCAACAAGAAAAAACATAAATGTAGATATTTCTAATTAAACACCAATTAGGTAAAAAAAAATTGTTCCTGACTTCAACAGGCAATCAAATATTTCCCTGGATCAACTCCCTATCTATAAGGAATCCATGAAGTTCATTGAGGCATCACAGTGGCTGTAGGCCATATGTCACTGAACTAGCAGACTGCAATATTGGGTATTCTGAGAAGTGCTCCCTTCTGATTGCCAGCACTTCTGCCTATAACCCTCAGGTGCTCCCAGAGGTTGATCCTCTGGCTTTAGTGATAAGCCCTAACACGATCTGCAATGAAAGCAACTGTCATGACTCCTTACTCTAAAGAATCCCTGCCTTTTAGTCTAAAGCGCCTTTTGTTTGGTCTCATTGGATGATTGCTCGGTTCATTAGTAAGTCCTTCCTGAGAGTGTTCTTTGTATTGGCCTTGAATATATTTGTAAAAGTTAACCATATTAGCCATGATCCACTTCCACTTCTGCATTTACTCCTCTCCTCTGTGTCTGCCACACTGAATGTGAAAATAGCTAGATTTATGAACATCACTCAGCATAAATCTTTTCATGTTCTACCAGTAACCACTTAGCAACCTATTGGGCTTTAGTACATCTCTACCAGGAGATGAATGGAATCTGCAATGCTCCAGACTTTTGTCATGTTCTGCTTTGTGTTAAGAGCCAGGCTGGAGCAATCATAGTCTCTGTCCTGTGGCTGTGACAGATGGTTGTGCTTCAGCCATGTCATCTCTAATACAGCACAGTGTGGAAGCACACCTTTTATTTAGCCAAACTAATGATGTGTGTAATAGTAGTATCACCTCCCAGCTCCAAATAAGAGCATCACCTCCCAGCTCCAAGGCTGTTTACAAGCAGTCTCCGCCAACAGCTTTGCTGTTAACATTGGATTTTTTTTTTCTTTCTGCCAGAATTAGGAAATAAGTACCATAGACTGTGGATAAGGGTGGGCCACAAGGGTCAAGGCTCCACTAGGTTTATACACCAATATTCCAGGAGCTGGCATCCTGTGGGAATCTGCCATTGGCTGGCTGAGGATGATGTGAGTTGTAATCCAACATCAACCACTGGGGCACTGTAAGATGTCCATCTGGCCAAAGCAGTATGTAATTTTTATTATAATTGCTTTTTAATTTACATGTAATATCATTAAGAATTATATTAATTATAATACAATTAACTGTAACTTTAACAATTAAATGTGAGTGTTTTGCAATTCATTTCATACCCCCGAAACACAGAGTTAAAAGGAAATCAATATCTTCCTAACATCTCAATAATAAATCCACACACACTTAACCTTTTGAGTGCCTGAGAAGTAGCCAATGCTACCTCTCTGGCACTCAGAGAGTTAAACAAACCAAGCTCCTCCTGTGGCTGTTTTAATCTATGATAAACTTCCACTCATCTTGATCTAGGCAGAAAATCCTAACACAGCAGACACAAATGAGATAAAATTAAGAGACTAAAACAGAAATGTAAATATCTAAAATGAAAAACCGCATGTTCTTCTGGGCAAAAAAGGGCTCAATAAAGGATTCCTTTGAATTTGGAGGGTTCTTTACAGACAAATGCACGAAATAAACATGGCATTTTATAACTTTAATGTGTTCAAAGGCGTTTTCTGGTACTTGTTTAGGTGATAACCCTTCTTTACAGAACCATATAAAAGATACTATAATAGAAGAATGAAATTATAATCAAATACTGTGATCAATCATTTTGTTTATTCAGTTGTGTATATGATGAGGTTAACAAGAAGCCTTATACAGATTACACTTAGCTATGACTTTTAGTCCTTACTTCAGTTTAGTAAAACATTCAATGGAGTGGATGAGGATGAAAAAATGGGTTCAGACTGAGATTAAATGACCTGATGAACTGTCTATTTGTACACAGTGATGATCATACCTGGGAAGACTCAGGGTTTTGATACAAATCTCAGGGTGGCAGGATGAAGCACCAAATTCTCGTGGTGGGACAGTCCAGTGTTTCCTACTATTTGATTTATGCCAATTTACTAATTATTTAATGTCCACATTACTGACATTTCTACCACATAACCAGTGGCAGAAGTCCTGCTTGTCTGCTGAGTGTTTAGTAAGTGATATCTTTGAAGTGTAGCATGTTATAGGTTCCATTAGAATTGATTGGATCATCTCTAGATTAGACAACACATTGACATAGCATGTAAAGCCTCCTTTCTTGGAAGCATTAAGGTTAATATTTCAAAGATCTCAGGGTAAGCTAATTTCAAAAGTTCCCACGTATGTGGATGATGGCACAATCACGTGCAATGAAGCTCTCCTCAGATTCAAAACTCAGATCTTTTTCAATTCTCCCTTTAGGTAGCTAGTTCCCAATCCACAAGGAGGATCCCCAGGTGTGCACAAAATGTATAAAATATAGAAAGAAGAGGAATGTCTATATGTAGTAATCAGTGTAGTGAAAAAAATAAACATTTATTAGAGTCATGCAATATTTGCTACGATACACTTAACATAGGTATTCCAGATAAGTGGTCTTGTTACCACAATGTTCTAAGAATATTTCAAAAGTTGTGACATAAAGGACAAAAAACCAAAACAAAATAAAGATCAAATAAAAACAATGACAGATAGCAATAAAATATAGTAGATACTGACCATATGAAAACCCAGCTGGGTTGGAATTAATACACGGACACCCCTCCAGCCTCCGAAGCAACAATGTGCAAAAAAAATGGCAGCACTATTGCACTAGCAGTCTAAACACATCAGAAACCTCAGGGCAGTACATGAGAAGAAAATGCTTACTAATATATGGGACTGAAAATATTTACTGTGGTGAGACATTGGTGTCTTAATAGCAAGCATCAAAACAGGAAAGTGCTAGTGTTTACAATCACAGGAGTTGTAACCTAATTTGTGATTACTTGAGATAATGTGACCACAATTCCATCAAGGTTGTTGACTTAAATATTATTGATCCACATCTGTTAGAACCCCTGAGTAGCCCTTTTCCTGCTAGTTTAGTCCCACCAAACCCTACTGGGGAATGCTTACTTGATAACCTCCGGTCTCTCTAGTCTTTCGGTAATAATGTAACCAGAGTGGATGGATAGCTTTTGGCATCACGCCAGTCCTCTTGAGTATGTGATCCAATATGCATTGAGGCTACCTCAGGGTATTTCACAAGGGAGGCGTCAATGACCCCCTTAATCCTATTAATAAAGTCCTTTTTGTCTGCCACATTCATAGGGGGCAGGAGATAATGAGAATGCCAGGTCTTGGAAATTATCACAGTGTGACTATTGTTAATGTGCTTATTGGCTAGCAACTGATTGAGAAATATACCTATTTCAAAAAGACAGAATATATTTAAAGGGTAAAAGTCTTACACTGGCCTATTGTTTAATATGACCCTAACATTTAACTGCTTTTTGCATATATATCGATTCTCCCTTTTTTTCCCCCTAATGCCACTCTAAGAAACTAGCCCCCTGGAACACCCATCTCCATCCCTCTGACAACTGGAAGCATAGACAGGGGAATGAGAAACAGTAAATCAGAGATATGGGCAAAGGTAAACTAGATAAGCAGGCACGCCACCCATAGGGAGAAAAACTACTTGGATTAATAAATTATAGGGATTCTAGTTGTGGGGGGGTAGATACATCCTCCTAGGAGTTATTTTTGAAGATGGAATACCATTGCATAATCGTATTTCCCTAACAAATATAATAATGCAAAAAATATAATCTTCCAGTGTTTAAGTTGCATCTTCTTTATCATACGAGTACCACTGTTTACCTAATAATAATTTTTTTATTTTATTTTTATTTCCATTATAGATTCACCGAGTTCCAGGAGGCTGGCTCCTCCTCCCCTTCTCTCAGTGCTCTTGATCCTCCACGTGGCTTGCTAAATTATAATATTTCATGACTTTGTTAATCTGTTGGAGAAAGGCCCGCTTACTTGTACAATTCATTTTAATTAGCTGAAATTGGCCAGACTATACTTTGTTAAGCCAACAATTCCAGTGGTACTGGTAGCTTGGGTATTACCGTTCACATCCACCTACTTATAATGTGTCTTTGTAACTATCACTATCTTTTTTGTTGTTCCAATCTCCAAGCCCAATAATAATATTACAGATTTCTCACGATTACTATATGTCCTGCAGATATTAGTCAATGATGGTCCTCAAATTTAAAGATGTTAATGAATAGAATGAAAAGTACCCAATTAAATATAAATTCTTCTTGTTTGGGTGACATCTTCACAACATGTTGACGAAAGCGTGAGAGCTAACTTAAAACTATTTCATGGGCTAAGTTGGTATAAAGTTAAAAGACATGCCACCCAGATGCATTTTGGTTTCGATTTGAGGGTCTTCAACTTATATAGTACATACCTCATGTCTTTAGTGTATGATGAAAATATTTTCACATAGAGCTGGAAATGGTATTTTTTTGTTAGGACAAATTTCTCATAAGGGAAATAATGCCTTATTCTTTTTTTATATATAGACACAATTACCTAACATTCCTATTTTATACATAAAAAGGTTCCAGATAAACAGCACACACTGGACTTGTATTTAGATGAAAGAAGTAAAAGAAGTAAAATAAAATTGTGTTTTATTGAGTAGTCGACATATCTGTGGCAACTGCCACCTTTCTCAAGACATATATATGTATTAGCAGGTGTGTGGCACAGCTTTGTCCGTGCACCAAAATATTATATTTATAGTGGCAGCCCCTTCCTCCTCCTTAACCAGTCAGCGTTTTCCAGCCACATCCCTGACAGCTAACCATATTAACCCCTTAAGGACCCGTGACGTACCAGGACCGTCACGGTCCTTGGTATTCTCAAGGACCGATGACGGTCCTGGTACGTCACGTACTTTTTAGTTACAGCGCTCTACCGGGAGCGCTGTAAGTAAAAATAGGGCATGAAATAGACCGCTCCAAGATCGGAGCGATCTCTTTCAAGCCCCATAGTGACGCGCCGATACACGTGACAGGTCACATGTACCGGCGCGTCAAAGTGCCCCTATGCGGTTGTTATGGGACGGAAACATCCCATAACCTCCGGTCCTTAAGGGGTTAAAGTAGTTTATGTATGTATATATATTTGTGTGTATATATATATATATATACATATTCACATGTATAAGGTATTATTTTAGTACTTGATATCCTGCAAAAAAATAAGGTCACGTATGTGTTTCTGGACATGGAATAAAGTACACATTCACAATTAACTTTGGAGGATCGGTCCACACAGAACTGACTCATAGTGGCAATTTGGATTTTCTGCACAGATTAAAATAAGTGGAAGTTTATTTTTAAGAGGTGCTAGTATTAGTTTGAGGTAAGAAACTGTAAGGTAGGAGCTGGGTGTTTTTAGTTTGTTGAGGACCCCACCAACAGGTGTCATTGGCCTCTACCAACAGATATGGAGCAACAAAACACTTATCCTTTCACAGTATAATTTTACCACAGAAAATTTCAGATAGTAATAGAAACAGAGCATCTTTAATTGTGTGCAAAATTAATCACTCAGCCTAGACTTACTAGTTTGTTTAAAATTTGTGTTCTAGATAATTAAAGTATCTCGAAAATTCAATTTCACTTCCCCTAAGGCTCACAATGTATGTTTGCACACGGAAGTCAAATACAACATAACACTGAGTGTTGAAGAATTGTAAAATATTAATTTTGCCAGAGGCATTTAATGTTTATTTGCATTCATTCTTCCTTTGTCAATAAATTGCTAGGGACTTCATGATTGATTTTATTACTTAAGGAATGAACCATCTGAATATATGAATAGTTGTAATTTTTTATGCCCGCACCCCAGTGAAGCCCTTCAATATGTTGTGAAGCAATGCACCGGAGACCTTTAAATCGGGGATGGGGGGAATCAAAACCTGTTCTCAAGGGTCATATCTAGGGCAGACTAAAGCACCAGTTAAGTTTAATAATAATGCATAAAAAAATCCTATATTGTAAGATTTTTCCTGCCAAGTAAAACAAGGGGGGAGATGCATTAAGGTTCAATAATGGCCCAGGATAACAATATGGTGGCATATTTGCTTCTATGACATCTCAGCATATGAACTAAGATGTCCTCACCATCACATCCATGTGAATTAATTGCAAATACATTGGGAGTTATTCACTAAAACATGATAAACAGGTGATAAAGTGGAGATAACATTTCTAGTGATATCACTTCTCCAATTCCTATGTTATTCTATAGAGCCAGCGCTCTAAGATTTCTTCAGCTTTGGAGATTTTAGTACATAGGCTGTATAGCATAACACAACATAGGAAATAGAGAAGTGATATCACTGGAGAAGTCACCTCTTCTTTATCACCCCTTTGTGCATAACCCCCATTGACATCTATATGAATCTGCCATGCCTTCACCAGGTTTATGATTTTGCAGTGACTACTTCAACAATATCTCATATGCATATAGAAATGTAGCTTAATGAGTAATTGTCGTATTCCTGTTGGTGTGTTTATATGGTAATATGGCACTTCTCCACATATATTAAGCACTGATAGCAGTTTATGCTGTCAGAGTTCAGAGTTTCAACTTTGCCAACCTGAGGTTGGTGAAATTGGGATCTTGCTATAGCTCTCTATGGACTAAAGGACAGTTTGCTACCTTCCTTTAACTCTTTCAGTGCCATGGAGATACTCATTACATAACCCTGTGGCATTGAAAGGGTTCCAGCATTCACAGACAATATATCAGCACTGATTTATCATTCTACAGAGAATGCTAGGTTCTTAAAAAGAAACCTGTACGGATGGGCACCTCTAATGATAGTTAAGGGCGGAGTATAAAACGTAACCTTTAATAACAAGAATTAAAAATTATAGTAATAGCACAAAAGGAGTATTGGGTAGGGATAAGTACTGAGTATTTGTACGGTATTCTGTCCTTTATAAGGGACATATGTTGTATATGATTGTTGTCTTTATTTACAGGAACTTGGCAGTGTGTGTAAAGAAGACTGCATCTCAATAAATCCTGGTATACCATATATTTCAGGTGATAATTAGTCAATGGTGCATCTGAAACTTGATTTCTAACAGAATCCACTGCTTAGAAAAGGATTTATTCATATTCCTCTTACTATTGTTGGAAGGTTAAAGCTTGAAAACTTAAAAGGCATCCACTGAACATAAGCAAACAAACATTTAAGCATGTTTAAATAGATAGAGGGCTTTCATCGTGATAGGTGTATCTAATCAGATTAAGATGTGATCTATTGCAATAATAAAACAACAGTCTCATGAAACTATATTACGACACTCATCCCACTTAGGCACACCACACCATATAAACAGTTTAGGTACTAAATGAGTTAGCTGTAAATTATATTATATTGTTACAAGTTATTGTGCCTTAATATTAAGCTAGTGACTAAAGGATACAATATAGTTTGCAAGGAATTTCCAACTTATAGTTTATACTGCAGCCTGTACATAACGGCAAACATGACATGTAATCATGACAAAAAACATTGTCATGATTACATCCTCTGCAATATTATCCCCTTAACGACTGCCTGATCCAGCACGCTGCCATCCCAGAATTCCATGACATGCCAGGACTGTTGCCAGTCCTTAATGTACAGGACCAGCATAATGATCCTGGCACGTCATGTGTCACTAAAAGGTTAAGCAACTTTTGCAGCAGGGTTGCTCCTGAAGACAGAAATCATTGAGACAGAACTGCTCTCATTCCAGATTTATACCTAAAAATAAAATCTGCATTTCTTATAAATAATCCTATATAATAATTTGCTAGACTGTTTGTCAGAAGCTGTCATGCGCAGTAGAGACTGCCAGAACGCACAGAATGCTGGGAGCACGGAATGCTGTGGAGTTCTGTGCTGGGAGCATTCTGTGCTTCCTGGCAGTCTGTACAGTGCATGACTGCATTGGCGGCAGGACGCAGAGCAGGACCAGCCTCTTAACCCTTTGAGAAAAAGAGAAGGCAGTCATGTGACAGAGAATTCTCTGGCCATGCCTGACACACCCGAGGCAGCAGTAAGGAGGAGATATTCTAATCTCCTTCATACTGCCTCTTCACAACAGATGGGAGGGGGAGGCATGATTTTGACAGAAGGGGATACTCCTGTCAAAACGTCTGCAAGGACTCTGTGTATGCTATTGTGTCTGACTAAAAGTGTGTGAGTAAATTTGTGTATGTGTGACTTTGTAATTACTTCACTGATTCTACAGCTCTGTGTATTACACTGCCTTAATAATTTGACTACCGTAGATGTATTGAAGCATTGCAATGCACTGCATACCTCTCTGCCACCCAAGGCATTAATACATTAATGGCTTATGGATCAGTATCAGACACACCCTGGGGCGGCCTTTCACACACGGCCAACACCAGGCTTCCTTTGCTAGTAGCCTTTATCTAAAAAAATCATATTGCTAATAAATTTGACATTTCTCCTAAAAATAAAAAAATAGCAAAAACCTATTGAAAACATGTTCTTTTTAAGAAAAGTGAACAATGCTTTAGAAAAAAAATTACATATGTAAAAACATTAGTAGCAATCCCAATAAAAATTCGTACTGCTTCTAAAATAGCATCACAAAGAAAATCTTTCAATGCATCTAAAGCTTCATGTATTTCCATGCACAATTTTTGACACAATGCATTGTTTTACCTCAATAACAAAAACACACAACTAGGTCTAAATGCATTAATAAGATAAAGCGGAACTTACACCTTAAAGTTTGCATATTTGTGTCTTTAGTCAAAATATCAGTAAATGGATAGTTATGGAGATATTCACACTTGTTACCATATGCTAATATATGCAAATGTATGCTATATATTTACAGCACCCATGCAATGCCAGTGATATATTTATATGCAAATCATGCTTGCATGTGACTTTTCATATGCTAATGAAGTGTTTTCAGTGATGTGTCATATGCTAATCAAGGCTTCGATGGCTTTTCATATGCTAATGAAGCTTTCAAGTGACATGTCATGCTAATGAAGATTTAAATGACGTTTAATATGCTAATGAAGCTCTGTGCAGTAACAGGAAACATTACGTTTCACTTTGCTCAGGAATAAGAGTGAATATCTACTAAACTATACATCTGCTGGACTTTTGGTTAACATGACATATAGGCAGTTTTTCACAAATGTATCAAATATGCAGTCTTGAATAAAAGTGAAAGTCCTACTTTAAGTGTTCTGCCTATTAAGCCGGTGATTCTCTGGCACAAATTTATTAAGTAGACCCCAAGGCTATGCTTCACTTGGTGCGAACAGCTGAGACAGACAGTTATCTGACCCATGAACTGACTATGCAGCTGCATAATGCAATCACTACTTGACTGGTACTATAGGTCTGCACCTCTGGAAGCACACCTGGCAAAAGGAAATTACCTGATCTTCCCAGCAACGAGCATCCCATAGTCCTCTTTTACTGAACTACATTTCCAGTCCTGGTGAGCCTGTAATTTTTATTGACTCGCCTATGCCAATACAAGGGTAATATTTAATTAGCAAGAAAAAAAATATATATATTTGTTCAGAAGCTGATGCTCTTATCATCCTCAGTCAGTCAACTGCTGTGTTATGGATGATGGGAGTTCTATTCCAACAACAGCTACAGGGCCATTGTTCCCCACATAGGAAAACCAGGCATCAGATGCTATAACATCCATTCATGGTGCTCACAGTCACTCAGCTTTTCTAGTATGTGTTAAATGGAATTAAGCCACATATTTTTATGATTTTTAAGCAAAGAAGAAGCTTTGGAGAACAGTAATATATAATAAGACTTTCAATCACTTTTATGCTAGGAGGGGGTCGCCAATACTTGAAAAGTTCAATTTAAATCAATAAGGGAAAAAATTGCCTTATTGTTCTATTCTGCAGTGTCTGAGCAGGGACAAACTTTCCTTCTCAAATCCAGGTGTTGATCTGCACATACTTATACCACTTGTGATGAGATTATATATTATGTCTATAAACAAAGTGGTGGAATTCTGGTGCAAATCAATTGTACTGTAGGGGTGAAATAAAAACTCCCTTTGAAAAAAAAGTGTAATCCCTTCAATGATCGCATTGCTGGTGCAATTCAAGGTAATGGTGCCTTTTTGCAGACAACACAAAGATCTGCAACACGGTTGACTCTCCAGGAGGGATACACCATACTCATGAAGACTCAGAAAAACTGGAGTAATGGACAAAGGTATGGAATCTAAAATTTAATGCTGAAAAGTGCAAGATATTGCATTTAGGACACAGATACCCAGAAGTGGAATACAGGCTAATGCTGTGCTGACAAAAATAACTGAGGTAACAACCTGAGGTGTTATTTAAGATGAGTTGAAGCTGGCAAACAATGCAGTAAGGCAGTGTGAAAAGTAAACTTGGTTCTTGGTTTTATAAGAAGAGTTATTAGCAGCAGGAAGAGAGAGGTACTAATGCCACTCTATAGATTGCTAGTAAGACCTCTCTGGAGTACTGGGCATAGGTTAGTAGACCTAGGGGCAGAGCTATGCACTAAAGGATGATAAAGAGGTGGTAAACTGGAGGCGATTTCTCCAGTGATATCGCTTCTCCAATTCCTATGTTATTTTATCTAATGTTAGAGGGTGGAAAATTCAGACCTGATGTGTGTAAGTACTACTGTGCAGAAAGAGTGACAGACTCATGGAACAGCCTCCCAGCAGAGAGGGTGGGACAAATAGTAACAGGGAATTCAGTAATGTCTGGGATAAATATGTGTCTGTTCTGAGAAGTATGAAATAATTAGTGTTTTATTAGGTAGGTAAATGGGAAGACTGGATGGGCCAGATTATTCTATTCTTTTCTATGAAGCAATGTGGTGGAGTGCTCTTTAGCATTCAAAGGGTTAAAAGTTACATTTGAATCAACTGGAATTTGAGAAATGTTTAGTTCTCCCTTATGGTGCAGTTGGTTTGCTCCAGAATTGCTCTTATTTTCTTTTGTGAATAAGGACAATAGTGAGCAGTTGCTGCAATTACTGGGGGGTGAGGTCACTGCACAAATGTGAGGCAGATATAATTGGCTGATGTCATGTGTATATAGGGGGAGATGTAAAAAAAAAAAAAAAAAAAAGCCTCCTTAGCGTATGTTTAAGAATCGTCACTAAAATTCATGACAATGGGACATAGTTATAAAGATTTAAAGTCACGTTTATAAATAGTTCTGAGAATATTCTGAAAAAAACTGCAACTGACAATATTTTTTCACATACATAACTATCATTGTGTACTTCTATTAAGAACCGGTTATACTCTGTGTTAAGGTTTAATCTCTAAACTGCCTTTATTTTTTGCACACTTAATTAACTTACAACGAATTTTGCTAAGACTATTTTTATTTGAACAAGACCATCTCTAGTCCACTTTTCAATAAGGTCAACTGACTGGAGTTAGCACTTAAAGGGATAGTAATATTTCACAAAAACAGCAGCTCCAATTAATCTTCATAGTATTTGAGCCATAGTGTATGTTATTTCAATACTGTCAGAGTTGTAATTCAAGAGTGATTGAATGATAAAGTATCCCCCTCCCACCCCTTTTACCTAGGTAAAAGCCATAGACCAAACAGCTCACAGCAAGGGACAATCTTCGTACTGAAAACCCTGCCCCCGGGTTTTTCCCTTATCTTAATTGAAGATTGACCCTCTCTGCAATCCACCTGGACACCACCCTGAGCTGAGCAGTGTTACATCAGTAAAAGGGGTAGAAGGGGGATACCTTATCATTCGGTTACTCTTGAACTATAACTCTGACAGTACTGAAATAACACTCTCCATGGCCCAAATACTATGAAGATTAATTGGAGCTTCTTTTATTATGAAACATTACTATGCCTTTAAAGATATGTATAAATGTTTAGTAACATTTTAGCAAAGTCACTTTTATAAATCTCCCCCCATAGACTCCTGTGACTCTGTACATTGTGAACCCAATACGCAACAAAACAGTTGACTTATCTTCTGTCAAACAGATGCTTGTTATGTCTGCAGAAATCTATCACAGCCTATTTGCTTTGATAGAGAAGGAATCCATTCTTTGAGAAGCTCTATCAGCAGACTAGCCATGGTTGATATTTTGACAGGGCTTGAAGTTCATTAGAGTAGGCATCAGACATCAACAAGTTTTAAATTTTAAAGTGCATATCATTACAGATTCAATATAATACAACACTAAATTAGAGAGACACTAACACCACCAAATAATTTTCAATGTTCTGTGCAGAAAATCCTAATGTATCAATTCAGCTCGAGTTGGGTCTCCAGAATAAATTTTCATTAGTACTGGATATCGTGCCCATGGAGGTAGACATGATTCTTTGTTGCCAGACTCTGGTCCCTCATACTCAAAGTACTCAGATATTTCTCTCTAAAAGGACCTCAGCAGGAGGAGATTGGGGTCCTGTGGCAAGAAGTACCAAGATTAAAAAAGGGGCCTGGTCACTGATATTGTGACACATTTACCTTTATGAGATTTATCATATGCACCCAGTTGTCTTCGCCACCACATCCCTGTAAATTCACCACAAATATGCCAGCATCTACATGAATCTGTCATGACTTCCCCAGGTTTATGAATTAGCAGTGACTACTTTGACAATGCTCAATTGACTATTGAAAAGCAGCTTAATGGGCCACTGTTGTATTCCTGTGGGTGCGTTTACATGTTAATGGGGCACTTCCCACGCGCACTAAGCTCCATAGTTTCCTATTCTGTCTAATTTCTAAACCCCAACTTCATAAAACAGGCTGGTGAAATTGGGATCTCATTATAGTTCTCTATGCAGCTACAACCCTGGTCACAGCAGTCCCTTAATCCTTTGAGTGCCAGTGGGGTAAACAAAACATAGCAGAGTAATGCATTGCTAACCCTTATGGCACTCATGGGTTAATCAGTTGGATGTGTAGCATGAAGTTAAAAGCAGAAAGGGAACACATTAACCCTTTGAATGCTACAGGGTTAGCAATGCTTTGCACTGCAATATGTTGCTTACCCCAGTGACACTTAACCCTTTCAGTGCCATAGGGGTACTCAAGGCATTGCAAAGCAATGCATTGCATACTCCTCTGGCACTCAGAGTGTTAAAAAGTTGAGTGAGATCTGCTGCTGTTCTTTTTTCTCAAGTTTCTCCCATCCCCTTTGCTTCTTCCCATGCATCTGCATAATGTTAATGATCACAGTCTGTCTCCTCCCCTTGAATCCCCATTTCTTAGTGCATATGGCGAAGTGATCACACTTCACCATTAGCTTGACCTTTAGCACATCTCCCCCCTGGAGTCCAGTAACAAAATCATGTCTACCTCCATAGACATAGTAGCCAGTATCAATTAAATATGGTATCCATGCAGAATTGACTCATAATGGACACTAGGATTTTCTTCTCTGATTTAGGCAAGTGGGAATTTATTATTAGGACATTAATGCTCATTTAACTCTTTGGGTACCAGAAAAGTATCCAAAACATTGCAATGCAATAAATTGTATCTCTATCAGTCACTCAAAAGGTTTTAAGTTGATCTTTACAATCCAGAGAAGCAAGGGGTTTATCAAAGGGAATTAATCAGATTCAGGACATTAATGGGGCAGATGAGGTTCATTTGATACTAGAGGACAATATAGGTCTGCTGCAATTAACCCTTTAGGTAATGCATATAGCAAAAATTCTAAGGTACAGGGAAGGTCTCAAAATTATATAATCTGAGACACAAAGAGGTTAGCCCCTTGGATGCAAGATATGTCACCAACACACTGAAATGTATTGGAGAAGTCTCTTGTATA
This sequence comes from Rhinophrynus dorsalis, assembly GCA_037306005.1. Taxonomy (NCBI): domain Eukaryota; kingdom Metazoa; phylum Chordata; class Amphibia; order Anura; family Rhinophrynidae; genus Rhinophrynus; species Rhinophrynus dorsalis. The sequence goes on along the minus strand of CM074726.1, from coordinate 129,288,672 downwards.
CAAGGGGGTTAATAATGAACCACAAATAAATGTATAATCCAATGCTGCTATCCCAGTACTGAGTTACTGCAGTTGTGATTGTAAATAATGTATTATGGCCCAATTCTTTATTTTTTCTTATTTCCACATTAATTCACTTTTCCATGTTCATACATTAAATAGACTAGGCAACAGTGCCATCTAATGGCGATAAAGTAAAAATACAAGACAAGTGAAAGCTACTGAAATGTGTTAGAAAGTGGACCTGCCTGGCACCCCAAGACCAGTTTAGTTTGTGTTACAGGAAATGAAGATCTGCATATATATTGTACTAGACATTTCCTGCAAAATAATTGTTTTTTTTTAAAAAATTACCTTTATGCCATTTCCCTGCACAGTATGCAAATTAGTCAGCAAAATGCCCCCACAATATGGGCCCTGTCTATATTCATTCATAATACAGTATATGGCAGTACTGGTCCAGCACAGAAAGAAATTAGCATAAAGTGCCAGTGTCACCATCATATGAAGGTTAATTTCGGAAATACCCTATGCATGACAAATGGCTAGCACAAGATATTGGTATTGTTTGTTGTTCTATTAAATTAACAAAATCTTACTTTAAGGCAACATGTCCTCCTTATTGGAACAGTTAATCTTACATTGAGGCCTGGTTGTTTGAAGCCTCTCCCTACTCTACAGAATGCATGGTCTAATATAAAGGGTAGAATTTTCTTCTAATATTTCTTGCTAAAATTAAAAATTAAGTTTTATGTAGTGATTATTAAAAGTGGTGACACAGACTCAACTAAATAGATCAACAATAATACATACTTAAAAACATGAATATAACACACTGAAAAAATCCCCCATTAAAGAGGTCACAATACATCTTTTTGTCTCATTAACCCTTTGAGTGCCAGAGGGTAACGCCTCACATTGGGAAGAAACACTGAATACGAGTCAGATTCTAGTGTTGATGATGGCATAATGGAGGAAGTTGTAGCAGCTGAACCAACTGCTGCATCTGACAGAGAGGCAAACACGAACCAAAACACCTCTCCTCAAAGTAGTAGCAAACTTTGTGAAAGTAAAAAGAAATTCTTTGACACTTCTAAAAACTTAAAGGAATATAAGGCTAGTAGGCAAGAAGTAGCAGGTGATGCCGAGGATGACTGATGATGTGATCAAGAATACATCCCTCAGCATCCTCTACTTGTTTAGATGTAGATGAAGTTGACAGTGAGAGAGATGATGACAGCCATAAAATTAACTAAAAGGCAAAGTCACAATCTTCCACCATGGAAAAGCACTGTGCCTGTCTATAAAAACTAGTGAGAAAATAATTGATAAGGTCTGACCCTAGACAAGCAAAAGATGCCAAAAAATACAAAGTCATCCTGTCGGTCATCATCCGCATCCTCACTGATTCAAAGTCCAAGCCCCACTCAGCCACACACACTTGTGTTGAGTAACCAGCAGCAACAATGCATACAACGCTTCTTCAGGGAAAACAATACAAAAAGCTTTGGAGAGTATACATTGATCACATAATATATATACTGTAGCTGTTTAAAAGAAAACATCTAAATACTTTATTGAGGTATCAGATATTTATTTCATCTTGCTTGGGGATCAGACTTGCAGACTCTTATATACTGGTGCAGGACTGAAAAACTGGAGGAGATCGCAAATAAAAGGTTAGAGTGCTGCCTGCAAGCACCCGTACGTCCATCTGAATTACCAAGAGACCTCTGCCCAAAACACATTCTCACGATCATTACAGGAGAACTTACACACAATATACAAGAGAGAGTTTATCTACATTAAAGAAAGGTCCCAGTTCATGTCGTCTCTCTTATGGTAGTGTTTGGAGACAGAATAAATTGATAGATGGGAGAGGTAACACACACCCATGAGGTCACTGTACCACTTATTTTATACCTGAAGAACAAATATTTAATCATTCTATATATACATCATATTGATCAGTTTCTACATGATACATATCTTGTGACAGATCACATATCTATGAATCATGATTTTTTTTTTCCATACTTTATTTGTGACTTTAACAAATGTTTTTAATTATCCCTTATCTGAAGTGTAAATTATAATATATTCTAATACAGTGGTTCTCAACTCCTGTCCTCAGGACCCAGGAATTGATGATTTCCTTGTTAGAGCAAAGGTGAGTTAATCAATGTGAATGAGCCTCTGATCACCACACCTGTGCTCTAGCAGAGAAATCCCTAAGTCCTGGCCTGTTAGTGGGTCCTGAGGGCAGGAGTTGAGAACCACTGTTCTAATACATTTTCTTTATGCTAGTATTGTTACTACATTGCAACATTTACGCTTTGTATATATTGTTAGACCAGTGGTTCTAAGGCTTTTTTTTTTTTTTTTTTTGCTCAAGGTACCCCTGACATGCAGTCTTGAGTTTTCGGGGCACCCCTATCATTTTTTAGTTTTTTCAAGAGTGTAATGAAGGATACAAATACTCAAAATAAAAAACATATTGTGCATAGTAGTTTCCATAAATATACTGTAACTCTAAATTCACATTTTTGTCAAAGCCTTATAGATAAAATTGGGCACCCTAAGTGGATATCCATGGCACAGCAAAGGGCCACAACACCCTGGCTGAGAAACACTGTGTTAGACAATAAATGTTAGATTTTGAGTGTTCTCCTGTTTAGTTTGTTTTAGATATTATGAATTTATTGACTTATGTACACTTTAGTCAGGATAGTATCCACCCCTTTATTTTATATTTAAATATATATTTTTATAAATTAATTGTTAGCGTATATTTGAGCACCAGTGTCAAGACTAGTTAGTAGTTTTTCTTTTGTGAGTGGATTATGCCTGTATCCAGATGAAAGGGTCTTTGAGGACCTTGAAACATGTTAATTGAACAGAATGTTTTATGTAAGACACCTGTTTCATATTTTTTATATTACTATAAAATATATTATATTTTAGACTTTCAAGGTACAGATAATCTATTCTGTCTTTGTTAGCTTGAACTGGGGCAGTGCAAAGAAGATTCCTCACCAGTCCACGATCTCAGTGAGTATCAATAAAATTAAATTAAATTCAGGAGCGTTTTAAATGAAATGCCCTTCTCTTGTTTCCTGTATATGCTGATTTTTGTTTTGTCAGGAAAGCCAGCAAATCCATAGAAATGGCTGCTGATTCCTTTGCTGATGAGATCTGTGTAGAGGATGTGTTAATATTCTCATCATTCTCATCATACTATTCTATGTAGCTAGTTCATCTGTGAGTATATGAAGATAGTTTTGATATAGTCTTATTTTTACATGCTATTACCCTATAAGGTGCCCTCTTGTCTTTTTGTGTTTTCATTGAAACAAACAATGGAGATTTTTATTTCTCCCTTTTAGGGCATTTAATTTGTCCCAGAATTACTCATCTCTTCCTGTATGTCCAAGGCCCAGGGTTTATTAAATTAAATGGTTAATGGTTACATATGCTCCCATGGTGCAGAATTTTGACACTATCTTTGCATTCTCTCAGCTCCAAAACATAATACTAGCTGCATTTCCTGGTCATCCATGGCAGCTTATTCACCAAAAGGGTTAGGTCTCCTCCTCCCAGGCTATGGCCAGGAAACAAAAAGAAAGCTATAAAACCTTCCTCCTTCTGACCCCTTTTTTGTTCTCTGTCCCAGGGATCAGAGACTTTACTTTGGGAGTATACTCTTATTTTTAGCTTCCCTTGGGGTCTGGTTGACTCCTTGCCTGGGCCAGGTCTCTTACTCCCTAGCGTTGGAGCTCATCTATTCCAGCCTCCATCATGGGTAATGCTATTGGGGAGATCCCTTTATGGGCATAGAATTGTGTGGGTCTGTTTCTCTTCTCTGGCAGCACGTGAGGCTGGGTAATCTGCATGCCTGGCTGGTTGCTATGTAATATGCCATGCAGGATCAAGGTGATCTTGCAATTGGGACCTCTGAATACTCTGGAGCTGTGTGGAGGTCAGTATTTCTTGGCTCATTTGTCCCTTTCAGTTATTTGAGGATTGGTGTGGTGAGTGCAGTCCCTTACTGTATGTATCTTTGTCTAGTGTTGCTGCTTTTTTCCTTGATGTTTCAGGCTGCCTAGACGTAGTGTTTTCTGGACTCTGGCATGCTGATTTAGCTGGTAGAGAAAAACGTTTTATTGCTTTAATGTTTCTACTAGTTCTGTTTCTGGGATTCTTACAACTACCTAGTTTGCATCTGTTATGGACCTAGACAGTGTGCTCAAAGATTCCCACTTTAAGGTTGGGGATTAAGTTGTATCAGGTAGGTTTCCCTTTTTATTATTTAAAGAGAGTGTTAGCTGGATGATTGGGGCAATGTTGTGACTTTTCAGCCCTGCCAACACCCCAGAAGCTTCAAGGTCCAACACTACACCGAGAGCATGTGCAGAATGTGACATGCCTGCAATGGAACGGGGGGGGGGGGGGGAGATTTGCCAGAACTGTTGGCAAGACATTTAGGGACCAGTCCCCTCAACATCTTCCATGGATCTCTTTCTTTTCATCAAGCAGGCAGTTACACAAGGCCTTCAAAAAGCCACACATTCGAGTAACAGAACCAAGGAGCCAGTCAAGGACATAAGTCAATTCCTCTCTGAAGATTCGGATTGGGAACCATACTGCCAGACCTTAAGCTACTGTCTCCAAAGACAAACTAAAAGAGGGAGGGTATCTGGTGAATTCTGCCATGGGAAATGTCCAGGAAAGGAAAATTATGATGCATTCAAAATAATTTTCCATTACTTTACAGTGTGGGCCATGTATCAACCTTTTAGTAGCTTCAGAAATACATTATCCTTTGTTGTACCACAAGCAGGTTTCTATTGCATTTTCTTTTTTTACACACGGATGGAAAAACTTAGTTATTGCTGATGATTTATTTAGATGCCATCTGATTATCTAGATGATATCAGGCTCTACCTTCAGAACAAGAACCAAAATCTACTTTATAGAAAACGTACACAAAAGAATGAAAAACAAAAAAGACAAACACTTAAATATTATACAAAATCTGCAAGCCATTATACTAGCTCAATACTTACATACAAAGCTTAAATATGTACTAGAACACCACAAACACAATAATCCATAATTATTAAACCAGACAACTGACACACTGAAGAACATGATTTAACACACCAACTACTAATGAAATTGCCATGTTCATAGGTGGATTACCCACAGACAAAAGAAAAATCATTCTTCATTCCAGATAAGACACATTAGTCATAATATCAGAAACACAGAGATCACACGGTATGCTGCAGTACACGCATGTCTACATTCCACAAATACTTACAATACAAAAGAAAAAAAAAAATATATATATATCTATACACACACACACACACACACACACATATATATATATACATTTACTACATGGAATGTTATGCTTTACACATGATTAAAAACAACATGCTTTACACATGATTAAGAACAACAGATACAACCACTTTTGGCACCAGCACAACAATATTGGGTTGACATGTATGCTAAAATTTAATCTGAATGCTTAAACTACAGTCATGCCAACCAAAAAACATTATGCACAATTACATACCACTTTAAAGATGCACTCACACATGATGCAGATCCAAGCACCTTAGAACAAATGAACATTCTACCTTTATTGCACACTGGAGGACCAAGCTACACTACAAGGCCTATACAACAGCAACTCACTCATAGGTGGCATTATACTACTACTAGCAGAAGATTCTAGACAAACATTAGCTATTATTCCCAAAGAAACATGAGGTGATAACATAAAATATTCTTTATGGGAACATGTAATTACGCTTATGCTAACAAGGAGCATGCACATTAGAGTAACACAGAGTAATACACAACTATGTCAATGTGTAAACACATTCCACCAAGACTTACTCTCCACATCTTGGTCACATCATTCACAAACAGCCAGAACTCCTAGAAAATGTCTACCTGAACATTCATAACTTAATGCAGTGCAATACCACTTGGCTATGTAAACAAGCCATTCTTACCCCAACAACACAGCAGGTGCACTTAATCTCATGCTGCTCAACAAAATTACATCTGAACAATACACACATAATGCAATTGATGCCGAACACTGATGAGGATGCTGTGCAATAACCTAGTGAATTTCTTCACTCACTTAACCCACCAGGTCTTCTACCACAAACACACTACTGAAAATGTTGGCACACAAATCATGTTACTACAAAACTTATATCAACAAAACTCTACAGTGTCACACAACTACAAATAATACATTTACATCCCAATGTCTTACACAAAAAAATTCTTTCAGACATGCAGAGAGAGAAAATGTTCTCATCACACTAATACAATTTATACAATTTGACTTCTACATACCTTTCAAAACATCTACAATTTTCTGGAAAAGTCAGCTTTGACATAACCATCAATAAAGTACAAGGCCAAAATTTCACAGTTACAAGTCTTAACTTAGGAATGTCTTGCTTCTCCCACAGACAAGTATATGGTGCTCTCACACTCAAAAAACTCACAATCATTACACATTTTAACTGATCAAGACATCACTAAAACATTGTTTATCAGGACTACAACACTTGTTTAGCTTCGATTTCACATACATTACAATTACAACACACAATATCACATTAGGCCCTGCTTTATAGAGTGCATCTTGATGTGGTAAGCAGACTGCAACTACATTCTGCACTTTACCTAAGTTGACAACATGGAATGAAGTTGTCTAAGAGACCCTTTTGTAGTTGGGGGCTCCTTGCGCTCTTTAGAGGAGGATTTCTCAGGTTTAGCATCTTTAGCCGACATACTTCGCTATAGCACTCTATAGAATTAGTATATATCTATATATGCACAATATAAAGCCAGCCAACATCTATTGCACAATTATAAGCAAAGAGACATACCTGTGTGCAGTTTCCACAGCTTTCCTTAAATTTGCTGCGACCGTATGAAGGTCTGGACTGAATTGAATATTTGGATTTTAAACTATCTTCTATGGGAAGTAAGGTAATTACCAGTAACCATAGGAAGGAGGTAGATGTAAATGGAGATCTCATGGCGAATAGTGGGCATTTAAAAAATTGATTCAAAAACATCACCCTCAGCCAGTTTAAAAGGGTGAGAAGGAATTGTATCAGAGAATTAGACTTTGAGAACGAAGCAAAGGTGTTAAAGAAAAAGTTCAGAGATAAGGACTATGGAGAGTACAATGCAGAGCAGGCATACTCTAAACTTAGACAGAAAAACACTTAAAATAAAAAGAAAAACTAAAAGAGAGTAGTGAGAAGGCAACGGTATTTATCACCACATATAGTGAGTCATCTGCCGATATTTATCGGATATTAAATAAACACTGGAACATTCTGATGCAGGATTCAGCATTGGAGAAAGTCCTGGGACCTAAACCACAGGTGGTGTTTAGGAAGAATAGAAATATCCCAAACATTCTAGGTCCAAGTGATATCAGCATTGCCAAGACTAGTTAGTCCCTATTCTGGTACTTTTAAATGTGGGAAAACCAATTGTAGTACTTGTCATCTTTTACCAACTCAGAACAAAAATATGTTTTGTAGTACAAAAACTGGAGAGATGAAAAGTTTCTCCAGCTGTGATAGTTGTTATGTGGTCTACCTATTTAATTGCAAATGCAAGTTGCAGTACGTGGGGAGGACCAAGAGAAAATTCAAAATTCAAGTTAGTGAACACTTACGCGATATTCGTAATGGTTTGATGACTCACAGCCTGTCAAGTCACGTGGCTGTCTGTCATGACAGAGATACAGGGGGGATCCATGTTCAGGCTATTGAGGGAGTCGATACTGATAAGAGGGGAGGTGATCGAGTCCTCAAGTTGAGACAGAGGGAAACATTCTGGATACAAGCGTTAAAAACTCTGTTACCCAGTGGCCTGAATGTGGGTATTGACCTGGCGGATTTTTTTTTTTTTTGTGAGGGACATCCTCTCCTTGACGGGCTGTGAGATTTTGTGTCTTAGGATAATTTTCCCCTTATTCCTTTTTGCCTGCGTTCCTTTATAGTTCTTTTTCGTTTGATGAATAATAATTGATTCTGCTTATGGTTTTCTTTTTATTGTGATTTCTATCTTCATTTTGAGAGATGTTTAGGAAGTATTAATTTTATTCTGATGAGTATGTATTTTATGCATTTCTTGTTGGGTAATTTTTGATTATTTCTGTACAATTATGGTATATTCAGATCGATCCCATGGGTTTCCTTTTAGGATGGTTTTGATGGGGCATGCATACTTCTCTTCACAATCTACTAAGTATTTATTTATTCATTATCATTTTTTTTATATTTTTTTGTACTTAGAGGATGGTATATATATTTTTTGCATTTGGCCATCTATTTGTGTTCATTACAGTGTGCAGTCTACTGCACACTATAGTAATTATTCTTGTTTGTATCTGGAGAAGATTAGTTTTTTCTCCATTTCTAGTTGTTTATATTTATTGTTGATATGACGAGAAGCATGTATGTGTGTATTTTCATTTTTGTTGTTGGTATCGGACACTCATCGGTTGCCTGTAGTTGAAATTTTATTGATTATTTCATTTATGTTTTAACTGATTCTGGTGAGTTTGAGGAGCTGGAGGAGTGTCAATCAATTAACACCAATTAGTAATTGATAAATATGGGAGGTTTTTTTAAAGACAGCGTCATTTAGCTGTTCATCAGCCTGAGAAGAAGTCCGCAGGTAGCCAATGAAAACTCGTTTGGCTGTATTTTTTGTGTATTTTTTATATTTGTGCACTCCAATTACTGTTGGGCTCTGCCCAACGCCCTATACCAAGGAGTACTAAAGACGAGTAAGCTTAGTATTCCAACTATTAGAACTCTCCTATTGGATTAACCGCTTATTAAGCATTGAAGGCTGGGAGGAGGACTCCGAAGTTACCTGCCCGGTGCATATTCCAGGGAGAAACGGCAGTGGATCCATGTCTGAGAGGAGGAGGAGTAGCAGATTAGATGTGGATGCGGTTTTGGAGCAATGGACATAGAGACTGACAAGGGGCATATGTACCCCAAGATGCCTATTATCCATCTGGGATTGTGAGTGCTCATTTGTTCTTGTTATATTTATATATTAATTAAATTCATTACTCTTAGATTTTTTTTTCCCCTTCTTTTTTTATTTTTTTTGCGTATGTATTGGGATGTTCAAGTCCATACGAGGTCCTATGAGCCCTGAAACAATTTTGCACATAATATATATCTATATATGCACAATACTAAGCCAGCCAACGTGTATTGCACAATTATAAGCAAAGACACATACCTGTGCACCGTTTCCATAGCTTTCCTTAAATTTGCCGCGATCATATGAAGGTTTGAGCATGTGCATTCCACCCCTGGAATGCATAATGACATCCGGTTCCTGTTGTAGACAGCAGTTAGCGCACGCACACGCTGACATGCCGGCTTGCAGAGGATATGTCATAACGCCGAATGGACTGCCAGGCTCCATGTGTGGCCAATTTGTCCCATGATAGCTTCTAGGCTGAGTTCTGTGACAACACAGCTTCAGTAGGTCACATAGATGATGGAAAAAAGAGGGGGGGGGGGATGTAAAATTTAGAGAGGGAGAGAGAGGCTCACGCCTCTGTCCTCCAGCTGGGTAGAACCAAAATAACTGCAGAAAGGGAGCCCAGTAAATTTAAAGAATTGTAATGGCCCTACCGGCTGGAGGGCAGAGCCAAAGACCCACTATGCCGTAGATTGGACACAGAGGAAAGAAGCAATATGGTGGAAGGGATTTGAAATGTAAGCAGTACCGCCTTCTGATACCACCCGCAAAAACCACTGCCTCATTACAGAGGATGCCCAGGCATCTCAAAAAGGCAGGGACGACACCCCTACAGGCAATGAAGGAGGTGGGGGTGTGTGTGTGTGTGTGTCTTACCACCACTAGCAATGTCAATGATCTGGCTTCTTAGAAGATTAATCCACAGGGTTCGGCTTATGGGAACAAAAAAAAGTCTGAGGATTTTCCATGAAAATCTGGCTGCATTAAACAGGGCCTCAGTCACGTAGGAATTAGCTTCCAAAATCAGCATGTTCTGCCAACAGACATCAGAAGGTATAGCTTCAGATAGCTGCTCTCCTGTCATGTCCTTCCCTGCCTTTCCGGTTTTCCTGGCATTTCTTGCCAGGTATTCGTTTTTTCATCTGTTCAGTTTCCCCACCTTGTTGTGGGACGCTCTTGCTGAGCCTTTATCAGGAGTTGGCACCTTGTGTCAGTGCGCGATCAAATCGTTCCTGTCCTGACCTAGTTCTGTAGTGTTCCTGTATTTCCTGTGATTCCAGTGTTTGAACCCGCTTTCCTTCAACTCCTTTTTTTTTTTTTTCCAAAACAATATTTTATTGGCAGTAAGAAAGAGTACAATGAGCAAACGAGAGAAACAATATGCACATTGAAATTAGCATAAAAAAAGAGGAAAAAAAGAAGAGAAATCAGAAAACAGTAGATTGTACATCACATAGAGTATAACAGTCTGAATAAATTCGGAACAGAAATACAAGCTGTATACATGCCAGGATAAGATATAGATTATAAATCAAGTCTGCTATGAAACATAAATGACCAGTACTGAGAGGTAAAATCTAAGTACGGTTGATGATACCTAAGAGTTAAAAGGAAGAGAAGGAAACTGCAAACCAGAGTTACAATAGTAGCTTGTTGTGAGGTCTAGGTGATGTAGGAGGTAACAAAGAAGGAAGGAGAGAGAGGGATGGGCAGAGGGGGAAGAAAGAGAGGGATGGGCAGAGAAGGGGAGGGATAAAGAAGATAAGAGATAATAAGTCCTCCCTGGAGCCCAGAGGGAAGAATGCCCCGCTTTTCACTAGCGCTGAGTATGCACAACAAACTCATATGGTGAATCTCAACGAACGGGAGAACACCCTGTCAAACAAGAGTGAATGGGAGAGTGAATATCCAGGGAGGCAGGACACTATCACATTGACCTTATGTAAATGGGATTCTATGCGGGCTAACGTATGGGAATGAGAAAGGAGGTGGTGGGAACCCACTGATGTCAAATGTTTTGAAAATCTGGTAAGGTATTTGTAGCGTACGCGTGGCAACGCTCTAGCAAGATTAGATCCTCAACTTGTTGTAACCACTGACGGGTGGTAGGTGTTGATGGTTGTTTCCATATAGAAGGGATCAGAGATTTAGCTTCATTTAAGCGGGAGAATAGGAGCACATCGGAACAGGACACTAGGTTAGGAGATAAATGTCGTGATGACGATGATAATAAAAAAAAAAAAAAAAAAAAAAAAAGGAATGGGTCCATGGGCAAATGCAAGTTTAATGTGGAGTTGAGATGAGAGCGTACCTCCTCCCAGAAGGGGTATATTAGCGGGCACGACCACCAGATATGAAAAAGAGATCCCGTCCCCTCATTGCATCTCCAACATGTAGGAGAGGCGTTACTGTAAATTCTGGATAATTGTAAAGGAGTGACATACTACCTAGAGATAAGTTTATAATTCATCTCTCTCAATCTAGTAGAACTTGCATATTTACCATTGTCTTTAAAGATAGCAGACCAATGTGAGAGATCCAGCACACAACCCAGATCCTTCAACTTCTTTTAACCCCTTAAGGACAGGGAAAATCTGAGGTCGTTTTCCCTTAAGGACCGGAGCAATTCTGACCTTTTTGACTATGTCTTTGTTCAACAGTGTTTTCCCTCTTAGGCTTTTATTCCACCCCCATAAATTATATACTGGTTTTTTAAGCATAAATAGGGCTTTCATTTGATACCCTATTTATATGGATAACCCACCATTCTCTGGTAAAAAAGGTAAAAAAAATGTAAAAAAAACACCATTTTTGATTTTTCTCTTAGGATCAATTGGCCACAAAGGATTACATTTTTATGGAGACTGCATGAAAGGTATGACCGGTCAGTCATACCTACAAATTGCGCAGTTTAAAGTGGCCACTGTCCCCCCTGGGTGAAAATCCCCATGTCCCTTTTTCCCACCCTATTTTGACACTTTTTTTGTCCCTGGCATTTGGTGGTGTATATAAGTGTATTACATGGCTCCACAACAATCACACTTGTAATATTGTTTAATTATATATTTTTTTTTAAATAAAAATGTTTTTGTAAAAAAAAAAAAAAAAAAAGTGTGTTGTGTTTTTTTTTTTTTTTTTAAAGTGTAAAATTGCAGGTCAAAAATTGACCTGCATTTAGCCAGCCTCCTGCACCAGCAGTGAAGGGGTTAATACCCCCAACTGCTGTATTTTTTTTAACCACTAGGTGTCTCCAGTCTACTTCTGTCTCCCTTACTTTGAGAGCAAGCGAGACAGAGGCAGACGAGACAGGCACAGACAGCATGCTTTGCATGCTGCCTCTGTCTGTCACTATGCCGGTACATGTGATCGCTGATAAGGCGATCGCATGAACCGGAGGAAAGAAGAAGGGCTGAGACTGAATGCCCCGGTCTCGGGGCGCTCAGTCTCAGCCTGGATTTAATGATAGCAGCGTGCATGGAGGCACGCTGCTATCATTTAAGCCATGACAGTCCTGGACCGTCATGGGTCGTTAAGGGCATAACAACCCATGACGGTGCAGGACCGTCATGGGTCCTTAAGGTGTTAAGTCTTCTGATTTGGATTTGTATCCTGCTCTGGTTTGACCTTGGCTTGTTTCATCGACTCCTCTCCTTCCTGCTGATTGTGTACTGCTTTGCCCAAATAGGTTTTGACCTTGGCTTGTGCGACTATTCTCCCGTCTCAACCCTCGTACCGTCTATGCCTGCCTGGTAGCGGCCCGGCTTGTTGACCTTGCAGAGCTTTTGTCGAGTTCAACTTATCTACCTCTCGTCAGGTTCAACCCTCATGACCCTGACTCCCTCCGAGTTTATGACTGGCTGTTCCTGGTTCTTCTTGTTCCAGTAGTTCAGAGACAACTGTACTGCTGGTAGGTTCTTTATACATCGTTTCCTATCTCATGGGGTAGCTGTCTGTGTTCAGAGTTCTCATCCTGTTATCTGGCTTTGCAGCCAGCACCTTTAACACAGCCTAGGTCACAGCAAGGCTTTCCTAGTGCAGCCCCCACCAGTTAGCCACTCTCCTCAACAGCACACTCTAGTATCTGGCCCACTGAGACCTACTAAGCAGTATATTTGTATTGTTGCCCGAGTCCAGTTCCTCCTCAGAGGATTCACCAATAACCTGAGGATGACCCTTGAACACAGGATGAACCTGTTTAAAGGTGGGCAAAGGATTCCGGGATTGGAGAACCCCCGAATTACAAAAGGGATCGCTGCCACTGAGGATATCAATGTTTTAACATAAGCAGGCTCTTCAATGTTGGAGGTCCCCAGTGGAGTGGTAGATGCCACAGTACAAGAAGGGCATAGAGACCCAGAGTATTGCCTTGAAAGCCCAGTATACCATGAGGAACAGTGTATAAGGGGAGTAAGGGAAACCCCTGAATCCTTAACATTGGATTTCCCCATATGCCCCTCAGAGTCAGTCACATTCAGGAGAAAGTGTCTAAAAATTAGTTTAATATATCCCTAGTTTAAACCAAATTCCCCAGAAAGACCTAAAAGAGTATTTATCAGGTATGCAAAGGGTTAAACTGAAGAAAAGCAGGAGTCAATCTCTGCATAAGATAAGCAAGGTAGAACAAGCGTGCCAGCCAGTCGAAAGAAACCCCGAGAGCTGGGGATCATGGAAACTGCAGTCGTCTCCCTTGCTTTTTGAAAGGTGTTTTCCATTGACATTCACAAAGTGGACCATGCGTTATAGAATGAAGAGACAAGAAGAAAAAGCCCTCTGTGACCTTTGAAGCTCAAACGGTTGCAGACATATGTCCCAAAGAAGATTTTCCAATAAAACTCAAAGGAAAAAATGTCCACAGGCGGGCTCCGATTCTTAAAGGAGTAGTCACATTAAAATCAGACTAAAATTCCCGAAACAACCTGGGGATGCCTAGCTGAGTGAAAAAAGATATGTCATAGTACTGGAAGATTGGAAATAAACCCCTCAAAACACCCTAACCAAATATTACACGCACAATGACCTACATTACAGCACAACAAGGAAAGGGTTTCACTACCAACATGTCCTGAAGCCACCTGTACTCCCAGACACAGTTAAGAAAACAAGAGCTAAAAGTGAGTGCACAATATATAAAGTGTACACACACACACACACACACACACACACACACACACAGTATAAGTAACTCAACAAGGGGCACATAGTGGACCAAGGCACTCAAAGGGTTACTCAGTCTTATATATTCAGGCTTCCATCATACAGAAAGGACAGAATCTCAAAGAGACTCAGCAAAGAGTAACAGACTTGACATAAAGTCAACCTCCACAGGACAAATGATCCAGAAGGCACATGAACTAGGCAATCCAGCTCCAGGGAGCCAGAAATTAGAGACCATCTAATGAGGGGCTATACAGCCCCATATCTTAAGATTAAACAGAAAAAAACTAAAAAAAAAAAAAAAAAAAAAAAAAAAAATCTAAGTGGATGACCAATACGCACTTTACTGCTTTGCAGGACACATGAATCTAGAAGTTGATGGGTGGGAGTTGAGCTGAAGGAAGAGGAGGACATCTCCACCCTAAAGACCCTTTCTTGTGATATTCCGAGTCCTTGTGGAGGAGGGACTCAACCCCCCATGGTTCCTGTGTTCTATGTTGGACATAAGAGATATACACATTTTCCTAATGTCATTTATGGCAGATTGTAACACAATGCAAAAACCACTTCAAATAAGCCATTGCAGAAAATTGGAATGCTGTAAAAATCAATATATAGGGGCATATGTATCATCTTTGTGACAGATTTGCTCAGTTATTAGAGTAAAGTAATAAGTATAAAATTACTGATTCAGGAGACACAGCAACATACACTCCGAGAAAATGCAAGTGACCCTACGAGATGTATGTATGAAAAAGAGGATTTTAGTCTTATCTGTTAAATCCTTTTCTCTTAGTCCATTATAGGTTACTAGTAACTTTGGGGTAGGTGATCCGCCCCTTTAATTAGGCAGGAACAATTCTAGAAGTGAATGCTGGGTGGTGCCTACCTCCTCTCCTTAGCTGCAGCTAGCCAATCCTCTCTAGTAAGATTTGAGATACTAACTAGTGACTAGGTAGTAAGAAGGGAAAGAAGACTTCTGTGAGCATGAACCCGAAAGGGCTCTCACGTTCTGCAACAGGAAAGCCAAGAATGGTCCCTTGCCAGGGTGGAAGAACAGTAACCTATATGGACTAAGAGAAAAGGATTTAACAGGTAAGACTAAAATCCCCTTTTCTTTGTCGTCCAATATAGGTTACTGATAACATTGGGATGTCCAACCATTGAATTTCCGAGAGGTGGGAAGTAAGGCAAGGACCAGGTGCAGGCCCTTAAAGTCACCAGAGCATATACAGATCATAGACAGCCCAGCAAACTAAAAGTGTCAATGGACACAAAACTGGGGAACACCCAAGAACTGATACACAGCATACTGAACTGGAGCCAACTGGGCTCAAAAGTTAAGGAGTACTGAAGAGATGAAGGAGATCCTAGACAGGCAAAGCTGCCTCCAGGATCTTCCTCCCAAAGCTAGCATCAGCCAATGCCAGCACATCAACATGGTAGTGTTTAGAGAAGGTGTGCACAGACGACCAAGTAGCCGCCTTGCACAACTGATCAGCTGAGGCCTGATTCTTGTAAGCAAAAAATGCCCTCGATGGATCTCGTGGAATGAGCCATGACCCGAAATGGAACAGGCTTCTTCCTCATGTTGTAAGCTTTACGGATGGTAGACTTAATCCAAGATGCAATGGTCACCTTGGATGCGGGTCTCCTCCCCCTGCGACCCTCAGGAATGATCAAAAGGGCATCAGACTCGAGAACAGACTCAGTGCAGTGTACATAGAACTTAATGCAGTGCACCACATCTAACAATTGAAGATCTCTTTCCTTGTCAAACACAGGATAAGGACAGAAAGAAGGTACCACAATCTCCTGAATAATGTGGAATTCAGAAGCCACCTTCGGTAGAAACTCCTGTGAAGTGCAAAGCACTGACTTGTCTTTGTGAAACACCAAAAATGGTGGTTTACAAGATAGAGCATGCAACTCCGCGACACAGCAAACACGATCGCCAGGAGAAAAAGAGGATTTTAGTCTTGTCTGTTAAATACTGTTCTCTTAGTCCATACAGGTTACTGGTAACTCTGGGTAGGCGATCTGTCCCTTTAAGTAGGCAGGAACAATTATAAAATTGTATGCAGGGGGAGGAGCCTACCTTCCCTCCTTGGCTGCAACTAGCCAATCAGCTCCAGTAAGATTTGAGACATTAACTATTGACAAGATAGTAGAAGGGAAAGAAGACTCCTGTGAGCATGATCCCTAAGGACCCCCACGGTCTGCCACAGGAAAGTCAAGCATGGTCCCTTGACAGGATGGGAGACCTGTATGGACTAAGAAAAAAGGATTTAACAGGCAAGACAAAAATCTTCTTTTCTCTGTCGTCCAATACAGGTTACTGGTAACTCTGGGATGTCCAACCATTGAGTTTCCCAGAGGCAGGAAGTAAGGCAAGGACCAGGCGCAAGGCCCTCAAAGTTACCAGAGCAGACATGAGCCATCAGATCAGAGATAGCCCAACAACAAGAGAGTGTCAATGGACACTGAACAGGGGTACAACACCCCAACTGTTATACAGCACACTGAACTAGAGCCAACAGGGCTCAAAAGTGAAGGAAGCACCAAGAACCGAGGAAGATCCTAGATCTTCAAGACTGCCTCCAGGATCTTCCTCCCAACGCTGGCGTCAGCCGATGCCAGCACATCAACACAGTGATGTTTCAAAAAGGTGTGACGACCAAGTGGAAGCCTTGCACAACTGATAGCGGAGGCCTGGTTCTTGTAAGCCCAAGAAGCCCCAATGGATTGAGTAGAATGCGCCGTGACCCGAAAGGGAGCAGGCTTCTTCCTTAGCTAGTAGGCCTTACGAATAGTGGACTTGATCCAAGAAGCAATAGTCACTTTGGATGCAGGTCTTCCTGCCCTGGGACCCTCAGGAATGACAAACAGCATGTCAGATTGCCTGATTGACTCAGTGCAATCTACATAAAACTTGAGACAACACACCACGTCTAATAAGTGGAGATCCCTCTCCTTGTCAGAGGTGGGGTCAGGGCAGAAAGAAGACACCACAATCTCCTGATTGATGTGGAACTCCGAAACCACCTTCGGAAGAAACTCCCTATCAGCACACCAAGATAGAAAGGTCGACCCGACACGATGGCAGGCCTTAAAAGAAACAGGTTTGTGGGCACTAAGCATACTAGCGACTACACAAGAAGAAAAACCTCTCTTCTTCAGTATTGAGGATTCAATTTCCAAAGCCGTTAAAGCTAGACGATGAACATCCTCCTTCCACAGGTAACCCTGTAGAAGAAGATCCGGATGGCAACAGAGCCGGAATGGCTCCGCCATTGACAGATCCAGAAGCTCTGGAAACCAAGCCTGTCGAGGCCAGTACGGAGCAATCAGAATGACTGGACAGTGTTTCAGTCTCAATTTCCGCAACACCCTGTGCAACATGGGGAGGGGAGGAAAGATGTAAGCCAGAGGAAATAACCAAGGAATGGACATGGCATCCACCGCTATAGCTAGAGGATCCCTCCAGCGAGACCAGAACCTTGGAACCTTCCGGTTGTGTCTTGTCTCCATCAGGTCGATGCAAGGAAGACCCCATTTCTGAACAATGAGGTTGAACACACCTGTGTGCAGCTCCGCCATGACATTGTCTACGCCAGGAATGTGCAGTGCGGATATGGCAGGAACGTGTTCTTCTGCCCAGGACAAAATAGCCTTGACCTCTAACCAAGCAGATAGACTTCTTCCGCCCTGCTTGTTGATGTAAGCCACGGCAGTGGCGTTGTCGTACTGTACCCGGACTGGGCAGTCTTCCAGCTGGGGTGTCCAATGATGAAGGGCATGAAATATCACCTGAAGCTCCAACACGTTGATGGGAAGGAGAGATTCCTCCAGAGACCACCGTCCCCAAGCATTCATGTGGCCCAGAACCGCTCCCCAGCCAAAGAGGCTGGCATCCTTCGTCACCTTGGTCCAGAAGGATACCAGGAAGATCTTGCCCTTCAGTAGATTGGAGAAGTCAAGCCACCATGACAAACTCAGTTCCACATGAAGAGGAAGGAATACTGACGTATTCAGAAGGTCTGGCTGACCCCTGCACACCTGGATCACAAACCTCTGGAGTTCCCTGGTGTGAGCCATGGCAAATGTGACCGCTTCTATGGTGAAGATGAATTTCTCCACTATAGAGGGCAGCTTCATGGCTGGAACTGGATCGTGAGCCAGAACAGCAGAAACCCTGTGGGTGATCTGTTGAGCTACCTTGTCCGTGAGAAACACCATGTTCTGCTGAGTGCCAAAGAGAAGGCCCAGGAAGACCAGATGCTGGGATGGGACAAGAGCCGACTTGTCCATGTTAATGATCCACCCGTGATGGGTGAGAGCATGAATGCAGTCCTGAACCTGCTGATGAAGAAGTTCCAAAGAAGGTGCCTTCAGAAGCAGGTCATCCATGTATGGAGTGGCTCTGATGCCATTCCTATGGAGGAAGGACACTAAGGGTCCCAGGACACAATTGAAGACTTGAGGAGTTGTAGTCAGACCAAAAAGAAGAGCTGAAAACTGAAAGTGCCCTTGGTCGCAAGCAAATCTGAGATACTTCCAGCTCTCTGGATGTATGGCGATATGTAGATTTGCGTCCTGAAGATCCAGAGAGGCAAGGAATTCCCCCAGGGACATAGCGGCAATCACTGTCCTTAGGGACTCCTGGTGATGATGAGTCCTGATCAGGAAGACATTGCGATCCTTCAAATCCAAACTGAGACGACAACCGCCGTCCTTCTTGGAGACCACAAAGAGGTTTGAGTAAAAACCCATACCTTTGTCCTGAACTGGAACAGGCTCTAAAACATCCTTGTCCAGAAGGCCTGTATAGCGCCACTGAACAGACAGAGTTTCTCTGCACCCTGGGCCGTATGAGAAGGTGAAAAGCAAAAAAGAGGAAGAGACGAAAGGGATCCTGTGTCCTTCTGCCACCACCTGTCAAACCCATGGGTCTGCCAATGAACCCTCTCAGACACTGTGGAAGTGACACAGACAGCCAGAAGAGTGGGGACCTGGGTTCGGTGAGTCATGCCAAAGAAGGCTTGGAAGGCTTAGGCTTGGAGGAGACCTTGGGCTTCCATTGCTGTTTGGGCTTGGAGGAGGCACATGGAGCTGAGGGAACCACCTGGTTTGCTGGGCGTGCCTCAGTCTGCAAAAAAGGAATGAAAAAAAACAGTTACACTTGAGAGGCGTTTTCTTCCTGGGGACCAAAGGCAGAAGTGTACTTTTCCCCCTGTGGCCTCAATCAGATTCTTAAGAACTGGCCCAAACAATGACGTGCCTTGAAAAGGCAAGGAGAGCAAGGCTTCCTTAGAAGCAGTGTCAGCAGACCAGATCTTGAGCCAAAGAGCTCGTTTGGCAACCACAGACATGGTGGAAACCCTAGTCAGCAAACGGACGGCATCAAATAAGGCAGCAGAAACATAGTGCTGGGCCTCAGAAATGTTGGCAAGAAGGCGCAACATATCCAAAGTAGAAGCACTCTGACGAACAGCCAGGGTGAGTTGTTCAGTCCAGACCGCAATGGCCCGGTTAAACCATGCCACAGCGAACGCAAGGTGGTACCAGCAGTGACAAAAATGGACTTGAGGGAAACCCAGTCAGTCAAGTCTTTCAGAGCAGAGGTGTCAGAAACTGGCAAAGCAGTAGACTTAGATAGCCTGGAAATAGGAGCATCCACTTTTGGAGGATGAACCCACTGAGCAAGCGCCGCCTCAGAGAAGGGGTAAAGCTTGGCAAATTTCTTGGATACAGAAGGCTTCCTGTCTGGGGATTTCCACTAACCAGACACAAGGTGGTCAAGAGTGGGGTTGGGCGGAAAACAAGTAAGGGGCTTTTAAGGCTCCTGAAACACATCAGAGGGATCTTAAGAAACCTCCTGAACTAAAGGAATACTTAGGGTAGTCAACACAGCCCTGATCAGGCCCTCAGCTGAGGGCTCAGGATCAGCCTCAAAGGGGACCCCAAAAATCTGAGAGGAGCCCATAGCAGAACATTCCTCAACATCTGAATCCACTAACAGTTCCTCCTCAGAGAAATCTGTTACGTCAGGTACTCCCTGCGGTTTAGGCAGGGAAGATTTGACTGAAGAGGGGGTCTGCCATGAATGGAAGACCCCCTGTAACTGGGATGGAAAGAGTTGCAATGTAGACCAGAGCAGCCTTGAACTCTTGCACCTAAACTGGCTCTAATGCATGGCTGGAGGTCCCTGGAAGAGGCTCAGGGACATCAGAACATGCTGGGCATAAATGACCTGAGAATTCTCTAGGTAACCCTGAATGACGAGGAGCAATGAGCAATAGGGGACACAGAGACCCCAGCATCCTTAGTCTTAGGCCTGGCCCAAAGCTCGAACGGATTAGACATTCTCACAGTTTCAAAAACGTTCTAGTATAATGAATCCCAATTACAGTGTGCAAGATTAAAATTTCACCCCAGAAATCGCTAAAATACACTTATCTGGCAGGCAAAGGATTGATCTGCAGAGGAGAGTACAAGCCCTGGGTAGGATATTTGTTCTAGAAAAGGCACAAAATGGCTGCCGTGGGGGGAGCCAATCAGAAACGAGCAAACAAAGCATGCGCTCATGGGAAACAGTTTCCCTAGAAAAAGTACCCCAACAGTGCCCGAAGCCCCTTGAGCCCCCCAACACACATGAAACGTGAACCGGATGAAAGAGCAAGGGCAGACAATTAAAATGAGCCATCTCTGAAGTTGCTACGTTGAGCGGTTGCAGAGATATGTCCTAGACTGTGCAGTACCATAAAAGTGAATGGAGCAATGGTGTATATGCAGTAAAGCGAGCCTCAAAGGTGCGGAACTTAAATTTTGCCAAGTTGAAAGGTAAAAAATAAAATACATGAAACATTACTAGAACATGTTAGGAGACCAGAGAAAACATTGAACCCAGTAGGGAAAGTGTCAATAACCCCCCCAAAGGTGCAAAACCAGTAGCTAAAGGGTTAAGTTACCACACAAACCTGCTCCAAAACACCCAACATACAGATAAACCCAATGAGTGCAGGAGTATGTAATAAGAACTCCAAAAGAAAAACCCCTGTGCAGAGGGGCACTGTGGGACATGTGGACCTACAGTACTCAAAGGGATGTTCACCTTTCCTGCAGATATTCTGTCTTCAGACTACCATGTATTAAGAAGAAGCCTCGGTGGGCAACTCCTGAGGAAAGAACTTGAACCCAATATTTTCCCCGCCAAGGATTGAGGTCCACAAAAAAAGCACCTGTTTACAGAGCTAGCCACATCTAAGGGCGTTGTCAGTGATGGTAATCCGCCTAATGGTGGTATTCCATTTCTAACAGAAAAATAAATAATGTTCTAAAACTATAGAAGATATGTTCTTTTGCCTGTGACTTCACCAAGGAACAAAATCTTACTGGAGCTGGTTGGCTAGCTGCAGCAAAGGAGGGAAGGTAGGCTTCACCCCCTGCATTCACTTTTAGAATTGTTCCTGCCTACTTAAAGGGGCGGATCACCTTCCCAGAGTTTCAAGTAACCTGTATTGGACGACAGAGAAAGCCATTTTCCAAGTCAACAGTTGTAGAGGAATAGTAGCCAAGGACTCAAATTGAGGGAGCTGAAGGACGTCCAAAACAAAGTTAAGATCCCACTGAGGAGCAGGATTCTTAAACATAGGACGAGTATGAGCAACGTCCTGGAAGAAAACCATAACATCAGGAAGAATAGTGAGGCATCTCTGGAAGAAGACAGAGAAAGCAGAAGTCTGAATCTTAAGGGAACTCAAACTGAGGCCCTTATCCACTTCGTCCTGCAGAAAGGACAGGACCATTGGAAGATCAAATTCCTGGAAAAAGTTCTTATCAGCACACCAAGAGAGAAAAGTAGACCAGACTCGATGGTAGGCCTTAGAGGAAACAGGCTTGCAAGCACTGAGCATAGTAGACACAACACCAGAGGAGAAACCCTTTTTCAATATTGAGGATTCAATTTCCATGACGTTAAAACCCAGACCATGGACATCCTCCTTCCACAGGTATCCCTGTAGAAGAAGATCTGGATGGCAGGGAAGCCGAAAGGGCTCCGTTACAGAGATCCAGAAGCTCTGGAAACCAAGCCTGCCGAGGCCAGCAAAGAGCAATCAGAATGGCCGGACAGTGCTCCAGTCACAGTTTCCGCAGCACCCTGTGCAACATGGGAATGGGAGGAAAGATGTACGCAAGAGGAAAGTGCCAAGGTATTGACATGGCATCCACTGCTAGGGCTAGAGGATCCCTCCAGCGAGAGCAGAACATCGGAACCTTCCTGTTGTGTCTGGTTGCCATCAGGTCGATGCACCGAAGTGTTGGACTGGACTCTGACCGGGCAACCCACCAGCTGGTGGGTCCAGTGATGAAGGGCATGAAATATCGCCTGAAGCTCCAGCACACTGATAGGAAGGAGAGATTCCTCCGGAGACCACTGTCCCCGAGCATTCATGTGGTCCAGAACCACTCCCCAGCAGGATAGGCTGGCATCCGTCATCACGGTTGTTTAAAAGGACATCAGGAAGGACTTGCCCTTCAGCAGACTGGAGAGGTCAAGTCACCATGACAGACTCCGTTCCACATGCAGAGGTAGAGACACCGACATCTTCAAGAGGTCCTGCTGTCCTCTGCACACCTGGATCACAAACCTCTGGAGTTCCCTGGTGTGAGCCATGGCAAACGGGACCGCTTCTATGGTGGAGATGAACTTCCCCACCAGAGAGGCTAACTTCTTGGCCAGAACTGGAACGTGAGCCAGAACAGCAGACACTTTGCGGGCTATCCGGTGAGCTACTTCGTCCATGAGAAGCACCATGCCCTGCCGGGTGTCGAAGACAAGTCCAAGGAATACCAGCCTCTGTGATGGGACAAGGTCTGACTTGTCCATATTGATAATCCACCCATGATGGGCGAGTGCGTGAATGCAGTACTGCTGATGAAGAAGGTACAGAGAGGGTGCCTTCAGCATCAAGTCGTCCATATACAGAGTGACTCGATGCTGTCCTGATGGAGGACCGACATTAAAGGTCCCAGGACTCGATTGAAGGCTTGGGGAGCTGTAGTCAGACCAAAGGGAAGAGCAGAGAACTGAAAATGCCCTTGTTCACAAGCAAACCTGAGATATTGCCGTCTCTCTGGATGAATGGTGATATGCAGGTATGCTTCCTGAGGATCCAGAGAAGAGAGGAACTCCCCAGGAGACATGGCTGCGATCACCGACCGTAGGGACTCCTGGTGATAGTGAGTTTTTACCACAAAGGAATTGAGATCCTATAGGTCCAAAACTGGACCGTCCTTCTTGGAAATCACAAATAGGTTTGAGTAAAATCCCCAACCCACGTCCTGTACCGGGACTGGTTCTATGACCTTCTTGTCCAAAAGGGTCTGTATGGCTCCGTTGGACAAAGTGAGTTTTTCTACACCCTGAGGAGTGCGAGAATGAAAGAATCTGAAAGGAGGAAGAGAGGTGAAAGGGATCCTGTACCTCGCAGCCACCACCTGCAAAACCCACGGATCCACCAAGGTGTCTGTTCAGACACTGAGGAAGTGGCTCAAATGACCACCCACCAGAGCGTGAGGACCGGGGTTTGGCAAGTCATGCAGAAGGTTGCTTGGAAGCTTTGGGCTTAGCGGAGGACTTGGGCCTCCATTGCTGTTTGGACTTGGAGGAGGGACATGGAGCCTGGGGAACTGCCTGGTTCACCAGGCGCGTCTCAGCATGGAAAGGAAGAAAAAAACGATTACGCTTAGTAGGGGTCTTCTTCCTAGGGACCATGGGCAGAAGGGTACTCTTGCCCCCAGTGGCCTCACTAATGAGGTCCTTAAGCTCTGGCCCAAAAAGAGATGTGCCTTGGAAAGGCAACGAGAGCAAGGCTTTCTTAGAAGCAGTGTCTGCAGACCAGATCTAAAGCCAAAGAAGCCCGTCTAGCAACCACAGACATAGTGGAGACTCTGCCCAAAAACCGGATTGTATCAAACATGGCAGCAGAAACATAGTGATGAGCCTCAGAGATGTTAGCAAACAGACTTAAAATCTCAGCAGTAGGAGCTGCCCGACAGACAGCCACAGGGAGCTGTTCAGTCCAGACCGCAATGGCCCTGTTCACCCAAGCAGCAGCAAACGCAGGGCGTAGGGAGGTAACAGCAGTAGCAAAGATGGTCTTGAGGGAAG
This sequence comes from Rhinophrynus dorsalis, assembly GCA_037306005.1. NCBI lineage: Eukaryota > Metazoa > Chordata > Amphibia > Anura > Rhinophrynidae > Rhinophrynus > Rhinophrynus dorsalis. The sequence goes on along the minus strand of CM074726.1, from coordinate 129,264,272 downwards.
TCTCAAGCTTCTTGTCAGTCCAATCTTTAAGGGCAGAAGAGTCAGCGCCAGGCAAAGCAGTGGACTTACAAAGTCTAGAAACAGGGGCGTCCACCTTAGGTGGATGAACCCACTGAGCTAACTCTGTTTCAGAGAAGGGAAATAGCTGGAGACAGAAGGCTTTCTGTCAGGACACTTCCACTCATCAGACACTAGACAGTCAAAAGTGGAGTTGGGTGGAAGACAAGTATACTGCCTCTTAGGCTCCTGAAACACATCAGAGGATGTTAAGGGTATTCAACACAGCCCTGATCAGGCCCTCAGCTGAGGGATCCGGATCAGCCTCAAAGGGGTCCCCAAAAAATTGTGAGGAAACCACGGCGGAACATTCCCCTTCATCTGAATCCACCAACAGTTTCTCCTCAGAGGAATCTGATAAGACAGGTACTCCCTGTGGTTGTGGCAGGGAAGATCTGATAGGAGTAGGGGGCTGCCAAGACTGGAAGACCCCCTGTAATTGGGATGGGAGGACTTGTAAGGTAGACCTAAGGTCTCTGGTAGTAGCCTTAAACACTTGCATCCATATTGGCTCTAGTGCATGGCTGGAGGTTCCTGGGGGAGACACAGGGGCAACAGAGCATGCTGGGCATAAATGACCTAAGTATTCTCTAGGTAACCCTGATTGACATGAGGATCAGTGCGCAATGGTGGACACAGACACCCCAGTATCCTTAGACGTAGGTCTAGCCCCAAGCTCCAACGGACTAGACATTCTCTCAGTGTCAAAAGGTTTAAAGTATAAGGACTCACCCACATACAATGTGTATGATTTCATTTTCACCCCAGAAATTGCTAAAATTAATTAATCTGCTGAGGAGAGAAGGAGAGTCCAAGTCCTGCGTAGGATACTCATGAAGGGAAGGCACAAAATGGCTGCCACGACAGGAGCAAATCAGTACGAGCTCGCAAAGCAAGTGCTCATGGGAAATGTAGTTTTCCCTGTAAAAGTGCCCGAATCCCCCTGAGCCCCACAACAAACAAGACGTTGACCGGATAGTAGATCAAGGGCAGACAAAATGAGCCGTCTCTTAAGTCGCTACGCTAAGCGGTTGCAGAGATATGTCCCAAACTGTCCCATATAGGTGAATGGAGCATGGAGTCTATGCAGTAAAGCGCACGGGAACTCAAATTTTGCGATGTTTTATCATGAAGTAAAATACATCATAAAAACACTAGTACATGTCAGCAGACCCAATAAACACTGAATCCAGTAGGGAAAAGTGCCAGCAACCCCCCGAAAGATGCTAACTAGCAACCAAAGGGTTAAGTTACCACAAAAACATGCTCCAAAACACCCAACAGACATATAGATAAACCCAGTGAGTGCAGGAGTATGTGTTAAGAACTCCAAAGGAGACCCCTGTGCGGAGGGGAAGCGTGGGACATGTGGACCTCAGCACTCAAAGGGTTGTTCACCTTTTCAGCAGGTCTTCTGTCTTCAGATTAATATATATCAAGAAGAAGCCTCAGTGGGCAACTCTTGAGTTAAGCTGCAGCTAAGGAGAGGAGGTAGGTTCCACCCAGCATTCACTTCTAGAACTGTTCCTGCCTAATTAAAGGGGCGATCACCTGCCCCAAAGTTACCAGTAACCTATATTGGACGACAGAGATATAGAGCTAGAGAGACCAAACAAAGAATACCAAAAAAGATTTAGCGTGACAGCCTTATTCATAAATATGTCCTTGTATGTTACAACCTCAGGTGGGAATTAATTTACAAATTACAGCTAGTTATTAATGTTCCTTTATAAGAATGATACATATGGACACTTCACAGTTGCTTAAAAAAAAAAAAAAAAAAAAAAAAAAAAAAAAAAAAAAAAAAAAAAAAAAATTGTGAACATTTTTTGACATGTTGATATATATGGCCCACAGTTTTCATACGTAACTAAAAGGATAACAGAGTGAATTGTACCAGAACAAAAGCATAATAAAATGATGAAAACTGTCTCATGCCTCCCTGGTGGTGAAATAAAAAAAAAAAAATCCCCAAACACCCAAAGGGTTAAAGCATTAGCAGCAGTCTGGATTTCTTAGCAGCAAATTAAAAATATAAACTTTCCTGTGTTTAGATTCATGAGATGGCTTTTGCCATGCAAAAATAAAACTAGACTCAGCTGTACAAGGGTAATATAGTATAAGGCAAATTTTAATGACAATATATACATAGCTTTAAAAGAAACATCTTAAACATTCTAAAAAAATAAACAAAATAAATACAATATGATACAAAATCCACAATATGTTTATAGAAGGAGCAGATGATACTTACAATATGTGAACATTATATCAGTTGAAGTACCTAAGACAACATGTAATTGCACTGCACTTAGTTTTTACATAATGCCCTTTCATATCATAATGATAGCCAGTAACATGCCACAAATCTAGGACTGCAATCCACACATCAGTGCTAGTATGTAATAGTGCTGCAGGAAAAAAACAAAACAAAACAAAACAAAAGATGGTAGAAGCCAATATTTCAAAACGTTTTTGACACCAGATGGCCCTATGCACAAAAGAAAGATGGAGCATATATGGAATAAGCTAACTGCACCAGAGGGGACAAATAAAAACCTCCCCACATTCCCACAGATTCAAATGATGCTTTTTACCACTTTAATACTAGAGACAGGTTTGCAATGCAAGGGGTTAACTATCACCAATTTAAATCAATGGGAAATGTAATTTGCAGTTAGTTTGCCCCAGAATGCACCTCTGTCTTTCTGCATATGGCTCAGTTTGTCAGTGTACCATCACCACTGCTAAAACGGGCAGTAAAGGCATAAATATAAATATACTTATTTTAAATTGACGTTCTGATAAGCAAAGGGGAAAGGCATTTTGCTATTACTATCAATAAAGTTTATTAAATGAAAAAAAACAATGTTCTTATTCTTTTCATAATTTTCCTTTTCTTCCAGGACTGAATGACATCTCCAGTTTGATTTCTACAATGTATGCTCAAACCTGTTTGTCCCAATTTATATGTTGTTGTTGATACATACAGCCTTATGTGTAAGGGCAAAGTGGAGAGATTCTGGGGCAAGCCAATTGTACTGTACGGGAGTGGGGATTTACGAAGCTTTTAACACCTTGCACGTAAGCGATGTTACCGCTCTAGCATTCAAGGGGGAAACATCAGTTTAAATCAGAATTGCTCCACTTGTCTTTATAAACAAGGCTCACACACTGTTATCTTGATGTTCCAAGTCGTAGCATAGGACTTCTTCATAAAGCTAAAGACATCCAACTAAGAAGCAAACCAACTGAACAAGGCCCTAATTTCTCTGTGATAAGGACATATAGCATCATTCCAACTGCTAATGTATGCACATTTACAGTTAAAGAGGAGAGAGATGATTAGGTTTTATTTGAAATCTGGTGGTGCGTTTCAAAGCATTCTGAAGCAACGCTATGGACAACATTCTGGCACTCAAATAATTAAACTTTAAAACAACTATTTAAAATCAGGATAGATCAACCTGTAACCAGCAGTAAAATCTCCTAACACTTTGCTTTTCAATGTATTTTGGGCCTCAAACATACAAGGGATAAACAGAATTAATTTAACTCACTACTGCTAGGCTGTGTGACCCATAGATCTTCAGTTGTCGTTGGACTAAACTCCTATTGTTCTCAGCCGAAGGCTGATTGGAGGAGATGGGTATTGTAGTTCAACAGTGGCTGTAGGGGTCACAGGATGCCCATCCCTGCTTTACTGATTGTTTAGAGAACGTTTACTTCCCTGCAATGAAAAAAGTAGTAAACTATTCTAATACATTTATATCTCCAAACTGACCGTACACTGGTAGTGGTTTTGATTGAATTAATCCTTTAATTTGGGTGCAAGCTTTAAAGGCTACATTTTTAGCTACCCTTCTGCAATTGAATTTTAAAACCATCTCACTTTGTGATTAGATAAATCTGTAAATGCAAATTCAGCAAAAAGAAGCAGCGTACCGGCACAGAACAGATGGAACCGTCCCTGGGAACTGCACACAAACAGTCAAGGAGAAAAAATCTACCATAAATAATCCCCTTCAGCACTGAAGTGGTTAAGCAGAAAATCCTGTTTACCCCTTTGAGTGCCAGAGGGGTACGCAACACACTGCCAATCAATCTGTTGCGTACCACCAGGCACTCAAAGGGTTAATTATTTATTCTTCTGTTGCTACATAATATGCAAAGTAGGACACAAACTTTTTTTTGTTAAAAAACATTCACACCCTGTGGTCAGTAGCAGTCGACTTCTGGACCTCCAGGAGACATTGGGGACTACAGCTCCCATCATCCACAATCATTCACAGGCTGCCAGCTGTAGATAGAGGGACAGAAATTCACTACCCCTTCCCTATGTAAACACATCAATGTAGCAGATGAATAAAAAGGCATCCAGGATGAATACCAGAGAGTGATCATCTAAATCCAAATAGCATCACTCATTTGGGCGGTGGCGGCTACGTGGGTTGGCTCTTGTAAGAATTGTGGGGGCTAAAAGTTTTAAAGAGCTGACTCAGCCCAGTAGTTCAGAGTACAACTATCTGGCGCTCTTAAAGGAGCAGAAACATTATTATAAATAACAAACATTGTAGTAGTTTAATTAATCCTTTGAGTGCCACAGGGCTGAACAATGTATTGCAACAATGGCATTCAAAGTGTTTGAACTGGTATAGCTTTTTTTTTTTTTTTTTTTAATTCAAAATGCTCCAAGCAGTTTTACTCAGCAGGAAAAAAAAAAAAAAATCGCTATATATCCATAAAAAAGCTTGCAGCTTCTTTAAGCTCAAGGGAACCTGTAATACAACAAATCTTGTTTAAGCACTGCAACAATATTACAGCAAGGTTTTCACACTACGTCTTGTCTTTAATCACCTTTATTGGAAAACTCAAACTCTTTAACCCCTTGAATGATGAAGAGGTCTTCAAAGCACTGTTTTGCCATGCACTGTAGACAACTCTTGCAGCTAAAGGGTTAATAAATATTGCTCAATTTCTCAAGGTTTTAAAATGTTGCCACACACTTAAGTGTGAAATTTGTTTCATAAAACTACAGGTAAGATATGAACTAAAATGTAACAGGCCCAAGTGTTCCATTATAGAATTACTAGTTTTAAAGCCTGTGTACATGAGCCAACACTGGCAGCACTGCAGTCATGCACAGTGCTGAATATCCAAATGCGCCGAGGCGGATACGAAGCGGGGAGCTCCTAAATCAGACCGTGGTCCTCTCTGCACACCTTCCTGGTACTAAGCGGTCCCAGGAAGGTGCGTAGAGAGGACTCTGGTCTGAATTCGGGGCGCCCCGCATCGTATCAGCTGCGGCGCGAGCAGTCTCTATTGTACATGATGGCTTCTGACAAATATCCTAGCAAAATATAATATAGGATATCACCACTGATGTAAATGGATCTTTAAAGGGGAACTCTCACCTCCATTCAAGTTCTTATCAGATTGTTGCATCCCAAGTGATCTTCAATCCGCTTTTATTACAATTATTTATTTAATTTTTAATGCAGTACAGACCGAGATATACGTTTCTGAAATTAAGGGCGTGACATCACCTCTGGATAGGCTGCAGCACAGCCTCTTCCCCATGCCAGCTGTTCCCTGTCCCCCCCTCCTCCGAGGATGGAGGATTCCTGTATGTGACCTGGCACACTCCCTTGAAAATGAGAGCTCTTCATCTCACATGCTGGATTCCTCCATCAGAGGAGGTAAGGAGGGAACAACTGCGGAAGGGAGAAGGCAAAGAGTGCCAGCCTTAATTTCAGTAGATCTGTCTATACTGCAAGAAAATAAATAAAAATGGATTGAAGATCACTTGGGATGGAAAATTAAAAAAAGAACATGAATAAATGTTGGAGACCTCTCTGGCATTCAAGGGGTAAAAGCCCCGTTTAATTCAAGAGGGGGTTTGGATTTTTTTATTTGGTCCCCATAGTGCTGTAGGTTTGCTCCAGAATTGCTCTACTCTTGCTTTCAGCATAATACCACTTTGCAGATACACACAAGGGTCACTCAACTTAAAGGGATAGTAATACTTAATGTTAAAAAAAATATATATGTTGTAGGGTTTATCCCCCTGAGTAAAACAAGGGTACTCCAACTGCTGAAAGGTGTTTTATTCAAAAGTTATTACAGATCAAAGTTTAATTTTTTAGGTGCAGTATCAGAGTGGCCTGAAATTGTACAGTGGCGCCGGTGTTACACCATCCTATGGACAGCACTGGTCAGCTGACCACAAATCTCCATAGAATGGTGTAGCAACAGCACAACTGTACAATTTCAGGCCACTGTGATACTGTACCTAAAAAGTTAAAGTTTGAGCTGTAATAACTTTTGAATAAAACACCTTTCAGCAGTGGGAGTACCCTTGTTTTACTCAGGGGGATAAACCCTACAACATATTTTTTTTACATTTTAAATATTACTATCCCTTTAAAGGGATAGTAATACTTCGTTTTATCTTTATTTTATTTTGTAGGCATTAAAAAAACATGAAGAATGATATAAGTCTTATCTCTCAGACCTTTATGGTTTAAGAGATATTCACAAGCAAAGTATCCCCCCCACACTGTTCAGCCAGATCAGAAGGGATGTGCCCAGGTAGACTGCAGAGAGGGACAATCTTCAATTAAGATAAGGGAAAAAGCTGAAAAACTTGTCAAGGGGGGAAGGGCTTTCATTGTTTTCATACAAATAAGATTGTCCCCTGCTGTTATCTGTCTGGTCTTACAACCAGATTCACATCTGAGAAGAGATGGCTTACACAAGGAAAAAGGGGCGGGAGGGGGAAACTTTGCTTGTGAATATCTCTTAAACCATAAAGGTTTGAGAGATAAGACATATTGTTCTTCATGTTTTTTTAATGCCTACAAAATAAAATAAAGATAAAACGAAGTATTACTATCCCTTTAATGTAAATGAACAGAAAAGAAGAAACCAGAAGACAGCACCCAACAGGAATGTGATTGGGCCTCACGAGAATGCAGTGGTGCACAGGCTGGCAGTTAAACCAATCCAAGCACAGTGGGACCCAACCAGCATGATGCTTCTATGGCATAATAATATATGGGGTTTGATATACAATGTAATTGCTAAGCAATGCATTGGACCACCCTCCTGCACTCATATGGTTAAAAAGGAAAACAAATGATTAACTAAAGCCTTTATTTAATTATATAGCTGGGTGTAAAAACATATCCAATGCATAACAGAGCAACGAACTGCAGAAAGATTTAGTGGGAAGGGGGTATGAAAGCTGCATACTTGGGAATTCCAGTTTCAAAAAGTCACTCACACTATTTGCAGTTAATAGCAAATCCCAACTGGATTAAACTGAGGCTTTAATCCAATTGGATGCTAAAGGTCTCCAGCACACTTTGCAGTCAGTTTGCTGTAATCAGCCTTACGACACAAGGCCCAATGTACAGATTTAAAACAAAACAACTGAGACTGGTCTTATATACAAATTTGGAGTACGATAAGGCAATGATTAACCTATTAAATAATTATAGGCTCAACCCTTTAACCCCCCACCCCCCGAGTGGCAAAGAAGTATCAAAAGAATTGCAATGCTTTGGATACCTCTCTGACACTCAAAGAGTTAAGGACCAGGAGGTATGCTCAAAGCATCTCCAGTCCAGTCAGGGTAAAAGCCATTGGTGTGTAATTCACACGTGTAATTAATCAGACGAACAAGAACACAGTATTCTGGTAATCCCCCTCTAGAGTAATATTTTCTGTACACAGATAAATAGGTTTGTGATAATTAAACCACATTCCTCACAGCTTTGGAAAGGTGCGCAGATCAGAACTTGCATTTAGATACAAAAACAGCCCTTGACATCTTTAACCCTTTCAGTGCCAGAGAGGTACGCAACTTATTGCTTTGCAATGCGTTGCGTACTCCTCTGGCACTGAAAGGATTAAGATATTTGAAATAAACACCTTAACCCTTTAAGGACAAGAACGGTGTGAAGCAATTCATTGCAGACCGTTCTGGTCCTTAGAGGACTACCACATATACATTTGGACACTAAACATTCACAAAATTAGCAAGAAACTGATTTTTTCAGACTGGAAAAACACTCATTATCGGACTCTTGCTATTGATGTTTAGGCAACAAACCAGATAACTAGCTATGTACCACCTACTCTGTAATTGGGGGAGATCATTCAGCTAAATCAGTGATGATGAACTCAAGTTCTTGATATATACCAAGAGGTCAAATTTTCAGGACTCCACAACTTTAACCCAAGTAGCTCAATCACAATGCCTGAGCATGTGATCAAGTGGGTATATCTTAAAAATCCAACCTCTCGTTATCCCAGAGGCTAAAATTTATGAACACTGATCTAAACTCAAATGAGGGCCAAAAGGTATAAATAAGGCTGAAGAAAAAATACAGTGAAAATGTATGAATCACAAAAATTCAATTTAATGTGTTCATTTCTTTTGATTTAAAGAAGGGGTCCCCAAGGCTGTCCTTAAGTGCCATTAACAGGCCATATTAAGGATTTCCCTGCAGAAGTAAGTTAATAAGAATGTTTGAGCCTCTGATTAATTCACCTGTGCTCAGGTAGAGAACTTGATGGACCTAGTTCACACGGGCAACTGTTGACAAAACATGCTTCACAGTGTAGATATTGTTTCCTATGAAGTCATTCATATGGGTGACTTCCAACTAGTAATTTTTAATTGCAACCTTATAGGGATAGTAATGTTTTGTAATAAAAGCAGCTCTAATTAATCATCATAGTATTTGGACCTTGGAGAGTGTTATTTCAATTCTGTCAGAGTTGTAGTACAAGAGTAATTTAATGACAAACTATCCCCCTCCCGCCTCTTTTACTGATGTAACACTGCTCAGCCAGAGCACAAGGGAGGTGCCCAAGTAGATTGCAGAGAGGGACAATCTTCAATTAAGATGAACGAAAAACCTGAAAAGCTTGTCAAGCGGGGCAGGGCCTTCTTTGTTCTCATAGGAAGAAGACTGTCCCCTTCTGTTATCTGCCTGGTCTGAGAAGAGATGGCTTACACTAGGTAAAAGGGGCGGGAGGGGGAAACTTTGCTTGTGAATATCTCATAAACCATAAAGGTTTGAGAGGTAAGACATATTGTTCTTCATGTTTTTTTAATGCCTACAAAATAAACTAAAGATAAAATGAAGTATTACTATCCCTTTAAGCTGCTGCAACCTCTTGTAACAAAGCAACTGCCACAAAATCACCCATGTGAACTAGGCCATAGCAGTACCCAAGGTCAAGTATGCAAAACGCTACTCTAGCATTTCCATATCGAGTCATAGGTAGGCAGTCACAGCAAGCAAAAAAAAAAAATAAAATAAAATAATCGTCAGTTTTGGCTAATATCTTCTTTTGGCCACACAGTATGAAATATCCTAAAACAGAGCTGAATTTGCCCAAAATTAATCCGAAATCAATATGGACAACACAAAACCTGGACTGTCCAAAAAATACAATTTTACGGTTTCAGGCTGCCCATGCAAGAGGATACTATACAAGTCATTTTTACTCTCATATGTCCAAGTATTGTCAAGCAATGCACTGGACACTCTTCTGACACGCAAAGGGTAAAGGAGGCATGGAAACTTGCACAAATTGCCATTCCTTTCTATGCGAACTTGCAATGTTTCCATGGTAAAGTCAGCAAGTTGGATACAAATGAGCAAGATTACGAGTCACCAGAAAGTCAGAAATAGCCTTGACACTTCACTGGTTCAAGGTGCTGTAACATGAAACATGGTAAGCCCGACAAAGCCATTTGCAAATGGCATGCTTTTACCCTTTGGGCAATGTACAGACTACCCATGATGCATTGTATATATATTTAAATACATTAGCGCATTCTCTGTCGGCCAAAAAAGAACACACGGACACGTGTGCAACTACATATACACAGTAAAACATACACAAATGCCAGCCGCAAAAACTTACATGAGCATTCAGAAACAATGTTGAGCTATTGGATATCAACCATAAAACTTTTATACATTTCTTCACAATCCATGTTGTTAGGCATTATATTCCTATTACTGTCAAAATAGTTTTGCCATGCAACAGACAGATTTGACTTGTGAAAGTGACCGCTTCCAAGCCTGGTTCCTGATTTTTATTTTGGTTTTCAATAATATTTAGTTCTACAAAAATATAATTTGACCTACTTGGTAAAAACCAATGTATGGTACCTTCAACATAAGAAAAAAAAATAAAACAAATCATTTGTACAATAGGTACAAACATAATACAACAGTTATATACAGTCCAACCCAAGATACATTAATTTAATACACTGCAACTCCACAGCAATGTCTTCTGTAGACTATAACCCATTCTATGTTCGGACCACAGCTGAAAGCTAGGCAATGGGATTCATACGCAGCAGCCTGGATACAGCAGGTAAGATACTATGAAGCACAGGCGTTATGAAAGACATGTTTTTTGGGGGGCTACCACAAATGCAGGGACCAAATGATGTACTAAGGACCTCATATTCCACAGGATGTACAAATGGATATTAAAGATGCTAATATTGATACCAAAAGTCTGATATGGAGTATGTATAATTGATACTTGAAGAACAGTGGTGGATGGACAGATACTTTAGATTGTAATTTGACCTCCCTTTTTTTCCTACAGCAACATTTAATGGTAAAACTATCCTTAATAGAAGCTGCAATTCCTTAAACACCAACACCTCCATGCAGTTTTTTAAAATCTGGACTGACAACTCTATTGGCCACTACAAATAAATTGAGAGAGTGGACTAATTGTTCAAAACAAATCTTTACTTTGTACAGGATAGCATATCCATGGGAGCAGACTCTCTCTGCAGGACGTCAGGATTCCAAACTCCTCCAATGCATCTTTTTAGGAATCCTTTTGTGGGAGAAGTCTGGTGTCCTTGAGTCCTGAAAAATAACCCCATTTAGCTCAGTTAACATTCTATCCAGTACCAATTGAAGATTAATTTTGGAGAAACAATCCACTCAGAATAGCCACTGGGGTTTCCTGCACAGACATATGTAGGAGGACCTGTCATTTGGAAAAGAGAAAAACCTTTTGCTTATTAACAATAAAAATAAACTTTTTTTTTTTTTTTTTTTTTAAACATTTTGTTTTTGGGTGTATTTTCTTTCACTTCTTTTACATTTTAAACTTGGGTTGACCTGTCTGTGCCTGGGAATCTGAAAAGTAGTACAAAAGTCTATTGGTTAAACACCTGTACTGCATGTACATTTTTCAATCTGAAGCTTTATCAAAATAATACAGAAAATATGAAGTTCAACCAACTGTAGGTGCTAGGGAGGACAAAATGTCAAATTCCCAAACACAGACAGCAGAGAGGTCATCCAAAGTGCAACGTGTTCAAATTACAGAAAATGGTGTATCTTGGAGTATGCTAAAAAGAGAGTGTAGTGTTACATTTTTAATGTTTGATAGGCATACTTTTTTTTTGTGACAGGTCCGTATTTGAGGGTCAGTGGGAAATGCACAGATTATTCACGTGTGCAGAGGAAAGTGATTGTTACTGGACACATGGGGTCAAATATTTTCTTCTTCACTGCTTGTGACACACAAATGGTCCTGACAAGGTATCGGTGTAAATGGAGAGGGGGGAGACACACAGCAAATATATACTGCATGTCATTTAACAGTGTTGGACAGGTGTGCAGCGCATTGTACACCCCTTTGATGCTCAACTGGTTAAGCCTCTGTTGCAAAAGAACCAGGAAAGCAACGCCCCTTACACAGCATTAGGTGCACAGAAATGTGAGTTCTCTTATGTACCTTGATATTTAAATGAAATCACAGACACCAGCTCTAGGAAAAGCACAAAATGAACCCCACAAGATGAGTCTTCCATAAAAGACATATACAGAATATTCAAGTAATATAGAGACTTAAATGCCATTCAACCACAGGCTGGGTAGAGGACTTCCCTAGCTTCAATTTGGCCATGAAGCACAGTTAAGTCTACAAGTCTGTTGATGTCCGCTTTTTCATACTCCGTCGCTGAGCTAAATTTGAAGCTGCAACAGGCTCTAAAACAGGTTGAAATGTCTTGTGATTCAGTGCAGAATACGTTGCAGCCATGGCTCCCTGAAACAGAAAGTTATTTTATTAAATACCTAATGGTCAAATTTATAATGACTTTTGCAGCAGATTGTAAAACATGATTTGGACATTTCTAATGGCATAAAAGTGACCTATATAATTATATCTGAAGCAGATTAGATAGCCCATTTCCAGAAAAGCATCCAAAGTGTACAATGTTTCTACTGCATTCCCAGAATGCCATTCAGAAACATGAAAATGGTTGGGAATTGGTACTGTTATATAGAGAACTTATGTGTCCTGCTGAGAACTGGTTCCATTATACTGTGCTTCACCGAGTGTGCATTTTTTCTGCATCAAACAGTGAAGACTCCATCATCGGAGGTTGTTCCTGTGCGTGAGCTGTGGGCCTGTAAAAAAGAGGATTCATGCTGTTCCAGTGGTCAGTCGAAACTGGGACAGAGCATCCATACTTACTTGTGAGCGTTTCTAATAGCCTTTTAGTTTTTTTATTCTACTCATTCTCCAATCATATTAAGATAAGTATGTAACTAATTTAATGTTGACATTTCATGGGTAGCACATGTACAATTTTTTTTTTTTTATATATCATCCATTTACAACTCTCAGCACTGTATCAGTTAAGCAATTTTCTATGTGTGAACAGATAGTCTCCCAAGAAGATGAGCTGCCCCTCTTTCAAGAGCACTCAGGGATGACAAAAAGCAAATCAGATATCCAAAAAGTCTGTTGTGTGATGAATGTAATATTTTGGGCACCTAACAATATCCAAGGGATGAAGCTCCTACTCCTGATCTATTAGGTGGAGCAGGACAGAGATAAGGAAGAACAATTTTCTGGTTGATGTGAAACTCAGAAACAGCCTTTAAAGGATAGTAATGCTTAACAAAAAAGTACAAATGATTAAGCTTCATATTATTTGGACCATGGAGAGTGTTATTTCAATAATGTCAGATTTGTAGATCAAGAGTAAGTGAACGATAAAGTATCCTGCCTCCCACCCCTTTTACCTAGTGTAAGCCACCTCCCTTCAGATGTGGACTCTGTATTCTTGACCAGACAGGCCGCAGCTCCAATTAATCTTCACAGTATTTGGGCCATGGAGAGTGTTATTTCAATACTGTCAGAGTTGTAGTTCAAGAGTAACTGAATGATAAAGTATCCCCTTCCCGCCCCTTTTACTGATGTAACACTGCTCACCTCAGAGCAGCAAGACTGTCTGGATCGATCGCAGAGAGGGACAACCTTCAGTGATTAGGAAATAACCAGTCGGGGGGGGGGATGGCTAGGGTTTTCCTTATGCTCACACTAAGAAGATTGCCCCTTGCTGCGACCTGTCCGGAGAAGAGATTCCACATCAGTGGTAGAGACTCCCCTCTCCTCCTCCAGCTTAACAACCCCCCCCCCCCCCCGCCACTAACGCCCAGAATTCATGTGACTGAAGCCACACAAAGAGAAGTGGGGAGGAGATGAGAATACGACAAATCTGCTGAGAGACTATAAGGTCTGCCCAGGGAAACAGTACCGCACCCACACTACTGGCAAAAAGAAAATAATCTTGAGCATCAATTGGCGCAAGAGGTTCGAAAGGAGCCCTCTGCAAAACATCCAGAACCAGGTTAATGAAATCCTTGAAGGAAGGGAAGGAATAAGCCACCACTTAAAGAAAAACCTTGACATCTGGAACAATAGCAGTAAGTCTCTGCAATAGGACAGAGAGGGCTGAGATCTGAACCTTAAGGGAGCTCAAGCTAAGCCCTTTGTACACACCATCTTGGAGGAAAGACAAAAAGTGAAGGTCAAAAGCCTATGGGAACCTGTTCTTCTCTGCACACTACTTATGAAAAACAGACCTCACCTTATAGTATCTCATAAGAGAGACCAGCTTCCACGCCTGCATCATGGTAGCATTGACCTCTGCGGAAAAGCCCTTTGACTTAAGGATGTTGTCTTCAAGAGCCATGCCGCCTAAGCCATTTTCTCCACACTCCTGTGCCATAGCTAACCCTGGAGCAACAGATCTGGCTTGGGAGGGAGACAGGTTGGATCCTGAACAGAAAGACTGACTAGAACAGCAAACCACAACCCTCTTGTGCCAGTAAGTAACAATCGGAATAACTGTTGCCCCCGTCCGTTCTCATCTTCCATATCACCCTAGGGATGAGAGGAATTGGAGGACACACATAGGACAGGTCAGAGCTCCACAGAATAGACACTGCATCCATAGTAAAGGTCAGAGGATCCCCCACCAAGGAGAAGAATATTGCAACCTTCCTGTTCTCCCTGGTTGACATGAGGTCTATCACTGACAGACCCAAATGTTGGGCAATCAGGTAAAACTTCCACATGGCGTTCCCATTTTCCTGGATCTATGTTTTGGCAACTTAGAAGGTCCACCAGGACATTTTATACCCCTATAATGTGAACGCCTAAGATGGCCGGAATGTAGACCTCTGCCCAATAGAGGAGACCCTTCACTTCCTGCCAAGTTGCCCAGCTGTTAGTTCCTCCCTGCCAACTGACGTACACAACAACCGTGCTGTTGTCCAACTACATCCTCACTGACACTCTTGAGAGAACTGGGGTCCAGTGAACTAGGGCTAGTCAAATCGCCCGGAGTTCCAGGACTTTTATAGGCAACAGACCCTCATCCCAATGTCACCTGCCCTGCACACCTAAGTGACCAAGAACATCTTACCCAGTCCCTAAGGCTGGCATCTGTGGTGGCCACGGTCCATTCCGGGATTACAAAAGGCCTCCCCTGCTCCAGGTTCAACTGATGTAACCACCTCCAGAGATGCCCCCAAGTTCAGGCAAGAAAGACATCTGCTGAAGATGATGTTCCAAGTTCTTTGACCAGTTCCTGACAACATCCCTCTGCAGCTCCCTCATGTGAACCCGTGTCACCCTGAGAGTAAGGGGCAGCATCCAGGGTCAACACCAGCCAAACCAACATGCTCATGAAATTCTTCATCATGGCAGTGGATCACTCAAGAGGTGTACTCCAGTGATCCTGAGACACAAGCAGAATCTTCTGCTGCGGGAGGAAGACCTTCCCCTGATGATTGTCAAGCCTCATACCCAGGAAAACCAAAACCTTGGAAGGGATCGGACAGGACTTCTGCAGATTCAGAATCCACCTGTGGGGCACAAGAATGTGGGCACAGTCTTGAACATGAACAAGTTTCCTCTGAAGGAGCCTTGGATAAGGAGATTATCAGCTTATGGCATCAGACAGAAGCCCTGAGCATGGATGAAGGCTGCCAGGGCCGTCATGATCTTGGTGAAGATGCGCGGCACCAAAGACAGGCCAAACAGCAGTGCCGTGAACTGGTAATGATCAGAACCGAAAGCAAATCACAGGTAGCGTTGATTGTCTGGGTGAATCAGGAAGTGTAAGTAAGGGAGGCCAGGTATTCCTCTGGGCACATCGTTGAAATGACACAATGCAAAGATTCCAACTTGAAAAGCATAGCAACCACATCCTTGTTAAGACACTTGAGGTCCAGAATGTTGCAACAGCCACCGTCCTGCTCTGGAACCACAAACGGGTTGGAATAGAAACATTTAGAGTACTCGTGGGCTGGAACTGACAATAGAACCTGTTTCTCCAGCACTGAGTCTACTTCCTCCTGGAAAAAGCTTTGCCTTGTCAAGCTCTTTCGGAACCCTTGACAAACAGAAAACATATGGAGGTAGGGATTTGAAATCTATGCTTTACTCATCTGAGTTTACCTGCAAAACCCACTGGTCCACTACTTGTCTTGAAGAAGGCAGAGGCAAGGCCCTACATCCAACAACAGACCAGTCTGCTTGACAGACTTAGCCTTTGAAGCGGAGTGTTTGGGCTGCCAGGCTTGTCTGGGTTTTGTGGCAGGGCATGGGTGACAGTCTTGTGAGCTCTGCGGCCTATTCACTCTAGCTTGGTCAAGGTGTGCACGGGGGGGGGGGGGGGGGAAGAAGATGACGCACCTTCCTCGCCAGAAAGGGACACTTTGTGGAGATCCGAGGCAACAATGTACTCTTACCACTAGTAGTGTTACTGATTACCATCTTCTGTTCAGGAGGCCAGTGACTTTTCAGAAGACTGGTCCGCAGACCAAATTTTGAGCCACAAGGTGCAATAAGCAGCAACAGAAAAGGCGGAGGCCTTAGCAAAGAATATCAAAGATGGTTTCAGAAACACAAGTACTGGCCTCCTTGATGTTGGCCATCAGAAGCAAACATCAGTAGCATCAGAAAGTTACTCATGCTCAAAGGGCAACTGACCTGTTAAGCCAGGCAGAGGCAAAAAAAGGTCTTAGTGCTGCCCCTGTGGCAGCAAAAGAAGCCTTAAGAATATAATCCAGCCTCTTATCTGCAGGCTCCTTGAGTCCTAATCAAGAGTATTATCTTATGCCTCTGGAAAATATCCGGAGAAGGTGCACCCTCATCAGGTACGTCAAAGACCTGAAGGGTCTCCAACACTGCCCTGATGAGCCCATCAGCAGAAGGAAGAGGATCAGCCTCATAAGAATTTCCATAGGCATAGGAAGAATTCATGTCCTACTCCCCATCATCATCTTCTTCTTCCTTAGAGGAGACCCTTGCAAATGACCCCTAGAAGTGGGGGCAATATGCTGAAAGGTAGGAATAGGCTTTCATGAATGAAGCACCCCTTGGAGAGATGAAGAGATATGGGCCACTGAAGACAGTAAAATCTTGACCATTGCTGGCTCTTAATTGATGCTAGAGGGGCCCCAGTGGTGTAGTAGAGGCCACAGCACATGAGGGGCACAGAGACCCTGAATACTCTCTAGGTAGTCCCACGTGGCAAGAGGAACAATGTGTGTGTGTGGGGGGGGTAAGTGTAGCCTTTGAGTCCTTTGCCTTGGATTTATCTCCCTGCTGCTTAAGAGTTTTACATACCTCCTACTAAAAAGCGCCTCCAGAATAAAAGAGCACCTAAAGAGTGCAAAAAAAAAAAACAAAAACAAAAAAAAACGTTATATTGCAAGCAAAGGGTTAATCTGGAAAAGAAGCACAAGGAGAGTCACAGCCTCTGAGTAGGACAAGCAAGAGAAGTAAGATGGACCCTACAAAACTGTCAGCAAATTGAAAGAAAGGTACTAGATACTATAGTCTTCTCCTTTGCTAGTTGTCTAGCAATGATTACAACATTGTTCACAGATCTCCAGGTGCCCCTGGACAATCAGCAAGTGGACCAGATGATAGGAAATGAGGAGACAAGAACAGAGTCCTTCCTGACTGTTGTAGCTTAAATGTTTGCAGAGGTATGCCCCAGAGGTGTTGTCCCATAGAAGTCAATGGAGAAAAGATGGAGTCGAGTCGGCTCCTGTTCTTAAAGGGGTTTTACACTAAAATCTTTCTAAATCTAAAAATTTGACAAAAGACCCAAAAAAGTAAAAATGTGAAGAAGTACGAAAAACCTAATAAAAGTACCCAAAATGAGTGCCAGAGCATGGATGGAGAGGCAACACAGGTTTAGACATAGAGTGGACAAAAGAACTCAAAGTCTACAGGTTTCCAGATAAAAGCCACAGTCCCAAAACACCCTGTCAAGAGTGAAAACTTGGCAGCAAGATCCTCTCCACAGGGCTGAAATGGTCTGCAACGAACCTCTGAACTGGTCAATACACTCCAGGGAATCCCAGAATTGTAATCCACCTAATAGGTGATTATACAGCCCACATCTAATAGTAAAACAAAAAATCTTAAAGAAACTAAGAGGATGGCCATGCCCTTCCAGATTCCAGTTAGTGGGTGGGGAGTGAGTGGGGGGTTAAGCTGGAGGAGGGAGTCTCCACCCCCAAAGACTGTCTTTTGTGAGTGCCCTGCCCTACAGGAGCAGGAACATAACCCCATGGTACCGGTGTTCCATACTGGACGTAAGAGAAATGTAAATGTTGAGTTACAATTGTATACTTATGGAAACTGTTATGCACAATGTATATTTTCGTTATTCTGATTGTGAGAGCTAAGAATATCTATATATTTACATATTTACACCTAAGATTACAACCACAGGGATAGATAGACAGGACTGTGGCAGATCCAGGTTTGTTGTTAACTGCAACTCATAAGGTTATTAGAAGACTGTGTATTGCTTATTCCTAATCTGATATTGAAAGAAGAGCAAGAGAATATAAATTCCAATCTAAGTGTAGTATTTTATTAGAATAAAAGGAATAAAATAAAGCCACAATCTACGCACTCACATTTTGCTTATATTGGGCTTTATGCATGTATGCTCTGGTAGCAGCGAACTGTGTCCATGGAACACCTTTCCTTTCTTGTCCTGACAGATGTGCAGAATAGCGTTGTTATACAATATGCCTGGAAAGCTGGTCCTGGTGTTGCTATGAGTGAGGATATATCAATCCTTACTGCTGCAATGTCAAAAACCCACAAGGAAAAATACAATCCCACTAGAAAAACTCACATACCAAGCAGCACTGGGAGAAAGTTTTGTTTTCTTGTGACTGTAGGCCAACGCTGTGAGCTATGTGTGGCAGGATCGGCTACAGAAAAGGGGCAGGAACCTCACAGGGGGCGTAGGAGGGATCAAGGAATTGGAGTGCAATAGATGGTTGGATACCAGAGGAAGGGAGCTCCATGTAAAAGCCCAAGATGGACAAAATGTGTGTGCATTGTGGCTCTTTTTTATTAATTTTATTGTAATATAAATGTACCACACTTCGTTAGAATTTTATGTTCTCTTGTTTTTGTCTAGACTTTTGTTTCTTTCAGTAGTAGATTACTTTGTCCATTGGTTGGACAGGGCCACCAAAACGTCTCAAGAAGCATCTGACAACTTCACAAGAACTATAAGACCTGAACATCTGTTTTCCCTACTTCATTTATCTTCATCCCATCGAACACCTCCATCTTCCTAACTCATATCATTCATCTCATTGGTTTCATTATTTCATCAACTCATACATAACTGTCACTTGGGCATTTACTTGCATACCCTCTTACTCTCAGGTACTGGTTTCCATTCACTTCACAATTCTGTGATTACATTTTATACCTATTGAACTTTATTCTTGGTCTTACATATATTTGTGCTATTCGTTCTATTGAATATTTCTAATTCTTGCATAAAGAGGACCTTGTAGTTGAACTGCAGTATAGAAGTTAATGCTTGCACATCTCTGTTTTATGCAAGTACAACTTTTCATCAATCTCAGTGATGGAGCTGCAGGCTTTAAAAAAAAAAAAAATTATTTCCCAAATATGAAAATTTTAACATACATCCTTGGCTAGAACCTGTTAAACAGCCCTCATTATGTTCTGCTTAGACTACTGAAATATCCTACTAACTGGCCTCCCTGCTATTCATCTTTCACCTATGCAATCTGTTTTAAACTCAACTGCACGAATCACCACACTCTCCCCAAAACATGAACCTGCTCAAATAATTCTTAGACATCTGTCATGCCTTCCTATTCAGCACCACATCACTTACAAATTACTTCTTCTCATCTTTAATACTCTCCACACTGCTACCCCTCCTTACATGTCTTCCCTCATCTCCTCTTATGTTCCTAGCCACCTCCTTCGCTCATCACACAACAAACTTCTTGTTGTACCATCTACACCCTCTGCCCTCTCCAGTCTCAAACCTTTCTCGCTTTCTGATCCATACCTATAGAACTCCATACCCCCTTCTCTCTATGTCTTGAACAATCCCACTCTGTCTTTAAGTCTACCATGAAATCTTCTCTTCTAGAGCACTAGGACCACGCACTACATTTGACCATACTCAGCATTTGTAATCACAGCACTTGACACCCTCATACCCTGTTGTCTGTCTCCTACTACCCATTTAGACTGAAAGCTCCTTGGGGCAGGGACCTCTCTGCTATTGTTTATATGAATGTGACACTTATTTTATCCTCTCTTATTTACTGTAACATATGTCTATTGTAAGGCGTTGCGTATACTGTGTGACAACATATAAATGAAGATATACATACATACCCTTAATTTTTAATCACTGAATGTTTGGTGGTGCTTTAAATGAATAATAATGTTTCATAATAAAAGCATCTCCAATTAATCATCACAGTATTTGCACTTTGGAGAGTGTTCTTTCAATTCTGTCAGAGTTGTAGTTCAAGAGTAATTCAATGACAAAGTATCCCCCTCCCTCCCCTTTTACTGATGTAACACTGCTCAGCCAGATCAGAAGGGAGGTGCCCAGGTAGATTGCAGAGAGGGATAATCTTCAATTAAGATAAGGGAAAAACCTGAAAAACTTGTCAAGGGGGGCAGGGCTTTCATTGTTCTCATAGGAAGAAGACTGTCCCCTGCTGTTATCTGTCTGGTCTATGGACTGCATTCCACATCTGAGAAGAGATGGCTTACACTAGGTAAAAAGGGAGGGAGGGGAAACTTTGCTTGTGAATATCTCTCAAACCATAAAGGTCTGAGAGATAAGACATATCATTCTTCATGTTTTTTTAATGCCTACAAAATAAAATAAAGATAAAACAAGTATTACTATTCCTTTAACACACTGAAGCTTGATGTATTGCATGTAAAGCTCGAACAAGCCTTGTTAAAGGGATAGTAATGTTTCATAATAAAAGCAGCTCTAATTAATCATCATAGTATTTTGACTTTGGAGAGTGTTATTTCAATTCTGTCAGATATGTAGTTCCAGAGAAATTCAATGACAAAGTATCCCCTCCCACCCCTTTTACTGATGTCACATTGTTCAGCCAGATCAGAAGGGAGGTGCCCAGGTAGACTGCAGAGAGGGACAATCTTCAGTTAAGATAAGGGAAAAACCTGAAAAGCTTGTCAAGGGGGGCAGGGATTTCATTGTTTTCATAGGAATAAGAGTGTCCCCTTCTGTTATCTGTCTGGTCTATAGACTGCATTCCACATCTGAGAAGAGATGGCTTACACTAGGAAAAAGGGGTGAGAGGGGGAAACTTTGCTTGTGAATACCTCATAAACCATAAAGGTTTGAGAGATAAGACTTATAACATTCTTCATGTTTTTTTTTAATGCCTACAAAATAAAATAAAGTTAAAACGAAGTATTAATATCCCTTTAAGGCAGCCGTTTCAGGTTCATAAATGTCACACCACATTTACCTTGACTAAATGAGGCGCATCCTGTCGGTTGAGCTGGTAATGAGGAAGCTGGTCTCTGCATGCAATCCAGGAATGCTTTAATACTTTCTCTGCTGTATATCGCTGATGGGGATCAACATGGAGCATGTGAGATAACAAGTCCTGGGAATCATAAAATTGGTGTTAGAAGAGGGAGTATTTTTTAAATGAAGCCATTGTGATTCATCTGTGCCTTTAACCCCATTATTTGTTAACCCCCTTGCTAATATAGATTCTCAGATTATCAGGACCTGTGCCTCTCTAAAGTGACTAAGGAGCCCACAGAGACAGGCATTCTACTATTCTTCTTTTCCTTTTTTGTTACAGAAATGTATTGATGCAATGGTTCTGAACCAAAGGGTTCAACAACAGAAACAATGCTGAGAACCACTGCTTTGATTTAACCCTTTGAATGTAAGAGAGGTACAAAGCACATTGCAAACAATGCATTTTGTACCCCTCTGGCACTGAAAGGGTTAACATTTGCAGATAGCTTTGCAAAGAGTACTACACATTTACATTGCCAAAAATGTTTTTTGTTATTACTGCTGAATCCTTTTCTCTTAGTTTATTGGGAAAATGGACCATGAGGTAAGAGACCCTTCACCCAAAAGGTAAGGCACGTAGACAATTAAAAGTAGTAACTCTCCTCTGTCCTACTTTATCTCCCACATGCAACCTTGTGGTAAGTTTATCAATAGCCAATACGCAAAGGTAAAATCACAAAGGCAGAAGCCACCAAAACAGAAGTGCATTCCAATCCCAACTGAGAGTAAGGTATTTTCTTGTAGTGATGCCCTGCGTCCCTCCAGCAGATTAAGAGAAAAGGATCATCAGTAAATACAAAAATCACCTTTATTTCTTTCAGCCAAAGAGGGACATACAGAACATGATGAGGTCACAAAGAGTTTCCAAAGCCCATGGTATATGAGTGGAAAACAAAACACAAAAATGTTTAAACAACTGTGGCTTGCAAAACCTTGCATCCAAACTTGACATCTGCTGGAGAAAGCACATTAATTTGCTAGAATTTAGTAGAGATCAGTATATAAGACCAGGTGGCAACTATGCAAATCTGATCTGCTGAATGCTGATGGTTGAGGACCCAAAAAGTACTGATAAAATGTCATGAATGAGCCGTTAACTTGAGATGTACTGGTCTTGAAATCAGAAAATCTGCATCAAACACATATAATCCATGAGGCTATTGTTGCCTGTGAAGCAGGACAACCCACCATAAACCCTTCCATAATGATGGCCAGATTTTTATTGATCCACATTATCAAAACGTACCTGCTGAGGAAACACTGATATCTCTTACAGGGTGGTCCCAATATGGGTCCGCGTGTTGAAGATAGACCCAGTGTTTCATTTAGATGGAATAGAAACAAACACATTTTGGTACCCAGTGATTTAGGATGCAGTGAAATAGCACCTAGAAAGGATTGATTTGGGGGCAAAGGAGATGTATAATTGTGAAAGGAAAGGCTGATAAGTGTGTAAGTTTGGTGTTAGAAAAAAAAAAACAGGTTTATTAGTCACAGGGAAGAGTTATCCAATTAGTGATGCGGTAAACTGTAACTCCAATGAATGGTGTGAGCAGGTTCAGTTTTTGGGGAGAGTGTGGCGATTCGTGCAGCAGAGTTTAAAACAGATTGCAGAGGAGAAAGATGGGTAGCAATGAGGCCAGTTAGTAAGATAGTATTTCCAGATAGACAGGCCCTTATAATAGTTTCATCTAAAGTGTCTCCATCTGGAGTCTATACAGTGCAAATGTGCACTTACTTGAAAATAATGAAAGGCATGTTCGTAGATAAATAAGTCTCTACAATCGCCAGCCTCTGTCTTTCAAACAGCATTGATCCTCCTATATAAATCCTCAGTTCTCTTTCACTATGTTCTCCTCCCTCTGTTTCAGCTTCTGCTCTCTCTGTCATACAGCTCACACACAACCATGAAAAGAGGGTCTTATGAGAGATACACCGTTACACACACGCGCACACGAAGAGGGTGTCATGATGATAGACACACAAATACATAAATATAGAAATAAAGAAAACTCAAATAGTCCTGACGTCACCACTGAGGTGTATGCAACATGATAAAGGCAAAGTCAGTATGGACAAACCCTGGATATAACAGGGAAGGAAGAGAAAAAATGTGCCTCTCCAACTTTTGGACTACAACGGCAATCTTATGGGAGGCTGGGGATGATGTGAACTGTAGTCCAACAAAGGGGGAGCCACCATTTGGCCATCCAGAGCCGGATCACAGGCAAGGCGCACAAGGCGCCTGCCTAGGGCCCGGCCAAATGAGGGGGGCCCGGAAAGTCTCATTTTGGACCAGTGGCGTAACAACCCCCTCGCTACCCTTGCCCGCAGCAGTTGCTTACCTGATCTCCCACTCGGCGCGCTGCTCTAGCAATACAGTGCGCTGGGAGATGACATCATCTTCCAGCCTCTGCATTACTATAGCGGCGCGCGGGAGCTTCAGTTCAAGAGATCTGTGCTGAAGGAGGCACAGATCTGTCAAGCCACGCCGCTAGACCACCTGGGACTGGAGGTAGGGCCAGGGGTATTGCAGAAGGGGCAATGTGGAGATGAAGGGACAATGTGAAGATGGGGGCATTGTGCAAGGGGCAATGTGGAGATGAAGGGGGCATTGTGGAGATGAATGTGGAGATGAAGGGGGCATTGTGGAGATGAAAGTGGAGATGAAGGGGGCATTGTAGAGATGAAGGGGCATTGTGGAGATGAAGGGGGCATTGTGGAGATGAAGGGGGCATTGTGGAGATGAAGGGGGCATTGCGGACGGGGAAATGTGGAGATAAAGGGGGCATTGCGGAGATGAAGGGGGCATTGCGGAAGGGGCAATGTGGAGATGAAGGGGGCATTGCGGAAGGGGTAATGTGGAGATGAAGGGGGCAATGTGGAAGGGGCATTGTGGAGATGAAGGGGGGCATTGTGGAAATGAAGTGGCAATGTGGAGATTGGGGGGCCAATGTGGTTGGGGGGGCCCATGGCAATTCTAGGGGGCAGAAAGAGAGTGAAGAACAGACTGGGGGGGCAGAAAAAGAGTGGAGAACAGACTAGGGGGAAGGAAAAGAGTGGAGAACAGACTCAGGGGGGCAGGAAAATAGTGGAGAACAGACTCAGGGGGGGGCAGAAAAAGAGTGGAGAACAGACTAGGGGAAGGAAAAGAGTGGAGAACAGACCAGGGGGGAAGGAAAATAGTGAAGAACAGACTAGGGAGAAGGAAAAGAGTGGAGAACAGACTAGGGGGGAAGGAAAATAGTGAAGAACAGATCTGTGGTGTCATTATAGGCAATGGGCAAATCAAGAAACTATTGCGGCAAGAGTGTGGGGAGGGGCAAACTGGCAGGGGGGCCCAATTTGGGATCCTGCCTAGTGCCCTATGGAGGCTTAATCCGGCTCTGTGGCCATCTGTGTTACACTGGATGTTGGACTACAACAGCAATTATGTGGGAAACTCAGGATGTGCACATCTGTGTTACAATGGTCTTAACTCTTCAACATGCTTCTTTGGGAGCAGTTAAGGTCTCTCCTCCCAGGCCTTACTTGTGGAAACTTCCATGTTTAGGTGAGCAGGTGAGTGACAAGTGAAGAAAGAGCACAGCAACCAGCAAGTAGAAAGGATGAGGAAGAGACTGTTACCTACGGTTGCTGACAAGGCAGTAGGGCTACAAATGGTGTTCACAGGTTCAATTTAGCTGAAGGCACACAGAAGTTAGAGTCAGACTGCACGGAGCATTGACTCTGTGCAAAGTGAATCAAAGTTATATGTCAGTTGCAAAAGGGACACTGGAAGGGACAAACAGGCCAAAGCATGGAAACTGGGAAGAGGGCAAAAGGGAGGATGTTGTAAATGTGATAGGGGAGGTAAAAGAGGACAAAGCATGGACAACAGAGAAGGTGGACATGGTGGAATGGAGAGCAGAGAGCGGAAAAGTCATAATGGGTGGCAGTGTGAAGAGGGGAGATGGCAATCGTGACAGCAGACACAGGAGAAAGCAGCATGAGTCCAAACAGGGAGAAGAGGATAATGGGAGGGAAGGTGGACAGAGGAGAATGTGACAATGGATGACAGAACAGAAGGTGGCAAAGAGGGTGGGAGTGTAGACAGAAGTCTGAATGGTAGAGCTATATTGTATGTGAGTGGAACAGTGGAAGGTGAAATTGAGTGTAACAGTGGAAGGTAAACACGAGTCGACCAGTTTAAGATGAATACGACACAATGTGTCGAAGATGGAGGAAAGAGTGAGGAGGTGAAGGGGAATGCGAGTCAGTGTGTCAAATGTGAGTATGAGTCAATCAGATGAAGGTGTGGGAGGGTATAGAGTGAGGAGGGTGAAGAGGAATGTGAATCTATGTGTGGAAAGGAAGTGTAAGTCTATCAGGCAAAGGTGAGTGAGAGTGTAGATTGAGAAGGTGTGTATTGTGTGACAGGTTGAAGTTGTGTAGGTGGCGTGTACTGTGGTGGAGAATAAAGTCCTTGCAGAGATTTTCACAGGAGTGGGCACCCAATGGATGCAAGAGAAAATCCAATAGTCAAAGCTAAAATAGGAATTTAGTGTTCTTACCTGTTAAATCCTTTTATCTTTTGTCCATATGGAACACAGGTACCATAGGATTCAGTCCCTTCTGGAGGGCAGGGCACCACACAAAAGACAGGGTCTTTGGGGTGGAGACTCCCTCAACCACCCTCCTACTCCCAGAATTCATGTGACAACAGCCACACAAAAAGAAATGAGCAGGAAAGAAGAGAAGAAAAGCCCCCAGAACTAAGACCCTAAGAGGACTCCTCTGCCCACACATGCAACACAAGTGTGTTTTTCTCCGGGTTGGAGACCTATGTTACATATGGACTAAAGAGAAAAGGATTTAATAGGTAAGAACACCAAAACCCTATTTTCTCTTACATCCAATATGAAACACGGTACCATGGTGACATACCAAAGCTAGGATGGATCCCTGGGGAGGGAAAAGAGAAAATACCTCTGTCACATCCCCATGATACCAGAGTCCCAGAGGACTACTCTGGATCCGAATAACCCAGAAAAAAACAAGGGTCAACGGACATGTGAACTAGTACAGTACACCAAACAAAAGCCAAAGGAGCTCAGAAAACACTGAGAAACGACCGGAGAACCTAGCGGCATCAAACCGTGCCTTAGTGACATAGGTATTAGCATTCCTGATGTTGGCCATGAGAACCATGTCCTATTTAGCAACCTCAGCACGTGTAGCATCTGACAGGCATTGTGTTTTTGATTTTTTTGGTTTTTTTTGGTAAGTTTTAGTATTCTATTACTAGAGTTGTGAAAACAAAATCAGCAGTAATTATATGCACCGCCAGTCAAAAAAAGCCCATGGGAAACAACGTGCAAGTAACATTCTATTACCTACGTTCAGTATTAACACGTGTTCTGTGATTACATTTTCTGTCGGTAATCCTGCTCCTCGGAGTTGAGGCGTAGAAGCCACAACACTGGTTTCAAAACCATCATTGTTCAAACAAAAGCAGTGCAGAATACAGTATACATCATAGAAATCCAACAGAGTGCCCCCTTCTACATATTAACCACCCCCTTGAAATTCAAATTATAGTGCTTTCTTTCACCATTTTAATTTGACAAATATTGTCCACATTCAACATTTTAACCTTTCCCTTTTAAAATTCGACTTTTAGTGCTGCCATGACTTTCTTTCTCCATTTAAATTCGACATTGTTTCTGCTCTCTGTTGGAAGGTATCCGGAGAGGGAGTCCCCACATCAACGATGTCAGAAGGGTCTCCAGCGCCGCCTTGGGGAGCAGACCACCCTCATAGAAATCTCCATAATAGTAGGAAGAATCCATGTCCTCATATTCCTCATCATCCTCTGAGGGCAATTCTTCCTCAGAGGAGACCCCAATAACCTGAGAATGACCTTTGAAAAGAAGGCCATAGATTTACAGGAATGAAGCACACCCTCGACAGAGAAACGGATTTGGGCCACTAAAGAGAGTAGTGTCTTAACACAAGCAGGCTCCTGAACGGTGCTGGAGGGGCCCAGTGAAGCAGTTGGGGACACCACACGAGGGGCACAGAGACCCTGTATATTCTACAGGTAGCCCTCTATGGCAAGGGGAATATTGAGTGTGTGTGTGTGTGGGGGGGGGGGTAAGGCAAGCCCCAGAAACTTTTGCCTTGGATTTTCCGAAACATGTCTGAGAAATGTCTTGTTAAAAAAACAAAAAAATTAGAAAATGTACCGAGAGTAAAGATAAGATCCCTGAATACTCAGAAAAGCACCATCTGGTATGTGAAGGGTTAAACTGAAGAAGAGCAAGGAGAGTCAGACTCTGCAGAGGATATCAAGAGAAGATGGCCACTAGAAACTTGTTAGCCAATCAAAAAAAGCCAGCGAAAAGGCATTCTGGGTACTGTAGTTTTCTCTGTTGCTTGCTGCCCAGAAATGCCTACAACTCTGTTCTTGGATGGCTGGGGCTCTCATGGACACTCAGGTCATGGACTGGATGACAGGACATGAGTAGACACGAAGACAGAGCCCCCTCTGGCCATTTTAGCCCAAATGGTTGCAGATTTATGTCCCAAATAATTGTTCCCATAGAAGTCAAGGGAGCAAAGATGGCCACAAGTGGGCTTGTGTTCTTAAAAGGGATGCACCATCTCATTATATGTAAATAAAAACCTTTACCAGATACTCAAAACCCCCAGGGAATATAAAAACGAAGATCAAAGTAGTAGTAGTAGTAGCTAAAATAAGCTGCCCAAAGCAATGTAACATCCATAAAAGCCCAAACCGGCACAGGGAGGGTTAATATAAATAATAACGAAAGAGAAGTCCTCATCATACAAAAGCCCCTTAGAGAACAGTATAACAGAGCATAAGAGAAGAACCTAAAGAAAAATAAGATGATAGCCTTGCTGTTCAGCTTGCCTGCAGGACACATGAATTCTGGGAGTGGGCGGAGGGTTGGAGGAGGAGAAAATATCCGCCCCAAAGATCCTGTCTTTAGTGTTATGCCCTGCCCTCCAGGAGAAGGGACTCAACCCCACGGTAACTGTGTTCCATATTGGACGCAAGAGAAATAATATTATGAACCATCTGGAAATGATCCTATAATATTTAAAAAAATAAATAAATTAAAATAAAGCAATACTGTAAAAAAAATCCCATAATACTTTTTTGGTAATGTGACATGATTTAGATTTGGAAGATGCATTTGCCATGAGATGTTCAGTAATAATATATTTGTCTTTGTAAACAGGGCTCCAATTGAAGTATGCATGAAGCCTTCTGACTGGCCACCTCTCCTTACATTTATGCAGAAAGCAGGAGGAATAATTCTGGAGAAAAAACTGCCCTAGGAGACAAATAAAACTAACTTGTATTAAACTGGGCTTTTAACTCCGAGTCCCAGAGTGGTAGCTAACATTGCTCCACAATACCTCCTGATACTCCAAGGGTTAACCTGCTGAAAGCTAGAGAAGTTTCCAGTTCATTGCTTTGCAATGTGTTACAGACTTCTTTACCATTCAAAGTGTTAAATAGTCCCATTTAAATAAAAGTATGTTTTGGGAATGTTTACTTGTCCCTACTGTTGCAACTGGTTTACTCCCTAATTGTTACTCCATTTCGGCAAGCTGCCTTTAGTGTGATATTACCATAGAAACATTAATTGGGTTGCAACCATCATCCTATACCAGGGGTGGGCAAGGTTCTCCAATTTATAAGAGCGGCTAGAAGAGAATATAAGGGAGTATGTATATTTTATTTGCTTCTGTTGAATTACATGATAGATAATTACCCATTAGTGTTCCTTTAAGATGCAAATTTGGAGACACAAACGCCTTATTATTAAGCAATGGTACAGGCAGAACTAAAATTATTAGGCATAGAGACAAATTTGAAGTTACAATCATTCCTCATAAGAGGATGCAATGTACTTATAGTTAAATCCTGCTCTTAGTCCATGTGGAACACGGTACCATAGGTAAAGTCTCCTCCTCCAGGAGAACAGGGCTCCCTCTTCTTTCCACTTTACCTCCATCGGCTAGCGATCATTATTAACGTATAGCAAAAAGTGAAAGTAGAGAAGGAAATACTCTGAACAGAGAGCCCAAGTCGTCCCCCCTCTCCCCAGTGGGGCTCAAGCCAAAGGTTTTTTTCTCTGGGAGGGCGTCCTATGTTCCACATGGGCTAAGAGAAAAGGATTTAAAGTGGACTTGTCACCTTGATTCAATTCTGCATATTTTAAAATGTCATTAAAAACTGCCTATCTGTCATCGTTAGCCAAAAGACCAGCAAATGTACAGTTACAGAGATACTCATACTTGTTACAGTATGTAATGCATCTAATTGTGGTAACTATATTTATTGTACCAGTGAGAATTCATACATATGCAAATATGATTTTCAGTTACATTTCATGTGTTAATGGAGGTTTTCATCTGTACAGTTTCATATTCTAATTAAGGTTTTCAGGGATGTTTCATGATAATTAAGCTCTGTACAGCACCAGGGACTTTCTCTTTACCAGAAATAAAAGTGGGAATATTTCATAAACTATACATCTAATGGAATTTTGGTTTCCATGAATTTTTAAATGTTTTCAAATATATAAAAAACTTCAAGGTGATAGGTCCAGTTAAATGGTAAGTTCACTAAAATCCTCTTTTCTTTTTCCAATACTGAACACAGGAACCACAGGGATATACTAAAGCTATCTCCAAGATTCCAAGGAGAGAAAACGAGAAAAAAACCTCCATCACCAACCAGTATCTACAGGCCTAAGAAGGTACAACATGAATCTCAGGCGTCAACTGACACCAAACTCAAACAAAACATCGTAAAATAAACAGTTCTGTTCTGATCTCTGAAAAGAAAGCAAAAAATACAATTATACAGGCAACACAGCTTAAAATAAATCTTCCTGCCAAAGCAGTTTTCAGTCAATGCCAGCACATTCACACAGCAGTGTTTGGTAAAAGTGCTCAAGAACAACTATTTTGCCACCTTATACAGCTGCTCAGCAGTGGCCTGATTCTTGCAGGATCAAGAGGCAACCACCGACCAAAAAGGGTACAGGTTACTTCCCAAGAACATACACCTGGTAAATGGTCACCTTAATCTAGGAAGCAACAGTAACTTTAGACGCAACCTGGCAAGTGAGTGGGCCCTCAGAAATTATAAAAAGGGAATCTGATCTCTGCAAAGGCTGTGTGAGATGAACATAGTACATCAAGGAACTGAATACATCTAGAAGATGAAGCTCCTGCCCTTGCCAATTAGAGGGAGCCAAACAGAAAGAGGTAAGACAATTGCCCAGCTGATGTGAAAATTTGGAACATCCTCGGGCAAATAACTCATTGGGGTTTGCAGATCTAGAAATGGAAGCTTACAGGACAAAGACTGAAGTTCAGCTACCTGCCTAACAGACACAACAGTCAGAAGAAACACTTTCCTGAGCATCAGATGACACAAACAAACTGAGGATAGAGGCTCGAAAGGGGGCTTCTGTAGCACCCAAATACAAAGTTCAAGTCCCACAGAGAAGTGGAATCCCAAAAGACAGGGCAGTTATGAGCAACCCCCTGGATGAACTTTGCACATCTCTTATAAATGTTATGGGAAGAGGAACCAGTCAGAAGCCACTGAGACATGAAATGTCTCCAGCACCACTATACTAAGTCCCTCAGCCATGGACTAGAGTCGTCCTCACAGTAATCCCCAATGACAGAGATGAGTCCAAATCATTTCCGCCAGTCTCCCCTTCCTCAGCTGAGGAATCCCCAGTAATTTGTGTGTGATCCCCAAACACAGGGCTCAAGTGCCTGGTAGGCGGTGCAGGGTGTCCCACACAAAGAGCTTAGGAACCCCCTGAACAGATTAGGGGATAGTGGAAACCGAAGAGATAAGAGCCCTAACCCAAACGGATTCCTGCTCTGCAGATGAGGGCCCCTCACTGTAGGGTCTACAGTGCAAGTGGGACATAAGGTACCAGAATACTCCCTAGGAGACCCAGTTAGACACCAGGAGCAATATGTTAAATGAGTTAGAGGATTTTTGACACTAGAGGACAAGCGTAATTATAGTCTTTTTTAGTATGCCTTTCTTCAACATTATTTTTCCTCTAATACATTTAGTCCTCCCACAGAAATTATATACCATTTTTAAGCAGAAGTATGGCTTTATTTTGATACATTTATATGGAAAACCCATAATTTAATTTGATAAAAATAAAAAAAAAACACATGGGAAAAAAACAGCTTTTTATAGGTTTTCCTGTTCTAGTTTGTGCTCAATTGGTTCATTTTTAATAGGGAATGGATAAATGGTAACAGCGATCAATAATCCCTCCCATATCTCCTTTTTTTTTGGGGGGGGGCTCTGACTCTCTGAGGTGAAAATCCCTATGTCCCTCATTCCCTCCCTTGTGTCCCTCTTTTTAAGTGATCAGACTATGTGGTGTGTGTGTGTATCACATTGCTCCACATAATAAAACTCACATAAATGTTGTTCTAACTTCAGTATACATGTTTATAAATTAGGCTGTGTAAATAAAATACTTGGGTTTGCTCTAATCATTTAGTCAGTGACGTAAAGAGGTGGTAGTAGGTCATAAATTGACAAAACCTGCTCTACGCCTTGTCCTGCCCCAGCCCCTAATATATAATTAAAAGTACCCCCCATTCTGGCCATTTCCCCTGTGTGTTCTCTGTGAGGAAGAGGGAGGCAGAGACCACTGACAAAGGCAATGTATACTATACAGTGCCTTTGTCATTGGCTCAGCTGGCACACATGATCTCTGTAGCAGTGATCACATTTACAGAGCCACTGGGGAAATGCTCAAACGGATTGCTCCAGTCCTGGAGAAGTCAGTCACAGCCTCCTCTGCATGATCAGAGCACTGACTGAAGTGTGCTGCAATTGCGAAGTCTTCAACTTGCCAGGACCATCACCTATCCTTAAAAGATGGAAAATGTGACGGTCCTAGCAAGTCCATCATTGTGAAGGGGTTCACTGTGGACTTACCCAGGCATCCCTTAGGTACTGACATGGTCAGAAGACCCCACAAAGAATAAAATAGTCAAAATAGTAGAAAGATAAAGGCAAACTTTTAACTTTGAGTTTCAACCCATTGGATACCTCTTTGGCACTCAAAGAGTTAAAATTATTGAAAGTACATATCCGACTGCAAGAGATTATATTGGCAAACAGGAGGGAGAGATCAGCCTCTGCACAGCATGCTGAATCCAAAAGGAAAAAGAATACTCAAGGACCTGCTTTTCCCATACCAGAAAAGCCTGTAAGCAAGGGATTCTGGGCAATGTAGTTTTTCCCAAGTGAAAATGGTGGTTTCTTGAACTGTTTGAAAATGACTACCCCGCCCCCATAATCGGTTAGGGTCATAAAGATATGAGCCCACCAGCAGTCTCCTAGGAGCAACTGGAGGCAAGATATGTCCCACAGAAGCTTAGTGCATGAATTTAAAATGGCCACTGCATGGGCACCTTGTCTTAAAGGGGTCACATCCAAATTCAATAAAAAGTACAGCATAAATGTAAAAAGCTTGAAAATATTATAAAAAGTGGTGTGATTAAACATAACAAAATACTCAATGACAGACAAAGTCCATCAATGAGAGAAGGGTGCTCAAGAATAGCAGGGGTTAATAACCCTTGCACATAAAGGTTGCCAGGATATACAGAAAGCAGTGTAAACTGAAAGAAGAGTGCAAAGCAGGCACATTTCACATGGAAGTGAATGTCAGAGGACATACAAGAACCTTACCAGTAGCTTCAGTCTTCAGATTGAAAGAAGATTAACACTTTCAGTGCCAGAGGGGTATGCCACGCATTGCAAAGCAATTCGTTGCACACCCCTTTTGCACGGAAAGGGTTAAGAGAAGCTCTTTATAGTGAAGTAAAGGCTGGAAGTCAAGCCAGCCTCCACAGGTTCGAGGTCATGAAAATGAACCTGCGCAAGGGACAACTGATGAATTAGGAAACCCGTAATAGGAGCCCACCTAATGGGGGAGTATACAGCCCATATACAGAAATATATAACAAATAAGTCTAAGAGCAGTGCCCATACACAGTTCCTTTGAAGTGGTCACTCAGAACTGGATACTAGCAGCAGGGGCTAAAGTGGAAGGAGGAGGAAGTCTTGGCCTCAGAGACCTTCTTTAGAAAGATCTGTCCTCCTGGAGGAGAATACTTTACCACATGGTTCCTGTGCTCCACACTGGATGAAAGAGATCCCCAACTTTACTATAATCTGGGTACAAATATCAGTGGTCATTATGAAGCAGTTTGGTGTGGATTGGTTCTCCAAAATAACCTTTAAACGGTACTGAATATCACAGAGGCAAAACTATTCTTTCTGCAGAACTCCAAACTCTGGTTAATCCCTTAAAGGCTGCACAGTCTGGGGTTTGGGGGCGCTGGGGGACCAGGGGACTTTATTTTCCTCACCAGCAGGCAGGGAAATAAAATTACATGACGTGCCATCACCAGTCCTCAAAGCCAGGACAGCGTGACAATTCCTGGCATGTCGAGTCCCATTAAGGGGTGAGGAATTTAAGAATCCTGTGGACAATAGTACGTGAATATAAAGGATTATAAGCAGCATGAATATAATGTATTGCACAGCCTCAATGGCAAATCCAGCACTCCATTCCAAATACACACCTTTGCAGCATCTGAAACTGTGTCCCAGTTCCCTCCACTTAATGAGAAGTTCCCACTACCTATTCGGATTAAGATTTCTTCAGGGGTATCATTGGGTCCATTTGCAAAAGGAGTATATCTGAGAGAACAGACGAAATACACAGTAAAGAACACCAGCATAAATATGGATGTCTAATACCTGTCTGTACTGCATAATAACCCGCATAAACACTCAGTTCATTCAAATTCTGCAATACTTTTTTTCTTCTTCCCAGAAATATTAAGTTACTGAAGATTAAACATTCTAAAAAAATACATTTCCAAGCCTTATTTATCACAGGTCTTAGTTATGAAGATCTGAAATTACACTTTACATTTAATAATTTAGTACTTTGAAGAACTGTTCTCGTTAAGGTTGTTTTCCTTTATTCTTAAGAGGCCTTTTTAAAATAAAAGCAAATTAGTCTACAGAATTTTAACCAATGGAGGACCAGTGTGATAAACAAAGCAGTGCGTTGTACAACCCTGGTAATTAAAAGGTTAAAATATTGTTCAGTTGGTGGCAAATAGAGTGAAGGTCAGGGAACACTAATCAAACTCCATAAGAGTGGTGTCTCTCAACCAGAGTCCTTAAAGGAATAGTACACTTTTTTTTAATTAAAAATTTATATTGCAGGACTTTATCTTCCCAGTAAAATAAGGTTAATCTCACTGCTGGGAAATACACATTTCAAAAATCATTAACCATTTGAGTGCTTCACAATGTGTTGCGTACTCCTCTGGAACTCAAAGGTTAAAGTTACTTTTTTTTTTTAACAGTGCCCTCTAGTGGTCAGATTCTCCACTGAATGTGATAGAAATGGCTAAGTCATGCAGCCAGTTTGAACTTTCAAGAACTAATCACGTGGACACTCACTTCCCAACAATCTGAACTGCTATAACATTTGAATAAACAACTGAAAGCGGTGGTAGTACCCTTGTTTTACTCAACAGGAAAAGTGTCTATAACATATTTTTTTTTATTAAAAAGAAAAGTATTCTGCTCCTTTAAATCCTTAGATGCTTGAGACGTCTCTATTACAGTAGGCTTCTGGCCAGAACACACCTGGGAGGGTATAAAGTGTTATCACAAACCAGACGCATGCTTTCCCTCTCGCACCCTGTTACACCCACACATTACTCTCTGGGTATCACTAGTTACCACCACCATAATATATTTAAGGTTATTAAAAACAGTGGAGGATTAGGTCAATCCCTATGATCAATCAAAGACAAACACTGAAAAAAATAATGCAAAATCACAGTAACTACTCATTTCATTTGGCAAAAGGTTCATATAGCTCACAAAAGATAACAAATTAAATGATTGATTTTATCTGATAAAAACAGCTCACCGTGCATATGTGCAAAAGATATTATAAATTGCCATGCAACAAAGGCATAAGGCTTCCAAAAGGCCATCTACTCTGGCTATATATAGGCTCTTCCCCAAAGTTTGTGGATGAAAGGGATCTCATTTTCACCCCGGATGCTGTCTGTCCACCCAAAATTAAAATTAAAATTTTTCCTCCACATTCACATATACCATAAATAGTTCCTTTATAAGGGTGGTGATGCCACCCCACTTTGTGATACAGGATAAGACAGGGAGGGGCAACAGTATGTGTTATAGTATGCTGTTCAATTCTGGTATGGTGGCCAATGGGGGACACGAACTCACCTAGGACAAGACACCCATAAAACAGTTTAACTGTTTGGTCATCCAAACCTGTACCCTGCAGATACTTTACTATGCATGGAAGGGGTTTAGAGGTAACCTCTTTGGTACCAGCAAGACACGTCATTTTGGAGCTTTAACATGACAGTGCATCAAAGGATTTACCATCATTCCCAACTTCAGCACAAGTGAACCAGTCTATATGAGTGAGATTCTAATTAAACATCCACACTTTTGCTCAGGAATTGTTAAAGAACACCAATACCCAAATAATAAGCAGCTTTTAATTTGTTTAATAAATGGATTTACCTAGATAGGCAACCTTAAATCAACTGTCTGGTTTATATTTATTTGCATTCGAAAACGGGTGTAGTTTGTTTCTTTTTACAGTTTGATAAAGACAAGTGAACCTTACAATCCATCAAGCCCACTGATAGCCATACTATTTCAGTGAGGATATGTGACCTACAGGCAGACTTCAGAGATCACTATACAAAGGAAAATGCAGATGTAATGCAAAACGTATATAGATACACCATATGAAGGTCACCCAAGACCCAAGGGAACAGGGTGACTTGTTTAGGGAGGTTAAACATATATATATATTACGCAAGTCTATCATTAAAATCTGATGCTGTAGATTTCTATTTTTGGGAATTCAATGACTCAGTAAGCCTGCAATTGTCTCCTTCTATGAGGACTTCTACCTAGGTAAGCCTTCTTATCACCCTGAATTATTTATTTTTTCATATTTGAAAACTTAATTCAAAACTCCTTATGTGTCATGTGAACCAACAGTCCAACTGAGTTCAGGAGATATTCACACGTCTGTTCGTCATATAAGTGAAACTCGAAGTCTCACAGTGCAGTACAGAGCTTCATTAGCAAACATCCCTGAAAAGGCATAATTAGCATATGAAAGGTCACTGGTACATCACAGGTACCTCAATTAGAATTACGGTAACAAGCATGACTATCTCCTTAACTGTACTTTTGCTGCTTTTAGTTAAAGGGTTAGTAATGTCTTCTTTTAAGAACATGTAATACTGTAGATATTAAAAAAAAAAAAATTAAGTGGTGCAAGTTCCGTCTCAAACATTTATAGTTTGAGAGATGTAAGGTTTTAAAGTTCCCCTCTCCCTTCACGGACGTCAGCTGTCTAGCTGACAGAAGGAGACTCGAGTTGTGCATCCCGACGGCAGCTCTTCAGCAGAGCTGAAATAGCACTATCTAAAGAGAAATACTTCATTGTCACAGTCTACAAAGTGTGCTTGCAAACCAGGCACACTTTGTAGACTGTTCCAGTGAAGTATTTCTTTTTAGATAGTGCTATTTCGGCTCTGCTGAAGAGCCGCTGGCCGGTCCCGGGGCCAGGATCTCCTTCTGTCAGCTAGAGGCGGAAGTCTGGGAAAGGAGGGGGGGGGGGACTTTCAAACCTTATATCTCCCAAACTATAAATATTTGAGAGATGGGACTTGTACCAGTTCATTTCTTTTTTTAATTTCTACAATATTACATTAATAAAATAAGACATTACTAACCCTTTAACATGACATACACAAATTTAATACAGTTTTCAAATATGAAAACTTGAATCATGGTGACAGGTCAAGTTTAATTGTCTTGTATTCCAAGGATACAAGTCTCCTTTTAAAAATATTAACCGGAGTTGAGAATTATCAAACAGAGTCATGCCAAGTTAGATTTCTTCCCTCCAAAACACAAGCAATATCAGAAATATTTTCAATTTCTGTGAATATCAAATAATTTAAAAGTTTTACCTACAAACTTCTCCAGACTACTGGAATATATTTGATAACCAGTTATCAACTAAAAAGCAGTTCAGGCCTTATGTCTGCAATTCATTGATGGCTGGCTGAGGATGATGTTAAGCTATACAACCGCTGACACTTAAAGAGTAATACTGCAGCCTTTTTTTTTTTTTTTTCTTCTTACTCTTTATAAAAGTCCCATTAATCAATGGTTTATATTTTATATCCCCAATGTGGGTCAAATGTAGGCCTAGAGTACATTGCAGTTGATAAATATGATTACTGGTTTTATCTGACAGAGTCCCCCTTTGAATTTCATGGATACATGTTTAGATAAAAACCTTGATAAACTGCAATGTATTCAAGGCCTTAATTTGACATCAATAAGAGACAGAGTATACTTTATGTAAAAAGTAAAACTCCTCGCAAGTATTCACGACACATCACTCATACACCTCTACACAAAACACAAGAGTATGTTTTGTGAAATTACATTTTAATACATATGGGAAGAAGTGTACACTGTATGTAGAATTTCACATACTCACCCAGCTAACATTGTATATAGTAGAACACCCAGGCTCCAGATATCACAAGCAGCATCGTATCCTTGCCTCATTAGAACCTGCAATGCAATCATTCTAATTTTAAAACAGATACAGGCTGTAAATGGAGCTCATAAATACACATTTCATTCTTTGATCATCTACCAAAATGTTTCACATAGCACAGATTAGAAGTAAACCAGTCATCACAGTTAAGTAAACCCTCCACGCTAGTAACCATTGCTAAAGGCCATACATACAAAGAAGGTGCAAATTTGGGTGCACAAAGTAGAACTATGGGGGGGGGGGGGGAGGGAATAAAAATTCCCAAATGGTGCATTTAACTACTTGAATTGCTCTTCTCAATGCTTTGAACACATCTCAAGGGAATTTTATAGGGTTTTATTTTTGTTTCTCCCAGAGCTGCTGCCCTTTTCTTTGTGCATATGAATCATTACAGAACACACACAAGTACCTAAAGGTTCAAGACACAAACTATGAAAATCACAGTAAATCCCAGTGATTAGAATAAAGGAATTAGAAAGTGAAGAAGGGCCACAATCCACCTAACATGCACTACTTGTGGTGTATACATCTGTTAAACCAGATGTATACACAGAAACCATTGGGTTGAGCTCCCCTCCTCCAGAGGGCAGGGCACTTCAAAAAAGACAGTCAAGTAGAGCAAAGTAGCACAGAGAAAGTACCAAAGAGCAGGAAGAAAAAAGGAAACCTCCTGAACAAGGACCCCCAAGAAGACTCACCTACCCAGAGAAGGAAACAAAGGGTGTTTTTTTCAGGGTGGTAGTCCTGTCTTAAAGAGGGCCTAAGAGAAAAGGATTTAACTGAAAAAAGAAATGCGCCCATGAAGTCCAGCCCATGCCAAAAAACACCCTTGTTGATCCAGTGGAAGGAGGAAGAAGAAAAAAAAAAAAAAAAAAGCCCTCTGAAGCCATTTTCTGAGATCTGTACATAATACAGCTCAGCTAAGGCCTTTGTTCACACAATCTTGAAGAAATACCAAAACTGTGGGGAGATCAAATGTCTGGACAGACACATCCTTGTCAGCACACAAAGGGTAGAAGATCAACCAAGTCATATGGTGTGCCTTTGACAAGACAGGATTCCTAAGCATGGACCTCAAAAGCCATGTTGTCGAAGCCAGATGGGACCTGGAGAAGAATATGCAGCTTTGACACAAGGCGGAAAGGCTCTTGGATGAACAGTTTAAGAAGGTCATGAAACCAGGCACACTAGGGCCAGAACGGAGCAATCAGGATGACTACAGCTTTCTCCACCCTGATCTTCTGGACTACCCTTGGAATGAGTGGAATCAGAGGAAACACAAGACAGGAAAGGAAGTTCCATGGGATGGACATCACGTCCGTTGCAAAGGCCAGGGAATCCTTGTCCTAGTGCAAAACAAAGGAACTTTCCTGTTCTCACAAGAGGCCATAAGATCTACAGCTGGGATGCCCCTAAGTTAACCTATCTGGTAGAATATTTCCAGATGCAGTTTCCAGTTTCTTGGATCCACATCTCGATAGCTGAGAAAGTCTGCAACATTTTTCACCCCTGGAATGTGGACTGTTGAGATGGCAGTAACATGAGTTTTCACCCACTGAAGAGGCTCCTTCACTCCCTTTGAAGTTGACTTGCTACAAGTTCCTCCTTGGCAGTTGATATAGGCCACTGACATTGAGTTGCCTGACTGTACCTTTACAGGCATCCTAGT
Source organism: Rhinophrynus dorsalis (assembly GCA_037306005.1). Lineage (NCBI taxonomy): Eukaryota > Metazoa > Chordata > Amphibia > Anura > Rhinophrynidae > Rhinophrynus > Rhinophrynus dorsalis. Next base: position 129,224,533 of record CM074726.1, on the reverse strand, counting down.
CAGTACCTGAGACCAGTGCAGGAGCACTAGGTGGATGGGGCAGATCTCCAGAAGTTTGATGGACAAGGGGGTCTCCTCACCTGTCCACCTCTCTTGAGTTGCCAGGTAGCCCAGGGTCAGACCCAGCCCCTCAGACTGACATCTATCGTGACCAAGTTCCACTCTGTGATGACAAAGGCTGTCCCTGAGTAAGAAAGGAATGATGACGCCACCAAAGTAGATCCTCGCTTGAGGGGAGAGGGTCATAAGATGAGAGAGATGGGCCTGCTGTCGAGACCACATCTTGAGTATATTCAGTTGAAGTAACCTTGTATGAAACGGAGCATAAAGGACTGCTTCCAGGGCAGACACAAGGCAACCTAGGACTCAGATGTAGTCCCGAATCATTGCTGAGGGCCACTTCAATGCCCCTGACAGGTCCTGGAACAGGAGTTCTTGGAAGATTGATCTGTGGACCAAATCTTTAGCCAAAAGGTGCAACGTGCAGCAACAGAGAAAGCGGAGAACTTTCCAGAGAACCTTGCTGCATCAAAAAGTGCTACTTACTGGCTTCCAAAATGTTAGCAAGCATATTTAAAAGACCTTCCCAGTCTCAGAGAGCAGCATATCAGGAAGCTGTTCACCCAATACAGCTACAGCCCTGTTAACCCACACTGAAGCAGAGGTGGGTGGAAAAACTGCCTTTGGGGCACAAAGTTGGCCTTAAAATGGAATCAAGGCATCTGATCCTCAAGGCCAGCAGTGACTGTCAATGGAAGAGCTGTTTTCTTGGCCAAGTGTGATATAGGAGGATCAATTGCTGTGGGGGTTACCACTGTGCTAAAGCCTCAGCTGTAAAAAGACAGAGATTAGAAATACACTTTTGAAGGAAAAATCCTCTTGTGTGGAGTTTTCCATTCTTCTATGAGAATCTGATCAAGGGTGGTGTTAGTAGGGAAGGTTAAGAGGGAAGTCAATTCCTGAAGTATATGGCTTTAACACTTCAATTTCCTTTTTTGTTTTCTCCCTATCCTTTTCTCTGGATGAAGACAGAGGAGAAAAAAAAATCCGGAAAACTCATAGTTGTTGGGGATTACAAATGCAAACAAAAGCTGGAGCTACTATGCTGGAAACTGAGGAATTTTTGAATGCATTCCGTACCACTCTGGAACTCAAAGGGTTAAATGTGATCTATCAGCAGACATCGCATTTTGCACAGTGATGGATATTTTGACCATAAAATCTGTTTTGAGGGACAAAACAATGGTATATTTCCACCTCCCCATAGACTTAATGGGAAAAGAGTTTGGGATAAAATGTATTCTTTGCCACAGGAGAAGGTCAGTTGCAATTTTGGGTTCAGCATTTCATGTATAATAGGCATTCACTGGGATCAGTCCCCAAAAAAAGGGACTTCAAAAAGTGGCCATGGTAAAACTTAAGAGATTACAAGTTTTCTTTTCCCACAAATTATCAACTGCCTCTTTAAAGATGACCCTCCACCAATAAATAAACATATAAGCATATCTGTTCAGTGGTGGGTACTCCTCAAACTGCATTCCAGTATGACCTTGAGAAATCGGTTGCATAATGTACTTGGTAGACAGTTACAGTTATCACAAAAAAACAGATATACGCGTTAAAAGGATATTAACATGGACTATTCATCTTAAGAGATGTTTGGTTCATTTTAAAGTGGGCCAGTATTACCATACACATTGCTTCAAATTAATCTATTGAGTCCAAACACTGAGGAATTTCTAACCGCAAGAGAGATCTGCCCTCAAACAAATTAGCATAAATTTCTGGGAATTGGCATTAAGTGCTACACTGTCATATCAAGAAGGTAAAATTCTCAAAAACTTTTAGGAGAAAGCTCTAGTACAACACAAACATACACACCTAAAAATGTTTGTCTTAGGAGACAGGTCCACATTAACTGCCAGTAATAGGTGACAGTAGGTTACTGCACAAATTAAAAGGGTTTGGCTTGGGAGGTGACATCTGTGCATGGACAGAGAACTGGCAAAATGACAGAATGCAGAGTTGTTTTAAATAGAACCTTTTTTAAGTTGACTGAAAGTTGTAAGTGGGGTGCCTCATGGTTTAGAACTGGGATCAATTATTTATTTATTTATTTTTAACTGTTTAATAATGATCTTGAAGTGGGTACCAAAAGTTGATTCTCAATCTTGCAGATGACACTAAACTGTGTAAGGAAACAAATGCACAGAAGGGTGTTTTTCTATCTGGAAAGATTTGGATAAAGTGTGTGACTGCACAGAAAAAATGGCAGATGAGATTTAACATTGATAAATGTAAAGAATGTGCATTTTGGTTGCAGAAACAAGCATACTACATACTAAATGGGTAACTACTTGTGAAATTATTGTTAAAGAAAGATTTAAGAGTACTGATAGACAGACCCTATGCAACGCCAATAGGGTATTATATATAAAAAAAGGGGGTATAAATGAACAAATCCTTAGAGAGACCTCTGCTAGAATATGGAGAACAGTTTTGGGTAACAGACTACTGTTGCTAGGTGGGGACTAAGTAGGCTTTTAAGGCAGTCTCCTCCAGACAGTTTTTTGCAAGTGCCATGCCTCCTGTTGGTAGCAATTTAACCCAATTATTTGTGTGTTCAACACTTGCCAAACTATTTGTTTCCATTATATCAATGTCAATACAAAAAAACTCTCTGGGGAACTATTTACTCAAAGAGCTACTGAAAAAAGGAAAAGGAGGTCCATGAAGAGAGTTAAAGGTACTTTCAACCAAAAACATTTCAGAAAATAATTTTTTGGTTTTACAGTAAGGACAGTAAGTTTGTGGGATTCTTTGCCTCAGAAAACTGTTTTTGCAGATACTGTAGAAGCTTTCAAAAAAAGTAGTGGATACCTTTACAGCTCAGAACAATATTTAATGCTGATCCAAAGGAATATCCAACTGTCTTTTCAGAGGATTTTTTTTTTTACCCACCTGGGTCCCACTTGAACAAGAAAAACAAGGGTGGTAATGCAAAGGCTGAACTGGGTGTACAAATGTCTATTGTTTCAGCCTCAACTATGTTACTATGACTACATTCTGACATTCATGAGATCTGCAGATCAGTGTACACATTCAAACTCAGCAAAATTTGACACACAGAAATACAATGTGATACTCATTTAATCAATATTATAATAAATGCCTGCAGATTTCTTGTTTGCAAATAAAAGTTTTAGTTTTTCTAAATACCTCTGGTGCCACAAAATTGGCTGTGTAGCACGGCGTTAACAGCAGTCCATTATCTCCGCGCAGCTGCTTCGCAAATCCAAAGTCACATATTCTAATAGAGTCAGGATTGCTTGAATCATCCATGTAGAGAATGTTACTGGGTTTAAGGTCACGGTGAACCACCTGAGAAGATAATTGTTTAACAATTAGGCAAAATGATACATTAAAGGGGGGAGGCAATTCACAAATTTAAAGGAGCAGCATGTTTACTTCTTGAAAGTTTAAAGTAAGAGCATGACTTATATTCTATGGAAAACGGTCAGTGACCCACCTCTCTTATAGTACCGAACGTAATAAAGAGAAATTCGACCAACAGGAGGGCACTGTTAATGTGGGAAAAAAGTTTAAACTGTAATAACTCTGGAACTATGTATCTCTCAGAAGCAGGCTACAATTGTTTTACTCAACAGGAAAAGATGGATATTCCTTTAAATGAGCAGCTTGCAGAAATTTCTGCCTGAACAAGGACCTGAAGTACAATTCTGGGGAAAACCAACCAAATCATATGGGAGAAATACAAATTCTCAAAATACCCATAATACCCATAACTGATAGTGAGGTCTTCAAAGCATTACACAATAATACCTTGAAGAGAGCAATCAAAGGGTTCAAAACCCATTCTAAATCAAAGGGGATCATTATTTCTCCCCAATGGCAGAGTTACTTAGCACAGAATCACACCACATTTATTTTGTGAACAAGACCCTAGATGTAGAATAAAAGGGGAAAAAAGGAGCCTGCGCAACATTCAACATAAATGTATATACAAATCCACTGCACCACCTACTCCTTGACAGTGCAGGTAGTCTACAGTTTTGGTGATTGTGTACAGCACGGCACTGGCCTCACGTTCAGAGAAGTATTTCTGCCGTAATATCCGATCAAGTAATTCTCCTCCTTTCATCAGCTCAGTAACAAGGTAAACGTATCTGCCATCATCATCATATACCTGGGAAAGGCCAAACAATACATAGCATTAACTTTACCACAAAGAATCGTCACCAAATAACCAGTGATGTCAAACAAGTCACCTTCCCTTTAAATACGCACACTGTGGAAATGTGACATATATACTTACATCTTTCAGGGTTATAATGTTGGGGTGTTGGCCATAGCGCATTAGAATCTCTATCTCTTCTGATGGATCCCTTTTGCTTTTGTCAATAATCTGCAATGAAAATTAGTGATCTTCAAACATCTGTGTCAGTTCTTACAGTAAGAACTTAAAGTAAAGTAGTAAGAACTTAAAGTAGTAAGAATGACATTTGGTTTCTGACAAACAAAAACTGTGAATTTGAAGTAAATCAATAAGAAAGTAAAACTATAGAAAACTAGGAGGTCATCACAAGTGCACCAGATTAATAATAAGAAAATTCAGAAGAATATGGGTCATTGTCAGTGGTAGGCAGCCTATACAAGTTGTTGGGAGACTACAACTCATCCCCAATTAGTTGTTCTGCTGGTTGGGGATGATGGAGAGCCAAAAGGTGCCTGCTTCCGGACTAAACAAATATGATAATATGAACTTCAAGTCAGATAATATGATGAAACAGATAGGCGAGTTGTAACTATTTTACATATACAAACACTCATTATTATATTTATTTACATTATACACACACACACATATAGTTTTTTTCTGTTGTTCCATTATCTGTTTAACTACCTTAACAGCAAACTCCATGTTTGTGGCCCTGTGCACACAGCGTTTGCAGACAGAATAGGACCCAACTCCAATATCTTCTTTGAGATCATAAATATCCATAAACTGAGCTCTACTTCCATGAAATTGCTGTAAAGAGAGTTATATCCACATGTAACTGTGATCATTTAAATCCTGGCAATTTCAAATGGTTTGTGGTGAAGAAGACTGGGAGAAGTAAGAAGGGGTTAGGAAAATGAATGAGAAAGGAGTCGTTATAGCATTTGTAATGAAGTGTGGGGTAAAGGCAAATATGCCATACAAAAACACAAATTAGCAGATTTTGCATATAATTTAACATATAGTTTTCTAAAAATAGCTACAACACAGTGAAGGTGCAGGTAGTGCGCAGGGGATACGCCCTAAGGCAAGGTGGTCATAGATTAGCCGAGGATGAAGGGAATTTTTCTCCTCCAAATCTAGTGGCCATCAGGTTGCCCATCTCTGTGCAACAGTCACTCCAGTGAGAGAAATTCATCAAGTCCCTATGTTATTCTATGAAGCCTCCTTTTGAAGCCTCCTTTTGAAGCCTCCTTTTGAAGCCTCCTTTTGAAGCTGGATAGATCCGAGTAAGCTGGCTCCATAGAATAACACAGGAATTGGAGATCTGATCACAACAGAGACTTCTCACCATAGTGCACCTCCCTCTATCACTGTGTTGTAGGCGATAAAGCAGTGGTCTGTGAGAAGTAATATTAAGCTACTGTGTGTCACATGTTCTTTAGATATTTTACCTGTACAATCGGTAATACATTTGAAATAGAGGAGATCTTATGTTCTTCAATAGAAGAAGGTGCAACAAAGCTGAAGCCTTTAAAAAGCTGATGTGCGTTTGCACTCGGTGGAACTCCAGGAGAATCTAGATAACAGAAGTGCAAGGGATTAAGGGCCATGTGCATACAAGATGTGGACTCATTCTGTAGCAAACCAACTGCACTGAAATTGCTGGAGATCTCTTGCATTCAAGGGGTTAAATGCTCCAATTAAATCAATGGGAATCTATTTTAATTACAGTATTTATTTTTTAATTTGTTCCTTACATTGCAGTTGGTTTGGTCCAGAAATGGCCCACTTTTCTTGGAGATCACCCACTGTTTGTAACCTCTTTGAATATGCAAGACTATGTGGCATATGTATAAAGTGGAGCAATTCTTGTTCAAGCACCACAAGGAACAACTGCAAATTTCCACTGATTTAAATGGAACTTTAAACCTCCTGAATGCTTGAGAGGCCTCCAATGCAATGCTTCACAATTCATCTGAGATCTCTCTAGCATTCAAGGTGTTTTAAAAGCTATTTACATTTTTTTGTTTCTTATGGATCAGCTACTTTGCTACAGGATAGATCAACTTTTGATTTATCCACACTAATATTCAAAGTTTTAAACACATAATTTAAATAAAAAAAAATCTGTCCCCTATGGTACCCACTGGTTTACACAGGACTTGGTCCACTTTTCTAACTATGCATATGGCCCAGAGACTGAAACTTTATTAACAAGAGCATTTTGTGGGAAAATGAACAGTCAGAGCAGTTCCATTCATGCACATAATTTCCCTTTGCTTGGCTTGCAAAGTGCTCAGCAATAAGGCATCTAATATTGTAAACCAAGGAGTAGCTGACTTTACCATTATTTAATATGGAATTCAGATCTGGCTAGCAGTGTTTTCATCCCACGATGCTCACTGTGTGCCATTTCAGCAAATTGGCACTTTTAAGTATCCATCCACTCCCATAAATCACTGTCTATCATATTGACACTGCTTATAGGCCTAAAATACTTAAAGTGTGATGAGCGTAAAGAACTGAATGGACAAAGCAACTTTGCTGCTTGATTTTCAAATTACTAATGAAGACAGGACAACACTGGCAGAAGGATAATCTATTTCTAAAAGAGAAATACATGGATATATGATATATATATATATATATATATATATATTGTTCATTATCGTTTAAAGAGAAACCAACACAAATTAATTAAAACCACAAGGCAAAAAAAAGTTAAAAACAAATTATAACTATCTCTTACGAGATGAAAAGTATGTAAATGACGTTTTAGTTTTAAGATTGACCTCTTCTGTAAAATGTTTTGTTTTATCAAGAGCGTTTTGCATGCACAATCGATTCTGACTTGAGCTAATTGGAGTCTCTACTGTGCACATAGATAAAAAAACACAGTGCAAGTATAAACCAGTACCTTCCAAGCCTGATATCTTAAGGACAGGACCAAAACTCAACAAGTGGAAAGTGCAGCCCCTCACCCCCATATGATCTACCAATGTGCCACATTTTAAACCTATTGGTTCAATAGAATTCATAGCAGCTACAGTTTGTAACAACATGAAAAGTGATAATGGGAAAGGATGTATTTTTGGACAGTCATATTTTTTGCCAACTGAACTGATTAGGGACACCTTTTCAGGGTTTGTGGAAACCAGAGCAGACTCCTTTTCAGCAGTTCAAAATATATAAGTGATAGCTTTGTCTCACAAAAAAGCAGCTCTTATTAATCTTCATAGTATTTGGGCCATGGAGAGTGTTATTTCAATACTGTCAGAGTTGCAGTTCAAGAGTAATTGAATGCTAAAATATCCCCCTCCCACCCCTTCTACCTAGTGTAAGCCACCTCCCCTCAGATGTGGAATCTGTACTCTTGACCAGATAGCTCACAGCAAGGGACAATCTTCTTCCTGTAAGAACAATGAAAACCCTGCTCCCCCTGACAGGTTTTTCCTTATGCTCACTGAAGATTGTCCCTCTCTGTGATCTATCAGGACAATCTTGCTGCTCTGAGGTAAGCAGTGTTACAATGAACTACAACTCTGACAGTACTGAAATAACACTCTCCACGGCCCAAACACTACGAAGATTAATCAGAGCTGCTTTGTGAAACATTATGATACCTTTAACATAGAACTCTTATTAGGAATATAACTATGCTACTGAGCATAGTAAATATTGCATAAGTAACTATTACATAAGTCCCTGGATGCTAGAGTCATCTCCAAGTATTGCTTAGCAATGTGTTGGAGATGTATCTAGCATAAAAGTGGTAAAATGGGCCTTGAATAAAATTTGAAAGCGAAAACAATGCAGGACCACATATAAATAGTTGGCAATATAAGCTAATGAGTGTGTCAATTGTAATCCTTGTATTCGTACGCAATGAATGGTTCAAAGTGCAACCAAGATATGTGTTGCACCTGAGTGAATATGGTATTGTATACCGAAAAGCCTTTGTAAGACATTTGGAACAGCACAATGTCAGGAAATGTAGGTATGTTACCTTTAGGTGTTTTTGCTGTAAACTCTGGATCAAAGCAAAACGTGTCCTCTGGCTTTCCAGAAGCTGGTTTAAATGGAGGCTGGATTTCCCGTCTATACAGCTTCTAAAAGACACACATCACAATCAGTGGCGTAACTAGTCGTTGGAGGAACTTGGTCCAAAGATTTTTTTTTCACCCCAACACAAAAATATTTTACAGATACACAACTAGAATCTATTGGACCTGGGGCCCACTTAGATAATGGGCCACAGCACAACTGCACCCCCGTTACACCCCTGACCACAATTTATGTCCACATGTCCCAAATGTTTAAAGCATTTGAAACAAAGCAATTATAACACAATTGGCTGCATGCACAAAGAGGTCCAATTCTGGAGCAAACCAACTGTACCCCTCTGGCACTTAAAGGGTTAAAAAACCTCCTTAGATATATTTTTTTTTGTATCTATTGTCAGTTCAATGTTAATGTTATGCACTGAGCCATGCAGACACAGTAAAGGCAGTATAGGTGCTACCAGCATTGTTAGGTGCCACCAGCCACAACTGGTCCATATGGAGATGAAACATAGTACAATACAGAACAAAGCACATGAAAAATGTAATCTTTGTTACATGCAGCCATTTTTATACAATCAACAGGTTAATTTTAATTAAAATTTGTTTCAACTCACATTCCAGTCAATTGTTGCAAAAAACGGATGCCTCTTGATTTCTTCCACCCCGTCCAGTCCTGCACCTTCAAAAAGAGGGCCATTTTCTATTAAGACCATTAATACTGCTATTGACATTACCTTCCTAATTTAGAGTCCTATGCATAACTTGTAATACAAACAAAAAGGTTTACCAACTAAATTACCCCTATTAGGTCTCCATACACATGAAAACTGATGAAACTGGATATGATCAACAGAGAATTCTGCACTGAGCTGTGTAGCAATGTATAAAGCTGCACTGACCTGTGAAATGTCATGTAGAAACGCCATTTGAACAGCCCGAAATAAATAAATAAAGATTTGTGTTTATTTATTGTGTAAGTGGAAGAACTGGGTCTGGAGAAGGTCGTTTATAAGTGTTGGAAGTTACCTGAGCGCTATGGTAAAGGACCACAAGGGTCTGCACTGCGTTGCTTTGAAATGTTGTGCGCACCCCTGTGATCCATAATGGTTTAAAAGCCTTTTTGTGAGTAAGAACTTGTTTTGGATATTCTGGATGCTAGGAGACTGTGCATTTCTGGCCTAACATTTGGGTAGGGTGAGGATGTGACAGGCACTTAAGAGTACACTCATGACTCCCTGATAGCTTGAGATAACTAGTTATGTCTTTACAACTTATACAGATTGTGCGCTCTTGCAGGACAGTGTTGTTTTAAGAAACCAATTTACATGTGCCATATAGTAAAGAACAGATGAAGCTGCCTGATTAAGACTATTCCATCCACTGATGGTTACACCCTTTGAGATCTCTCTGATCTGCATGGCTGGGTGACATCGGCACTGCAGAGATTCAGGGAGATTTTTATTCTATCCATTCCCACTGATATCGAATTAGCCAACACAGGGCTCAGTTCATGGATATATGTCAGGAAAACGGAATGAATGGCAGTGATAACCCAAGGAAACTCTAATAGAGATCAGATACCTTTTTACTTATATAAAGCCCATTCACTCGACCATTTCCAGCCTGTGGTAACTAGCCCTTTAACTAATTTGGAGGCTGAACACTGGAATTTATTATAGGTTTGCATGCTGTGTTTGATAGATGCATACAATGGACCATAAAGAAAAAAAAAGAAAGCAGAGCATTTTGGGAGTAAACCACCTGCACCACAGATGACAAATACCCTAAGCTACCACTGTTTTTAATTAAGAGTTTAGACCCTTGAATAATAGATGTCTCCAACGTATTGTTTTACTATGTGTTAGTGGCCTGTATCCTTTGAAGCCCCCTATTAAAACAATGGCAAATTGTATTTATCCCGTGTGATTTGGTTTGTCTTAAAATTGCTCCTTTTTTTTTTTTTCCCTTTCTGCATATAGCAAATAGTGCTTTCTTTATACTATTACTGGGGTACTAAGCTTGGCAGTTGTTTGCAGCTTCCCTATTTCTATCTGCATACTCTAATACGATCCTAATCTGGGGATTCTCAACCTTAGATTCCAGGACACCAGCAGATGACGTTTTATAGATAGCCCCTGTTTAGTAAATGTGCAAATCACAAAGATTGAGACACTGATTACACATATGTGATCAAGCAGGGGTATTCTAAAATATGGACTGTTGGTGTGCCTGGAGGATCAATCATGAGAAACACTGCACCAATTCTTTACATTTTGCCTAAACACTCTTTTTAAAGGGGAACTTTCTATAGCAAAAAGAGGCTCTTAATTTGTTTAACCCCTTTTAGTGCTGGAGGGGTACACAATACATTGCTTCGTAATGTGTTTCATACCCTTCTGGAACTCAAAGGATTAACAGGTTTACTTAATAAGGGGTCCTTTAAACAGCAATCAGATACAAGCTTATCATTTACTTTTGTATATTTGATCTATTCCGTAGGCCACTGCTGGTTGTGTCAGTGAAGACTAGGGAGTCTTATGTGCCATGTAAGACTACTGAAACCTATTCTTTGGTGGTAGGAGGTATGATCTAGAGTCAGACTTCAGAGATAATTCCTGAACTGGACTGTATATATTATTTAAAAAAAAAAAAAAAAGTATATAGATATACCTGCCTGCTGTAAGAAGAACAACTACCTAGGCAGTTCAAATTCTTAGACAAAGAAACAATTATTTCCCCTTAAATTAATTTTAAATTCTTGGATGATAGACAAATCCAGCATTTGGCTTTTATTTATTTTTAGTCAAAATTAGCAGTTTCTTGCAAATTGTTCCTGCACAACAATGAAAAATCCCCCCAAAACTCCCACACTACGAATATACTTTATATATACACTAGTATGAAAGCCCGTGTACGCGGGCTAAAGTGCCACCCAGCAGCCCCGGAGACGGGAGAAGAGACAGGCAGTGAGCCTTTTGGAGTCTCCCACTCCAGATCAGCGTGTTCGGCCAATCTCTACTGTGCATGACTGCATCGTTCCAGCAGTCTCTACAGCACATGTGCCGTTACACACACAGGGAGCTTTGCAGCCTACCACTTTATATATATATATATACAGGGCTAACAACTGTAAAGAGCCAAACAGTTGCTGCTCTCTTACTAAGCATACAATGATGTGCAATAAAATGCATGCCAGAGTTTATTTTTTCTGTTTTTTTTTTTTTCTTTTCTTCATACATTTACATTAAATGGATCCGACAGTTAAAAATGAAAGCTTTGGTAATAAAATGCATGCCAGGGTTTGTATATTTCTTCATATATTTACATTAAATGGGTCTGTCAGTTAAAGATGAAAGTTTTGCAGACAATATGCTGCATTTTGCTAAATTATTTCTCTTGCTGTAATTCTGTTTCAGACTTTACATGAACAGTCGCTAACCACTATAATCTGAAAATATATTCATTTACATTGACATGTTTTAGAATACATTTTGTGGAAACTAAAAATGCTTTTATAAAACTAGTCAAAAGGGCAATGTTTCTTTCTGAATAAGTGGTGTGTGGCAATCTTTGTGTCACAAGACTCTGACAATAGATTAAAGGGTCCGCACAAAATAAAAACATCAAAGTGCTAATGACTTCTTATTTGGTTCTGTTGCCTGACTGAAGTCATGTCAACTCAGAAAGCAGAATGTGACTGGTTTATGCACTTTAACTTTGTTTATTAGAAGGAATTATGGTGAGCAATTCAAATAAATACTTTCACCACAAACCCTCCAACAATACCACTTTAAGCCAGCACAGCACCACTTTCTAGTGTGTGGTACCAGTCAAAATGAATACGTACTGTTGTACTGAAATTTTAGTGGTTTCCTTCCAGTCCCAAACTGTTTGCTCTACCGTTCATTCACCATGATCTTTATGCTGTACTAGCAGTTTGCTGGTTGGTGGGTGTAGCACATGTGTTTGGCAGGCAGCCTCCAGCCAATCAGATGCTGTGCCGACACACTAATCTTGCAAAGTGGCAATAGAGAAAACAAAACAAAAAAAGAAAAAGCAATACGTTGCAATGACCTCTACCCTTCTGAAAATGAGAGAAAGGGAAGGGTTCACCACAGGCAAGATAAATATTTTTATATACCCATTAATTCTTATATAAATGTTGCCACTACCAACCTGTCCATGACCACCTGTTGTTGGACAACTGCTCCCATCATCTTCAGCCAGTAATTTGATTGCTGAAGATGATGGCAATTGTAATCAAACAGTTGGCGAAACACTGGTTGCTTATCCCTGCTACAGAATGAGCGTATTTAAACGAGAAAAAAAATAAATAAAAAAAATGCGTGTTTGCATAAACCCAACGTTTCTGTCTTTTCCTTGATAAAGGCCATTTTTTTTCTGTTTAATAAAATTAACTTTTTTTGCATTTTGAAACATTCCCACTGATGCGGTCAGTTTTTTTTGTGTTGCTGGTAAAGGCCCACAGAGTAGAGGCCAGAACCAAAGGAAGGCAATAAACTGAAAATGATGGGGATGAACTTAAAATGAAAAGGTTTCTTCCGGATCTCATAAGCCTGGCATATGGTAGCTTTGACCCAAGAGGCAATGGTGACCTTGGAAACCACCTGATCCAACCTAGGACGCTCAGGGATGAAAAACAGAGTGAGCCTTGCTAAAAGGCTCCATATGAAGTACATAAAATGTAAGGGAATGCACCACATCCAACAAATGGAGATCCTTCTCCCTGAAAGGCTTAGGGTCATGACAAAAGGAAGGCACAACAATCTCCTGATTGATGTGAAACTCAGAAACAACCTTAGGAAGAAATTCCTAACAGGTTTGAAGCCCCACCTTACCCTTATGAAAAACCAGGTAAGGTGGTTTATAAGACAAAGCCTGCAATTCAGAGACTCTCCTCACTGAGACCACTGCCAAGAGGAAGACCATCCTGAGTGTCAGTTGACACAGAGAGATGAAAGTAAGAGGCTCAATGGGTGGCCTCTGCAAAACACCCAGAACTAGGTTAAGATACAATGAAGGAGTGGGAGCCTTAAAGGAACGGAAGGCATGAGTCACCCCCTGAAGAAAAACCTTAACATCTGGAATGGTGGTAATACGTCTCTGGAAAAACACAGAAAAGTGCAGAGATCTGAACCTTAAGGGAGTGCAAGCCGAGTCCTTTGTTCCCTCCATCTTAGAGGAAAGACAATACCAACGGAAGGTCAAAATCTTCTGAGGACACCACCTTGTTCAAGCACCACTTATGAAAAATAGGCCATACCTTATGGTATGCCTTGGAGGAGACAGACTTTCTGTCCAGAATCATGGTGGAGACAACCTCCGCAGAGAAACCTTTCCGCCTCAGAATGTCGGCTGAGAGAACAATGCCGTTAAGTCCTTATTCATCACATCCTTGTGCCACATGTAACACTAAAGTAAGAGATACAGCCTGGGAGGAAGATGGAGCAGATTCTGAATCGAAAGACTGACCAAGTCCATAAACCAAACCCACTTGGGCCAGTAAGGGGCAACCAGAATGACTGTTGCTCCGTCCATCCTCACCTTCTGGAGTACCCTGGGAATGAGAGGAATCAGAGGAAAAACATAAGTGAGGTGTAAGGTACACGGAATGGCCATCATGTCCGTTGCAAAGGACAGAGGGTCTCCCTTCCGAGAAGACAAGGTCGGAACCTTCCTTTTTGCCGTGGTGGCCATGAGATCTATCGTCAGAACACCCCACTGTTGAACATTCAAGTAGAAAACTTCTGGATTGAGTTCCCACTCTCCTGGATCTACATCTGGGGACTTAAGGAGTCCGCCAGAACGTTTTCTACCCCTGGAATGTGAATGGCTGAGATGGCTGGCAAGTGGGCCTCTGCCCAACAGAGAATGTACCTCACCTCATAACAGGTGGTTGCACTGCGAGTGCCCACCTGTCGATTCATGTACACCACAACCTGGGCATTGTCTGACTGTATCCTCACTGGCTTCCCCAAAAGAAGGGGGGTTCCAGGATGCTGATGGATAAGAGGGACTCTTCCCTGGTCCACCCGACCTGGACATCCAGATGACCAAAAACTATACCCAGCCACTGTGGCTGGCATCAGTCATGACAAGGGTCGACACTGGGATCACAAGTGTTCCTGGTGTTCCAGGTTCAGCCTCTACAACCACCACTGGAGGTCCCTCCTGGTCTCTGGAAATACTGAGATCCGATGAACCAGATGCTCCAGAAGCACGGACCAGCTCTGGACATCATCCCTCTGCAGCTCTCTCATGTGAAACTGTGAGTAAAGAATGGTATCCAGAGTTGATGCCAGTCTGCCCAGAACTCTCATGTATTCCTCTGATCATGGCCGAGGCCACTCCAGGGCCTGAGATACTTCCTGCATCACGAGAAGAATCTTGTCCTCCGGTAAGAAGACCTTGGTTATCTCTGAAATTCCCACTGAGTATTTTGATGTTATGGATGGAGTGGTTTGTCTTGGTGAAATGATAACCAACGAGTGTACAATTAATTTTTTTCAACCCACTCAAACATCCAAGCCTGATCAGTGTGGGGGCTAGCGGAATGATGCTAGTGAATCTGCTAAAAGACAGAATGTCAAACCAGGTTATGGTAAGAGAAAAGTGAATGTATTTATGTCACTTATTTGCTCACCATAACAGTGTTTATAATTTTGCATACTGCCTTTAATCAGATTCATTAGAATAAATAATTTAGCTATCACTACACAGATTAGACCCAGAAAGTTTAAACAACCGTTTGTGAATAATTTGATTGCCTTGTCCGTTTACAACCCATGCCTTGTAGTTGACTTTTAAAAGGTTGCACACAAAAGAGCATGCTACCACTTTGCTCACTATGTCGCCTGGTTAAAAATGGCAACATGAGAATCTCACACTGCATGACAGATCAAGATTGTCATGTTGCATATGGAACATTGCATAGAGTAATTCTAGAGCTGGTCACTGGGTCTCCCTACATCTGCTGCGTAATAACTCAGTGCTGGCACTGCAGGAGTTGACATGGGAACATTTCACTTACTAGTAAGCCACTGCAGCCTCTCACTCCCCTTCTCTGCATGCTCCGCTCCTCCCTGTCATTCTGCACGCAGATTAGGGAAGTGAGAGCCTGCAGCAGCAGTGAAATGTTCACATATCATAACTCCTGCAGTGCCAGCACTGAATTATTACGCAGCAGAAATAGGGAGACCCAGTGACCGGCTCTACAATTATTCTATGCAATGTTCTGTAGGCGACATGACAATCTTGCGCTATCATGCAGTGCGAGATTCTCATTTTACCATTTTTAACCAGACGACATAGTGAGTGAAGTGGTCGCACGACCTTTGAAATGGATACCATGCCTTGCTGTTTAAGCTGTGAATACAGAATGAATCAGCCATATTTATATGGGTTTGGAATTTAAAAAGTGAATGAGCTGTATGCCTTGATTAGCCACGATTCTGGGGCAATTCTGAGAAGTGGAAACATTGTAATCTACAGATTCTTTTTTTTGAAAGGTTTTTTTTTTTTTTTTTTTTTTTATTAGTTTCAGACATAGCTATATAATAAACTTGTATGTTAATTTCTATTTGAATATATTACTTACCTAATCTATTTAAAGGATTTCTTTTAAACAACATTCGCAGCAGACTTTGAGCTTCGGGACTTAAAAATTGTGGCATCCCAAGCTTTGATCTGTGGAAAGGGAACAGATTATAAACTTTGAAAGATTTTCCATGATATTTAACCCACTGGATGCTGGATATGAACCGATTTGCAATACATTGGAGACATCTAGCATCCAATGGGTTATAAAACAAGGAGCAATGCACACTAAAGTGAGAGAAGAGAATTATAGTTGTGTACGGAGAAATTATAAAGAATCATATTTCCTTTACTGAGGCTAAGAACAACTGCAGCAATTTTGAGACAATCCAAATGCAGTATAGGAGACAAATAACATTTATAAAGGTATAGTAATACTTCGTTTTATCTGTATTTTATTTTGTAGGCATTAAAAAAACATGAAGAAGTCTTATCTCTCAAACCTTTATGGTTTGACAGATATTCACAAGCAAAGTTTCCCCTCCCGCCCCTTTTACCTAGTGTAAGCCATCTCTTCTCAGATGTGGAATGCAGTCCATAGACCAGACAGATAACAGAAGGGGGCAATCTTCTTCCTATGAGAACAATGAAAACCCTGCACCCCTTGACAAGTTTTTCAGGTTTTTCCCTTATCTTAATTGAAGATTGTCCCTCTCTGCAGTCTACCTGGGCACCTCCCTTCTGATCTGGCTGAGCAGTGTTACATCAGTAAAAGGGGCGGGAGGGGGATACTTTGTCATTGAATTACTCTTGAACTACAGCTCTGACAGAATTGAATTAACACTCTCCAAAGTCCAAATACTGTGATGATTAATTAGAGCTGCTTTTATTATGAAATATTACTATCCCTTTAATACTAGAGATATGCAGTGTGCTACAAGCCCACTTTAGGGATTAAACAGGTGTTTCAAAAGCCATATCTCACAGAGAGGAATTATGTTGTTGCTGTGTTTTTCAGCTTCAGTGTTTACCATCTTGCCACCATCAGGTCACAACAAGACAAGGTTTACGGACACTCCATCTTTAATCATATGTGCTTCTGATTAGGAATATATGGAGCTATCAAAACTGTAGGAGCCCTGATTAACCCACGTTCTCCTTATCCAAGGTTAAACTTGTATGAGAACTGGAGTAGTGCATTTCTGATTTAATATAGTTGTATCAGTTTTTTCTCACTCAAGGCATTCTGTAATTTTCAGGGCACACCTCATTTTATAGTTAATTTCTCAAAGGATTAAATAATGGAACAGTACATAAATGCATAGCTATTCTTGGGGCTCACAATCAGAATGACAACAAGAGCATATTTTGTATGATAATTTTCCATAAATACACATTATATACTCAATTTTAACATTTTAAACATTTTCGTGAAGAAAGTGGGGCACTCTGAGCTGGTGCCCATGTCAACCTGATTGAAAACCACTGGTTTATAGAGTGAGCTTTTTAACACACCATGCACCCATCAATCGATTTGTTGAAAATGTAAACAAAAGCAGTTAATAGAAATAACTGACTGATGTCTGAAGGACACCTACAAAGGTAAGTCATCATTCCAATGAACAATTTGGCAACTAAACAAGCTGGATATTTCCAACTATGCCTGTTATCCTACAATTTTAGTGTCATTTAAAGGGATAGTTTTGTCAGAATTTAATGAAAGCAAATCTTGTGGCTATTAAAAAACCAATCTAAATGCCCTGAGAGATAACTGCAGCAAAAGATTCCCCTCCCTCCCCTTTCCCTGATGTCAGAATCTAGTTGACTGCAGGGGAATCCAGTCCCTGGACAAGAACAGGCTCTTCAGCAGAGCCAAGATCAAGAGACATAAACATAGTTACTTCACTGGAATGGTTTACAAAGTTTGCTTGCAAACCAAACACACTTTGTAGACCATTCCAGCGAAGTGAGATCTGTACCTTAACCCCTTTAAGGACCAGCAGACTATGGGTAGGTTCACCATTAAGGACCACAGACAACATTCAGGATGCCGGTATATGTGAGCGATAAAATGTACTGGCCCCAGAAAGAGGCTGAACTGACCGCAGGTCTTGGAGCAATACTTTTAGACTCCCCCCTAGTGATCACAGTGCACCTGCAGGAACACTTTGATCACGAAAGTCAAAACGTGCCAAGACTGGACAGTCGTAATGATCCTGGCACGTCACTGGTTCTTAAGGGGACTCAAAATGAGACTACTGTTTACTCTGTTCTGAAGGAAGGACAGAACAGTAGGAATATCAAATGTCTGAGCAGACATATTCTTGTCAGCACACCACCTTGTCAGCACACCACCAGTGATGTACAGACCAAATGGTATATGCTTTAGACTAAACCTGCTTTCCCAGTTTGGATCATAGTGAAGATATCTTCACAACATCTGTGAGAGGAAGGGCAGTGTTCTACACAAAGTGTGAGATAAGGGGAGGTTAACAGAGGGGGGAGACGCCCACTTCACCAGCACCTTCCCCCATCATCCTCGGAGTACAGTTACTCTTCAGAAGATAACTCAATAACCCGAGTACGGCCCTTAAAAAAAAGGTTCAACCTGTTTAAAAGTGTGTAAAGATTTCTAAGAATGTATAAACCCCTAAACTGAAAAAGGGATAGCTGCCACTAATGATCGCAGAATTTTAATACAAGCTGTTTCTTGGCTGGTGCTGGATGGCCCCGGTGGAGTGGTTAGGACCACAGTACAGGAGGGGCAGACAGACACAGAGAATTCCCTTGGAAGCCCAGCATGGAATGAGGAACAGTGAGTGAGGGGAGCAGTGGAAGCCCCAGAATCCTTATGGGTTTTCCCCATATGCTCCTAAGGGTCAGTCATGTCCAAGATAAAGTGTCTAAAACTAGAAAAACTAGTTAAAGTATCCCCAGTTTAAAGCAAAGCCCCCAGAAAGAACAAAAAAAAGTACTTATCTGGTATGCCATGAGTTAAACTGGAGAGGAGAGCAAGAGGGCCAGCCTTAACTCAGTATAAGCAAGGTAGAAGTAAGATGGCCACCAGTAAGTTAAGGAACTGTTGGATTATGGGAAATGTAGTCTTCTTCCTTGCTTGTAGCATAGCAATGTGTGGCTCTCCAGCCACAGTGCGCTCTGTGAACACTCACAAAGGACAATAAGACAGAGAGAAAAAGGTTTCAGATAGGCCTTATGGAAGTCTGCTTGATGGCAGGCTCTGGTTCTTGAAAGAGAACTGCCTTAAAAATCGGACTAAGAACTAAAAGCATTAAAAAGTTCCAAAACCCCTGGCAGTACCAGGTAAAGATGACTAATGAAACTGAAGTGATATAGGAGCACAAAGAACCCATAAGTAAACTCACAAGAACAGAATACATTTCATATTAGAGCTGTGGAATAAGTTGGGGCTATATAAATAAAGCATAATAGAAAAGAAAGGGTTACATTGGAAACTACTCACTGCAGCTATCTGTACACACAGAACAAACATGAGTGCCTATTACAAACACAGAGTATGTGAGAAACTCAGAACGGGACACACAGTGGACCAAGGTTACAAGTTAGGCAGTACTGAACAACTCGCAAAGCAGATACTAGAATTCCTCCTTGCTCTCCCTACCCACCATCAATTCCCTGGAGCCAGTATTACCTAACCTGCATAAACTGAATAACTTCCAAATATATAAAAACTATTATTTTAAATAGAAAAAAAGCTAACATAATACATTCTACACCACAGAAGTGAAATATAAAGTCCCATTCATTTAAATGGTACTTTCAGCCCTTGAATGCTTGGGAGTTCTCTAACGCATTGTAAAGCAAAGTGTTGGCAATCTCACAAGTAGTCATCATGTTAGAAGACCCACTTGATTCAAGGAGGATATTTATTTATCCTGGTTTGCCCCACAATTCCTCTAGTTATTCTAGGAACCATCCATTAATGCAAAGTTATAGAATAAGTGCAACATATTTTTGCAAAGGACAAACACTTACTTCAGGATCATATTCATTGTCTCGTTTCTGTCTTTGCCTTGGAATGGTAAAGTACCTGTGAGCATTTCGAACTGGAAGACAGAAACCAGCACTATAATTCTACACAGATGATGAAACATACTTTATGTAGCTTGCAATAATATATGTATGAAAATAATAGTAACATATGTTAAAAATCAAAATGCCAAGCACAAACAAAGTATGCTATAAAGTATAGTTCTATGTTAAATGATGTACACATCTGTACTAGGTACCTCAGAAATGGTTTAGGGACGGGTGAGATGTGGTGGGTTAGGGAAAGAGACATTCCTAAAAATGAAATGTAGCCTTTCATGTATCTTGAATTTTAAAAATGCTTTTGTTACCCAAATGGAAACTATCACAAGATAAATAGCTGCTAGTTCAAATACAACATACTAGGATTGATGTTTTCAAAGATGGCGTACTTAGAAACTACCAAAACTAGTACATTGTAAATGAAACCAATACACACACCAAGATGGAAAGAAATATGAAAGATGTGTATTTGTTTTTTTTAAATGTCTGCTGTGTTCTTATTCTCTTGCCAGATCAACAAGGACAGGTCATCTAAGGCCAGTCACTTTTACAGATTTTACTTATTTTACATTTTAGAGCTTTGTACAAGTCAATGCACTGCTAATTACATTTCACAGAATGACATATTAACATGAGTTGAAATCATATCTAGAACAGCAGGACATGCACATGCATTTTTTTTTTTTATTATTAGACTGAATTTAGCATGAGTTTACTCCTAATCTCACTTTAACATGGGAAAAAAAAAAAACAAACACACACACACATACTACATCTATAAACATACTTTTTTTCCATTAAAACTATAATGTTAGAAGAGAAACTCATGCAACGTACCATTAAAACACCAAATGACCACCAGTCTGCACTTTGTGTGTGGCCTCGTCTATTTACCACTTCCGGAGCCATATACTCTACAGTACCACAGAATGAATAAGCCTTCTTTTCATGGTCTACCGATTCCTTGCTGAGGCCAAAGTCTGCAAAACAAATGCATTGCAAAAAAAATGCACCTTAAAGTGACTTTAATTACAAAATAGTATCCTGTCAACTCGAAAAACAAAAGTTTTATTTCACTTAATTAAAAAATACTACTACTGTTTATTATGATAGAGCAGCACAGTGAACTTTAGGACACCAATATGCCATTTCCCTTAGTAGAAGTCCATCATTATATATTCTGTGTTTCATAAACATAAAGTATTCATAAACATGCATATTGACATAAGTTTATAACCATTGGAAAGAACACTATGTGCTACCATTTTGTAGCGATACAAGTGCAAATTGAGAAGTACATAAAAGAATCACAATATAAAATGTAGAAAATAAGACATTATTAACCCTCTAAGTGTCAGAGGTGTAAGGAACACATTATTAACCAATTCTATGCCCACCACTGACACTCAAAGGGCTACTGTAAGACACAATATAACAAGTTATAAATGCCGATCTACCAAGTAAGGACCTACCTACCTGTTAACTTGATATGTCCTGCTTCATCAAGCAAAATGCTGAAAAGTAAAATTCACATTCACCAACACGCATAAATGATTTTGGAATAATTTGGTCAACATTTAATAAAACTGAGTTTAGAAAATAATAATTTATACAATCATTTTCAAGGAACAATATAGAGTGCATGCAAAAAGGGGAAAAACACTATTGGCCATATTCAGGAAGATCAAAAGAGGAGAAGATGAGGTGGCTAATTAACTGCATCATAATAAACCAAAATCTCTCTCAAAATCCCATTAATTTAAATGGGGCTCCCCTGAAAGCCACAGGTACCCACAGATTTCATTGCAAGACCTCTAGTATTCAAGAGGTTAAACATTTCAATTAAATGAATGGGAACTTTCATCTTCCCTTCTCTTTAACTTCCAGCCCTATGTGGCCCATTTACACATGGCAAGAGATTGCTGTGGACAATCCAGTGGACTAGTGCAATTATCCATTTACATCACTTGGAGTCATATGTACAAGTGCAAAAGAACAAAAGTTTTGAGGCAAAAAAGTTCATTTTTATTTAAATGGCGTGTTGAATCACTTGTACGTAACAGGGCGTCTCCAACACTGTATTCAAGGAGTGAGATATCCCATTTAAATGAACTGGTATATTTATTTGTACTGTAGGGTGCAGGTGGTTGGTTTGCCACAGCACTGCTCCATGTTTGAGTTCATGAATATGACTCTTGGTGAACAACTGATTCATTCTGACACCACCATACCCACTCATATTATATATTATATACACACACACACAATCCTATATTATAATTTGCTAATGTATGTTTGTCAGAAGCTGCAGTCCAGACTGCCAGCGCCGCAGCTGATAACGGAGCGGGGCGCTCCGAATTCAGACCGTAGAGAGGACTACAGTCTGAATTTGGAGCGATCCACTCCGTTATCAGCCGTGGTGCGGGCAGTCTGTACTGCGCATGACAGCAGTGTGGCTGTTGCTGCCTGGAAATGTGGCCCGTGTACATTGGCTGTTCAACTAGTATTATATATATAAAGATCGCTCTACTTATTATATATAAATAGGTATAAATTATATTTTACACACACATACACAAAAGATATAAGCAAGCAAATAGGTTTTACTTTACTTTTCTGGCTTCAGGTCTCTGTAGACAATTCCCAAGCTGTGCAGGTGGTCCAGTGCAAGGGCTAGTTCTGCCAGGTAGAATTTCACATCTTCCTCTGTAAACATAACCTAATAAGAACTGTATTGATTTACCTTCTGGGATGTACTTCATGTTCTAACACTGCATTTGCGTTAGACCGTTATATGTTAAAGGGACATTTTTTTTTACTATTATTAAAACAGATTTTAATTAAAGCGGAACTATCAACCTCATAACATTGCCCCAATCCATTACTAATAAAGCGATGTGGAAAGCCATACATCTATTATGCTGATTAAGTCCGCGGTATTGAAGAAAATCAACTTCTTCTGCAGGCGTCCACTGCACAGCGCTTACAAGAGAAGCTCTGTGCTCCTGCACCGTCAGCAACTTCCGTTACCTTATGGTAACCAAAGAATGTCACCACCAATGCGGGAAGTGAACGGGACAGACAGCGCAGACTCGGAGGCAACTGCCCTCTAAGATGTCTGCACTGTTGTCCGCTGGTGGCTGCAAAAGAAGTTTATTTTCTTCAATACAGACGACTTATTCACCATAATATTCACTATATTAGTAATGGATTGGGGGGCAATTTTATGAAGTTGATAGTTCGCTTTAATTAGCGTAATGTTCTGCTCCTAGGAAGGAAGGCATCAGTGGAAGGAGTGTGAAATCCTGGGGAAAATGCACTAAGGTGTGATAAAGAAGTGATAAAGTAGAGATGACTTCTCCAGTTCCTATGTTATTCTATGGAGCCTAGGCAATAAGATTTCTTTAACTTGTCCTGGAGATCTCAGTGCACTGGCTCCATAGAATAAAATAGGCCTCGGAGTTTTTATCACCTCGTTATCACACCTTAGTGCATAACCCCCCCTTGGAGTCTGACCACAACTAATTATGTCATGATATTTATTACAAAATAAAAAATAATTCGGGAGAACCAATCCATGCAGAATTTATTTATAGAGTCCATTAGGATTTCTATCCAGATTAAATGAATGGTAAACTCATCTAAATCTAAACTAACTAAAATGCTGACCATGTTCCAGTGACTACCACTAATATGCTCTGAAATTCTATGACATGCCTTGACAGCCATCAGTCCTTATTGCAAATCCACGGTGATGGCCCTGGCATGTCACCGGTACCCAAGATGTTAAATACTTAAATGTGTTATTTAGTGTGCACATTTGGGGTCCAGCAATCCTTCCAGTTCTACTGCCATGGTACAGCCTGATTTCAGTTGGATGTACTGCAAAAGCACAGATTCTGAGGTGTCTAGGATGGCCAAAGCATGTGACACTGCCAGAATGCACAACCAGAAGGCCTGAAGATTTACTAAGGTAGAAGGTCTTCATACAGGTACATTATTTATACACACACTTTTTTTTTTTTTTTTTTTTTTTTTTAAACCTCTTTGAAATGGTGTTGTAGCCTCTAGCTGATCACTTCATTTTATCATCTGAAAAACCCTTATATGGTTATAAAGGGAATAGGGTGGGCTTATTTCAGAGCATTAAGCCATGTTTGAAGATATGTTACTGAATGCAAACTAAAATGTAACTGCTGATACCGGGAAAATGCAGATATAAAGCAAAATATAAAAATAAATATGAACTGCTGTATGAAGCACTCCTATCTAAGGATGCCCTTCTGTTGACCCTTTAAGTGTAATGCTTTGGAAACCTCTCTGGCACTCAAAGGGTTACACAAAGAGAAAACTTAATATTGTACTATACCAAACACAAACGAATGTACATATTTTTCCTGTTAACGTCCCTTTAACACGATCCACAGTACAAACCAGATATTTGCAAAACATTCCAAGCGCTACAAGCCACAATAAATGGTGTTATATTGTGCAAAACCATAAGCAATGCAGCAGATACATTTTCCAGTCATTTACCCCATTAATGGCAGGATGTGTCAAGACTGCCACACATTTCCATCCTTTAAGTATAGATGACACTGCCCTGGCACATCAAGATTTCCAGATCGCAGTGCTCCTCAGGGCGCAATGTGATCATGCTGGGAAGGTTAGAATGGACTGCTCCAGAACCATAGCAGTCTCTTTCAGCTTTCTTTTCCCGTGGCTACGCATGTGACAGTTACACAGAGATCACATGTGACAGTGGAGCCACATGACAAAGGCAAAGTAGATATGCATTGTCTTTGTTACTGTTCTCTGCCTCTCTTCCTCACAATCACAGTGTGACACACACACACACACACACACACACACACACACACACACACACACACACACACACACTTTTAGTTTAACTGTAGGTGCTGGGGGGCAGGATTTGAGGTACAACAGGTCAGGTTACCAAGAGATTTTACACAGACTAATTTAAAAAAAAGTATATACTAAAGTTTAAAAGAGGATTTTAGTCTTACCTGTTAAATCCTTCTCTCTTAGTCCATACAGGTTACAGAAAACTCTGGGTAGGCGATCCGCCCCTTTAAGTAGGCAGGAACAATTCTAGAATTGTATGCAGGGGGTGGCGCCTACCTTCCCTCCTTGGCTGCAATTAGCCAATCAGCTCCAGAAAGATTTGAGACACTATTGACTAGATAGCAGAAGGGAAAGAAGACTCCTGTGAGCATGACCCCGAAGGACCCCCACAGTCTGCCACAGGAGAGCCAAGCATGGTTCCTTGACAGGGTGGGAGACCAGTAACCTGTATGGACTAAGAGAAAAGGATTTAATAGGTAAGACTAAAATCCTCTTTTCTCTGTCATCCAATACAGGTTACTGGTAACTTTGGGATGTCCAGCCATTGAGTTTCCCAGAGGCAGGAAGTAAGGCAAGGACCAGGCGCAAGGCCCCCAAAGTCACCAGAGCAGATCTGAACCATCAGATCAGAGATAGCCCAACAAATAATGAAGTGTCAACAACCACTGAACAGGGGTAACAACACCACAACTGTTAAACAGCACACTGAACTAGAGCCAATGGGGCTCAAAAGTGAAGGAAGCACCAAGAACTGAAGAAAATCCTAGACAGGCAAGACTGCCTGCAGGATTTTCCTCCCAAAGCTGGTGTCAGCCGATGCCAGTACACTATATCAACACTATAATGTTTCGAAAAGGTGTGCACAGACGACCAGGTGGCAGCCTTACACAACTGATCAGCAGAGGCCTGATTCTTGTAAGCCCAAGAGGCCCCGATAGATCGAGTAGAATGAGCTGTGACCCTGAATGTTGGACTTGATCCAAGAAGCAATAGTCACCTTGGATGCAGGTCTTCCTGCCCTAGGACCCTCAGGAATGACGAACAGCGTGTCAGATTGCCTGATGGACTCAGTGCGATGTACATAAAACTTGAGACAATGCACCGCGTCTAACAAGTGGAGATCCCTCTCCTTGTCAGAGGTGGGGTCAGGGCAGAAAGAGGGCACCATAATCTCCTGATTGATGTGGAACTCCGAAACCACCTTCGGGAGAAATTCATGAGAGGTGCGAGGCACTGCCTTGTCCTTGTGAAACACCAAATAGGGTGGTTTACAGGATAGAGCATGTAACTCCGCAACACGACAGACAGACACAATCGCCAGGAGAAAAACAATTTTCCACATCAACAGGCATAGAGGAATATAAGCCAAAGCCTCAAATGGAGGGTGCTGTAGAATGCCCCAAAACAAGTTAAGATCCCATGGAGGAGCAGGAATCTTGAAGGCAGGACGAGTATGAGCAACGTCCTGGAAGAAAACCTTGACATCAGGAAGGATGGCAATGCGCCTCTGAAAGAAAACAGAGAGAGCAGACGTCTGAACTTTAAGGGAACTCAAACTGAGGCCCTTATCCAAACCATCCTGAAAAAAAGGAAAAAAAAAGCCAGGACCGTAGGCAGATCAAATTCCTGAGACAGGTCCTTGCCAGCATACCAAGATGGGAAGGTCGACCAGACACAATGGTAGATCTTGAAAGAAACAGGTTTGCTAGCACCGAGTATAGTAGCCACCACACCAGAAGAAAAAACTTTCTTCCTCAATATTGAGGATTCAATTTCCAAGCCATCAAGGCTAGATGATGAACATCCTCCTTCCACAGGTAACCCTGTAGAAGAAGATCCAGACGGCAAGAGAGCTGGAATGGCTCCGCCACTGACAGATCCAGAAGCTCCGGAAACCAAGCCTGGCGAGGCCAGTATGGAGCAATCAGAATGACTGGCCAACACTCCAGTCGTAATTTCCGTAACACCCTGTGCAACATGGGGAGGAGAGGAAAGATGTAGGCCAGCGGGAATAACCAAGGAATGGACATTGCATCCACCGCCAGAGCCAGAGGGTTCCTCCATCGAGAACAGAACCTCGGAATCTTCCTGTTGTGTCTTGTCACCATCAGGTCGATGTAAGGAAGACCCCATTTCTGAACAAGGAGGGTGAACAACTCTGGGTGCAGCTCCCACTCTCCGCTGTCCACTGTGTGTCAACTGAGGAAGTTCGCACTCAGGCGACCAAGGAACGCACCCCATCCAGAGAGGCTGGCATCCGTCGTCACCATGGTCCAGAAGGAAACTAGGAAGGACTTGCTCTACAACAGATTGGAGAGGTTGAGCCACCAGGACAAACTCAATTCCACATGAAGAGGAAGCGACACAGACATCTTCATAAGGTCCGGCCGACCCCTGCAAACCTGGATCACAAACCACTGGAGTTCCCTGGTGTGTGCCATGGCAAATGGTACTGTCTCTATGGTGGAAATGAATTTCCCCACGAGAGATGACAGCTTCTTGGATGGAACTGAATCTTGAGCCAGTACAGCAGAAACCCTGTGGGCGATCTGGTGAGCCACCTCGTTCGTGAGAAACACCATGTTCTTCTGGGTATCGAAGAGAAGGCCCAGGAAGACCAGACGCTGGGATGGGACAAGATCTGATTTCCAAGCTGATGATTCACCCGTGATGGGTGACAGCATGAATGCATTGCTGAACCTGCTGATGAAGAAGTTCCGCAGTAGAGGCTTTCAGAAGCAGGTTGTCCATGAATGGAGTAACTCTGATGCAGTCTCGGTGGAGGACTGACACCAAGGCTCCCAAGGACATGGTTGAAGACCTGAGGAGCTGTCGTCAGACCAAATGGAAGAGCGGAGAACTGAAAATGTCCCCAGACGCAGGCAAACCAGAGGTACTGCCGGCTCTCTGGATGAATGGCAATGTGTAAGTATGCATCCTGAAGATCCAGAGATGCAAAGAATTCCCCCGGGGAAATGGCAGCAATCACTGTCAGTAGAGACTCCTGGTGATAATGAGTCCAGGTCACAAAGGAATTGAGATCCTTCAAGTCCAAAATGGGATGACAACCGCCGTCCTGAACTGGAACCGGCCCAGAACGTCCTTGTCCAGAAGAGCCTGAACAGAGCCAAACAGACGGTGTTTCTCTGCACCCTGAGGCATATGAGAAGGAAGAAAGCGAAAGGGAAGAAGAGAGACGAAAGGGATCCTGTATCCTTCCGTCACCACCTGCAAAACACATGGGTCCATCACTGAATCCTCCCAAAAGCTGTGATAGTGATGCAGACGACCACCCACAGCAGAGTGTGGACCCGGGTTTGGGGAGTAATTCCAGAGAAGGCTTGGAAGCCTTGGGCTTGGAGGAGACCTTGGGCTTCCATTGCTGTTTGGGTTTGGAGGAGGTACAAGGAGCTGAGGGAACCGTCTGGTTCGTTGGACGTGTCTCATTCTGAAAGGAAAGAAAATACTGGTTACGCTTAAGCGGTGTTTTCTTACTAGGAACTAAGGGTAGAAGTGTACTCTTACCCCCTGTAGCCTCACTGATCAGTTCCTTGAGATCTGGCCCAAACAAAGAAGTGCCTTGAAAAGGCAAGAAGGGCAAAGCTTTCTTAGAAGCAGTATCAGCAGACAGGATCTTGAGCCAAAGTGCCCGTCTGGCAACCACAGACATGGTGGAAACCCTAGCCACCAAACAGATGGCATCAAATAGGGCAGCAGAAACATAGTGCTGTGCCTCAGAAATGTCGGCAAGGAGGCTCAACTTATCCGAAGTAGGAGCATCCTGATGGACAGCAAGAGTGAGCTGTTCAGTCCAGACCGCAATGGCCCGTTTCACCCATGCTGCTGAGAATGTTGGACGCATGGCAGAACCAGCAGTGGCAAAGATGGACTTGAGGGAGACCTAAAGTTTCTTGTCAGTCCAGTCCTTTACAGCAGACACATCAGACACTGGCAAAGCAGTAGACTTGGATAGCCTGGAGATAGGTGCATTCACTTTAGGAGGAAAAGGGATAAAGCTTAGCAAATTTCTTGAAGACAGAAGGTTTCCTTTTCCGGAGACTTCCACTCTTCAGACACAAGGCGGTCAAGAGTGGGGTTAGGTGGAAAACAAGTAAGGGGGGGCTTTTTAGGCTCCTGAAAGACATCAGAGGGGTCAGAAGGAACCTCTTGCACTAAGGGAATGCTTAGGGTATTTAAAACAGCCCTGATCAGGCGCTTAGCCGAGGGCTCAGGATCAGCCTCAAAAGGGTCCCCCAAAAACTGAGAGGAGCCCACCGCAGAACATTCCTCAACATCTGAATCCACCAACAGTTCCTCCTCAGAGGAATCTGACACGTCAGGTACACCCTGAGGCTTTGGCAGGGAAGACTTGATGAAGGAGGGGGTCTGCCAAGAATGAAAGTCCCTCTGTAACTGGGATGGAAAGAGTTGCAAAGTGGACCCAAGGTCCCTAGTAGCAGCCTTGAACGCTTGCACACAAACTGGCTCTAATGCATGGCTGCAGGTCCCTGGGAGACTCTCAGGGACATCAAAACATGCTGGGCATAAATGATCTGAGAATTCTCAAGGTAACCCTAAATGACAGGAAGAGCAATGCGCAATAGGAGATACAGAGACCCCAGCATCCTCTTAGGTCTGGCCCCAAGCTCCAATGGTATAGACATTCTCACAGTGCCAATAACCTTATTGTATAAGAAATTACCCAATTACAGTGTGTAGGATTAAAGTTTCATCCCAGAAATCTCTAAAATAAGCTTATCTGGCAGGTGAAGGGTTAATCAGCAGGGGAGAGAAGGAGGGTCCAAGCCCTGCGTAGGATACTCATTCTGTAAAGATCACAAAATGGCTGCCGCAGCGGGAGCCAATCAGAAACGAGCGTGCAAAGCAAGCGCTCATGGAAAATGTAGTTTTCCCAGAAAAGTACCCCAGTGCTTGAAGCCCCCTGAGCCCCAAACACACTAGAAACATGAACTGGATGATAGAGCAAGGGCAGACAAGTAAAATGAGCCATCTCTGAAGTCGCTAGGTTAAACGGTTGCAGAGATATGTCCCAAATTGTACAGTCCCATAGGAGTGAATGGAGCAATGGCGCCTATGCGGTAAAGCGCACCTTTACGCAAATTTTACAAAATTGAAGGTGCAATATTAAAAGACATGAAACATCACTAAAACATGTTAGGATACAAAAAAAAAACAAAAAAAAAAACACTGAACCAATAGGAAAAAAAGTGTCAGAAAGCCACCCAAATGAATGCCAAACAGCAGCTAAAGGGTTAAATACCACATAAACCTGCTCCAAACACCTAACAGACATACAGATAGACCCAGTGAATGCAGGAGTGTGCAGAAGTGTGCAATAGGAACTCCAAACGAAAAATCCCTGTGCGGAGCGGCACTGTGGGATATCTGAACCTGCAGCACTCAACAGGTTGCTCACCTTTCCTGCAGATCTTCTGTCTTCAGATTACCATGTTTAAGGAAGAAGCCTCGGTGTGCGACTCCTGAGTAAAGAACTTGCAGCCAAGATTTTCCCCCCAGGGCTTAAGGTCCACATAAAGCACCTGGTTACCGAACTAGCCACATCTAAGGGCATTGTCAGTTATGGTAATCCACCTAATGGTGGTATTCCATTTCTAACAGAAAAATAAAAAAAACTTCTAAAGCTATAGCAGAACTGTTCTCTTGCCAGTGTTATCTTCACCAAGGAACAAATCTTTCTGGTGCTGGTTGGCTAGCTGGAGCAAAGGAGGGAAGGTAGGCTCCACCCACTGCATACAATTCTAGAATTGTTCCTGCCTACTTAAAGGGGTGGATCGCCTACCCAGAGTTACCATTAACCTATACTGGACTACAGAGAAATGAATTTTACTAATGTAGAGCAATATGATACACTTATACACACACCAGAAAGTCTGGTCACACTTTTTATCCATTCCCTATGAAAAATTAACACAAATTATTGCAGGAAAACCTGTAAAAAGTTGTGGGTTTTGTTTTCTTTTCATTATCAAATTAAATTGTGTGTTATGCATATAAATGTGGTATAAAAAGAAAGCCCTACTTATGCTTAAAATATGTTCTATAATTTGTGAGGATGTTCTAAATGAACTAGAGGAAAATACATACTAAATAGGTCAAAACTGCCCTTGTACTCTAGTGTCAAAAAAAGCCCTAGCCACTAAGTGGTTAAAGTGGACCTGTCATCTTGAATTCAAATCTGCATATTTGAAAACTTCATTAAAAACTGCCTAGGTAATCATGTCAGCCAAAAGACCAACAGATGTATAGTTTAGGAGATATCACACTAATGCAGTTTTCAGTGTGGCACACATTTGCATATGGTACCATACACAAATTGACATTTCATGAATAAAATTGTCAGTATCCCCTGCATCTGTAAGTCTTTTGGCCAAACTTAACACAGCCAGTTGTGAATAACCTTTCCAAATAGGCAAACAGGGCAACTGTAAATGGTGGTTAATAATTTGAATGCTAGCGAGGTCTTCAATGAATGCTTTATCATGCTTCTGAACACCACTATAAGATCCAAGGTGTTAACACTGAGTGCCAGAGGCATCCAATGCATTGAACACTGCAATGAATTGGATACCTTTCTAGTGCTCAAAGGGTTAAAAGTCTAATTTCAAATAAATGAGAATTTGGTACATTTTTACACATTTCCTATGGGGCAGTTGGTTTGCCCAAGCATTAGTAAACATTTACTTATTGCACATGGACCAAAAAGTAATTGGCCTGCATGTAAAAGCTATGACCTCACCAGTACCCAGCATGCACTGTCAGCATTCTAGTAACAAACGCTATCACTGCAGAGGCACAGTCAGATCAGCACAAGAGATGCCAAGATGAAAATGAACAGGAGTGAGATATTCCCAGCTGGAAACTCATCTCAAAAAAGCTTTTAAACACTATTTGCATGTTGGCAGTCACGACTATCATAAGCTTAACACACTGAGTGCCATAGAAGTGTCCAATGTATTATGAAGCACTGTAATGAGACACTCATCTGGCACTTGAAAGTTTTAATGTAGCAACCAGCATTCTTATTTACTAATGACTATTCACTCTTAAGCCCATGAATGCTGGAGCACCAAACGCATGTTTGAAGTGGATCTTTCACCTCTAATGTTCATACCCGCATGTAATTAAGCAAGACAAACAAAGTATAAATAGTGTAGTTATTTATTACAAAAAATAATAAATAAAAGTACTTATACGTTTGACAGTGTGACTTCATCAGGAGGTTGCCTGCGGTATAAGCTGTACCACACGCAATCAAATGCGATGCCATCTCTTCTTGCTATATATTCCCGCCCCAACCACAAAACAGCATGCAATGTTACTGCACGCCAAGTGCCGGCGCCTGAGAGAAGGGTGCAAACAGGGATTAGGGTGGGGAAAGTTGCCAATCATGCTGTACTTAGTTAAGATGGCCATGCTTTCCCTCACCGATGCGGCTCAGTATCGGAGTGCATTTAAACAACTGGGAGAATTAATGCAGTAACACAGGCCATTTTTGAACTCATATGGGGATGGGTTTAAGACAGGTGAACGATCCACTTTAACTGCTTGGATGCTAGAATCTACCATTCAAGTACTTTAAAGGTGCATGTAAACTAGAAGCAGACTAGGCAAGGTCCCAAAAGCTGCAGACATGGGGCATTCCCACGTGTTAAAAATGGAAAACTGTTTGGATACAAACTAAAGACAGGCATCCAATGTTTTGGTGGTAATACACCTCTTAAGGTGAGGCCACATCAGAATGTAGCCCGCTTAAAAGTCACCATGTCATGCCAATTATTATAAATAGAGAAGCCAAAACTCTGGTCCTTAAAGGGTTAACCGATATTTACAGTAAAAAGGTGGAGAAAATGCTGCAAGCGCCAATATGGTGACCTTTAAGCGGGCAACATTTCCCGCTCTAACAAAAGGTTCAGCATCAGTAAGAGTGCAGTACCTGTACCCACACTGGTGTGTGCATGGAAGTGGGCCTGCCCCTCAGATAACAGCACACATCATGCTCCTGCAGAGTGATGTTCAGCTGAAATCAGCAATTCTCATGCATGTCAGTGGCGTAAGACTGGCACAACTTACCCCAGAGACACACCACTGTCAGAATGCATTACAATTGTATATTATTCTGCAACATCTCTGTATTTGCATGGTGCTTGCCATCATCTGGGTGCAGGGTCAAACACAGAGCTCACTGGTGTCTTTCCCTCATCTCTCAAGCAGTCTCACGGTGTAGCATGCTCCTTCTAACAGCTGCACTCAGCAAGGAAATCCAGGTTAGTTTAGAAATGTTAAGCTTTATAGTGCAATAAAGTTATTGAATTCTTTGCCTTGGGATGTTGTGCTTGCAGATACTGTATGGCATTGAAAAAGTAATGGATACCTTTCAAGCTCAAAACTACTGTTTAATCAGGGAAATATCCAACTGCCTTTTGAGCCTGGAAGTTTGTTTTTTTTTTAATACACCTGGGGCTTAAATGGAAATTACTTCAATAGTGTTTTCTCTATCTGACTCAGAAGGGGTGAATGGCAAGGGCTGAACTTGATGGACTACTGTAGGTTTTCAAATTCATCAACTATATATTATGTTAATGAAAATTTATATTATGTAAGTGGTCTGAGGGGGATGGGGATATGTGAATGTCCCTTTAACTCCATTAATGCTATTGCTTTGTAATGCTCTGGAGGTCTCTAGCATTGGAGAAAACCCAATTTAAATCAGCAAGGACTGTGTAACATGTGTTTCCTATGGTGGTACTGACATGCTCCAGAATTGCTCCAGTTCCTATTAAATTCTAAGAGGCTTATATGTGAAGCATTGGTTCCTACATAGCAGGAATATTTTCTCTTCATTCTGGATTCACGTCACATATGACTCATGCACTGCTTACTAAGAATTGATGTGGGCGTGTAAAGATGTTCCAGGCACAGAAAACAGATATTAACTATTGAATAATCAGACTTTAAAAACATCAGGAAAACCACAACTGGTGGAGGGCACCAGGGCCCACTTGATTTCACCCCCCCACACACTTATTGAGTCCTCCACCCAACCCCCACCACTGATTCATCTGGGAGATCAATAAACATGATGCAGGGGAGCAACATGCAACCCCTGCTTCAATCCAACCCAAACTTCCAGGTAGGAGTAGGCAGGAGCCAAGAAAGACTTCCATGTCATATCACATCACACTGGTCCCCAATCCTACCCACTTCTACCTAGTATGTTGTGTAGGATGGAAGCAGGGGAACCATGCTGCTCCCACGTGCTGCATTTATTGATCTTCCACTGGTTACAGTAGGAAAGTCCATCATTTTAAAAGACTTTAGCATCTTGGAAGTGGTGGAAATGCAAAAACAAACAAGCCCACAACACATTTTTCCTCCTATAGAGCCACATTATGGAAATAATGGTGTACATCAGCCATGGGGTAGAAAGGTAAATAACCCCTCATTTGATGCAGGTGAATATCTCCTTTCCAAAATGGTGACATGCATCCCTTTTATTAATATCCCTAATAATCAGAACCACTTTATTTACAAAAGGAAACAGGTACGTGTCATTTTGTGCTTCTATCACCCCCTATGGTAAGTCAACCCATACCAACAGGGTACCATTTTTCTTGAAGTGGTAGTAGTAGCTAATGAATGCAGTAAGAAATTCAATACAGTTCAACATTTTAGTACATTTGAAGTGGTGTAAGCTGAAAGACGTGCCAATATTTTCCTGTAGCACAACCTTCTGAAAACATTTGTTCATACCAGGCTAAGGGTATTATACATTAAATAGTATAAGATATTGTTAATAATTTTTTTCAAGGCTTTTGTTGCTGTAGGCCTGAGTCTGCTAACAATGTACTACATTCTTGCAAGAGCATGCTCACATTTTATTCAAGGCTTATGTTGATGTCAGACTCAGTCTGCTAACAACTTTTTCAAGGCTTATGCTGACATATGACGACCTGCTAAACAGCTTTTACTGCAACTTTTCAGTATAGATTCTGGGCCTTATGCAGGAAGCAAACCAATTCTGAAAAAAACACCAACTGCACTATAGTGGACAAATGTTAAAGGGGAACAATCACCTCATAAAATTTTTTTTTACCATAGGCTTAGTTAATAAAGTAGTATTAGGAAAGGTTTTTTCTTTTCTTCCAAAATGTACGTACGTTTAAAGATATTGTATCTTCAAGCTGCACCAGTCAGCATAATGCAGCACACTGAGTCCTCGGCACAGATCTTCTTCACTACCCAGTTCTCCTCCCACCTCCCTCCCACTTCCCTTTGGTGTGGAGTGAATGGCTTCTATCATTACATCAAGCTCCAGTTAGCATTATACTGAGGTTGCAACCTCTGTATAATGCTAACCGGAGCTTGATGTAATGGGGCTCCTGGGAGGGAAGTGGGAGGAGAAAAATAGCTGTGCCGAAGATTCAGAGTGCCGCATCATGCGGACGTGCACAGCTTTAAGATGCAATATTTATAAGTATGTACATTTAGAGAGAGAAAAAAAAAGCTTTCCTAATACTACTTTATTAGGTTAACCTATGGTAAAAATGTTATGAGGTGAATGTTCCCCTTTAAATCTTAATTTATGTAAATTAATCTTTTACCCCCTGACCATAACCATTTGAGTATCAGAGGGATTTGTGATATATTGATCAACATGTTGCACTGTTGTACTCAAAGGGTTAAATGAATCATCCAGACATTGTACACAGAAAGTCGTATGCAGAAATAAAGAGCTGCAATTCTGAAGCAAACCAATTATACCACAATGGACAAAGAAACATTCTGATCAATGTTAATGAGGCTCCAAGGCTCTTGGAAAATCAATTTAACCCTTTAAGTGCTAGAGAGGAGCCGTCGCTGCCGTCCACCACCACCCCTCTTACCAGGGCCTTGTGTATTTGTTCAGTGCATACATAGCATCACCAATCAATAGAGGATGCCATGCCCATGGAACCAGACATGGCAGTTGCTAGCGGGACCAAAGGAAACAAACTGTCTGTTCCACATGGTGATTTTAACACTTTAAGGACCAGAGAGGTGTACAATGCATTGTGAAGTAATGTGCTACACAACCCTCTGATCCTTAAAGGGTTAAGAGAACCATATGCAGTGAGTAAAGTGTGTCCTGTGTCACCTCCATGGAAAAGTGAACCAAGACTTTCTGGCCGAATTAAGGTAAATTGGGCGAGTGGTCATGTTGCGGGAAATTAGGATTTTTATTTTTTTTTTTTTTAACTACATGTGCCACTGCAATGCTTTGTATTAACATCACTAGATTTGCAAGAGATGCCTTGGATTCCAGAGAGATCTCCAATGCATTTTACAGCATTGTGTTGGACATCTTTGGCATCCTAGATGTTAACCCTTTGAGTGTCAGAGGGGTGCAGAATACATTGCAAAGCAATGCATTCTGTACCCATCTGGCACTCAAAGGGTTAATATGAAAGAACCAACAAATCCTGGAGTCAAGTTGTGGTCTAAATAATACAAGGAAGCTCCTCATTAAAGAAAATTAGATGTGTAGGTGTGAGACGCAACGAACAAGGGTGTTTTCTTACTCCACCCTTAAGGCACACACATCATTTACATGTAATGTTTAATATCCTATGCACCTTCCCTAATCCTGCTCAATTTCAAGCCCTACAAAGTAACATACAAGTGGTGCGCAAACCAAATCACATCATGGAGGCGGGGGGTTAAAATGGGGATTTTGACCACTTGAAAGTAGGACAGCTCTCCAGTGCACTGCAAAATTCTCTTGCATTTAAGTGGTTAAATCCCAATTTACATCAGAGGGAGATTTTAGCTCTCAAATTCCTCCATTTTTCTTTTGAACATATGGACCACAAAGAAAGTTAGAACAGAGGCATATGTATAAAACTTAAGTGGCGCTTAACTTAATCTTAACGTCAACCCAACTGCACCAGGGAACCAAAAAATACATAAATAAATACATTCTCACTGATTTAAATGAGGTTTGTAACCTTTTGGGTACTAAAGAAGTCTGCAAAGCATTATAGGATAAAATATGGTGTGAACCGTTTGAGTGCTAGAGGGGTACAGAACACATTGCTTTGCAATGCATTCAGTACCCATCTGGCACTTGGTAAGTTAAATGAATGTGAGTTTTATTTGCCTATTTTGTGGTTTGTTTGCTTCATAATTGCTTCACTTTTTTTTCTTTATAAATAATTTACACAGAATCTAACGAAATACACAATTCCTAAACAAAAACTCTTGTAACAGTGCACAACCTGGCACGTATAGTGCAGTAACAATTACAGCAAGTGTTCTCAGCCAAATTAATAGTTATTGTTTCATCATGGTTCAGAGAGAAGCAAGTGAGTAAGTACTGTAACAAACATCAAGATCACAGCAGCTGCTACCAAAGTGCATGTTTTAAGGATTTCTGAACAGATTTTTATGGAAAAATATGTATCAACATATAATTTTAATTACATTTTTTTTCTGGAAAGGGCTTTTCCTATTGAGGAAAATGAGGGTCTGCTGAGACACACTTCATTTTACAAATTATTACAGCTAAAACTGCCATGACAAAGAGGTGCTGTAACCATCACTTTCTAGAGAGATTAGTTTAAAGGTATAGTAATACCAAATTTAAAGTTTATTTAGTATTGTAGGTTTTAAAAAAATATTAAGAACTATGCAAGATTTATCTCTCAAACCTTTATGGTTTGAGAGATATTCACAAATAAAATTCCCCCCTCCGTGATGTCAGCACTCTAGCTGACAGATCTGGATTCTGGTCCGCAGACTGCCAAGCGGCTCTTCAGCAGAGCCAAGATTGCGATCTTTAAAAAGAATGACTTCACTGGAACCAACCCTAAACTATGGGTAAAATCTATAAATATGGCATCAAAAGAAAGCGCTACTTTCCAATAAAATCTACCAAGGGATTAAGCAAAAGTGAATCATTAGAGAATGAACCCCTGATGATCCACTTTGGCTCAAGCAGAGATATCCCAAACACAAGTACAGTTGATAGCTTGTAAGGAATAGGGCCAGCTCTACTTGACCTAGAATATTGCAATTCCAACATGAGCTGTGAAGAGAAAGGGTTCAGAAGCAGATAATTACCTCTTTCGATAACCGTGTGAACACATCGCCACCCCTGAGAAAATCCAGGATCAGATATAACTTCCCTTCAGTCTGAAAGGCTGATTTAAAGAAAAGAAAAAAGAAAGAATATGGCTATTTCAATGCTGTTCATTTTGCCATTGAGTGGGCTGTATTTTTTCTTAAAGGGTCAGTAATGCCCCCCAAAATATTTAGATTTAGGTAGATATTGAAAAAATAAACTATTTGCAACAAATCCTATCTCTCAAACCGCTACGGTTTGAGAGATATAGGGATTCAAAGATTCCCCCTCCCTCCCTCCCTTTCTCCTGATGTCAGCGTCTAGCTGACAGCAGAAGATCGAGGTCCGGGAACCAGCAGGAGGCTCTGCAGCAGAGCCAAAATCTCGGTACTTAAAAATAATTAATTCATTGGAAAGGTCTACAAAGTGTGCTTGCAAACCAGGCACACTTTGTGGACAGTTCCAATTAATTAATTATTTTTAAGTACAGAGATTTCGGCTCTGCTGCAGAGCCTCCTCGAGTTGTACGACTCTATTCTCCTGCTGTCAGGTTTACAGCTGACATCAGGAGAAGGGGAGGGAGGGGGGAACTTTGAATCCCTATATCTCTCAAACTACAGGGATTTTCCTGTCAAGTAAAACAAGGGCACTCCCTCCATTGGCAGTTTTCTTCAAAAATTACAAAAAACTCAAACCATCAAGAAGAGATTCCAAATTCTAGGAAATTATTAAAGGGATAGTAATGGTTGGGTATTAATGCAAGATCTATTCTTCTACATACTTTTGTATAATTATGTGTACCTCTGTAACCGTACAGAATGTTGCAGTTTGCATTTTACTCTATAGTAAAGTGTCCCCCTCTCGCCCCTTTTTCACACTTCACAAATCATCCCCTCAGATCTGTAATCTGGTCAGCAGACTAGACAGATCACAACAAGGAATGATCTCACTATTAGTAGAAGGAAAATCTGCCCCCGATGAAGGACGGCAGGTTTTTACTTATGCTGACAGAAGATTGTCCCTTCTTGTGAACCTCCCGGACCGACTTGCTGCTCTTAGGGGATGCATCGTGAAGCATGGAAAAGGGGCAGGAGAGGGACAATTTAATATAGAAAAAAACGAAAACTGCAACATTATGGAAGGTTACAAAGGTACACATCGTTATACAAAAGTATGCAGAAGTTTCGTTCTTACATTAATATCCAACTATTACTATCGATTTAAGCTGTTATTATCATATTAATGAATTGTACTTTTCTCACAGAATGCAATAGAATACCTCATGACACCAGGTAACCTGCAGAAGGCATTGTTAATGTAAACGGAGTAGGAGAGAAAAAAAAAAAAAAAAAAAATATCTCACACTAGCGAGGGCACTCCTGTTTTATTTACTCAAAGTAGTCTACTATTAGAACAGGCCTTAGAACAGTCCAAACGTGGAGTTCCTCTTCCTCCACTTCTGAGATAAGCCCCTAAATTCCTGGTCAATTGCTGTATGTGTCTTCATTTAGTAAAATCAGAAAAAAAGAACAGAATAGTACAGTCTATATGTAGCACTTACGTTACTACTTTCTTTGTGTCATAATATGAAGATAAAATGGGTCCTCACATTTGGTGGAGGTGTTACCTGCGTCTTAGTTATACTGTAATGATAGGGCAACTCTCAGTCTAGGCACAATGCAAATTTCACTTTGTGCTCCTTTCTAGAAGTCTCTCCACTTGTGGTCATCACAGTTCATTCCTCACATGGAACTCCACTGGCTCCAAGAATCTCATCCACTTCATTTAGATCACAATAATAATTTGGGAATAATGGTGACTAGGCGATCTCTATTAATTAAGGGCACTCAATAAAAAATAACATTTTATTAGTTAATGAGTGCATATATTGGAGAAAAAAAAAAAAAAAAAAAAAAAAAAAAAAAAAAAAAAACAATTCCTAGCTTGTAGTAGGATTGCTACTTCCCCAGAGACAAAATATGTTTCTAAACTCTTCCATTGGGTTAAATATCAACAGTACCTACATGGAAATAAATGTGGGAAGATGCTAGCCAGGACAGTTGGGGTCAAACAGAATAAGCATTTCATCCGTCAGATTAAAAACAAATCCAATACCCTCCACAAATCATTTCCTGACATGGTGGATACTTTCCTGCGTTTCTATAGTTCTCTTTACAACTTGACCGACTAAGATCCCTGTGTGTCAGTTCCAGATCCGAAGGGTAGAATCACTGACTTTCTACGGAATTCTAAAGTTGCTTACCTGCCGCAAGACACAACTGAATTACTGGAAACACTCTTTACACTGCATGAGATGTTACAAACTATCAGGGAAACACAATCTGGAAGGAGTCCGGGGCCTGGTGGGTTGCCGATATCTTATTATAAAAAACGCAAATTCCTTAGCCTCTTGTATCCGTGTTCAACTCGATAGCCACATGCCCCCCCCAGGCTTTGGAGGCTCAGCTGATTTACCTCCTGTGCTGGGAAGTCTTTGAAATGTGTATTATATGTTCTTGTCAAATTTACAGCATGTACTGAGACTCCGCAGGCTTGGTTTGTATCCTTGAATGTTTTTATCTTTGTCCTCCTCACTTATATTCAATAAGTCTATTAACATAAAAGTTACTTTTTATTGAGTACCATTATTATTATTATTATTAAGGAGGATTCAATCACAATGATTCCCACTACATTGTCACATTTATTTCCACTTTTAGTAGCTCAGTATCAAAGTGACCATTGTGGAGACTTAAGTGAAGTAGAGGAGATCCTTGAAGCCAATGGAGTTCCATATAAAGACAACTTTGGCGCCACATGGTGAGACATCGGAGGAGAAGCACAAAAGGAAATTGGATAGCCCCCCCTAGTCCAGGCACCTCGCTAGGCAATGCAAAAAATAACCAAGAAGCAGCTTAGACCTTCATCATGTTAGTACTTATTTTATCTGCATAATGGGACACCAAGAGCATGCATTAATCTCTTCTATCTTTTTCGGTTTCTATTCCAGAAATGCAATAACAATCATCTATTGGACTTGAGATAAGCAGACACTCACCATAGTGCAATTTCACAATGAATGGATGATTTACTTCCACAAGGATATCTCGCTCCATCTTTGTGCGTACTCTGTCTCTTACTGGAAAACAGAAAAAAAAAAGAGAGTTTTCTATCATTTAATACTAGGCCACGGAAGCCAATATTTTATTTCCTCCTAGTTGTTTAGTACTATATTACAAAACCTCTGAAAAACTGTCCAGATTTTTTCTTAAAAAAAACCTTATACGTCAGAAAAAAGTGTCCAAAATCGAATGTTGCCCTGAACATAGTGATATATGTTTCGAGGTTTAACATTTCATATTTACAGTCTCTTACTTTATCTCTATCCCTCTCTTCCAGCATGATCAGTGACTTGGTTTGCAGTGTCAAAGCATGGACAATCTTCCTTCCTGCTCAAAACGTAATACTACTGAAAGTGAGTGAGTGCACATGTGCAGTAGTATTACAAGACTGAGAAGGGAGCAAGATTGTTCCTGCTTAGACAGTGAAAACGCAATCACTGCTCAGACCAGAAAAGAATATATTTCATCTGACCCCTTCAGTATTTGTTGAAGGACCCGGCCATTTATTGCTGTGCTTTTGATTCAAAATCTTCTCTCTAATATTTACTGTTCCTTTAAGTAATTGATCCGCTTGTCAGTATTATAAATTTAAACGTAATGTATAAATGCCTTTAAAAATAAAGTGCCATTAACAGTACAGATTTTAGGTACAACATACCTTGAGTAAAAGTAGGTCAATTGAAAGAACAATCATGTACTTAATGTTCAAGGACCCTCAGATAAAATGGAAGAAGTTTCTTTAAACCCTCAAGGGTGTGTTTGTTCAATTTCCCCTCTATTTCTTTTAGTACAACCACACAAGTTATATACAGGGTTTTTTTTTTTTTTTT
Organism: Rhinophrynus dorsalis; assembly: GCA_037306005.1. Lineage (NCBI taxonomy): Eukaryota > Metazoa > Chordata > Amphibia > Anura > Rhinophrynidae > Rhinophrynus > Rhinophrynus dorsalis. Next base: position 129,182,636 of record CM074726.1, on the reverse strand, counting down.
TTTTTTTTTTTTTTTTTTTAAACAAGTAGGGCTTTATTTTGATGTCATATTTATGGGTATAACCCATCGTTTTGTTAGAACATTAAAAATCTGGGAGGAAATTTGAAGAAAAAAAAAAAATTTCAATAGGTTTTCGTGTGATGTTTTGTGCTCAGTTAGTGAATTTTGAACAGGGACAGGATAAAAACTATAAACGGTCATTAGTACCTCCCAAATGCCCCTCTGACTTGTCACTGACTCAGCAGTTACATGTGATTGCTGCAGCAGTGATCACATGTACCAGCTCAACAGGGAAAGGCTGAAATTGACTGCTCTGGTCCTTGAGCAGTCAGTCACAGCCTCCCCGACATGATATCAGCACAACCCGCACTGGGCGAATACCCAACCTGGTGAGGATACCAATAACTACACTCCTTCCACGCAAAAAGGCATGTTGAGGAGTAACCTGTGGCAACAAAGTACTCTTGTCTCCAGTGGTATGACTGATATCCTTCTCTCGTTCTGGGCTAAACAACCGCTTACCCAAGAAAGGAAGAGATACTAAACAATCTTGGTAAACTAGACACTCTGTATAATTCATTAACCGCTTTATGCTCCAAGGTAATTAGACTACCGTCACTGTGATATACTTAAAGAACTAAATTGGTTAACACTTGAACCAAGATGTGTCCTTCACCTTTCTTGCTTAGTACACAACCACTTCTCTTGGAAACTACCAGACTGTCTGAGCAGTATGCTCACTCCAGCTCTCCATACCAAATATAACCTCCTCTCCACTGCTAACAACTCACTGCATATACCACAATATAAGAAAGAAGCTGGACAACCTGCCTTCTCCTTCAGAGCTCCAAAAGCCTGGCATAATCTGCCTGAAATAATGAGATAGTTTCCCAGTCTAAAATCCTTAAAAGTAAATGCTTCTTTATATCTAAAAACAGTATGTAACTGTAATTTTTTTTTTATTTGTATGTATACATGTATATATAATAATACTCTTTTTGCGTAAATATGTAACCCTTTAATGAAAACTATCCAGGACATAATTTAAAACTAGAGACATTTCAACGTATTCTACCTGGTAAAACATTTTCAAAATAAATAAGTAAATAAATTCTTAGAAGATTTGGTGGGCTAGCCAGTCTTAAGTCAGAAAGTGTAACTTGTGGTCACAAAGAAAGCCAAAGCCTTTCCAGTAAGCTGAGAATCATCAAAAGGCCGTTTCAGTAATGTAAGCTTTAGCTTCAAGGATCTTGTATAGAAGAATTGCCATATCTGCAGTGAGTGCCTCTGAGTAAACAAAGTCCAAAAGCTAATTTCCTCCACACACCCCACCTCCGACAGCCATAGCCTTAGTTACCCTCTACAGTGTGGTGGTGTGGGGGGGGGGATGCGCCAATCTCAATTAAGGAATAACCTCCAGTTAGGCATCTTCCATAAGTAACTGGTCTGAGAAATGGTGAGGAGTGAAAAATGGACTTGCATCTCTTGAAAATATCAGGGTAAGGGGAACCACTCTCTGCATCATCTTGAAAAGGTGGACAATATTGTGTAATAATCTTTGGAGGTAAAAGGTTTTCTTACTTCTTTCCCACAGCCTTATAAATAAATTACCTTCAGTCATAACGACTGCCACTCAACCTCCAGGCTATCAGTTTCAATAGTTGTAAATTGTAATGGACCAAGGGCCCCTGAGCTAGGAGATTTGGCTTACTTAGCAGTGTACGTGGCTGATCTATCGACATTTGGACTAGCTGTGCAAACCAAAATCTTCTTGGACAATAGGGAACTATCAGAATAACCTCCTACTTAACACTTCTCATTTTCCTGACAACATCCAGAAGATTTGGAACTGGAGAGAAAAATGTAGACCAGAGAGAAATGTGATGGGATCTTCAAAGGATCCTGCCCCAAGGCCCTTTGATCCCTCCAGTGGGAGGAGAAGCGATTGTTATACTTAAATTTTTTTTTTTTTTTTTTGCTAGGAGGCCATGAGATACACATTCGGTCTTTCCCATCAAAGAGTCAGTTGATTGAAGACTTCTGGATTCAAAGACCATTCACCTGGATTTGCCTATACTATGCTGGAAGTCTGCTTCTTTACTCAGAACTCCTGAAATATGGGGGGCAGAGATTGTCCTTAGATTAAGTTCTGCCCACACAAGGGCTCTTGCTCTATGCTTAGTTGCCTGCTCTTAGTTCCCCTTCTTTGGTAAGACACATACATGTTGCCATATTGTTTGTTTTTAAGCAAACTGGCATGTTCCATAGGGCATTTCTGAAATATTTCAGGTAATTTCATACTTCCTTTATTTGGAGAATATTTATCCGAAGGGACTTCTCTGAACCTTTACAAAGATTTTGTACAGTTCCTCCAAACTCTTCCAAAACCTGCTAGACTTGCATCTGTAGTGAGGATTTCCCAAGCTGGCACTTCCAATCGTTTTCCCTCATTAAAATTCCCTTCTTTTAGCCACCAGGCCAGTTCCCTCTTTGCTGAGAGGAGAAGAAGGATTCACTGTGAATACTTATAGAATCCCCATTCCAGGATTTTAGGAAAATGTGTTGAAGGTTCCTCAGGTGCAATCAGAGTTGCTGACAGGAACATTCCCATTGTGCTGTCTGAAGGTTTATATTGTGCTGGTTATCTGAGATATTCTGTCCTGTGAGCGACTGGCTATAGCTACTGATGTGTACAGATCCTAGAAAGATTAATTATTTGGAAGGCACAAGATGGCTCTTCTCCATAGTTGTATGTCAGCCCAGGTCTAATAAATATTCTAGGCATATTCGTTTATGTTCCTTAGCTTAACTACAGGACATTTGCTATGAATAGGAAATAATCTAGAACAACATTGGTTCAAATGCGAGACTGAAGATTCAATTTTTATCTTGAGCTCAGTTAACCAGATCTGCATGGTGCATATTATGCATGCCGTGGATGTAGCTGCCTTCAGGTTATACCCCAATACTATATATAGCCTATGAAGGACACTCAGTCTTGTGGTGCATATGTTCTTTAAGTGATGTACTGTCCAATAGTGGTAAGTGGTTCTCTTTGCCAGATGCGAAATGGCTGCATCGACTTTTAGGAGGGGTGATCCACAAAGTGACTTCTTCACTGAAAGGACACATCTTCTAGAATTGTCTGGAGGCACTGGATTGTTTGTCTCCCAAGTTCCATTCAGACTTAAAGTGATAGTATTGCTTATAAATAATTTTATTTTATATTGTAGCCCTTAAAAAAACATTAAAAATTATATGTCTTATCTCACAAACCTTTATGGTTTGGGAGATATTAGCAAGTAAAGTTACCCCTGGAGTGACGTCACTGCTCAAGCCTTCAGATTTGGAAGCCAGGCACACTTTGTAGACAGCTCCAAAGAAGTAGTTCTTTTTAAAGACTGTGATCTCGGCACTGCTAAAGAGCTGCTGGCTGATCTGTGGACCGGATTCCAAATCCGTCCACTAGATGGCAGACTTGGCTAAAACAGCCAGGAAAAGGGAACTTTACTGGCTAATATCTCCCAAACCATAAAGGTTTGGGAAATAAGACTTGCATCATTTTTAATGTTTTTTAAGGGCTAAAATATAAAAAATTATTTTCAAGCAGTACTATCCCTTTAACCAAATCCAAGATGGACTGATGGATGGGGAATACCAGAGAAAAAGTGTACTTTCCCCTGGATCTGTTCTTTGTTCCTGGGATTGTCCACCTCCTGCATGGCTTTAAAAGTTTCCTGCGTGAAGGACTTCATCCAGAATAGAAAATTCTGAGATTTAGCTGGCATCTCATTCCCAGTTGCTGTTTGCAGGTAAGCTGTGCATAGCTTAGCTGGATGCCCCACTGGAAGTTTATTGTCACAACCCAAAAGGATTTAAAGTGATAGTAATGTCTGGTTTTATGTAAGTGTTATATTGTACATATTAAAAAATAAGTTAATTGATATTAGTCTTGTCTCTCAAACTTTTATAGTTTGAGAGAGATACAATTATAAACTTTCCCCCTCCCTCCCCTTCCACAGACATCAGCTGTCAAGCTCTCAGCACGAGATTCGTGTCGGCCGACTCGAGGCGGCTCTTCAGCAGAGCCAAAATAGCGCTATGTAAAAAGAAATACTTCATTGGAACGGTCTACAAAGTGTGTCTGGTTTGCAAGCACACTTTGTAGATTGTTCCAGTTAAGCATTTCTTTTTACATAGCTCTATTTCTGCTGAAGAGCCGCTGGCCGGTCCTGGGACCAGGATCTCATGTCAGCAGAAAGGGGGGGGGGGAGGGAGTTTATAGTCGTATATCTCTTAAACTATAGAAGTTTGAGAGACAAGACTAACATCAATGAACTTTTTTTTTTTTTTTTTTTTTTTTTTTAAATATCTACAATGTAACACTTACATAAGACCAGACATTACAATCACTTCAAAAACTTAGAGGATTCAGGCATCTTTACCTGGTTAAGTTTTTGCAGATTTCTCCTTGGAGAACTGAGATTTTTGGGATGCAGATGCTCACTGCTTAAACTTAAAATAGCATTCTATAATTGTGGTATAAAACACAGAGGAACCAGAGGAACAGGAACAATGTCTTTAAATACTAAAGGAAAGGCATTCATTTCAAAAGTGGAAACACATGCCTCACTCACAACCCCTTTGACTGGAGGTGTATTTCATAAGACAAAAAGTGATCTAATACTGACAGAACCAAGGCTGCCTATTGATTCGTAATGCAACATCCACAGAAGGTGGTGCATTTCAGCAATGGAATGCTAGACTTAAAGGTGGTAATCAGAACCTGCTATTACCACAGTGCAGTAGGAAAAGAAGGCAGAAAAGGGATTAAATCAATAGGAATTTTTATCTGTAGATTAGTTATTCATTCTAAGCCAAATAACGCATTTTAAATTTCTCCCTGAAAATGAAAATATTAAGTACCACTATGTACAGTTTCCAATTTGGGACCCATGACAGTAACATACCTCTGTGAACCTATACAAAATTTTAAGCTCTTGAAATAAAAAGAACTTGTATGAAAAATGCTATAAATTGTGAATTGTGTGTAAATTATTGAAAATTCTGAAAATTGTGAGCTTTTGTGTACATTTGTGAAATATTTCTAAGATTCCCCCATTTTTAACAAATTCCTAGCATGGTAACTTGTAAGTCGATGCCTCAGCTAGTTATTATATTCTCTAAGTGGTTTACCTTCAAGAAATATATGCTTTTATAGGGTTAAGGAGTTGTTTGAGTGCCAGTTTACCATGTAATTATTGTAAACTATAACAAATATATTTTATATAGAATATAAAAATGGAAACCTAACTACAAAATTAAGTGTTTGAGAAATAGGGTATTCTATTACCAAAATCATGTTTGCGTGCTGAGGAAACACAACCCTGTGGGTACATTTATTCCCAAATGTAAATAAAAATGTACCCACATGAATCATATCTAAACCACTGGATACCAAAATACGAAATATGATTGATTCTCTGGAAAGTAAAGGATTATATAAGACTAAACCTTGCCTTAACCTTTTGAGTGCCAGAGGGGTACGCAGCACATTACTTTGCAATACATCAAATACATCAAACTAGTTTTAACTAAAATATGGGTAAGGCAGCATACAGACAATTCTGAAAGGGTGCGCGATTCTTAGTCAAGCAGTAAAGAACACTGTCTATAAGAGGATTTTAGTCCTACCTGTTAAATCCTTTTCTCTTAGTCCATACAAGTTACTGGTAACTTTGGGTAGGCGATCCGCCCCTTTAATTAGGCAGGAAAAATTCTAGAATTGAATGCAGGGGGTGGAGCCTACCTTCCCTCTTTGGCTGCAGCTACTCAACCAGCTCCAGTAAGATTTGAGACACTAACTATTGACTAGATAGTAGAAGGGAAAAGAGACTCCTGTGAGCATGACCCTGAAGGACCCCCACGGTCTGCCACAGGAGAGCAAAGCATGGTCCCTTGACAGGGCGGGAGACCTGTAACCTGTATGGATTAAGAGAAAAGGATTTAACAGGTAATACTATAATACTATTTTCTCTGTCGTCCAATACAGGTTACTGGTAACTCTGGGATGTCAAACCACTGAGTTTCCCAAAGGAGGGAGGTGAGGCAAGGACCAGGCGCAAGGCCCCCAAAGTCACCAGAGCAGATATGAACCATCAGATCAGAGATAGCCCAACAAAACAAATGAAGTGTCAACAGACAATGAACAGGGGTAACACCCCTGGAAATGTCACACAGAACACAAAAATAGAGCCAACAGGGCTCAAGAGGGAAGGAAGCACCAAAGAAGATCGTAGACAGGCAAGACTGCCTCCAGGATCTTCCTCCCAAAACTGGCGTCAGCAAATGCCAGCACATCAACATGGTAGTGCTTCGAAAAGGTGTGCACAGACGACCAAGTGGCAGCCTTGCACAACTGATCAGCGGAGGCCTGATTATTGTAAGCCCAAGAAGCACCAATAGATCTAGTAGAATGAGCTGTGACCCGAAAGGGAACAGGCTTCTTCCTCAGTTCGTAAGCCTTACGAATAGTGGGACTTGATCCAGGATGCAATAGTCACTTTGGATGCAGGTCTTCCTGCCCTGGGGCCCTCAGGAATGATGAACAGTGCGTCAGATTGTCTGATGGAATCAGTGCGATGTACATAAAAGTTGAGACGACGCACCATATCTAACAAGTGGAGATCCCTCTCCTTGTCAGAGGTAGGGTCAGGGCAGAAAGAAGGCACCACAATCTCCTGATTAATGTGGAACTCAGAGATCACCTTCGGGAGAAACTCCTGAGAAGTGTGAAGCACCACCTTGTCTTTGTGAAACACCAAAAAGGGCGGTCTACAAGACAGAGCATGCAACTCCGCGACACGGCGAACAGACACGATCACCAGGATAATGGCCATTTTCCACATCAGCAGGCATAGAGGAATAGTAGCCAAGGACTCAAAGGGAGGGCGTTGAAGGATGCTCAAAACAAAATTAAGATCCCACTGAGGAGCAGGAGACTTGAAAACTGGACAAGTATGAGCAACGCCCTGGAAGAAAACCTTGACATCAGGAAGAATAGCAACAGAGAGAGCAGAAGTCTGAACCTTGAGGGAACTCAAACTGAGGCCCTTATCCACACTGTCCTGCAATAAGGCCAGGGCCGTAGGCAGATCAAATTCCTGAGACAAGTCCCTATCAGCACACCAAGACAGAAAGGCCGACCAGACACAATGGTTGGGCTTAGAAGAAACAGGTTTGCGGGCACTGAGTATAGTAGCCACCACACCAGAAGAAAACACTCTTCTTCTTCAATATTGAAGATTCAATTTCCAAGCCTCAAAGCTAGCCGATGAACATCCTCCTTCCATAGGCAACCCTTTAGAAGAAGATCCGAACGGCAATGGAGCTGGAATGGCTCCACCACTGACAGATCCAGAGGCTAAGGAAATCAAGGCTGTCAAGGCCAGTACAGTGCAATCAGAATGACTGGACAGTGCTCAAGTCTCAATTTCCATAGCACCCTATGCAACATGGGGAGGGGAGGAAAGATGTAGAACAAAGGAAATAACCAAGGAATGGGCATGGCATCCACTGCTAGAGGATCCCTCCAGCGAGAGCAGAACCTTCGGAACCTTCCGGTTGTGTCTTGTCGCCATCAGGTCGATGCAAGGAAGACCCCACTTCTGAACAATAAGGGTGAACACCTCTGGGTGCAGTTTCCACTCTCCGCTGTCCACCATGTGTCGACTGAGGAAGTCTGCCATGACGTTGTCTACGCCAGGAATGTGTACTGCGGATATGGCAGGAACGTGTTCTTCTGCCCAGGACAAAATAGCCTTGACCTCTAACCAAGCGACAAGACTTCTTGTTCCGCCCTGCTTGTTGATGTAAGCCACAGCAGTGGTGTTGTCAGACTGTACCCAGACTGGACAGTCTTCCCACGTTGAGGGGAAGGAGAGATTCCTCCGGAGACCACCGACCCTGAGCACTGAAGTGACCCAGGACCACACCCCAGCCGGAGAGGCTGGCATCCATCGTCACCATGGTCCAGAAGGATACCAGGAAGGACCTGCCTTTCAGTAGATTGGAGAGGTCGAGCCACCACGACAAACTCCGTTCCACATGAAGAGAGAGGGATACTGACATCTTCAGAAGGTCTGGCTGACACTTGCACACCTGGATCACAAACCTCTGGAGATCCCTGGTGTGAGCCATGGCAAATGGGACCGCTTCTATGGTGGAGATGAATTTCCCCACTATAGAGGGCAGCTTCTTGGCTGGAACTGGATCATGAGCCAGAACAGCAGAAACCCTGTGGGCGATCTGGTGAGCCACCTTGTCCGTGAGAAACACCATGCTCTGCTGAGTGTCGAAGAGAAGGCCCAAGAAGACCAGACACCGGGATGGGACAAGATCTGACTTGTCCATGTGGATGATCCTCCTGTGATGGGTGAAAGCATGAATGCAGTCCTGAACCTGCTGATGAAGAAGTTCCGCAGAGGGGGCTTTCAGAAGCAGGTCGTCCATGTATGGAGTAACTCTGATGCCATTCCAATGGAGGACGGATACTAAAGCTACCAGGACATGGTTGAAGACTTGAGGAGGCAGCAGAAACAGTGTTGAGTCTCAGAAATGTTGGCAAGAAGCCGCAACATATCCAAAGTAGAAGCACCCTGACGGACAGCCAGAGTGAGCTGTTCAGTCCAGACCGCAATGGCCCGGTTAACCCATGCCGCAGCAAACGCTGGACGCATGGTAGTACCACCAGTGGCAAAAATGGACTTGAGGGAAACCTCAAGTTTATTGTTAGTCCAGTCTTTCAGAGCGTACGCATCAGAAACTGGCAAGGCAGTAGACTTAGAATGCCTGGAGATAGGAGCATCCACTTTGGGGGGATGAACCCACTGAGCAAGGGCCGCCTCAGAGAAGGGGTAAAGCTTGGCAAATTTCTTGGAAACAGAAGGTTTCCTGTCCAGAGATTTCTCAGACACAAGCTGGTCAAGAGTGGGGTTAGGTGGAAAACAAGTAAGGAGCTTCTTAGGCTCCTGAAAAACATCAGAGGGCTCTGAAGAAACCTCTAGGACTAAGGGAATGTTTAGAGTTGTTAAGACAGCCTGATCAGGCCCTCAGCCAATGGCTCAGGATCAGCCTCAAAGGGGTCCACCAAAAAACTGAGAGGAGCCCACAGCAGAACATTCCTCAACATCTGAATCTACCAAGAGTTCCTACTCAGAGGAATCTGATACATCAGGTACTCCCTGCGGTTTTGGCAGGGAAGATTTGACGGAAGGAGGAGTCTGCCATGAGTGGAAGACCCCCTATAACTGGGATGGAAAGAGTTGCAATGTAGACTGGAGGTCTCTAGTAGCAGCCGTGAAATCTTGCACCCAAACTGGCTCTAATGCATGGCTGGAGGTCCCTGGGAGAGACTCAGGGACATCAGAACATGCAGGGCATAAATGACCTGAGAATTCTCTAGGTAACCCTGAGTGACAGGAAGAGCAATACGCAATAGGGGATACAGAGACCCCAGCATCCTTAGTTTTAGGTCTGGCCCCAAGCTCCAATGGTATAGACATTCTCACAGTGTCAAAACATTTAAATATAAGGAATCACCCAAACACAGTGTGCAAGATTAAAATTTCACCCCAGAAATCACTACAATACACTTATCTGGCAGGTGAAGGGTTAACCCCTTAGTGACCGGCCGCGCACGGACGCAGCCGGCACTTAACGACAGGGTTTTTTTTTTCCCTATTCTAGGAAGTGACATTTTTGCATGACGTACCTGGTAAGTCCACCGTCGCAATGGGGTTAATCTGCAGAGGCGAGATGGAGAGTCCAAGCCCTGCATAGGATACTCATTCTGGAAAAGGCACAAAATGGCTTCCGTGGCAGGAGCCAATCAGAAATGAGCGCGCGAAACAAGCGCTCATCGGAAATGTAGTTTTCCCAGAAAAAGTACCCCAACAGTGCCCAAAGCCCCCTGAGCCCCCCAACACACTTAAAACATTAACTGAATGACAGAGCAAGGGCAGACAATTAAAATGAGCCATCCCTAAAGTCAGTATGTTGAACGGTTGCAGAGATATGTCCCAAACTGCATAGTCCCATAGAAGTGAATGGAGCAATTGCGTCTATGCGGTAAAGCGCGCCTTTAACACAATTTTTTTTTTTTTTTTTTTTTAATTGAAACTGTGAATTAAAAGTACATGAAACATCACTAAAACATGTTAGAAGACCCAAAAAACACTGAACCTAGTAGGGAAAGTGCAAATAACCCCCAAAAGATGCAAAACAAGCAGCTAGTGTTAAGTTACCACAGAAACTTGCTCCAAAACACCCAACAGACATACAGATAAACCCAATGAGTGCCTGAGTGTGCAATAGGAACTCCAAAGGAAAACCCGTGTGCGGAGGGGCACTGTGGGACATGTGGACCTGCAGCACTCAAAGGGTTGCTCACCTTTCCATAACCCCCCCCCCAACTGTTCTCTTGCCTGTGTCTTCACCAAGGAACAAATCTTACTGGAGCTGGTTGGCTAGCTGCAGCCAAGGAGGGAAGGTAGGCTCCACCCCCTGCATTCAATTATAGAATTGTTCCTGCCTAATTAAAAGGGCAGATCGCCTACCCAAAGTTACTAGTAACCTGTATTGGACGACAGAGAAAGAACATTATTAAGGTTTTATTATACCCCCCCCCCCCAAAAACATCAGCCACTTCTACCATGACGGACTAAACCAGATGGCCAACAATTGAATAAAATAAATTTCCATGTGTGAGTGCTTTAAAAAAACGTTCTGAACGCACCAACTACAACTCCTCACTTCCCCTATAATACAAAGGAATGAAATTCATTATCAACATGTAGGAAAGGACAAAGATAGACAGCACTTGGCTCTCCAGCTGTTGGAGACTGAAACTCTCATCATCATGCGAGTTGTAGATTCAAACAGGTGGAGAGACAAAGGTCACCTACCCCGGGAGTGGGCTATGTATACAGTATCCAATGTTCCTAATAAACATGCTCACCTTTTAGAGAAGCCTTTTTCAACACTTTCATTGCATAAAGTTGTCCAGCATCAGGCCCAATTATTTTTCTTACAAGGAAAACCTAAAACATCACAAAATAAACAGTTACGTTTACCCTCGTAATTTCTGACAGTCCATTATTTAAGGAAACAGTAAAGCCTTAATCCAATAACCACTATGAACTAAATTTTGCAGGGATTAGTTTCCCACAAAACAATATTTAATAGCCTTGGGTATCATGCTCACGCTGGTGGACTCCAGGACCCCAAACTCTTTAATAGACAGCACAAAGGGGGGGGGGTTACCCTCTGTTGTGCCCCGTCCCATGAACGGGTTCCCCTTCCCTACTTTTTTGCATGTTTACCCATCTACAGTTCTGAAACCAACATCATTTGTAATAAAAACGGATAAGGGTGCTGGGGGGGTTGGGTGAGAGTTTTGCCTATTCATACTACTTAGAAGATATCCACTTTGGAACCAGTGTACTATTTAAGATTATTGTAGAACTACCCTGCTTATTTTACTCTCCATCCACTCTGCTTTACTTGAGTAGGTACTGTTGCGCCAGCACAATTTTTTGCTAAAGCCCAAACTCCTTCCACTGAAGTCATAAGGGGGTAACAGGAGTCCAGCAACAAAGAATTACATCCACCATGCAGTTCACACATCAAATGACAACAAAATGTACTTTTGCATAATCAAATTAAAAAGGTAAGAACACACAATTTTAAAGGAAGTAAAACAATAATCAAATATGGATTCTTAGGATGTTACAAAACCAAATAAGAAAAGAAGTGGATTAAATAATGACATATTTCTCTAAAAAAAAAATGTCAGGTCCTGCGAGCGCTTACAGTGAGATAACAATCACACCATTACATAGAAATATGTATAAAGCAGACAAACTGCCCTTAAAAATAAACATTCATTTTTTCAACAACGGTTCAACATTTTTGTACTGCTGATTTTTTTTTTTTTTTTTTTTTTTTTAAATCTAGTGTAGTCAAGTAGTGTGTTTCAATTGCAAAACATTTTTTTAAGCACAGACTATCACAGGATTGAGCAACCCAAGGCCTTGCATATGTGCAGGAATACAATTCCATAGCTGGTTGAGGAAGACTGGATTTGTAGCCCTGCACTGCTGGTTGGCCACAAGTTGCCTTGCCCTGGTCTGTCTAAATGGCCAGTGTATTTTGAGCCAATCAAAATACACAGATTTATTTTGCACAGAAGATATAAATTATGCATAAGAAGTTCGGAAAGCAGCCAGTAAACATGAAGGCAGATTGGAGTGAGAGGAGAATATGTAGGTTGGCAGACAGAACAAAATCAGCTTACTTTTCCAAAAGATCCCTGCCCAAGAACTTTGAGTAACTCAAACTGTGCGGGGTCTGCTTTCTCACATCCTTCCTTTACATGATGAGTAATTGGGATCTCTTTGACGTTCCCTTCATCCTGTTTATAAAAAAAAATAAATTAAAAGTTTGTCTCCTCGATCACATCAGTCTATCAGATATAAAGCCTATCTGGTGCCATGTTGCAGTGAAAAATTGTTTTCCTCTGCACTGTCCTTAAACAAGTGTTCTGAACTATGCTTCAAAAAGTACTCTATGAAATGTAATTCAAAGAAACTCGGGTTGTGCAAACTCTTATTGACCCTTTGTGTGTCAGAAGGTTGTACTTTGCACAAATCTCAAATGAAAAATGGTAAATAAACACACTGCGTCTTACATCGACATTTGAGAAGAAAACCTATATCTTTGAAATATATGGATCTAATGAGTTTAAAGGGATAGTAATACTTCGTTTTATCTTTATTTTATTTTGTAGACATTAAAAAACATGAAGAACGATACAAGTCTTATCTCTGAAACCTTTATGGTTTAAGAGATATTCACAAGCAAAGTATCCCCCCCCCCCATTCACTCAGATCAGAAGGGAGGTGCACAGGTAGACTGCAGAGAGGGACAATCTTCAATTATGATAAGGGAAAAAGGCTGAAAAACTTGTCAAGGGGGGCAGGGCTTTCATTATTTTCATACAAAGAAGATTGTCCCCTGCTGTTATCTGTCAGATCTTACAACCAGATTCACATCTGAGAAGAGATTGCTTACACTAGGTAAAAGGGGCGGGAGGGGGAACTTTGCTTGTGAATATCTCTTAAACCATAAAGGTTTGAGAGATAAGACTTATATCGTTCTTCATGTTTTTTTAATGTCTACAAAATAAAATAAAGTTAAAACGAAGTATTACTATCCCTTTAACAGACTTGCCTATGTAGATTTTTTTTTTTAACCAGTATTCAGATATCTATCAGCTCTTCCTCCCTCCCCACCCCAAAATCTGAATTCTGCTGTGATCTATAGCTGGACAGACGCATTTCATTATCTTGGTAGTGCGAAATAATTGAATAATTGCAGGGCTCTTGTATGGCTAGACTCCCAATGGGAGAGCTAAACACAGTTGATGAGGCTGTAAAAAGACATGCATCCATCAAGTCAAGCAGACCTAAAATGATGCTCAATCAGATAGACAACAATGCATCCTTCTTGGTAAAAAAATTTAAATTTAAAACAATTATGAAATAAACTAATGAAAAGTGTGTGTTGTTTGTATAAAATAACCACACATGACTGCAGTATGAAGGACACTTAATCAACTGCTTCTGTTACATACATCCAGAGGTACTTTTTCCTGCAACACTCGTCTCTCACAACTCGCCTCAATAGAGGCAAAAACATTATATAAAAAGGTGTTGAGATATCGACATGGCAATTTAGCATAGCTGGCCTGCTGATTCTTGTATGCCCACTACACACAGATCTCTGAAACAGGACAGTTTTAACCTTTATGACATAGGCCTGTCTGACTTGTTGGATTATAACCACAATTAATCTGTTTTTGATGCTGGTAATCCCAGTCTCAGATCATCCATGGCAGAAGTAAAACTTTGATTCACATAATATCCGAGATATCGAACTAAGTCTAGCAAGCACATTTCTCATTAATTAGCCGTATGCAGAGAAAGATGGCATAATGATCTTGTTTGAAACTGAAGTCCGATATTACTTCCTATAGACACCCCTGTTTCATCTTAAAGGACCTCGTTGTGCGAGAAGAAAACCAGAAATGGGGATTCATGGGATAGTGCATGTAATTCCAATACTCTGCACGTAGATACTATGGCTGTCTGGAATATAGTGTAATATTATCACATGATTTTAACAAGAAGCAATGTGATAAAACACAGATTTATGCAATACCATCAAGATCCATCAGGCTGACATCAGTGGTCATCTCATTCCATTACTTTATTGCGAGTGGATTTCCCATGGCAAGACTGTTCACTTCTATCATCCTATATTATAATTCGCTAAGGATGTTTGTCAGAAGCCGTCATGCAAAGTAGAGATGGCTGCATGCGCTGCAGTCATGCGCAGTAAAGACTGACCGCGCCGCAGTAGATACGGAGCGGGGTGCTCCGAATTCAGACCGGAGTCTTCTCTGTACACTTTCCTGGGACCAAGTGGTCTCAGGAAGGTGCGCAGAGAGGACTCCGGTCTGAATTCGGAGTGCCCTGCTCTATATCAGCCACAGCGCGGGCAGTCAGTACTGCGCATGTGGTCCCAGGAAGGTGCACAGAGAGGACTACGGTCTGAATTCGGAGCTCCCCGCTCCATATCAGCTGTAGCACAGGCAGTCTGTACTGTGCATGACTGCAGCGCCACCAGTGCTGGCCCGTGTACACGGGCTTTAAAACTAGTCTACTATAAAAGTTCGAATAGGGAGGGGCGAGACAGCGCAATAAAATCTAAGTTTAGTATTTATTGAGTCAAAAGTAAAATGTACAAATAATAAAAGAAGAGCATGTAATCTTGGAAGATAGAATACTAAGTATGACCAAAAATAAAAGGATAAATAATATGAGCAATAAAAAATAATAAAAGATCCAAATATTAAAAACGGACTATATGTCCTATATGGAGAGTAACTCTCTATATATAAACTGGAGGACTCGTAAGCGAGATATTTCAGGACCGGTACATACAGTGAGTTCACGCCTTACAACCACACATACAGCGTAATGGGGGAGCTACGGAGATAAGACTAACTGGTAGTACAGTAGTAACAATGGCCTCTTACATTCGATACAATGATCAATTTATAATCAATTTATAATCAAATTTATAATCAAAGTGTCTCATTCACATTATAGTGTAGATGGCCTCTTACTTCAATTACATGATGTGTCTTAGCGTGTCACAAACCAGTGAGTAGCTTGAAGGATCTACCTGTTACTTGCTACTTGAATGAAATATTTGCCTGCGGCTTTAAGTGCTTGCCCGCAACGGAGAACACGAGGACGCGGACCGAAGTGCAGAGAGCGCCATACGACACGATCAAGGATCGGAAAGAGGTTGGAGTGGAGAATATGAAGGCATCTCTGGTTTGTGACATGCTAAGACACATCATGTAATTGAAGTAAGACGCCATCTACACTATAATGTGAATGAGACACTTTGATTATAAATTGATCATTGTATCT
The DNA here is from genome assembly GCA_037306005.1 of Rhinophrynus dorsalis. NCBI lineage: Eukaryota > Metazoa > Chordata > Amphibia > Anura > Rhinophrynidae > Rhinophrynus > Rhinophrynus dorsalis. The sequence continues at coordinate 129,167,073 of CM074726.1, read as the reverse complement.
CGATTACGAGTCCTCCAGTTTATATATAGAGAGTTACTCTCCATATAGGACATATAGTCCGTTTTTAATATTTGGATCTTTTATTGCTCATATTATTTATCCTTTTATTTTTGGTCATACTTCGTATTCTATCTTCCAAGATTACATGCTCTTCTTTTATTATCTGTACATTTTACTTTTGACTCAATAAATACTACACTTAGATTTTATTGCGCTGTCTCGCCCCTCCCTATTCTTTCTTTTCTATGCATGACGATTACCCTCGTGGGATTGAACTGCAACATTTATTGAGACAAGCAGCAAAGGAGAATATGCCCTAGGAACTTGGTGATAGGGATAGTATAAGATTATATAATTGTTTAACAATTTAATCTTTTTGGATCCATATTTTGTGTTATCAATATTATTGATATATTGTTATACCCTACCATTGTTCTTTATATTCTCTGATTTTATAGTAGGTCAAAGGTCAGGTAGCGCTGTATAAACTCTTTTACTATAAAAAGTTCCTCTTGTGTCTGTTGACAGTGGTATGTGAAGTGATAAAAGATTAAGCCAGAGCGGCCATTTTTTCAACATTTCTAGTTTTAGAAGTCTAGTGTGAAATTAGGCATTGGACACTGCTTCTGTGATTGATACCACCATCAACAGTATACTCATACAGTCTCCATATTAAACAAAACTGCGATGTTATGGACTTTGTCCAGTAAAATGGCCATTTTTGTTGACTGCATCAGAGCTTATATCTAGAAATAGAGATTGGAATGTTTTGAAATTCATGAACCAACCCTGACTCTTCAGAAACTATGCAGGTTTATAAATGGAGCTATAAAGTTTCTGACTTTGATGCCTTTAGAAGGGTACGGTCCAAATGAGGGGTTATCAGTCTTTATGCATTCTGTGAGTGATGCCATCACTTTGTTCTGCAGTTAGTGCTGTTGTCAGACCAAAAGGACAGAACTGTGAATTTGAATTGTTGAATGTATAAAGCAAATTGAGAAGAAAAATATTTGACTACTGTATACAGGTATATGTAGATCAGCAAAATTTATGTCCAGTATAGCTAGAAATTCATCTGTACATATTGCAGTTATTACTGAGCTAATGGGTTCCATCTTGAACATGAGAGTATGCAAGAAATGGTTGAGTGCATTCTCTGAGTGGGAGTCCACTAAAAAGGATTTAATGGTACTAAAATCCTCTTTTCTCTTACATACAGTGTGGAACACTGGAACCATGGGGATCTACCAAAGCATCCATCAAAATTCCTGGAAGGAAAACCCATCAAATGTAGACCAGTATTCCACAGGACTCAGCCTCATGGTACCTATGTTCCTTATTGGACGTAAGAGAAATACAGTTTAAACAAGGCCAAATCCAAAACATATCCATCATCAAGCAAAATACAAAGGGAAAAGCATCACTTCAGCATACAATTGATGATGGTTTCCTGGGTCATATTAATAATCTCCTTTAAATCGAGCAAAATATAAATGAAGCCATCACCGTCATGCCAAACATGATATTTCATATCACTTAGTCCTTACTTTTTGTACGTGCAAGCCAAGAAACTTGAGTAAAATAAGGTTATACAACACATGGCAAAGGGAAATGTTGTGCAGTCCCCTGACACTCAAATAGTTAATGACCATTTGTTGATCACAGTATTGGAAAACTTATCTGTGAAAAATAAAACATTAATTGCAATACTACATAAGAGGTCAGTGAATTGCTGCCTGTATTTAATAACCCTCTGAGTGGCAGTGGGGTATCCAATTCATTGCTTTGCAATGTGTTGGATACCCCCTCTAACACTCAAAGGGTTATAGCAGTAGCCTTTTTTTAATGAAAACATATATGTTATAGGGATTTTCCTGTTTTGTAAAAGAAGGGTACTCCCACTGATGTCCAATGTTATATTCGAAAATTTCAAATTGTCAGGGAGTGAAATTGTCATTACTTCCTGCAACTTCTATCAGAAATGACTCATAATTTATGGAGAACTTTTTGGAGGTTAATCATCTCTCCCACAGAATGCAACAGAACAACTAATTGAAATCTGACCACTAGAGGGCATTGTCAGCAAAAACAGTAACGTAATAAATCTGGAAAGATGCATTTACCATCAGTAAGATTACCCTAGTTTTACAAAGCAGGAAAATCCCTACGTTTCCCCCCCTCATCCTCCATACTGCTCCTTAAAGAAATGGATGTTTAATGGTTATAAACTGGAAACAATGAAACATTAACACTACCGCATCATGTATACAGAATACCTAGAGTACTTACATAAGATAATGAGTCTCCCTCATCCATTGGTTCATCCATCATCTTCAGTCCATTCAGCTACAATAACAATAGATTGTACAAATGTGATTATTTCCAAAGGAAAAACTGTGACCAGTGTTTTATTACTGACAATAATTAAACATTTAGTGATCTATGCTGGAAAGAAACTAAAGAATTTCTGGTGCAAATAAATTACACCAGATAAAAAAATAAATAAATAAAGAGACCACTTGATTTCTTTGGGAATTTTAAAGTTCTGTACCCCTCTGGCACTCAAAGGGTTAACCCAATGATTACTTGGTTAAAAGCCCCCCTGACATAAATGGGGATTTTTATGTGTCCTCTATTCCTGTTGAACTGCTATAAAATTACTTCAGTTCTCTTTTCAACATCAGGCCCTTAGTCTCCAAAATATATCTAATCTTCCCAAAACTGCAAGTGGAAAAAGGCTGCACGTAACTGAAACACAGTCAGTTTCCTTCTCTCCACATGTTACCATGTAGAGCTGCTTTAGAAGAATACTTGGCTAATTAGGTCATTAGGGAAAATGGTTCTCTACATGACAACAGGTACATTGTGTTTTTGGTCATTTTATGCAAAGAAAATAACTACAAAACGAGTTAAGCATTTATGCCAGATATAGCTGCTGAATAAATTGGCTTTAGAGAAATAAAAGATAATAATAATAATAATACAAATGGATGAAAATACATTGCAGATAACTCATTCAGTCTCAAACAAATGAATAGCTACCAACACAATCATCAAACCAGGATAGAACGCAGGGCTGTATTCAGCAAGCTAAACATGAATAATTCTGGAGAAAACCAAAAGCACTACAGGGCGAATTAACCCCTTGAGTGCCAGAGAGGTACGCAACGCATTGCAGATCAATGTGTTGCATACGTCTCTGGTGCTCAAAGGGTTCAAATGTGCCACAGATTCAATGCACTGGTGATCTCTAGCATTTAAAAGAGGTTTAAAAAGGGCCATGTAAATCAAGGAATGTGGGTATTTGTATTTGTCTCCAGTGGTGCAGTTAGTGTGCTCCAGCACAGAATGCAGATCTCAACTTGACATCTTCACCAACTCTCTACTACACATTCCAGTTTTAAAATCACACACCCCAAATTTGGGTGCGTGGAGATTCATTACACGTGGAATGAGGGATTATTAACAAGTGTACTCTTGGTAATCTGTCCATAACATCCGCCCATTTTCCAACCTTCATTCACACCTAGCCACCACCCTGTCTCCACAATTACATGCTTCCTGTCTCAGTTCAAGCAACATGGGCAAACAGCCATCTATCTCCTCCAACACTGGATTTAGCAACCTACTACAACAAATCCTGGAAGCGCTTCACTGCTCACCATCATGCTTGGCTTTAAATAGCTTCTATCTCTCTCCAGTAGCAGATTGTAATATACATAAGTAACTGTCATAATGAGAGGGTCAAGAGACAAGCACCTATGCTTCTAGGAAAGTGGTGGGCAACAGGCAGCCCCAGGGACATATGCGACCCTCAGACATATTTCCTGCAGATCCCACTCTATTTTCTGGTACAGAAGGAATAGGAGATCTTACACACAATATATTTTTACCACAAAAGGTGCAAATCTTTCTTTGGGATAGTATCATACGTTCCTTTACAATTAGGCCTAGTTCAGTTGTGCAACAGATTTCACATAATGGCAAACATTGTTTTCTATGGGGTTATTCATATGGGTTCAACACCCATATTAACAAGGCCTTATATGGTTTCACCTTAACCCCTTGGGTGCTAGAGGGGATTGAGGATTAAAGATTAATGCAAAGCAATGCGTCGGAGACATCGCTAGAATCCATTCTTTTCTGAGCCCCAGTAAGAATTTTTAACCCTTTGAGTGCCAGAGGGATAAGCAACACATTGCAAACCCTTCTGGCAATCAAAGGATTAACAATGTGTGCCTTTTTACGTGAAATAAAGTGTCAGGCTCTTAAGCTTATTTTGTTTGTGCTTATTGCTCTGTTGCTCACCATGGTTCTATGAGGAGATTCTTAAAATTTGAGTCCATATTTGGGAAGCTATGAATTACAGACACTCACAATGGTTGGGGTAAGGCAACCACATGTTCTACATATTTAAATGAATGATATGATAAACCATAGTTTTATATTCTGCTGCATACAGAGCAAATGACTATCTGAAACAAAAAACCACTGCTATAGAGTAATCTATACCATAAAATACAGTATATTGTGCCATAAAACATATTAAACTAGAGTATAAAAAATTGGTATTCATTCTTCATAAGAATGATACAAATGTTCCATTTTTTTTTTTTTTTTTTTTTTTTGTAAATTATGTATTTCTTTTAAGTTATAGTTAGTCCCAGGATGTTATATGCTATTAAGCAGGTAGAGCGTGGTACCAGGTTAGCCATAGAAAATGCTCTAGGATGCAATATTTCAACACAACTTAGGTCTCTTCTTCAGGCATAAGAATGAAAGCACAACACAAGCCTGAGGGCACAACCCATCAGTTACAATGAGCTGTGTAGCCCTATGGCACCAAAGGGTCCAAAATATGTTTATTTTGTGGTATAATGTGACATACGTGTGTGCGCGTGGTTCCCAAACAGGACTATATATGGGTCTGACCCTGACAATAAGGATGAATTTTCTTATGTCCAGTGTGAACAACAAAGGAGACATCCCAATGGGTCAACATTTTTTTGCAAAACTGATCACAGCATTGAAGATCTCAACGTAACTGTACTGATGGGAAATGTTATGAAACAGAGAGGCCTTACTATCTGGGAGTATAAAGTAATAAAGTTTAACCCTTTTAGTGCCAGAGGAGTACACAAGGCATTGCAAACCAATGTGTTATATACCCCTCCGGCACTCAAAGGGTTAACATTCTGAACCGTGGCTTTAACTATGACAAGAGATTTGTCACATTATCCCACAAAACAACCATATTTTTGGGTGCCAGGGGACTGCACAGCACATTGTAATTGATGGGTTGTACGCTCCTTTGGAGCTTGGAGGGTTAATCCATACATTCTATAGATTTAGCAGTCTCTGGCTAAAGACTGGAATCAAAAAGGTAATTCATCGTGTTTGCATTTTCCAGTCCACTTCAAAGAGACTTAACTAGTCTTGTAGTCCATACTGATAAGAATATTACTACCAGTAGAATTTACATGTTACAATAACAAGTATGCATTTTAAAGTCATGTATTGTGTATTGAGTCTTCATTCTTATTATGCCTGAAGAAAAGATCTACTTGCCTTGAAAGCTTGCATCCTAGAGCCTCACAGACAATAAATGGATCATTTTCACTCTACTTGTCTCCCATGTTATTAATGTAAACTATCCTATTCTAAAGAAAAGTGGAGGAATTGTTATATAGGGACAGGGGGGAAAAAAACACCTCATTGATTTTAACCCTTGAGTAACAGAAGGACAAGCAACACATTGAGAAGCAGTTTGCTGGACACCCCCCTCACACTAAAAAGGGTTAAAAGCGCATTCAAGAGGTTAAACAACTCCTTTAGTTTCTTCAGAATTTGTAAATTTTCCCCTGTGGTACCGATGATTTGCTCCAGAGTTATTATTCACTTTTCTCTTGGAGACAGGGCCCTAGTTCTATAAGGAAAATAAATTCAAAATGGCAGCCATCACATGAATCCACATGTAATGGCAAATGCATTCACTGTATAACACTACAGCTCCATGGACTTTAGTTAAAATTTCCCCACCACAAATAAACTGGACTGGTCACCTCGAATGCAGAGTTTGATGTTTGAGAGTTTCAATAAAAACTGTCCATGTATCATGTTAGTTTAGTAGATATTCATACTATTATTTCACTACGTTGGTCTCTCCAAGTTCATTCTTTAGGCTAATGAAGCTTTCAGTAAAGCACCAAGACTCATTTTTCAGAAATAACATTTTTAAAATATTATATTTTTTGTACCCTTTGAGTGCCAGAGGGGTACACAATTCACTGCAGAGCAATGCACTGCATACACCTGTGGCACACATAGGGGTAAACCAGCATCTCAATCTTTTTTTGCTTGAAGGCAACCCTAACATGAGGTCTGGAATTTTCAGTGCACAACTAACATTGTGTAAGTAATCTGTCAATTAGTAAAAAAGGAAAAAAGTACAAATGCATAAACAGTTATTTTGTAGGTCACAAAATAAAAACAAATATTCAGCATCATTTTCATACTGATAAAACTGAAATAAAAGAAAATGTATCCGTCTTTATAAAAATGAAGGAATCATTGCGGAGAATCACTGTTTTAAACTATGTAACATAGTAAATTAGGTTGAAAAAAAGATACAAGTCCATCAAGTTCAATCTTTACCTCATAACCCAGAGAAATGAGAATTATATAGCTTTCCTGCTACCAAATAAGTTTGTCTTCATCAGACCTTCCTGTTTTGCCTACTAATACACAATATAACCCTGTATGATCTCTTTTGAAAGAACTGTATTTAATCTTCTCTTAAATGTATCTATTGTATCTGCCGTAACACATTTGAGCAAAGAATTCCACAATTTAACAGATCTCACTGTAAATAAAAAAACCTTCCTTTGCTGAAGTCAAAACCTCCTTTCCTCTAATGTCAAGTGGTGACCCCTGACCAGCTCACTACAGAGCTCCTTGCATGGACCCTCTCATATATAATTGTGCATTTTGATAAGATCTCCTCTTAGTCATCTTAGTCTCCTCTAGAGTAAATAAACCAAGGTACAAGTTAGTTTAGTCATTCCTCATACGTCAAGTCCTCAGTTCCTTTAATTAATTTTGTTGCTCTTCGCTGTACTCTCTCCAGTTCCAAAATATCCTTTTTTCAGAACTGGTACCCAAAACTGCACTGCATATTCGAGGTGAGGTCTTGCCAACAAATGTACAGTGTCAAAATTATATATCTGTTGGTTAGATAGACAGCTAGATATATTTCAAATATAAGTAATATGTCCACTTCAACTTGTGCAGTCTCAACCTCTGGTTATACTCTGCTGCTGTCTTTACACTGTCTCCCCTTAGTCCAGTGGTTCTCAACTCCTGTCCTCAGGACCCACTAACAGGCCAGGACTTAGGGATTTCTCTGCTAGGGCACAGGTGTGGTGATCAGAGGCTCATTCACACTGATTAACTCACCTGTGCTCTAACAAGGAAATCATCAAATCCTGGCCTGTTAGTGGGTCCTGAGGACAGGAGTCGAGAACCACTGCCTTAGTCTCTGGAAATCCATTTACATATGTTGTCCTCTTCTATAAAATTATTCAACAACTACCACAGTTTACATTTAGCTTCCATTTTCAAAAACCTCTCCAAACTGATCCCACTGCACCTCCAATTACCTACAATTCACCTTTTATACTGAGTAAAAGATATTACCTGAGCTGCTCCCTACTTCTGAAACTCTCACACCCAATTCTCGTGATGAAATTATAAACAAGGGTACTCCCACTGCTCAGAAATGTTTTATTCAAATTTTATTTCTATTTCAATGAATGCCAATTTTAGTGTTTGGACAGAAGTAGTTATTCAACAGAAATTCTCCATAGGAACTGATGAAACAGCATCACCAAGTGGTCACTTTCAAAGCATTTGTACTTGTGCTGTTTAATATCACTAGGTACCGTGCAACAGAACATGACTGTGCTCAAACAGTAACAATAGATTAATAATAACCATGAAACAATACTGATCAATTGGACAAAACCCTTAACACCTTAAGAACCATTGCCGTGCCAGGACAGTCATGGCGGTCCGGCATTTAAGGACCAGTGACGGTCCTGGCACGGCATGGCGTTCAGGGAAGCCCTGAACTGGAAGCGGGAAAAAAAAGCAAAAAAAAAAAGCCCAGTGATCCTCAAGTGCCGGTCACGCATGCCAGTCCTTAAGGGGGGGTTAAGGACAAAAGAGTTGCAAGATGTTTACTTTCTTCATGGCTCCCAACAGCAAGGAACAAACCCATTCACAGGCTAAAATGTCCCAAAGAATCGGGAGTATTTCAGGGAAAAATCACCTGCACCATAGAAGACAAACACAGACAGCCCAAAGTCTCACTGATTTAAATTGGGTTTTAACCCCTTAAATACTAGCAAAATCTCTAGTTACTTAAAGGGATATTAATACTTCGTTTTAACTTTATTTTATTTTGTAGGCATTAAAGAAACATGAAGAATGATATAAGTCTTATCTCTCAAAGCTTTATGGTTTATGAGATATTCACAAGCAAAGTTCCCCTCCCCGCCCCTTTTTCCTAGTGTAAGACATCTCTTCTCAGATGTGGATCAGGTTGTATGACAGTACAGATAACAGAAGGGGACAATTTTCTTTGTATGAAAACAATGAAAGCCCTTCCCCCCTTGACAAGTTTTTCAGCTTTTTCCCTTATCTTAATTGAAGATTGTCCCTCTCTGCAGTCTACCTGGGCACCTCCCTTCTGATCTGGTTGAACAGGGGGGGGGATACTTTGTTTGTGAATATCTCTTAAACCATAAAGGTTTCAGAGATAAGACTTATATCATTCTTCATGTTTTTTTAATGCCTACAAAATAAAATAAAGTTAAAATGAAGTATTACTATCCCTTTAAGTATATAACTATAATTGCCATCCAAATAGTTATATTATATAGGCTTAATAATATGTAGAAAAGGCAGTCATGTGATCCTGCAGCCATGTTGGATGCACTCTGGGGTGGAAGTTGGGGGGGGGGGGGTCTTCAAATACGTCAGGACTCTAATCACGCAACACAGACATGTAGACAGAAAATGAGGAGAAACTTGGTGGGGACACCTGCAAGACACCTTTCAGGTGTGTGCATTTCTTGTGTAGGTGTGGTATGTGCACATTAATGTATGTATCTGTGTGTGCGCGTGCGTGTGTTGGGGATGAGAGTCCTGCAGTGATATGGACAGGACTGAGCAAAATCATTCCCTACCTCCGACTCTGGAGTGTTTGATTACATAACATAGAGTAAAAAATTATACCTTTATTGGCCAAGTGGCTCTAGGATGCAGTTAGCCAATAAATTTATCATTTTTACTCTACTAATCTCCTGCATTTTCCATGGCTAAGACTGTACAACATTTTAGCCAAATAGCAGTTTCTAATTGTATACTTCTTTAGGAGGAGGATACACAACTGCAATATGATAAAAAGGTAGAATTACTCTTGTTTCAACTGGTATATATTAAATATGAAAGGGTTAAATATTCCAAGTTTACAAGGAAAGGGTGAGGTAGTATGTAACTTGTGACTCAGCTACACAAAGCACCTTCCTGTTAATTACTATATAGTATTAATTAATGCTCTCCACCTACCAACAAAGGAAAAAAAAAAGCTACCCACAACAAATGTGAAAATGGCACACATTCAAATATACACGAGACACTGGGCAACATTAAAGGGGATCTACACCCTAAGAATAATTGGCTCTTAATGTGTTTGACAGAACGTGTTTCCCAGGTAGAGGTCATTCAAACAGCAGTCAGGTGAATCCATACACTATTTCTGATCTCGTTTGTAGTCCCATGCAAATTGTTTAAAGAGACAGTAATAGTTAATATGTGAAATATATATTGTAGTGTTTATCCCCGAATAAAAGAAGGGTATTACAGCTCAAACATAATTAGGTGCAATATTTAGTGGCCTGAAACTATAAGGTGGTGCTACTGCTACACCATACTATGGACAGCTCTGGTCAGTTGACCATAAAACTCCATAGGATGGTATAGCAAAAGCAGCACTGTAAAGTTTCAGCCCACTGTGATACTGCACCTAAAACATTCATGTTTGAGCTGTAATAACCTTTGAATAAAACACTGTTCAGTAGTGGGAGTTCCCTTGTTTTACTTAGGGGGATAAACGCTGCAACATATATTTTTTAACATTTTAAGTATTACTATCCCTTTAAAAACAGATATAACATTCAGGAAACAAGCGCTATAATTCAAAAAAATATTGGATATGCCTGACTGCTGTATGAAGCACACCACCTAGGTGAGAATATGTTCAGTAAAAATCTATTTGCTCCTAGGGACTATTTTTAGATTTAGGAAACAGAGGTATGAAATACATTGCAGAACACTGCAGATTAACCTGCTGCTCAACCCTCTGGTCCTTAAAGGGTTAAGGAAGCTAAAAGGAGAAAAACTGCACAATAGGGTTTACATAACAAAAAAAAAAAAAAAAGATGTAGATCTAAATTGGTCTTTTTTGAACCCACCCAATGCTAAAGAGGTATCCAATGCAGTACATGAAACAAGAAGTAAGCTTTTTTCTTTTTACATAAAAACCCATATACATTTTTCTTCTGTCCTGTCCACGGCAAGGAAAGAATGTTTTTTTTTTTTTACTCCAACTCCCAGCTAGTAGGACCAATCACAAAATCTATAAAATACCTTGCTCTCCAAATGGCTGCAATTATTTTTTTGGTCCTACCTAGCTGAGGGATATATAAAGGAACTATATTTAGCTAAAGATTACCAGAGAATATGGACCCAAAGGAAGATAAGGTAGCTCAGAAGACAAGACGTGTTGGATGCAATAGCAAACTCATTTAGAGAATATACGAAGAAAGATTTCTGGAAGTGAGATTCCATTTCAATTTAAGGAATCCCTAGGATGGATAGAAACATCCATGCAATTGACAATTTCAGCTATGCAGGAGGTCAGCAATGAAAAGGCAGATAATTACGGATCCAGAGGAGGGTCCATCTACTGATTCCTGAGGATGAGGAGGAAGATAGACTGATGGCTACTGAATCAGCTATCTCATCTGCAGAAGATGAATTAGTGTAAGATTCAGTTGCCTTCATCCTGGAAAAATTGGGCTCATCAAGTCCATGAGGAAGGCTTTGGGGTTAACAGAGATCCACAAAGACCTATATAATATGAATGCAGCGTCTGTGAATCACAAGAAGGCAGCCGCTATGTTACAGATTCACCAGTCCATCAAAGACAAAGACAAAATGGAATCAGGGGGATAAATTAACTTCTAGATCTAAGAGTTTCTTAAAAATGTACCCTTTTCCTGAAGAAGTGTCCTCTACCAAGAAAGGATACAGCAGTTGAGCAGATATCAAGGATAACCACAATTTTACTACAAGATGGCACTTCTCTTACAGACTTCATGGATAAAAGCACGGAGTGCCTTCAGAAAGCTATATCCTTCCACTTAACAAAATCTGACATCGACCACAGCCATGGCGGTTAACTTTCTGCGATGCTTTGTTGGCTAATATAAAATTATTAGCCTGCTCATTAGCTGTAAGAACTACTCCTAAGAGGGCCTTGTGGATTAAAGCTTGGGAGGTAGATGATTCTTCAAATAATAAGCTGGTCATTCTTCCCTTCACAAGGGGACATATTAATGGTTGATCAGATGGAGGAATTAAATCAGGAGATGCTCAGGGCACAAGAGCTCCTTCCTGCCCCCGAATGAATAGGGAGCATTATACTTCTAGATCATCCAACTATATATCCAGAAAGCAGCCCTTTCAGGATGCCACATGTGGCCAAACTGGAAGGGCTTCAGAGCAGACGAGAAGTGAAACATCCCAGAGTGCTAGTGGATCTAGAAAGGATTTCTAGAGGAAGGTGCAATTCATAAAGGATTTTCAATTAGATAAGGTAGGCCCCATCTCCAGTGTCAAGATGGAATGATTTCTTTCGACAAGGCTAACATTTCAATCAGACAAATGGTTACAGCAGATTGTGCATATACGGTATCCAGCAGAATTCAGACCTCTCTTATGCCAAGGAATCACCTCAAGAAAAAGAATATGTGCATAGCAATTCAAGACCTTCAGTCAAGTGAGGAAGTTCCAGAGAACAAAAAAGGTTATGGAGTTTATTTAATAATATTTGCAGCTCTCAAGTCTTCAGGGGGAGTAAGGCTGATTCTAGACCTGAAGTGTTTGAACAGCTTTATAAAAGCACGAAAATTCAAGAAAGAAAGAACGGCTTTAGTCAAAGATGTTGCTCCGTGCCTTTTTCTGACGAATATAGACCTTCAGGATGCATACCATCATATTCCATTGAGGCCCAGTCACAAAAAAGATTTCAGAGATTCAGAGTTATGAAATACATTTTCAATTCAGGGTTCTTTCTTTCAGGTTCGCATCTACTCCAAGAGTTTACACAAATGTTCTAGCAACATCTATGGGACTACTAAGATAGAAAGTCATTCAGGTGATTTTGTACCTGGATAATATTCTACTAAAAGAAGAATCAAGAGAGAAATCTACACAGAGTACAAACATATACGTCTGAAATCTCTGTACAGTTTTCAAATTCAAAAAAGACATCCGATTCCACAGATGTTCTTTCTGAGAAGAGTTTGAGCAGAAGGAAGAGTTTTTCTCAACAGAACAAATAGGTCATTAGAGAATAGAGAAACAATTGTATATCTATGGACTTCTCAAAACTACTACTTGTTAAATGGTTCAGTGGGCAATATTCCATGTCAGGAAGACAGAACAACTTTAAACATTTCAGGAAAAAGGATTGTGGGAATTTCCCTCACCAAAAACCCATTTCAGATAGTGACCAGAAGAGAATTGAAGTGGTGATTGTCATAGGAAAATATCAATAAGGGAAGACTTCCAGAAGATGCAGAATGGGAAATTCAGTTCTGCCAGTAAGACAGGCTGAGGTGGAGTTTGTAAGGAAACAATGGTTCAGGGCCACTGGTCCATCAAGGAGCCATCAATCCAAATCAATGTCCTGGACTAAAAGGCAGAATGGAAGTGCCTGAAGTTTTTTCATCAAGCCCTCAGATCAAATACATGTGTCAAAAAGTCTGCCTGCTCGTTCTGAATCTCGAAGCAGAAGGTTCCTGTATCAGGGGGACAAGTCCATAAACAGTGGTGCCATCAGCAACAAAGTTCTTGATTTAGTTATCTCAACAGTGGCTTTCATGGCTTTGTTGAAGAACTCCAAGTGGCAGGATGTCAAGGCTCAGGGACTGGACACATTAACAATCAACTTCCCCTTGGCATACATTTTTCCTCGGATTCCGTTTCTGCAGGATGCGGTCTGCAAAATAAGAAACGACAAGGAGAAGGTGATTCTTGTAGCAACTTGGTGGCCTAGAAAGGTCTGGCCTGAGGATCTGGTGAGAATGTCTTCCAAGTGTCAGGCACCTTCAGTATCAAGGTTCAATTGTTTATCCAGTTCCAGCCTTCCTGAAGTTAATGGCTGGAATGAACTGCACTCTGAGAGATCAAAGGGACTTATCCGAAACACTCTCTGATACTGTTATCACAGAAAAAATGTCATCCTTGTAACGAATAAGTAAAAAAACACACACAAACTCATTATAGACCCTGGGCTACCTTCCAAAGATGATGTCATAGCAAGAAAATATCCAGGGATGATCTCTAAGTGGCAGTAATTTTGGATTTCTTTCAGAAGTGTTTTCAGAAAGAGCTCAACCCCTCCAATATCAAGGTCTTGTTCAGCCCTACCAGCTATTCTGGCAACTCCATTTGCCAAGGAAGATTTGGTCACAGGTTACAGAAGTCACCTCTGTAATAAAGCCCACTATCAGAAAGATGATCCCATTGTGGAATCTAATTTTTTTTCTACATATACTATCAGTACCAGTAGTACAAACTACTTCTTTAAAGAATCTGACTTCTTGACAGCATTGAACTCAGCAAGGATACATGAACAAGCCCTTTCTTGCTGTACTCTTTATTCAGCATCAGGACAAGGTGGTTCTAAAAATGAAGCCATCATTTAGAACAGAGTTTCACAGTCTTCGGGAAACACCAACAGTGTGTTTTCAAGATATTCCTGATAATTCACAGGTGATTGGTGGCATAGTGATTATGAGTAAGCCAGCTGTGCTTAAATGATATATCCTGAAAACCTTACCTGCTGGTGTAACTTGAGGACCAACACGGAGACTCCCTGCTTTATACTGAAGGTAACTTAGAATTTCACCTCGGTCAAGAGATTATCCTGCCATTAGTCTATCCAAAGCCTAAGAATTATAAGGAGAGACAACTTCACAACCTGGACTTGCGCAGGAGTTTTTTTCAGGTGTTTTCTCCCTCTTGCTGTATAACTATAGCAAGAGGGAGAGAGAGGTCTTTTATAGCTTGGATGTAAAGTCAAAACCCACTCTTTCATTTAGCTGGATGGACACAGAAGAAAAAGAAATATCAGTGACTAAATTTCACCTCTCTCCTGTGGAGTAAAATAAGGGTTCTCCCACCACTGTCAGCTGTTTTATTCAAATGTTATAACAGTTCAAATTGGCAGCAAGTTAACTACAGTGTGATTAGTTATTCTATGGAGAACTGTTTGTGACTCCCCTCTCCCAGTGAATGCACCAGAATAACTAAGTGGAATCTGACCTCTAGAGGGTATGTAAAAAAATAGAAAATTAAGAGTTTAAACTAAAATAAATATGTATCTCAGCAGTGGGAGTGTCCTTGTTTTGCTCAACCTAAAGAGTCCTACTCTGCTTATTTTTTCTTAAAAAAAAATATTGCTGCTCCTTAATTAAAAGGATTAGCCATTTCAATCAATATAGAGTTAATATATAACCTTTGATGTAGCTTGTTTGCACCAAATCAAATACATCATGGGGGACTAATAAAAACTCCCCACAGTACCACACACCCACACTGACATGAATGAGTCAAAACAGAGCCCACACACCGAGAACATTTCTAAAAACAGTGAGCAAAAGTTTGGCCTTCAAAAGTACTAACATACTGTGCAGAGAAATAGCAGAGAGTCACAACCTACAAAACATAGATATTAATTTCTCCAAAACCAATTTATTTTACACAACATAGACCAGCAGTTCTCAATCTTCTCTCACTCAAGACACCGCTAATACATGGTCTGGAATTTTCAGGGCACACGTGGCACGACAGGCAACTGTCAAGGAGGTAATCCATGGAACAGATACATAAATGTTATTTTTTTTTATGTTTTTACTATCATACAGTGACACTGCATCCTGGCTAAGTACTACAGAAAGAGGAAGATTTTAACCCTACATAAAACAAACTACACTTGACTCAGGACGACAGGTCCAGCGTAAAAAAGTAAATTAATATTTTATTTCTATATCATTTTATTTTTCACAAAATCATTGAAAGCACTTTTTACTTTAAACCCCTCTGATCCCCAGTAAAAAAAAGGACAATCAACCCCCCCTCCCCCAATTTCACTTTATTTTTGACCATACAACACACACACACCACACCAAAACACACACACACACACACAAAAACACACTAGCAGCAAATACTGCAGCCCTCACTAGCAGAAAAAGTTTGGTATCATGCCTTCAACTGTGAGTTTGATATGTCTGTTGTAGAGGTAAGATTTTCTACAGTAGTTAATGTTTTGGTTGTTTTCTTCTTCACTATCCTCTCCTTGCTTTTGCAGTCCCATGTAGAAAGCTTTCTAAAAAAAAAAGAAGTTCAGATAGCTCCCTGTCAGGGACATTAAGTGGGAAAAAAGTGAAAATGGAAAAAGAAAAATTAATACAAAGTACAGACAAGCTGAGCTTGATAAATTTGGTTTCACTCTAGGAATCAGACTCTGCATCAGAGGAGAACCTTCCCTCGGGGCCTAGTGGAACAAAGAGAAAGACGACAGTGTGAGTTTTTCTTTGGCTACTATTGGAACTAGACTGGGGGGAAGGGCCAGACAGTGTATATGGGCAAATCTGTGGCTATCAGAGCAGTGGAGACAGGCTACAGAGTAACTCAGTGTATGTGGGGATCTGTGGCTACCAATGTGTACATGATGTGATAGTGTACATGGTGATGTGGGGCTACCAGTGCACAAGGGAATATGGCGGGGGGGGGGGAGAAGTCAGACAGTCTCAATGGAGATCTGCAGCTACCAGCAGGCAGGGTATAAGGCTGGTGGCTTCTGTCAGTGTGTATATGGGGATCTATGGCCACCAGTGGGCAAAGGGGACAAGGGACCTGCTGCTACCAGTGGACATGGAATAAGGCTGCTGGGGGTATCAAAGTGTATGGCTGCTATTGGTACAGGCTGGGGTAGGATTTTATTATTTTTAATGCATTTTATTTTCTTCTGTGTCTCTCCCCGGCATTAGACTGGGTTATTGTCTCTGCCCTCCAGCTGGGTAGGATTTCCGCAAAAACTTAAAATATCCGCTTCCTGCTCCCCGAGTCAGTTTTTTTGTCCTACCCAGCTGGATTCAGCTTTGTTATTCTGTTTGAGCAATCGGATGGTCGCATAAAGCTGCCTAAACAAACGCTATGCAGAGGATAAGGGCAAGATCAATCCCTGCAAGCGTTACGTTTGTACTCCCCTTCCTTGCCCTCATTAGATGGCAAGCAGGGCATGGGAAGTATGGTTCCAATGCTGAGGCAGGTCCGCACCGGAGGAGGATGGCCCTTACACCTGACAGGTATTTAAGGTACAGGGCTGAGGTTTGCATTGATTTTAGGCTTCCACCTCCTTTTTAGCGGTTAGATATTCACTATATCTGCCCCTAAAGGCAAAGATAAGGACAAGGAGAAGGAGAATCTAGTCTCTGACAACGAGGATAAAGGCTCTGCTAAATCAAAATCCTGCCTTTCTTGTGAGACAAAGTTAGGGACCAATGACTGGTAAACTTTGCCAAGACTGCCTTAAAAAGGCTGCTGGCACTGACATGATGTCCCAATTCGCAGATTTTCTATCCTGGATGAAGATATCCATGCAGGATACCTTCAAAGCCATGCACGAGGGAAAACCTGCCAAGAAACGCTCTCAGCTGGATCCAGGGGAAGGTACATCCTCATAACAGGAAGAATATAGCATTGCTCAAGGTCTTTTTGACACTTATTTTGAATTATCCTCTGAGGAGGAAGGCGAGACTCTGGAGGACCCAAGTGCCTTTGGCTTAGACAAAATAGATTGTCTGGTTAGGTTAGTTAGAAAAGCTCTGTGTATTTCAGAAGTTCAACAGGAATGTGATGTCATGGATACTACCCTCCTTGGGAACAGGAAAGAGGTTCCACCCTTTCCTATTCACCAATCTATATCTGACCTAATCAATTCAGAATGGAAAATTGGGGACAAGAGATCTAGCGTTTCCAGACGTTTTTCAAAACTGTATTCCTTTAAGGAGGAAGAGGTAAACCCATGGGTACTTCCTCCTAAAATTGATGCTTCCGTTGCACAACTCGCCAAGCATACTATTCTCCCTCTGGAGGACGGTACAACTCTCCGTGATCCAATGGAGATGACGCTTGATGGTATCCTCGGAAGATTGTTTGCTGTGGTTGACAAGAACTTAAAAGCCTCTACAGCTACTGCTTGTATAAACCGCGGCACACGCATATGGTTGTCTAACCTTGAAGAAAGGATCGAGTCTAATGTTTCTAGGCAAAAATTGTTAAAAGATGTGTCTACCATGAAGGATGCTAATAATTTAATTTGTGATGCCTCTTTAGATATTATAAGGCTTTAACGCTAGAGCTTCCGCCCTATCAGTTGCAGCCAGAAGGGAGTTATGTTTAAAGTCATGGAATGCGGACTCCTCTTCTAAAGGGAAATTGATAGCCTTACCCTTTTCAGGTATATCTTTATTTGGCAAACATCTAGACAAGATTATTAAGAAAGCCTCAGGGGGAAAAAGCTCCTTTTTAACCCAGGAGTGTAGACCAAGATTTTCATCTCCCAGACCTTCAGGCTCTAAAGCCAAGAATGTTTCATATCAGGACCAATCAAAATTCCAAGGAAGACCCTACTATAACAGGCGGCCAGGATTTGCCCATAATACTAGAGGGGGCTACAGAAAGGAACCTTTCAGAAAGCCCCAGAGTAAAGAAAAGTTTCTATGAAGGCGGGAGAACCCTACCTCCAGACCCAGTAGGGGGCAGACTGAGTCTATTCCGTTCTGCATGGGATCATCTAACACAGCCGGACATCAGGATCCAGCAGATCCTGGAGTTAGGGTATTCACTGGAATTCCTCAGTGCCCCAAAGATGCCTCATTTCATCAGATCCAAAGTTCCTGTCAACTCACTCAAGAAGGCAGCCTTCACAGAATATATCAAGAACATTTTATTGAACCAAGTGATAGAACAGGTTCCTTGTCATTTTGAGGGTTCTGGGATCTATTCAATTCTATTTATAGTTCCCAAGAATTCGGGGGGATACTGGACTATCCTGGATCTGAAGGCATTAAACCATCACCTCAAAGTAGCACACTTCAAGATGGAATCTACCACATATGTGATGAAAACCGTTTTTACAGGAGCCTACATGTCCACAGTGGACCTCAGGGACGCTTATCATCATGTTCTAGTCCGGCCCTCTCACAGAAAAGTTCCTGAGGTTTGCAGTGGGAAACAGTCACTTTCAATTCTGAGTCCTGCCCTTCAGGCTATCTACAGCGCCCAGGATATTTTCAAAAATCTTAGCCTCTGCTCTTCATCCCTTACGAAGACAGGGCATTCATGCAATATCATACCTAGACGATATTTTGATCCTAGCACGATCCCGATCCAAGGCAATTCTACACACCCGACAATCTGTCTCGTTTAGGGTGGATGAGAAAAAAGGACAAGAGTCATTTAGCTCCTTCCCAAATTGTGACCTACCTGGGACTACAAATAAACTCCCGGACAAACATGGTACACCTGACGGAGGACAGGGTTACCCGAATTACCAAGAAGGTGATTCTATTAAGAAAAGAACATTGCCATCCTCAACACAGTTGGTTCCGTGGTCACGTCTACATCTGCGCCCAATCCAGACAAACTATTTAAAATTCTGGAACAGAGATTCTGGGAAGCCATTCCAAAGGATACCCCTCTTACCAGCAGCAAGTAAAGCATTGGTGTGGTGGCGACAAAAGAAAAATCTCTGGAAGGGTTCCAGTCTAGAGGACCACAAGTGGGAACTTCTGACAACCAACATTTGTCTATCAGGTTGTGGAGGAACCTGGAGATCCAGCCTGTTTCAAGGCACTTTGAAGAAATCAGAGAGAAATTTACACATAAATGTATTGGAAATGAGGGCAGTATGGTACTGCATTCAGCACATAAGACAACATATTTTGGGAAAATGGGCGATGATTCACTCCAACAACTTTCCCCCAGTCACGTATTTAAAAAAAATCAAGGAGGCACAGAGTCTAAACTTGTTCAAAGAAGTAAGAAGAATCCTTCTATGGGCAGAACCCAATCTCAAGGGAATCTCAGCATCCTACATTGCAGGAAAAGACAATATTATGGCAGATTATCTCAGCAGAAATCCTTTTGAGCCAGGGGAATGGTCTCTAGATCCCCAAGTCTTCAAACAAATCTGCGACCGTTGCCACCAACCAGAAGTGGACTTAATGGCTTCACGGACCAACACGAAACGTCCACTATATCTGTCCAGGGGGAAAGATCAGAATCAAGCAGGATGCAATGCTCTACAAATAACATGGAAGTACAGCCTGGCTTATATATTTCCTCCTTTTCCGATTATCATGGACATCACCAGGAAGATCAGGAGGGATCAACTGGATATCATCTTGGTAGCACCCAACTGGCCCAAGAGACCCTGGCACTCCTTCCTAGTGACGATGTCTGTAGCACCTACATGGAAACTCCCCATAACTCCCAAGTTCTTGACACAGGTACCAATAAGTCATCCGGATCCTGCCTTTCTATATCCGATGGCTTGTGAGAAGCGCATACTACTAAGAAAGGGGTTATCAAAGGCGGTAACAAATGCGATTAACTCTGGTCAAAAACCATGCACCTCAAATCTATTCTAGAATTTGGTTCACTTTCTGTAACTGGTGCAAGTCCAAATCTCCTCATGTCTCATTTATTATTGTTCCTAAAATCCTAGATTTCTTGCAAGAGGGGTTCCAAAAAGGACTTAGACCTGCGTCCATAAGAGTCAGGTTTCTGCTTTAATCGCTATTATGTCTAGACACTTAGCAGAGAAGGATCTAATTAAAATATTTTTGAAGGCTCTCTCTAAAATTAGGCCCACTGTCCACAGCATTCTTCTTCCCTCGGACCTCAACATTGTCCTAGAACAACTGTCTACTTCCTTTGAACCCTTGACGGACATTTCCCTGAAGCTCCTCACTCTTAAGGTGGTTTTCCTTACAGCAATAACATCTTTGCATAGGCTTAGTGAGTTAAAGGCCTTGTCTTGTCGTAGCCCATTTTTAGTATTCCACCAAGACAAGGTAGTTTTGAAGCAAAAGCCTTCATTTAGAGGGAAAGTCATATCAGATTTCCACCTCAATCAAGATATCATTCTACCTTCCTTCTGTCCCAACCCGGTGGCAGCTAAGGAGAAACAGTTCCACAGTTTGGACTTGGTACGAGCACTCACAATCTATCTTAAGAGAACAGAAGATTTCAGGGACTCGGATACTTTATTCATTCATTTTCAAGGCAGACTAAGAGGCAAGGAGGCTTCTAAGACATCCATTGAAAAATGGATCACTGATCGCATCAGACTGTCGTATTAGGAAGCAGGTTTGCAGCCCCCTGAAAACCGTAGAGCCCATTCAACCAGAGCCATATCCACTTCCTGGGCCCAGAGGGCAGATGCTTCTCCTGCTGATATTTGTAAAGCGGCCACATGGTCCTCCTTATCTACTTTTATTAAACATTATCAGCTATATGTACAGTCTTCTTCAGACGCAAAGTATGGGAGGAAGGTCCTGGAAGCTGTGATTCCAACCTAAATCTGGTAGTATATTCCTATAATTTTTTATATTGGTTATTCTTCCCTCCCTTTTCACTGGGGTACTGCTTTTGAAGTTCCAGTCTAATGCTGGGGAGAGATACAGAAGAAATGATACATTTTTCTTACCGTTATTTGTATTTCTTCTGTGTCTCTACATGGCATACTCTACCCTCATAACATGTCTAACTTATATTTTTTAGCTTGGACAAAAGGTACCTGACTCAGGGAGCAGGAAGCAGATGTTTTAAGTTTTTGCAGAAGTCCTACCCAGTTGGAGGGCGGAGACAATAACACAGTCTAATGCCATGTAGAGACATAGAAGAAACACAAATAACGGTAAGAAAAATGTATCATATTATTTATTTCTTCATGTCTGGTGACGTAAGGAGGCTTCCATGATCCCACCCACTCCTACCCAGAAGGTAGGAGTGAAAGCAGGGGACAGTCTTGCTCCTTGTCGTCTCCTGCACTGATCTCCCAGTGCTATTGGCTGAGAGATCACTAGCTGAGGTGTCCTGATGCCCCCCAACAAGAACCAATGACAGTCCTTGCATGGAGCATGTTAATAAGCACAGTGTGCCACAGGGGACTCTGATCATGCTGCAGAGGCTTTAATTGACTACTCCAGAACTGAAGCAGGCAGTAAGTTTTATCATTTCCCAGTTGGCCTCGGAGCATGTAATCGCTACTAGAGAGATAACATGTGCCAGTGGAGCCAATGACAAAAGAAATGTATGTAAACATTGTCTTTGTCATTTGTTCTCTCTCTCTCTCTCTCTTTCTTTCTTTCTTCCTCACTGTGATCGTGAGGAAGACAGAAGCAGAGAACACACAGAGAAAATGGCAAAAGGGGTGAGCTATTTTAGTTTTATTATAGCTGCTGGGGGCAGAATTAGAAATAGAGCAGTCTAATCATTTGATGAACTACTGCCACCTCTGTATGCTATGGAGTAAATTATTTAGAGCAAGACCAAGGATTTTATTTATACAGACTGCTTCATAAACATATACTGATGTGTCACGATTCCCCAAAGATGTTCAGGAGTCAGTATGGTATAGTTAATGCAATTTATTATAATATAAGAAAGTTAGTACACATGTAATACAACAGGAACAAGCAGAGGGTTACAAGCCAGCAAGAACCGCTATCAGGAATAGTAGGCTGCCAAGCATGACCACACTGCTGGAGACTAGGCCTCAGCCACTGGTAGTTTCTGCAGGAACAGGAACACAGGATGTTGATCCGACGTAGCGAGAATACAGAGCCTGCCGTCAGTATGCAGTGATTTCTGACTTACGCCTGCAGTCAGTATAGGAAAATGGATACCTGTCTCACGCTTGCAGTCAAGTATCAAAGCTAGTCTGCCAGAGCCCCAGGTCCTCACTAGATTGGTGTCTGCTAGGTACAAGAGACAAACATAAGGATAGTCAGACGTAAGACCTCACAAGGAGCTAAGCGCTGGGACAAGAGCGCCCACTCTGATTTTGGGTGCATCCACCTCCAGGGTAAAGTGCAGGGAGGAATTGGGATACATCAATATTGGAGCTGTAGCGAAGGCTGCCTTGAGACTTTCAAAAACCATAATAGCAGGTTGTGACCATTCCAAGGTTTTGGCCCCCTTGCAAGTCATGTCAGTCAGGGGTTTTACAATCGTAGATAAATTCTTAATGAATTTTCGGTAGTAATTTGTGAATCCCAGAAATATTTGGATCTCTTTGAGTCCTATAGGACGCGGCCAACTTACTTCTGCAGACAATTTCTGAGGGTCCATGGTGAACCCGGAAGCGGAAATGATATACCCCAGGAAGGTTACTTGAGATTTGGGAAATTTACATTTTTCAAGTTTACAAAGCAACTTGTCCTCACGTAATAGGCTCAGGACTTTGGATACATCTCACTGATGAGTTTCCAGTGTAGAAGAGTGAATGAGGATGTCATCCAAATACACAACCATGCAACTTTGAAGGAGTTCTCGTAAAACATAATTTATGAACTCCTGGAAGACAGCTGGAGCATTACACAAACCGAAGCGCATGACCAAGTATTCACAGTGCCCACTCCGGGTATTGAACGCTGTCTCCCACTTATGCCCTTCTTTAATCCACACCAAGTTGTACGCGGCTCTCAGATTGAGTTTTGTTAATATTTTAGAACCTTTGACATGGTCAAAGAGTTCAGTGATCAGGGGGATAGGATACGCATTCTTAACCAACAGTTTGTTCAAACCACGAAAGTCAATGCATGGACGTAGCTCTCCGTCCTTTTTCTTGCCAAAAGAAGAATCCAGCACCAGCGGGGGATGCGGATTTACGGTTGATGCCTCTGATCAGTGCATCAGACACATATTCCTCCATGGCCTTATTTTCCTCCACAGACAAGGGGTAGATACAGCCCCTTGGAGGTGTAGTGCCAGGCAACAATTCCAAAGAACAATCATACGCCT
Organism: Rhinophrynus dorsalis; assembly: GCA_037306005.1. Classification (NCBI taxonomy): domain Eukaryota; kingdom Metazoa; phylum Chordata; class Amphibia; order Anura; family Rhinophrynidae; genus Rhinophrynus; species Rhinophrynus dorsalis. Next base: position 129,143,622 of record CM074726.1, on the reverse strand, counting down.
ATGAGGGGGTAGGAACTTGGCCTGACTTTCGCTGAAAAGGTCTATAAATGACGTATACTCCTCTGGAAGGAGTGGAGTCGAAGCTTGAGTGACTCTCACGGAACAAGACAGACAAGACTTCTTGCATTGTGGGGACCAGGCCAAAACATGAGAAGTGTGCGAATCAATCCTGGGGTTATGTTTTTGTACCCAAGGAAACCCCAGGACCATGGCGTGGTGCTGATAATTAATCACCTGAAACTTCAGGGTTTCAGTATGCAGGGCTCTCACCCTCAGAGTTAACAAGGCGGTCTCATGAGTAATGTGTGAGGGCTGTAATGGTCTACCATCAATGGCTTCTACAGCCAGCGGGGTTGCATGGCATAAAACAGAGGCCTGCTTCACTCTGAAGCCTCGCGCCTGCAGATGACGAGTGGAAAGACGCTGGGCTTCGCTGAAGCAGCGGTGCTGGAAACAAGTTAAGCTGTGACATGACTTTTAAACAAATATTATGTGAGTTTTATTGCTGTGAGGCAAAGAGATATGCTTATATACATGTTAAATGTTCATACCTGTTACCAGTTTAAAAAACATTTGAGTTCAAATTATCACAGGAAAACCTAAAAAAAAATTCCCATTATTTGTATTATCAAATTATATGTTGGGTTATACATATAAATGTTGTATCAAACGAAAGCCTTACATTTGCTTAAAAAATAGTTTACCTGTACAAATTATATACCAAGTGAATTAGAGGAAAAATATGGCTGAGAAAAAAAAAACCTGGTCACTAAGGGGGTTAAGATATTTAGCTTTGTCAGTTCATGCAAATAAGCGAGTACTGGTCATCAGGGAGTGGCAGCTGGGAATCAAAGCAGAGTAGAATGTCAGTATCTGTGAACCATGTGTGTAGCATACATCATTATCAACATTTTCTCTCACTTATTTCAAAATGGAAAGTTAAGCCATGAGGGCATTAAATAAAAAGCAGTTTTGTAAGCTATGTGATATGGTAATATGTAACAGATGAGACAAAGTACAGTGTGGAATGTTAGCATATGGTGGTTATGCTAGCCAATACTGTCTAATTTGCATACAATGACAGACAAAAGCTAAAATATCAAAACTATTGTTTTAAAAACAAAATAGCTAACAACTGCAGGTGCTTTTGTAACCTCATATTCTGTTACAAAGTGACAGTTCCACTTAGAGTGCAGTAAACACATCCTCTTCCCAGATAAAGGTCTATCATGATCAGACATACATACTACAAAACGTGTGCTGGCACAGCTGCCAACTGCCAGAATGTCTCATGTCTACAACAACATACAGTTATTACATTGAGGCAAAGAAGTTATTCCAATGTAGCAAGCAACAGCCAACCCCTCCTGTGAAGACTTCAAAAATCTCTGCACACACACACAGTGGTGGGATCATCTGGTGTCCTACCTAAAGCACAGAGTAGATTATATAGCACAAATAATTAAACATCAGCATAATCATGGAGTCCCCAACATTTTGGAAGGAGGACTTCTTTATTCAATAAGACTTCTATATATGCATATTTGTGTATATATGCTCTAACGGACAGTGAGTACTGCACATTTCATTAAGTTATTGTGTGCAGTCACGGACATTTGTTTCAATGCGCATGCCTCTGTATACACTTTTGCATGATATTGCTGATATTTTCCTTTATCTGTGCTACATACTGTGTGTGTTATATACTCCCTGCTTTAAGTAGGACACCAGATGTAAGAAGTGCACTCAGAGATTTTTGAAGTATTAAAGAGAATAAAGGGACAATCACAACTGAGAGTAGTTTCATTAATAATATAGCTGTTAGAACAGGTATTACATATATTTGAATATAAATATCTTGTTTCATCTGTCTGCATGTAACTGCTGCTTTTGTGTGTATGAATGTAGATATATAAGTGTTTATGTGTGTGAGTATGTAGGTATTGGTCTGGTTAGGGCGGGGAAATGGGGGGGGGTAAGTGGGATGAGAAGCAGTGGGAGACAGAAACAAAAAGGAAAAAAAAGGAAGAGAACAGTCAGTGGGGCACTGTAGTCTCTCGCCTTACACTGTGGTTATATTGTGGTACGGAGTACATCTCAGGGTGCAGTATAGTCTGCAGTTGCTGAGCGAACCAGAGGGGTCAGTAATTTCCTTCCTACCTTTAGATGCTACAACTCCCCATGGATAGGTCATTACGGTGTGGTGCCATATTTTTATTCCCAATATGGGAATGCCACTTGAACCATTTCTCCTCAAACCATGTTAGAGTGTTTGTCACAATTGCATAGCATCTTTCCATATTTCTAACATGTTCAGTTCTGGAGTACCATATGTCAATAGAGGGTACCAGGTGTGTTTTCCACAGTGGTGGGATCATAGCTTTTGCACTGTTGAGGAGATGGTATGGAATTTCTCCATTAGACTTGGGGATGTGAACATTGACATGAGATACGTATAGAAAGACAAATCAGATGATCTCTGGGGAAGCTAAGTTCCAGAATCCTGTCGACACAAGACATGACCGTCTTCCAAAAAGGTATTATTTTAGGGCATGACCACCAAATGTGAACCACTAAGGCAATCTGGGAAAGACACCTCCAAGAGTTCAGAGAGGTGTGTGTGTGTGTGTGTGTGTGTCCCTTGCTGTGAAGTATTTTCGTTTAATAGTCCAGTGTTCTATTGGTATCTGTTGTGACGTCTACCCTGGTTGCCCTGTGTCCACCAGTGGCTATAAGTCCTTCGTGGGTGCGCTTAATTGTTTTCTCCTTTTTATTTCTTTGACTCTCCTGTGAAGGATGACAAAAATAGTGAATGTTGAGTTCTAACCCTTTAATGTCCAGTGGCCCTGGGGTTGGATACACCTTAAGGACTGCATAGACATTTGGCAAGCTGGCACACTTGACTGATCACGTGTACCGACTCACTGAACGGGAGTCTAAAAATGACCTCTCCGGACCTTAAGGAATGGACACCGGTCGTTAATGCGTTAAATGTATGCCTATAAAAATTATGATACACAATAGTGTTTTTAACCATCACATTGGGAAAAACTAGCTATAGTTATGTATTTGTACCATTAGTTACTCCCTTGTCAAATACAATAGAGGTGCCCTGAAAAATTCAGTGTTTTTGAGGTTCCACGGGGAGGGGGGGGGAATATAAAACTATATTAGACATTTGGTGTCAAATGGACAAAGAAATTAGCAATTCTATGAAAAACCAACACTTACATTTTGGGGCTAGCAAGGGCGTTCAAAGAATTAAAGTAACAGTCATCCTGGCTTTACATACTATGCACGTGCAAATTTGTAAAGTCAAATTGCCTATACTTTTATTATTTTTCACTTAACATTTATTACGGACAGGAAATTATCTGAATTTCTTTTTCTAGAAAACTATCTGCCAGTGACTGTGAAAGCAGTAAAAAAAAAATAGACAAACATTATCAAATCACATCTCTGCTTTCACAGTCCTAAGCAGAAAGTTCCCTGAGACCCAATAAAGAAATGCTGCCCATAGGGGGACAAAAATGGGGGAGGGGGGATTCTACATTAATAAAAGAAGTTGCTACCACATGACAGAAAATTCACTGTCCATGCCAGCCACACCCCAGAGCAGAAGTAAGGTGGACATATGTTAATCTCCTCCATACTGACTCTCTATCACACACGGGGGTGTCATTTTTGCCAGGAGTGGCCAGGGGGAAAAGTCCCCCAGGCCACTCATGGCAAAATCTCTGCTTGAAGCTGCATATACGACTATTAGGTGTGCTTTACGCTCTACTTAGTTTATAAGCATTCACGTTCGGAAAGCTACTGTGCCTCATCACCACCCTTCACTCCAACATTCCTAAACTCTGTCTCAAAACCCAACCATAAGCCTACTTCAAAACAACTTCCACCCATACCCCTTTAAACCACCACTCTAGCCTCAGATGACCAAGATTGCTACTCTGCATCTCAGCACTCACCAGTACACCTACTTCACACCATCCTCCACCCATACCCCTGTATATGGCATGCCATTTTATATGTCACACGTCTTTATGTCCACCTACAAGGGAATAACACTCCGCTTTACCACTCCGCTTCACAAGTTTACCCTTCAAATCACAGTTACACCAAACAGTCCACCATATTGTGTCAACACCCACCAATACCCTGCCCACTCCTGGTAAAATCTCTCTGGTAAATATGATGAGCAGTGCCGTATCTGTGTGCATACTAATCAAATAAACCTCATATACTTGCAGTGAGACATCAGGACAACAATATCCTGAGACATAGATTTTTAAAAGGCTCCCCAGCCAGGTGTAACAAATACAAGCAATCCTGGCCACACAGACTGAAAGCAGGAAGTGGGCTTTCACAGGGGGATCTTGGGCATTTCTGTGATCATCATGTACATGTCAAAAAGTGCCTCTTCAGGTTGACATGAGGTGATGTTGTCTCTGCCATAATCCAGGATTGCATGAATTTGTGGTTCGTGGTTGGTGAGCCTTTTAACTATCTAGGTCTCAGGATTCCTGATGATGAGCAGAATGTACATGAAGTTTCTTTGAATAGCACAAACATTTATCTGAAAGACTAGCACTGCTCAACAGAGAGGTTTTCCACATTGCTGCTCCAGTTACAGTGGAGGATCCTAAAGGCAGAGAGGTAGGAGGGAGTTCATCCTTTTTACCTGTCCCTCCCACCTTCTCCAGACTGGATACCTATTTGGCATTCAAAGGGCAGTCAGTTACCCCTTTCAGTTCCACAGAGCTATCCAAAGCACTTGCTACCCCTTTGGCGCTCAAAAGGTTAATCCCTCTAGATTTAATCACACAGGCTATGCCGTGCCATTATTGCTAGTAAATATATAGGCAATATGAATTTACAAGCACAAAATGTAAAGTCAAAAAGCAGGTTGACAATCTCTATAAAATGTTCATTTAAATCAAGGGGAATTTGTTAGCTATGGAGCAGTCAGTGTACTCCAGAACTGATTTTCTGTTTAGTGCACATTGTCCACTGGAGTTCGGGGCTGGACAACAAGGGACTCTGCAGAGTTACTTTTTACTCATGAAATAAAGATTACCATTCCATCTCAACTGCTTTCATTTAGGTAGGGGCTCCACTGTTGGCATTGCACCAGACAAATGGAACAGAAAAAGGCCATATAGGAGACCTCACTGTATGAAGAATCTTTGAATAAAGCAGTGATTATAAATGGTACTGTATTTCTCATCACATAACAATAGGTCAAGTTTTCAATACACGCTTGCTTGTTATCAGGTGGGTAATCACTAGCCCAGTCATTTTGATGGTTCTACCTGTGCTTAATTATGGATATCCCTAGAAACCTGAACTGCTGGTGTGTCCCAAGGACTGGCGCAGAGAATCACTAGAACAAAAGGTCCAGTCATATGTTGCACTGGTACTTGCGGCAAATGGGTCTTCTGTTACATTCACTAGTTACAGATCCTTTTATTCCAGCGATTGCCAATGAGTGACTGCTTCTGCTCAGAGTTAAAGGGATAGTAATACTTCGTTTTATCTTTATTTTATTTTGTAGGCATTAAAAACACATGAATAATGATATAAGTCTTATCTCTCAAACCTTTATGGTTTAAGAGATATTCACAAGCAAAGTATCCCCCCCGTACAGCCAGATCAGAAGGAAGGTGCCCAGGTAGACTGCAGAGAGGGACAATCTTCAATTAAGATAAGGGAAAAAGCTGAAAAACTTGTCAAGGGGGGAAGGGCTTTCATTGTTTTCATACAAAGAAGAATGTCCCCTTCTGTTATCTGTCTGGTCTTACAACTAGATTCACATCTGAGAAGAGATGTCTTACACTAGGAAAAAGGGGCGGGGAGGGGAAACTTTGCTTGTGAATATCTCTTAAACCATAAAGGTTTGAGACATAAGACTTATATCGTTCTTTATTTTATTTTGTAGGCATTAAAAAAACATGAAGTTAAAACGAAGTATTACTATCCCTTTAAAGCCCCACAACAACCCCACCAACAGACACTTGTTGGTATAAACAGTCTAAATGTCTGAGAAAAGCCATACTTTTTGCATTACTACAGAAGGATCGTACGAAACCATCACAAAATCATCACATAAATCATTTTTAATGTTACTGAGAGGTGAAGTTGCCGATACACACAAATCACGAAAATATATAATTTATCTTTTTTAATACCAATCCCACACCGACAGAGGATTCCAAGTCCTATATCTGTATATACTTATTTAGGCCTAGATCTAGATTACATTGTAGGAAATAAATGAAGAAGTTTGCAGTGAATACAGACAGACGCTAGTTAGGTGGGACTCCCATATAGTCTTACACATAAAAGAAAAAGTAGAGTGATTCAGGAACAAAGCAATTGTACTATAGGAGACATAAAACACCAAATTCCCATCAATTTAATTTGGACTTTTAACCACTTGAATGCTAGAGAAATATCAAGCACATTGCCTCATAATGTACCAGAGGTCTCTTTAGCACTCAATAGGTTAAAAACCCAATGTAAATGAATGAGGATTTGAGGACTTTGCTCCCCTTCAGTGAAGTTGTTTTGTCCAGAATAGCTCCACTTTGTCTTAACATACAAGGCCCAACAGCCCATATTTATAAACTGGAGTTATTCTGGAGTAAACCAACTGCACCATTTTGGACAAATAAAAATCTTTGTTAAATTAAATTGAGCTTTTAAAAGGGATAGTATTGTCAAAATATTTAAAAACTCAATATTATAGCTATTGAAAAATGATACTAAAGGCCCCCAGTCCCATCTCTCAAACCTTTATGGTATGAGAGAGATTCGCTGTTAAGGTTCCACCCTTCCTCCCTTTTCCCTGATGTCAGCACTCTAGCTGACTGAAGGGGAATCCGGTCCCGGGACCGGCAGAGGCTCTTCTTCAGAGCCGAGATCTTGACAAACAACTTCTTCACTGGAACGGTCTACAAAGCATGCTTTGTTTGCAAGCACACTTTGTAGACCATTCCAGTGAAGTATTTATTTTTCAAGATCGCAATCTGAGCTCTGCCGAAGAGCCTCCACCGGTCCTGGGACCGGAATCCCCCGCAGTCATCTAGAGTGCCGACGTCAGGGAAAGGGGGAGGGAGGGTGGCGCTTTAACAGCTAATATCTCTCAAACCATAAAGGTTTGAGAGATGGGGCTGGGGGCCTTTAGTATTATTTTTCAATAGCTACAATACTGATTTTTTTAATATTTTGACAATACTATCCCTTTAACTCCTTGAATGCGAGATAGGTTGGAGTCCTCTATAGCAAAAGGTTAAAAAGAATTTAGGAATTATTTGTTCCCTGCGGTGCAGTTGTTTAATCCATAATAACTCCAATTTGCTTTTATAATATGGGCCAATGTATTCTGTATTAAGCAAGTGAAGAAAAAGTCAAGAGTGCACTAATTTCTGAGACTCAATGACTGAGCCGAGTTCAAATACTCCAAGGAGTAGAAATGGAGATTGCAATAATAAGATAATTAACCCATGTTTAAGTGTTGGAGGAGTCTGACACATATGGATTAAATAAAATACATTAATTTACACAGAAAACTCAGTGCTGCATGGAGACTGCAACTCTGTGTAAATCTCTATGCTTTCACAGTGCCCAACTGAAATCTCAACTGAACCAGATACAAAGAACAGGACTGTGAGCTTAACACATGATCTAAGCCAGTGGTTCTCATCCCGTGCCCTCAGTGGCTACTAACAGGCCAGGATATGAGAATTTCCTTTTAAGAGCACAGGTGAGTTAATCAATACAACTGAGCCTCTGATCAACATACTTGTGTTCTAGCAGGGAAATGCCTAAGTCCTGGCCTGTTAATGGCCACTGAGGGCACAGGTTGAGAACCTCTGATGTAAGCTATAGGGTAGTGCACTATGTACAGAAAACTACAGATATACCTAACTGACACCGCATAAGACATTTCCCTAGGAAATTCATTATGTTAATCCCACAAATAATAAAGCCCCCTGAGATGCTTTTAGTATTCAAGTGGTTAAACAAACTGAGTGAAGCTTTTCTCTAGGACTGTGGTTCTCAACCCTCTCATCAGGGAAGCCATGTCTTCACAATTAACTTGACTGAAAACTGGCAAGATAATCAGAGACTCAGTCATTTAATCAACTCCCCTGTTCACAAGAAGGATAATCCGAAATAGGTGGCTTGTTAGGGGTTCCTGAGAATAGATTTGGGAACCACTGCTCTATGGTATACAACCCCCTTCATTTTTTGGCTGAAGAAATCAAAAAGCAATGATGAACAAACCTGTTCCTGAAGCCCGCTGAATTCAAAAACTGTCTAAATTGCCGTAAAACAGAAGCACTTGAACAATTCTCGGTCAGTGCATCACAAGTCTTGTTAGGAGTCCAGGAAACTACAGGATGCAACTAAAAGTCATCTGGATATCCACACCCAAATCTAATTTCATGTAATTTTCCTTATGACTAATAGAAAAGTAGGTAGCTCATGCAAGTAAAAGGATGACCCATGTAAAATTAGAAATTATATTTCATCATGCAAAGGATCGGAAATTTGTAGGGTTATTTTTTTAACACTGTATCTTAAAATATCTTCTCAACATAATGGAGATGTACCACTACTTCAAAGCATAGAGTTCAGCAAATGCTTCTTTCGCAATTTTATATTTAAAGTGGAACTTTCATGCTAATATAACTGCCCCCGAATATATTACTAACCTAGCAATATGCAAAGTTATACCAGGGCTCAAAATTTCCACTCACTACTAGCCAGTGGTGTGTGAAAATATAGCCCTGGCGAGTAGAAATTCAGCCCTGGTTGGTATATTATGGCTTCCAGTGGCGAGTAACTTTTCAGGTCTGGCTAGCAGCAAAGGACTTTAACTTTTAAGCCCTGGTTATACTATCCTTAACCCCTTATCGACCGGCCACGCAGGCGCATTGCGGTCACTAAAGGACCATGGAGAATTTTTTTTTTTTTTTTTAATTCAGATTCCGGACTCCCCGAACGGTGTGCAGCCTCGGGGGAGCCCGGAATTCCATGACGGTCATAGTATGTCATGGGTTTTTAAGTCAGATCTACCCATGACGTACTATGACCGTCAAAGACCGTTAAGGGGTTAAGCTCAATAAGTCAGTGGTATTTCAGTAAAGACACATCTTCTTACAAGAGAAGCTCTGTGCGCCTGCACAGTCAGTCCCTACTGGTGCCTTAAGGCACCAAGGAACGTCAACACCAGTGCTGACAGTAAACGGGCAGACAGAGCAGACTCAGACGTACATTTCCTCTAGATGTTTGCACTGTCTGTCCTCTGGTTCATGCCGAAGGTGTTTTTCTTCAATACCACTGCCTTATTGAGCTTAAGGATAGTATGACTTTGCATATCGCTAAGTTAGTAATATATTCGGGGGCAATTTTATTAGCATGAAAGTTCCGCTTTAAGGCTTAATTGAATTCAAGTGCAACTGGCTTGGCCCAAAATTAAAGGCCTTACATTTTCCACACTTTGCCAGAACTTAACCCTTTGACTGCAAGAACGGTATGCAACATTTCTTTGCAATGCATATTTAGCATTCAGAGTATTAACCCCTTTGAGTGCCAGAGGGGTAAGCAATGCACTGCAAAGCACTCTGGCACTCAAAGGGTTAAGATATACTGCAGGACTCTGCACATGTGGTTTTTCAGCAGACTGGGGCATGCGGTGGTTATTTTCTAGCCTCATTTCCTAGTTACAAGACTTAAGATGCATAATAAATAAAATACATTTTGCAGGGTTTATCCTCGAGTAAAACAATGGGACTCCAACTGCTAAAAGGTGTTTTAGTCAAATGTTATCACAGCTCAAATTTGATTTGTTTATTTTTTTGTAGTATCTCAATGGCTTGAAATTTTACAGTGGTGCTGTAGGTACACATCCAATGGACAGTTCTGATCAGTTTACCATAAACTTCTAGCAGTGAGAGAACCCCCATTTTACTGAGGAGGATAAATCCTACTATATCAGTTTACATTTTAAGTATTACTATCCCTTTAAGACACTGTAGTGCATTGTGTCAGATGAAGTGAGACGTATGGTAGAAAACAATACCTGCAAGATCATACCCCACATTTGTCATAAACATGATGGTATTGCAAGGGTCATTTCTGACCCTTCCATTGCTAGCTCCTCCTTGTATAGGAACGCTCACCTCTTCCAAAGGAGGCTGCAGGAAATGCTGTGATTAGTCTGCGCTAGTAGTCAGATTGTTTCATGAGAGGAGTAATATTTACAGTTTACTGAGCTGTTTTGATTAAGATCTCTGCAAGCAAAATGCTGTTTTTGAAGGCAGTACACACACAATGGTGTATGATATATGTCCCAGCATATCACAACATTTAAATCAAGGTATGCAAACTTTTAAATCAGGGGTTCTCAAATGTTTTGTAGTGGTGGAACCCCTTGGATTCACACAATCTCCCGGGAACCCAAACAACCACATTATTTACAAAAGAAACAGGAGGGAGACAAAATGGGGTCATAATCAAAGACAAAAATATAAACTACCATTGTTAACACCTCCACTTGGGTACTCACATACGAATTGGCTAAGAACTTACATACATAGGTCTCGGCAATCTGAACACTTGTGAATATAAGCCATACCAGACACATCTGGCAAGATTTAAAATAGAATGAGTAGATCAATGGGCTTCTCGTCAAAACACACTCTCCCAAGTGGCAAAGAAAACAGGGCACCCAATAGTGTAATAATATCACAGAAATGTGAATCAAGTCATATGAAAATATACTCATGTATAAAGTGGTCAGATCTGGAGAACTCCACAAATCTGACTGCAATGAATACAGAGAATTAAGCCTGCCTCGTTCCGGACTCATGTGCAATCCGTGGTGAAGAGAAGTACAAACGGCTGCATCACTGATATTCTATTTATTAAAATTAGTGTCACACACATCAAATATAAAATAGGGACTAATCTCTCTTACACGTTTCACAGCTACCAAACACCACTTTATCACAGATACAGGCCAATTCAAATCAATTGTATAGACCTTTACAACTTATGATTTTAATTGGCCAGTATCTTAGATAATGTGGCATTTGTTAGCCTCGGAATGTGTGAGAGTACACTTTTATATTGACGTTTGCGATTTACAAATATTGTATTTATTAAAAGAAGTTTACTTCATTAGTGACAAGCAGCCATTTGATCTCATATTCACTGGGATTCCCTGTGAGGCCTGAACGGAAACAGGCTTCATTCTCCGTATACATTGCAGTCATATTTGTGGAGTACTCCAGATCTGACTACTTTATTTTTTAGTATATTTTCATATGATTTGAATCACATTTTTGTGATTTTATTACTCTATTGAATGCCCCATTTTTCTCTCTTTTACATACAATTGTATTGTGTTGCTTTAGAGCCCTCGCTAGCATCCTAGTGTTAGCTTAATATCAATGTGCTAGAACATATAGCACTGAAGGACAGATTCACTTATGCAAAGATAAAATTGTACTCTAGGGACTATTTTAATTTTTCACACATCTGATGGTAGTGACAGAGCCACCATATATACTAATGATCTTGTTCCATGGAAACCCAAATAGGTTTTTGAAGGAACCTATGAAAACAAAGTTTGAGTTCCACTGGTTATATTTAGGGGTATGAATATTTCAAAATGTGGCAATGGTGGGGATTCTGTACTTCAGAGAGTCTGTGGGGCCATGGGTTTGTAATAAGCTAGAAAAGGCCGCGAACCATGAGATGAGTTGAGCAGGCAGGACTCTTATTTATTATCATTACATAATAAGTATTCTATTCATTGGATGGAATATGTTTTACTTTATTGTTTTAAATGCTAGATCAGAGATTTCCTCTAGAGTCTATGGTGCATTAGCACCTGAAGTCTGCCAGAGAGGTGCAATATTCCAAAGCAGGTCAGGTGTACTTTCACTGCATACGAGTTAGCTGGATAGGAGCATACACATATTTACAGGTCATGCTGAGAGGAAAGGTTTGTATAGCTTCCCCACTGTTATGACTATTTCCCCAGTATTTCTGTTCTGAAGTTGTATGGATGTGGAGAGGCACACTATTGCAATCTCACAGCTTATCCAAGTGAGGTCAGTGCAATATGCTCCATTTATGTTGGGCTGCTTTAACATCAGAGGTCAACTAATATGTGAGTAGCCTTTTGGCTTTGCATCGACTTTCCAAAATACTTGACTAGATTACTCTATCCCCCTCCCCCTGCGTCTTCTCTTTTACATTGTATTTTAGAATGGAAATCTTCAGGCATTGCTAGAGTCTCCTTACACATGTGACCAACAATTAATGATATTGCCTACTAGTCTTCTAACATGAATTTGAATTCTAAAGGGAATCAAAATAAAAAAATCAAAGCTATTCATATTGAAGGACTAGTTATGGATCACCTCTTCATACTCTGCATAGAGCTGCACTGGTTATCATTACCTGCAATGCTTTGCCATAACATATTTTTCATGTGTAACCAGTTCCTGAATGAAAGTATATAGTTAGCTTATTGATTAAAACACTGGATTGGAATAGCAAAAGCACACAAGTGATTCATATTCAAATTCTAAAATAGGAAAATAATATTGTGGTTATGAAAATAGATCTTTCAGAATAGTAAGTGCCAAGCCCAAGTCACTGGTATTAGAAATTATTTGCAGTAGTGAATAGGCTTATGCCTTATTTGATAGCCTAACGCACACATTTTACCCCTTAATGTGTCCTCAATTCCATTCATTTAGTCAACCCTATATTGATACTCCTACTGTAAGAAGAAGAGAGGAAAAAAAAGACTAGCTAACATTACGATCAAAACAGCTACCAGACTTCACATTATATGTTGTTTGCACATATTTTATAGCCCCATGGTAGGTAGAAGAATAAATGACAGGCTTTGTTATATCCAACTCACTTGCAATGGCAGAGCAATGACTAATTACTGCACAATGAATTACAGCATAAACAGAGAGGGAGAGAGAGAGAGAGATATCTCCTATCAGCAGGCTATTTTAATAAAAAAAACTGTGCTGGCTTTTACATCTTGTTTGTAATCGTTATTTGATAAACTATAAAGGAAAAAAAAACTTGCTTGAAAACTAACCATTTGAAATACAATATCATAAAACGGAAACCTTAGCACAGAAGATGAAATAAACGTGTCCTATCTACCAATGAGAGGGTGACAGAGAAATGGAATAGCCTACCAGTAGAAGTGGTAGAGGTTAATGCAGTGACAGAATTTAAGCATGCATGGGATAGGTATAAGGCTATCCTGAATATGACAAGACCAAGGACCAAATAAGGCTTGAGGTTTGTACAGTGGGAAAAATGGGCGGACTAGATGGCCAGAATGGTTCTTGTCAGAAGTAAAACTCTAGGTTTCAAATAATTCTGACCTTTTTCTGCCCTGTATACCATGTCAGACACAGAATTTGAAAGATGATGTCCGTGATGTGGAAGGCTTTCCCTGATCTCATCCACTCCTGCCCGGAAGTTTGAGTAGGCTGGAAGCAAGAGAGCCACGCTACCCTCCTGTAGTTACCTATAATGATCTCACAGTATTATCAGCTGGGAGATCAACAGCAGGATGAAATCAGGAGGGGTTCTAATGCCAGAAGTACTGGCTTAAGTGGTGGCTACATTGTGGCGGTATGACATACAGGCTTGGCACGGTGGGAGCAGCTGACCAAGCTTGTTCTCCTTACCACCTTGGCACTGTATGGGTTAAATAACCTACAATACGTAAAGTATATATACTTTACCTCAAACAAATTATTTATTTTTATATGGGCAATGAAGGGCTTCTATTTTTTAGTTAAACGTGAAGAGGCATTGACAGCAGCAAAAAAAGGTCTATTCCCAATCTATAGATCACTGATAAATCATCACTAAAGTACAGTGTCCAGTTCTGGAAATTGTCACTCTGGAGCCATTATGGAGCAAATATTCTTCACCATAGGGGACTAAAAGATGTCCCAATTTCCCCTGGATTTAAATGGTATTTTGATCCACTTGAATACTAGAGGTCTCCAATGCATTTTAAGCTATGTGTTTGGGAGCTCTCTAGAAGTCAATGGGTTAGATGTCCCATTTAAATCAATGTGAATTGTATTCTGTTCCCAATTATGCAGATGGATTGCTCCATTTCTTAATAGGCCAGCATCATCTCATTGAGAATATTAACCATTTAAAGGACTAGAAGGGCATTTGGTACTTACAGTGTTAATCAGAGAGAAATATTAAGTATCAAGATAGACTCAAGATATATTAACATGTATAGCTTGGAGAGCATGATAGAAAAAAAGGTAATATAGTAAAGAGGACTGAATTAGTACAATGGGGAACATTGTATAGATAAAGAGGAATACTAGACCAAGAGAATATGACCTAAATTACAAACTGAAAATATCAGAGGTAATATGCTTACATGAACAGTAAACACTAATTAACTAAAAACTCTGACCATGTGTCCCCAGCTAATATTAACCCTTTGAGTGCCAGAGCGGTAAGCAACACATTGCTTTGCAATGTGTTGCATACCCCTCTGGCAATAGTGTTAAACTAACACAGCAGCTCAGGGGTTAAGTGCATAAATATGTAAAATCATACTGCCTATACTTATTAATTTCTGCGTAGTACTGTGAAAGCAAAGATATTTCAAAAGTGTTGCAATCTGCTGACAACATTGACTGATGTCTGTGTGTAAAGGCAGGTCTTTCTACATTGTTTCACTCTCTTACATTGCTTGCCTTTGTGCTTTCGCAGTCCCACACAGAAAACGTTCTGAAAACAAATACAGATATCTTCCTATAAGCGACATAAAAGTGAAAAAAAAAAAAAAGTGTAACTATGATAAATTACACAGTTTGACTTTGCATATTCTGCTAGGATATATGTAAAGGCAAAAGGGAGGGTGATCGTCAATTTAATAAACATTATACTTGTCAAGTGCAGAAAGATGTAGTCACTGGTAATTCATATTACAACTCTTATACAGTGGCATAGTAGGGAATTAAAAATGTTAACACAAGTCAACAACACACATTGGGTTGGAGAAACAATACATCATTTATTCTGTGCAAGCCACTCAAGGTCTGAGGATGATATGAGCTATAGTCCAAATGTAACTGAAAGAACACCGTTTACCTCCACTGTGCAATTTGCATGTAAGAGCCAAGATGGTCAGTAGTGGATATATTTGATAATGTACTTATGTATTCAGTTTTTTAGGCTCCAGTTAAGGATGCACATGCACTACATATGAAAGACTGCCAAAAGTAACTGAACTTATTGGCCCTGGCTTCCAGGCTTCTGTATTTTTTTTCCAATCAGAAAAGGGAAGTGGCAAAGTGGCCATTAGCTTTAAGTTACTTATTTGAGAACACTATTCACAGGTTTTCATAAACTAAAATAACATCAATATTCCAGGAACGTGAATGGACACACTCAAGTTATAAGTGTGTTTTATCATCATAGTTTAGGATTATAACAAGCATATTTTAAAACATGATTAAATATTTTAGGAATAAGACTCAATTTAGGTGTTTTTTTTTTTTTTTTCTCCTCTTCAACCTTCTTGGTAGCTTAACATCTCCAATACACTTCATTCATAAAGCACTGGAGACAGACATAAATTTCCCCTAGAAAGATGTGAATCAAAATAAAAAAAACAAAGGAGCAAATAAATATTGCAAATGCTGCACAAAAAAAACAAACAAACATATGCATGACACAGTAGGCATCTGATAATACACATTAGATGAAATATGCACACAAGAAACAAACATGCAGTGATATAGGCACTGGCAAGCAAAAATAACTTACACACATTATATATACATACATACAAGAAGACAGTGAGTGGGCCACAGATCAGTGCAAGTACCATAATAGTTAACTATGCACACATGGTACTACACAGAAATGCAACTAAGAAAAATGATTACCTACTTAGTACAGTGATTCTAAGCTGCAGTCCTAGTGGAACACCAGTAGGTAATGTTTGCTGGACATCCCTAAGTAAATACAGGTACCTAAATCACAATGACTGAGCCATTGAATACTTACCTGTAATTAAGGAGGGGTATCTTGAAAAGCTGACCCATTGAAGAGTCATGGACTAACATTGAGAAACACACATATGCTGATGTAGAAATACAGTAAACAGTGACAAACATTGAAACAAACAGTATTTGTATACATTACTGATAAATACACACACAATGGTACACCACAGTACAGTTCTTAGTTCATTTTACTGGCACAGACAAGACCACATGTAACAGGCTCTTGCACACACCACAGTACTCACCCACTTAAACCAAATGTCATAGAAGCATATTGGAGTTCAAAAGCACATACTGTTTTTTTTCCCATGTGCATGTTAAACGCTAACACAGACCATCTTGAACAAGAGCATAGTGCGACATTCTGAAAGCCAAACAGGACCACACCATGGTACCCACACAAGCGTCCAAAAGGCAAAGTGATGATCAAGCACAAAAACCCTAAAAGGTGACAAACAGACCCTGTATAGAATACATATTGTGGAACTCAAAGACCCCAAAACACTGGGCATCCAAACTGGCATGCAGAAACCCCATACACAGCACAACCAGCATGGGATACACCAGGCTGCCAGTGTGGCACCCACCAAGGGAAACAAAAATAAAGGGCAGAGTGGCACGCACACACAACACATGGCGGGCAGAGTGGCGCACACACACAACACATGGCGGGCAGAGTGGCACACACACACAACACATGGCGGGCAGAGTGGCACCAGCAGGGCCCCACACAGAAGGCATCCAGTGTAAAGTACAGATTCGCATTCAAGCGCAACAGAGATAAACACAGACCTGCACACATGCACAGCCCACTCACTATGAAATAAAGTCACAAGTACACAAAGAGCACATGCAGAGGCACAGCAGGACAAACATGAGTGCAGCATGACACATAAACAGACCCCCATGTAGAAGCACAAGCAGTGATGCAGAATGATAGACAAACAGACAAGCAGTCTTACAGTCACGCACGTCTATGTTTACTTGCCCTACACACAATATGACAAAAGAACATAACCACATGGTAGGATGGATACACAGGATCAAATTCATATAGGAACACACAGGCACAGTACAAAAGGCTAACGTAGATTAAACACAATGGATCAAACGTACAAGAGAAAGTAAAGCAATTTTGGAGCAAAGCAGCTGCACCTGGGGAAACATATCAACAGATTTAAGTGAGACTTCAACCCTTTAAGTGCCAGAGGGGCACGCAACGCGATATGCGTACCCCTCTGACATTCCAAGGGTCAGCATCTTAAACAGTGCTAGATGTCTTCAACACATTCCATATAAATTAACTCTTTTGCGTTCCAGTGGTAGTCAATGAATTGTAAAGCAATGCCTTGGCTACCTCTCTGGCACTCAGATGGTTAATAAGCATTTGTTCTTTCTGTTGCATTTGGTTCTCCACAGAACTGCTCCACTTTTGTTTTTACACGTATGCCCCAATGTGACAAGCAGTGTAAAAGGGATCTTCACACTGAGATGACAGCCAGCCACACAGCAGTGTTAGGACGTGCACACAGCAGGACTGCTAGAAGGTACGCCGGACACACCTCACTCCCGCCGGTCACATACACCTCCATTTTCTGCCACGGATCCTCCAGCTGACTGAGCCGCTGCGGCATCCCCTTTCACAACAGACTCCGTTCAACCATCGCCCGCCAGCTCCCCACGGGGACCGAGAGGGACATCCAGGGGGAGTGGACAACAAGGTAGCACAAGATCCGACTCCCCCCCTCTCCGGAACCGCGGCACGTCCCCCTGTCAGCGCAGCCACAGGCTCCGCCAATATGGCGGCTGCCGTCACCTGTGCAGCATGGAAACCGAAGGGAGCCGCGTCACTGTGACGTCACCAAGGAGATCCCCAGCCTGGCGACCGGCGGGATTTAGAAAAAAATAGAAAAAGTAAACCGCGTGACCGAGACTGGCTCGAGCCTCATACCAAGCAACAGGCGCAACTCCAAGTCCCAGCGCGTACAAGGCATGTTAATGTGAGGGGCTGGGTCAGTTTCGCATGAGCGCGCCTTCTATGCCTCTTCGCGGTAACGCGCTGTTTGACGGCGTAGGCCGTCATGTCGGGACTGTTGCGGTGATATTGTCAGTGTGACATTTGTATTCAAGTAGAAGTGGATAAATTATCCAACATAACTATTCCATCGAGTGCTATAAAGATCTAAAAGGCGTTGCAATGAACTGGGGGATGGCTATACCATACAATAGGTTAATTCCAGCATTTCACAAATGAATAAAATTACACTGATGTGCTGCTTTCATAGAACGGCTAAAACATGCATTCTTTGCGTATCGTGATCTGTTAAAAGCAATGTATAAAACAGTAGTGGTATGCACAAAATGAGTATACTGTTTATAATTAAATATTCTTTACATTGCTTGATATTGTTTTCTCCAGTAAATCAATTCTCATTGCAGTTTTTGTGATCACCTTTGTACTCGAGTATTTTCCTGGTACCTGCAGACTGATCCCAGCAGAGTTCCCTTTCCTTGTTTACTGAAAAAGGCATATATTGTTCATGCTGTTTTATAAGGTACAATAGTACTATAAAGTCCTATACCTGCTAAAAGGTACAACTGAAGGCTTTGAAGCAGTGGTTCTCAGACTTTGTTCTGTGGAACTCAGCAGTTCCCTAAAGATGTAAGCAATGGCGGGCTTTGGAACCCCCCACTATTCTCTTGAGACATATGGGGTACCAAAGAACAAAGGTACGCAAAGGCAAACTGTAAAAACCCACAGTTTCTGAAGATGTAGTTTAAGCGTAACTGCAAACTTTCAAAATAAGCTGACCCTGAGATAACTGAAATATTAATTGATAACATTTCTCATAATGTAGATTCCAGGCAATAACTCTGTTTGTTTTATCCCAGAGGTGCTCCACTCAGTCCTCAAGGATCTGTTAATACCTAGCAACTAAGAGATTGCAATGCCTGAACATGTCTAAGACAAGTCGGACTTCTTCCTCTGCCTTTCTAATAGAAACTAAACAAGCAGTTAATTGGTGCAGATCATATGGTAGGAAACACTGCATTCTCTCACCCTGAGATTTGGGTCAAAACCGGAGCCCCCCACAAACGCCCCCTCCATATAAACATAAGGGCTGAGCGGGCTGGCCTGTGGGTCATATTATGAGTTTGCTGCCCCCCCCCCCCCCCCCGATGAATTCTGTGGACACCCTGGACAAAACCCTGAGTCTCAGGGTCAAACCCTGAGAGTTCCCAGGCTTACATACAATGGGTTCCCATATCTCCCATGTGTTCCTCTTTAGGAGGGACAGTCTCTCTCTGAAACCCAAATTCTGTTACCCTTTTCCCACCCTGGTGTCCCTCCTTTTTAGCAGATCAAACAGTGATGTGTATATAAGTGTATCACATTGATCCACAGCAATAAAACTGACACAAATATTTGTTTTAACTTAAGTATATGTGTTTATAAATTAGTCTATGAAAATAAATTACTTTGGGCTTCCTCAGTCATTTATTCAGTTGTACAAAGAGGTGCCAATAGTCCATGAAATAACCTAAACTTTCTCGGTAAGGCCTACACGCCAAGTGTCCCTCATTAGGAAGGAGAGTCCTTCATTGAGACCCAAATCTCTCTTACCCACACTTGTGTCCCTTTTTATTAGGAGATCAGACTGTGTGTTGTGTATATAAATGTATCACAATGTTCTTTGGCAATTCAGCAAATACTGATGTTTGTTTAAACTTCACTATATGTGTTTATAAATTAGTCTGTATAAATAAAATACCTTGATCTTATTCTAAATCATTTATTGTTACAGAAAATGGTGTCAATAGGCCATAAAATAACCTAAAAATTCACAGTAATGTCCCGCCTACCAATTGCACCCTCAGCAAAACCACTGAAAACATGTGTCCCTCTTTAGCTATTTGAATTGTTGGAAGATATGAACGGTTTCACAGAAATTATGTATGCAATGGCAGTCTGTGGAACAAGCCTACAATGGTAGCAGTTGAGAATCTAATGACCAAGATCCCTGGTGTTTTGGGCCCCAGTCTTGTGCTGAAAAACCCTAAACTTATTTTCGGCTGGCTGGGCCCTGATGCTTTGTACCTGTCTGCACCAGTGGTTGCGAACTATAAAACAAATAGAGAATTCAGCACATTTATATCTGTTGGAGTGCTACAGTATAAACCAAGGGTGTCCAAACTTCTTTTTTCTAATGGGCCAGACTGCAAAAACAAAAGTGAATTGAGGGCCAGATACCACTATATAAAGTTATGGCTTTAAAGACAACAATGAACAAAATATTTTTTTTCATAACCTAGCCAATATGTCACTACATAAATGTGCATAATGTTCATTGAAAGTCAGAGTGATTGTTAAAAATCAAGCAGTGGTTATTATGTTTTGCAGTAGGTCACATTTTTTTATTATTTAATACAATTTTGCAAGAAGGGCCAGATTAACCATGCCTAAGGGCCGTAAATGGCCCCTGCACCTTAGTTTGGATATCCTTTGACTATAAACAGAAGAACCTAACATAGCCAAAGAATAATAAAGGCTAAAAATAAATATTGTTTCATCCCTTGGGGTTCAGTGGGATGTACAACTCATCTTGTCCTCTAGGGGTTAAGCACACTTCTTCCAGGGGCTTATTGTGTCATCCCTATATTATGAATTTTCATTCATTGGCAAACTTGTGCACCTTCCTCCATCAAGCACTACAGTACGGAAGCAAGAGTTACTGGACTGTAAAGTAGTAACCACATTACCACTTCCTCTCCAGAGAGTCTGGACAGAAGACTACAGGTAGGGCGCACACACACACCACTCAGCAGTAAGCATTTAATCCTTTGAGTGCCAGAAAGGTATCTGCGTTGGATACTTCTCAGTGAAGGAGTGTCAAGTGTACAGTTTATTACTTCATAATGGACAGGACACCCAATGGCATTTTATTGTCAAATGCCAAAAAAAATTATATGTTCAAAATAATACCGGCATTAACACCAGTTTACTTTCCAAAAATCATCAGCAAAAAATTCTGATCTTAAAACGTATCAGTAAGTACCATAGTTACATAACAACAAAGGAAGCATTAACACTTATAGTTAGCTTTTAGCCTGGGTACCAGTGCTGAAGCAAGTAAACAAAACAATAATGCACAGGCACACTCAGGACTTCAAACAGATGAAAACATGAATTTTTTTATTTGTTCAACAGTTCTGTTACATTGTATAACCTTCACAGGATGAAGGTTATAGAATTATATGTTGATCAAATAAAAGGACACATTTTTTTCATTCTTTTAAAAGTCCTTATTTTCTTTTGTATAGGGAGGCAGTGGGAAGGGGGTGTGTAAACCCTCCCACTGCTGCCTGAAGGAACCAGACTTCAGCAGTATCTGACTGGTGCAATGGATTGGGTGATGCCAGAACGTATCTGTTCTGGATGTATGATGATCCCAGTGGGTCCTGTCATTATCCTCTTCTGCTTCAAGTATAGAGAACATTGTCCTCCACCTATCAACCCTATGACTGCCAGAGGGGAGTCCAACATATTGCGAGGCAATGCATTGTTTATTTTTACCTTTTTCACATAGCACATTGCATTGTAATCAAGGGGCTGAATTTCTCCCCACCACTTGGCAAGTTTCCCTTCTTTTCCCACAGGCATAATGTAAAAGAGGTGTGAGGTTCCCACAGCATGCCATTCTGTGTTTGTGAGAGGAAGAGAAAGCAGCACGTTGATGAGCTAGAGAAGACAGGCTAATAAAATGGAATTGAAGCTTAGTTTAGGGAGTCTTGTAGGCAGGAAATCTGTATTAGGGGAGTCTGGAGGACAGGAATGGGGAAAGGAGGTTGACCCTAAATACCCCAAAATTTGAGGTGCCTTGACTGGGAAGACAGGCAGCTGTGATCCAAGTTTCTTCCTGATCTGGCTGATAGCTCTGTTCTAGTGGAGTCTTGGGGTGTGAGATGCACGCAAAGGAGGTTTTCCCCAAATACCACAAAATATTGTGTGATCGAGTAGACACAGGTACCTGTGACCCAAATCCTTCCTGATCTGGCTGTTATCTCTGTGTCAGTGGAGTCTGTGGGTTTGGGAAGGGGACAAAAGAGATTTACCCCAAATACCCCCCAAATTCTGTGTAACTGACTGAGAACACACAAATGGAGGTGATCCAAGTTTCTTTCTGATCTGGCTGTGTGAGTCTGTGGTTGTGAGAAGGGAGCAAAGGGGATTTACCCCAAATACCTCAAAATCATGTGTGATCGAGTAGACACAGGCAGATGAAATCTAAGTTCCTTCCTGATCTGGCTGTTATCTCTGTGTCAGGGGAGCCTGGGGGGGTATGAGAATGGAGCAAAGGAAAATTGCCCCAAATACCCCCAAATTATTTGCAACTGACTGGGAACACACAGGCAAAGGTGATCCAAGTTTCTTCCTGATTTAGCTGTTATCTCTGTCCTACAGGAGTCTGGGGTTATGAGAAGGGAGCAAAGGGGGTTTACCCCAAAATTGTGTGTGACTGAATAGACACCGGCAGCTGTGATCCAAGTTCCTTCCTGTTCTGGCTGTTATCTCTGTGTCAGGAGAGCCTGGGGAAAGAAACAGTTGAACAGAGAGTGTGGTTTTATTGTTTTTTGTTGACAGTGATAGGGATGGAAGGGCAGTTAATTAAGAAATAAATAATTAAATAAAAAACCGATAGATGACAGTGAGAGGAACCCTGACATAAGCTGACATGGGATGGGGGTATCCCCCTTGTTTATAATGGGAGGTTGGCATTGTTATACTCTATTCTAACAACCATACATACAGTATACATTGTTATAGTGGCTACTTTGTTATTGCATCTTACATCGGGCCTGTGTACTTTATATTGTCCCCCCAACAGCCAGCTTACAAGCTCTATAAGTCTCTTCAAATTTCTGCCCATAACTCCCTAGCACTTAGCCCATTGCGATTTATATCACTATATGCTTTTTATGCTCCTTATTCATTAGGTTTTTTTTGGCTACACATAGAGGTTTTTTGTGCTCTGTTTTTCTTTTTGATTTTTTTTTTTTACATAGAATCACACATACTAACCCCAGCATTGTCCCATAGTAGCCATAGAACCACACATACTGACCCCCCCAGCCTTGTTCCACTACACTAGTAACCACAGAACCATGCATACAGACCTCAGAGTCCCAGCCTTGTTCCCCTGAGCTGGTAGTCTTAGAACTACAGACCCAGGAGGGATCTCTTGGATGTAGGGGGAAATTGTAATGTCACTGGAATTTTTGGGGGCTAAAGTAAAGCTGAAAATCTTATGTATCTGCATGTGTGGGAATATCTGTGGAAAAAGGAGTAAATTGTGGATTTTCTAAGAAAATTCCAGCAGGAAAAATTACACTTTTCACCCATCCCCAGCTACTGGAATACTCTGACTTCTGATGTTAACAGATAGTGTTGCTATTAACTTGGTGAGTAGAAAATTATAGAGAAAGAAAACAGACCATATATTGAATGTAATCATAAGACTAATTACGAACATTTAAAAAGAAAATTGAATAAAATAAATTAAAGTTGTAATACCTGTCTGTTAGCAACTTTTTTAACATAGAAATCACAAATAAAGTTTATCCTATAACATAAAGTGATAGAATGCGTCGCTCCCTGTGAGCGTAACCACACATGTGCAGTAGAGACTGCTGTTCCAGCAGTCTCTACTGTGCATGTGTGTTTCGCACACAAGGGAGCTTCACTGTGAGCCGTCTGGAGCTCCCCGTTAAGCCTTTGAGTGGCAGAGTGGTACGGAACGCATTGCAAAGCATTGCATTCCTTACTGCTCTGGCACTCAAAGGGTTAAGTATCAGAGCTTTCGGCGAGTCTCTACAGTGCATAACTTCAGTCATGCTCAGTAGAGACTCACCGAACGCGCTGATCCGGAGTGGGGAGCTCCGGACGGCTCACCTCCTGTCTCTGCAATATATATATATATATATATATATATATATATATATAGTAGTGTGCAAATGTTTTAGGCAGGTGTGAAAAATGCTATGAAGAATGCTTTCAAAAATAGACATGTTAATAGTTTATATTCATAAATTAATAAAATGCATAGTAAGTGAACAGAAGAAATATCAAATCAATATTTGGTGTGACCACCCTTTGCCTTCAAAACAGCATCAATTCTGCAGGGATTTTGTAGGCATATATTCAGGTGTATGAATACACAATTATACTAATCAGGTACTAATGATCATCAATTTAAAATGTAGGTTGAAACACAATCATTAACAGAAACAGCTGAGTAGGAGGAATAAAACTGGGTGAGGAACAGTCAAACTCAGCTAACAAGGTGAGGTTGCTGAAGACCGTTTCTTGTCAAAAGTCACACCATGGCAAGACTGAACACAGCAACAAGACAAAAGGTAGTTATACTGCATCAGCAAGGTCGTTCCAAGGCAGAAATTTCAAGGCAGACAGGATTTCCAGATGTGTTCTTCAAGCTCTTTTGAAGAAGAACAAAGAAATGGGCAATGTCAAGGACCGAAGATGCAGTGGTCGGCCAAGGAAACTTAGTGCATCAGATGAAAGACACATCGTGCTTATTTCCTTTTGCAACTGGAAGATATCCAGCAGTGCCTTCAGCACAGAATTGGCAGAAAACAGTGGGACCCTGGTACACCCACCTACTGTCCAGAGAAGTCTGGTCAGAAGAGGTCTTCATGGAAGAATTGAGGCCAAAAAGCCATACCTCCAACATGGAAAAAAGGCTAGGTGACTCAACTATGCATGAAAACACAGGAACTGGGGTGCAAAAAATGGCAGCAGGTGTTCTGGACTGATGAGTCAACATTTGAAATATTTGGCTGTAGCAGAAGGCAGTTTGTACGCCAAAGTGATGGTATGGACCCCCACAGAGCCCTGATCTCAACATCATTGAGCTTGTCTGGGATTACATGAAGAGAGAGAGAAGCAACTGAGACTGCCTAAATCCAAAGAAGAAATGTGGTTAGTTCTCCAAGATGCTTAGAACAACCTACCTGCCGAGTTTCTTAAAAAAACTGTGTGCAAGTGTACCTAGAAGAATTGATGCTGTTTTGAAATCAAAGAATGATCACACCAAATATTAATTTGATTTAGATTTTCCTTCTGTTCGCTCACTATGCATTTTGTTAATTGGTGAATATAAACTATTAAGTTTGTTTTTGAAAGCATTCTTACTTTACAGCATTTTTTCATACCTGCCTAAAACTTTTGTATATATATATATATATATATATATATATATATATATCAGGTGTATATATTCGCTATCAATGGCAGTGTTATACTTTATTCAAAATTAAACCACAGGTGTTAATTAACATCTGCTAGTTTAGATAGTTAATTTTTAGTTAGTTCATTTAGGTAACAAATACATTTCAGTAGGGTGGTATTGTGTATCAACACTTGTGATAGCTGGTAAGCACCAAATATAATCTAAGTCATTCCCTTATAAGAAAACTTATCACCTACCACATTTCGCCCTAAACCTCATTACTGGCAGAAAAACCTGGGTTTAGAGACAGTCGGTAAAAAAAATGTCTGCCATCAAAAATCATGTAGCTGACGTACATCTGTCACGGTTTATTATGACTCTCAGACACAAGTTTTAGTTAAAAAATCAATTTTATTGAAATAATAAATTGATAACTTAGGATGGCAATAACATACATATATATATATATACAGAATATAGCACAGACAGAAGGCAGACTCTACCGGTCCTGTCAATATACCGGACAGGACAGTCTTAGGCTCTACCGGCCCTGCCAATACCGGGTAAGGCAACCTCAGATGGAATGTGGCAAAAGGTTCTACCGGCCTTACCAATACCGGGCAGGGCAGCCCAGAGATAGTAGCAGCAGTCAGATGAAACTGGCAAATTAGCAGAATCGTTAAGCAGCAAGGCTTTGGAGCAAACCAGCGTCCGCACGCTGGGAACAACACTGAATAGTATAGCCGTTGGGCTTTGCGAGCAAACCAGTGACCGCACACTGGAGTAACAAGTGAGTAGTATAGCCGCAAGGCTTGGGAGCAAACCAGCGTCCGCACGCTGGGACCAACACAGATCTGTATAGATGATAGGCTTTGGAGCAAACCAGTGACCGCACACTGGTGTAACAAGCAAGCTTGTATAGCCGCAAGGCTTAGGAGCAAACCAGCGTCCGCACGCTGGGACCAACACAGATTTGTATAGCTGATAGGCTTTGGAGCAAACCAGTGACCGCACACTGGTGTAACAAGTGAGTTTGTATGGCCGCAAGGCTTAGGAGCAAACCAGCGTCCGCACGCTGGGACCAACACAGATTTGTAGAGCTGATAGGCTTTGGAGCAAACCAGTGACCGCACACTGGTGTAACAAGTGAGTTTGTATAGCCGCAAGGCTTAGGAGCAAACCAGCGTCCGCACGCTGGGACCAACACAGATTTGTATAGCTGATAGGCTTTGGAGCAAACCAGTGACCGCACACTGGTGTAACAAGCGAGTTTGCATAGCCACAAGGCTTAGGAGCAAACCAGCGTCCGCACGCTGGGACCAACACAGATTTGTATAGCTGATAGGCTTTGGAGCAAACCAGTGACCGCACACTGGTGTAACAAGCGAGTTTGTATAGCCGCAAGGCTTAGGAGCAAACCAGCGTCCGCACGCTGGGACCAACTCGGAATTGTAGCAATGTCACCAACGCGACCAAGCAGAAGGTCGCCAGGATACTGAAGACAGGTGATGAGATGACAGGAACCAGCAACCATCAGTCAGGTCAGGAAACAGCAGAGAAGAAGTTTAGCAGTAACTGCAACACCAGAGACTAGGCCGGAACCAGGACTGGAGTAACTCAGCATCCAGGAAACACTGGAACAGTAGAGATCAGGAACTCAGGAACAGCTATCACTAGCATAGTGATAGCAAGAAGGTCAGAAACAACACGAAAGGGCACTCAAAGGGTGCCCAATCCAGGTTTAAATAGGCAATAAGAGGCGGGCTATCTGCAGACAGCCAATAGCAGCCCCCTAGTGGTGACAGACAAGGAACTGCAGCAAATCACGGGCACCGTGATAGTACCCCCCTTTCAAAGACCCCCTCTCCTAGAATAGGGTTTAGGTTTCTGTGGGTAATTGGCATGAAAGACCCTAGTTAGCCTAGGTGCATGAAGGTCCATACTATCCACCCATGATCGATCCTCAGGACCGTACCCTTTCCAATGTACCAGGTACTGTACCTTTCCTCTAAGCCTACGGGAATCAATAATGCTCTGAACCTCGTACTCCTCCTGGCCCTCGACCTCAACAGGTCCTGGCACCACAGGTGTGGTAGTATAGCGATTGCAAACCAGAGGCTTAAGAAGGGACACATGGAACACATTATGGATACGCATGGATGCAGGTAGGTCTAGTGCATAGGAGACAGGGTTAATTTTACGAATAACTCTGTACGGACCAATAAACCAGGGAGCCAACTTATTAGACGGAACCTGCAGCTTGAGATTTCTGGAGGAAAGCCATACTCTATCCCCAACCTGAAAGGAAACCGCTGGAAGCCTTCTGCGATTAGCATGGCGCTGATGACGCTGAAATGACTGACCAAGTGCCCTCTGAACTTGTGCCCATGTGGAACGGAGTTGCTCGATATGCTCATCCAGAGCTGGAATCTGTTGCGTCTGAAATGAATCTGGAAGCAAACAGGGCTGAAACCCATAATTAATCAGAAACGGAGAGCTCCCAGATGAAGAATTGACCGCACAGTTCCTGGCGAACTCTGCCCAAGGCAACAAGTCGGACCAATTATCATGATGGTCAGTAACGAAACAACGGAGAAATTGTTCCAAGCCCTGATTAGCTCGTTCAGCGGCTCCATTGGTCTGGGGATGGTAGGCAGAGGAGAAGGACAGCTGTATGCCCATCTGTTGGCAAAATGCCCTCCAAAATCTCGACACAAACTGGCTCCCCCTGTCAGACACCAGTACCCTAGGCACTCCATGCAACCGGAATACCTCTCTGGCGAACACCATTGCCAATTCCTTAGCCGAAGGAAGGCCACGGAGGGGCACGAAATGAGCCATTTTAGAAAACCTGTCCACCACCATGAATATAAAGGAATACCCCTTAGACATAGGCAATTCTCCCATAAAATCAATGGAAACATGAGACCAGGGGCGTTCGCCATTAGGCACCGGCTGAAGCAAGCCCACTGGGAGATGTCTCGGGGTCTTAGCGCGGGCGCAGGTGGCACAGGCATTCGTAAATTCGGCACAATCGTTTCTCATGGAAGGCCACCAAAATAACTGAGAAAGGGACCATAACAATTGGTCTCTACCAATATGTCCCGCAGCCTTAGAGGAATGGTAGGTTTCGAGCAGCCTAGTACGAAATGATTCAGCGACAAAACATTTGCCCACTGGGGTTTCATGGGGAGCGGACCCCTGAGAGGCTAGGATCTCCTCCCCTAGAGGAGAAGTGATACTCGTGCGTATAGTAGCCAGTATTCTATCAGGTTGGATGATAGGTTCTGGTGCTTCCACTCTGTCACTGTCGGCCTCAAATTGTCTTGACAGTGCATCAGCCCTGATATTTTTTGACCCTGGTAAATATGATACAATGAAATTAAATCGAGACAGGAACAGTGCCCACCTGGCCTGACGAGAGGACAATCTCTTGGCCTCCGAGAGATAGGTCAGATTCTTATGATCTGTTAGGATTAAGACAGGATTCTTAGTACCTTCAAGCAAATGACGCCATTCCTTAAGAGCGAGGATAATGGCCAATAATTCTCTGTCACCTATCTCATAGTGGCTTTGAGTGACAGTCAACTTTTTAGAGAAAAACCCACAAGGTCTGAGAGTTCCACCTTTCTCGTGTCGCTGCGAAAGTACTTCCCCGACCCCAATATCTGAGGCATCAACCTCTAACGTAAATGGAAGTAGAGGATTGGGGTGGGATAACACAGGAGCCGCAGCAAATGCCAGCTTCAAATTCTCAAAGGCTTTCTCAGCAGATACCGGCCAACAAGAAGGATTAGCACCCTTGTGCGTAAGATCGGACAGAGGTTTGACAATGGAAGAAAAGTTCTTAATAAACCTCCTATAATAATTAGCGAAACCCAGGAAACGCTGTATGGCTTTAAGACCCTTGGGTTTTGGCCATTGTAGGACAGCTGACAACTTTTCTTTGTCCATGGCAATGCCATCATTGCCAATTATGAACCCCAAGAATGGCACACTGGTTCTATGAAACTCACATTTTTCCAATTTACAAAATAATTTGTTCTCACGGAGTCGTAGCAATACTGCGGAGACATCTTTGATGTGCTGTGCCATGTTTTGGGAGTAAATCAGTATATCGTCGAGGTACACCACAACACATGTCTGTAACATATCTCTCAGAACATCGTTTATCAGTTCCTGGAAAACTGCGGGTGCATTACACAGCCCAAAAGGCATTACTAGATACTCGTAGTGCCCAGCTCGAGTATTAAAGGCAGTTTTCCACTCATCACCTGCTCGAATGCGAACCAGATTGTAAGCGGCCCGTAGGTCCAATTTGGTAAATATCGAAGCGCCCTTAAGCCTGTCAAAAAGCTCGGTGATGAGTGGTATTGGGTATGCGTTTTTTGCCATTAGTTTATTCAAGCCCCGGTAGTCAATGCATGGTCTTAATTCGCCATTTTTCTTTTTTACGAAAAAGAACCCAGCCCCAGCTGGAGAGGTAGATTTTCGTATGATCCCTCTAGCAAGGGCATCAGAAATGTAATCCTCCATAGCCTTATTTTCATCACAAGATAATGGATAAGTGCGTCCTTTTGGAGGTACTGCACCAGGCTGCAATTCAATGCAACAATCATAAGGTCTATGCTGGGGTAGCATACTAGCCTCTCCTTTGCTAAAAACATCGCCAAACTGTTGGTACACATCCGGTATAACAGAGGAGGTGCACATGACCTTAATAGGCTGGATGACGCACTTGTCCATACAAAACTGGGACCAAGCAGCAATTTCACACTTTTTCCAATCGAATTGTGGGTTATGTAACTGTAACCACGGAAATCCCAATATTACCGCATGGTGCGGAGAATTAATCAGTTGAAACTGCTGCTCTTCTCTGTGAAGTGCCCCAATAGTCATAGACAATGGCATAGTTTCAAATATAACCTGAGGCAGTTCTAAGGGTCTACCATCAATCGCTTCAATAGTCAAGGGGTTTTCTCTTTCAATGCGTGGAACTCCGTGCAATTCAGCAAAGGTATTATCCATAAAATACCCTGCTGCACCAGAGTCAACCAAGGCCAAAACCTCCACAGAGCGTTGTGCCCAAGACAATACCACCTGTATGGTGGGTTTCATTATGCCCGACACTGGGGACGATTGTACACCACCTAGGGCCTGTCCCCCAAGGTACCCTAGGTGCGTGCGTTTCCCGGACGTACCGGACAGGAATTTAGCAAGTGCCCTTTTTTACCGCAGTATAAACATAACCCTTGTTTTTTGCGATATAGTCTCTCTGCCTTGGTTAGTCTAGTGAAGCCTATTTGCATAGGTTCACTTGTTTCCCGTACTGGTTCACTAGACTTCAATGCCAAGGGAGGGATGGGTGGGCAAAACATGCTACTAGGCTCATTATTTTTTGACCGTAACTTACGATCTCTGGTAATTGATCTCTCACGTATTCTAGAGTCAATTATCATAACATACTCAATGTAATCATCTAGATCAATAGGTAGATCTTTAGCAGTGATTTCGTCTTTAATGTGGTCATTCAGGCCTTGAGAAAAGGCTGCCAATAATGCCTCGTTATTCCAACCTACCTCTGCTGCCAATGTGCGGAATTCGATGGCATAGTCGCCCACTGTACGCCTGCCCTGTTGTATCTCCATAAGGCGTTTGGCAGCAGAGGTGGTTCTACCAGGAGGCTCAAACACTCTTCGAAAGGAACGCACAAATTCACTAAAGTTCTTAGTACAAGGTTTAGCATTCTCCCACAAGGGGTTAGCCCAAGCCAATGCTCTGCCAGTGAGCAGTGATATCGTGAACCCCACTTTACTACGATCATTGGGAAATGCGTGTGCCGTCAATTCCATAAAGATTTCGAGTTGGTTGATGAACCCTCTGCAGAGACTAGGGTCACCATCATATCTTAGCGGCAAGGGTGCAGAAGCCGTTAACCCTTTAACAGTACCCCCTAGGGGTCTGGTATCATTTTCCGGTGTCTGACTTGGCGAGACCACCGGGCTAGAGCTAGATTGGTCAGCAGGTACCGTGCGTTCAAGGATCGTTTGAATTGCAACTGCCAACTGATCCAAACGTTGCTCGTGCAAATCCATCCTCCAATGGATATTCTGTGTGTTACCTTCACATTTGCTGTCTGAGGTCATGGCCCTTTCGTACTGTCACGGTTTATTATGACTCTCAGACACAAGTTTTAGTTAAAAAAATCAATTTTATTGAAATAATAAATTGATAACTTAGGATGGCAATAACATACATATATATATATACAGAATATAGCACAGACAGAAGGCAGACTCTACCGGTCCTGTCAATATACCGGACAGGACAGTCTTAGGCTCTACCGGCCCTGCCAATACCGGGTAAGGCAACCTCAGATGGAATGTGGCAAAAGGTTCTACCGGCCTTACCAATACCGGGCAGGGCAGCCCAGAGATAGTAGCAGCAGTCAGATGAAACTGGCAAATTAGCAGAATCGTTAAGCAGCAAGGCTTTGGAGCAAACCAGCGTCCGCACGCTGGGAACAACACTGAATAGTATAGCTGTTGGGCTTTGCGAGCAAACCAGTGACCGCACACTGGAGTAACAAGTGAGTAGTATAGCCGCAAGGCTTGGGAGCAAACCAGCGTCCGCACGCTGGGACCAACACAGATCTGTATAGATGATAGGCTTTGGAGCAAACCAGTGACCGCACACTGGTGTAACAAGCGAGCTTGTATAGCCGCAAGGCTTAGGAGCAAACCAGCGTCCGCATGCTGGGACCAACACAGATTTGTATAGCTGATAGGCTTTGGAGCAAACCAGTGACCGCACACTGGTGTAACAAGTGAGTTTGTATGGCCGCAAGGCTTAGGAGCAAACCAGCGTCCGCACGCTGGGACCAACACAGATTTGTAGAGCTGATAGGCTTTGGAGCAAACCAGTGACCGCACACTGGTGTAACAAGTGAGTTTGTATAGCCGCAAGGCTTAGGAGCAAACCAGC
The DNA here is from genome assembly GCA_037306005.1 of Rhinophrynus dorsalis. Lineage (NCBI taxonomy): Eukaryota > Metazoa > Chordata > Amphibia > Anura > Rhinophrynidae > Rhinophrynus > Rhinophrynus dorsalis. Next base: position 129,111,281 of record CM074726.1, on the reverse strand, counting down.
GTCCGCACGCTGGGACCAACACAGATTTGTATAGCTGATAGGCTTTGGAGCAAACCAGTGACCGCACACTGGTGTAACAAGCGAGTTTGCATAGCCGCAAGGCTTAGGAGCAAACCAGCGTCCGCACGCTGGGACCAACACAGATTTGTATAGCTGATAGGCTTTGGAGCAAACCAGTGACCGCACACTGGTGTAACAAGCGAGTTTGTATAGCCGCAAGGCTTAGGAGCAAACCAGCGTCTGCACGCTGGGACCAACACGGAATTGTAGCAATGTCACCAACGCGACCAAGCAGAAGGTCGCCAGGATACTGAAGACAGGTGATGAGATGACAGGAACCAGCAACCATCAGTCAGGTCAGGAAACAGCAGAGAAGAAGTTTAGCAGTAACTGCAACACCAGAGACTAGGCCGGAACCAGGACTGGAGTAACTCAGCATCCAGGAAACACTGGAACAGTAGAGATCAGGAACTCAGGAACACAGGAGATCAGGAACTCAGGAACACTGGAACAGAGGCCCAGCTATCACTAGCATAGTGATAGCAAGAAGGTCAGAAACAACACGAAAGGGCACTCAAAGGGTGCCCAATCCAGGTTTAAATAGGCAATAAGAGGCGGGCTATCTGCAGACAGCCAATAGCAGCCCCCTAGTGGTGACAGACAAGGAACTGCAGCAAATCACGGGCACCGTGATAACATCTCATTTTGGTAAATTCAAATGCAAAGAGTAATCAGTAATCAGAATATAAGAATTATAAGCTTTATACGAATTGAACTAGAGGATAGGTTTTTTAAAAGCGTAACATCTGCCGCATCCACTCTGGACCTCCTGTTCCATGGGACAGTCTGGGAACCTCTACTAAGAATGTTGTATAAGATGGGCACATACTGTTACCATCAACAAAATATAGTAATTTCTTTAATTAATTGTATTAATTAAATACAATAGCGAATTCAAGATGTACTGGTTGATTTGTACTAATAGCTAGGTCCAAAAAGATTCCGCACATTATGAGCATTTCCATTCTGAATAATCTGCATACATATTCAAGATGAAATTCAGAAGTAAGCACACCACTATAAATAGCTGAAATGTCAATATGTTCTATACATTGTCCCTGGAGATTCACAGAGTAGATTGAATTTATTTATTTAAGTGTTACTACAAGTGCAAACAGATGATGTCTAGTTATCGTAACCTCATTGTTTGATTAAGATGGGATTCACACACTATTGAGTATGGATGTAGCTGGATAGGATTATATACCTAGAATATATATTGTCTACTTAACAGTGACAAGTATGTCTGGATTATATATTTAACTCATATCATCCACTTACCAGGCATAAGTATGTTTGCATTACATATTTCACGCTACAGCTATATGTACTGTTGTTAGCAGCAATTCATGATACCTTGAAAGATTATATGTCATATAATTATTGACAGAATATAGCTATGGTAATATCTCCAAATATAAATATGTAGCATATTAGAGGACATGATTCCAGCATATGTATCACAAGATTTAACTAATGTACAGTGTATTCATTAACTCTAATCTGGCTGTTGATATTTGGGTAACATTTTGAAGGTGATAATTTCTATTAAATATGTGCAGACAATCTCACCCCCTTCATCCAATACATTAGGGGTAATTGAGTAAAACTATCCAGCAATTTTCTCTCTGTAATAAACACAACTCTGTAGCCCCCCCTTCCACAACACCATATCCCCCCCCACACACCAATTCCAAGGGATAGTCACTTCAAGCCACATATTAGCATTACCGTAGAGTCTCTCCATGATGTTACAAAAATGTTTCCGGTCTCCAGGCAGTTTCTTATTGGCCTAGAGGTGTTTTTTTTTCACATTTTTTACGTTTCTTATATATTCTGGAGGGCAATCCTTCTGGTGTCTGTTTATCATACTAATATATTATTTATTACAGGGGCATTTGATCATATATTTGACTGCTCTAATATCACAATTGATAAAATGCCTAAAAGATTATTTAATGCCAAATCTATCAACAATTTCCTTTAGATTGGTTACATTTGGACATACTGTACAGTGTCACATTTATACATTCCCTTCACAACTGATCTCTTTTTGTTATGATTCACATACTGGCATTTCAACAATCTAGGTTTGCTGACCACCTACAACAAATTTGTGTTCTGTCACCAATAACACATCTTAATTTAGAATCTGTCTGTAACACTGGCCAGTGTTTATCAAGAATTTCCCTGACAGAGTTCCTTTGATTATTATGGGTACCCACAAATCTGATTTTTTTTTTCATTCCTTCTTTTATTTTTATCAGCAAGCAAGATTCATCTTGGAGTGATATATGCTTTCCTTCATGCGTCTTTGATAATATTAGTTTCATATCCTCTGTCAAGGAATCTTTCAGATAATTAATCTGACCTATGTTAAAAAACTTCATTCACAGAGCAGTTTCTCCTTAACATGAAGAAGTCTCCTACTGGTGGTTGAAACTATCATGATATACAATGCTGTTAGCAGCTGTTGGTCTATGATAGAGACCACTACAGGAGAATCCCTTACTGTATTTACTGATTGTCAGTTCAAGGAAATTTGTCCAGTTTCTACTCATTTATAGGGTTGTAATTATCGTTGTTTAAATGTGCAATAAACCCTTCTATAAGGACTTCATCACTCTCTCACCGAATGTTGTGGCCACTACACTTTGAAAAAGTTCTTTTTTTGCTAAGCATACCTCAGGGTATAGAGGCTGGCTCACATGAGTCTATCCTCTAGTTCAATTATTCTTAAGCTACGATTGTTCTGATTACTCTTTGCACTTGAGTTTACCAAAGTGAGATGTCTGTCTGTGACTAAAGAATGTTTTATGTCAGGCTTTTTTTTGGGGGGGGGGCTGTCTCTGAAACTGGGCTTTTTTCAGTAATGTGGCTTTGGGCAAAGTATGGTAGATGTTAAAGCTTCCTTATAAGGGAATGATTTAGTTAAACTTATAGCTTTCCGGCTATTACTAGTGTTGATACGCAATACACCTTAAATTTTTCTGCAACCTAACATTTTACTGGGATTTATTCCTCACCTAAATGAACCAACTAATCTAACAGATGTGAATTAACACCTGCAGGTTAATTTTGAATAAAGTATAACACTTCCATTAATGAGTATCCACCAGATGGTGTTTCCAGGTGTTTCCATCTATTGACATTTCCTATCCAAGGTAAACATACTTGTCAACCTCTTCTACCTCTTGTCCATCTACTGGTATGGCAAATTTGTGAAACATGACATTTTATTGATATTCATTTTCAGGCCAACATTTTTGCTTTCCTTTTGTAACTCTTCATTGCATTCTTGCAGTTCTTTAGGTCTACCGGCAAAGAGTATGATATCATCTGCAATACATGTGATGTTGGTAATCTCCACTGATCTTTTTGTTCCAATTTAGTTTACAGAAAATTTCTTCTAAACAAGCAGAATACAGTTTTGGGGAAATTGTGTCTCCTTGTCGGACACCTTTCTCTGTGATGATCTGGACTTTATCCTTGTATTGAAGCTGTTGAATTTTCATATATTGATTGGATGATATAGATGTAAGTCCTCTATCTATTAATGGATTGAAAATCATCAGCAAGCAATATGTTTATGACATCACTGAAAGAGTAAAAAAGCACCTAAAATGGAAATGGGTAAGTCATATAGCAAGAATACCTGAGAGTAAATGGACCAAAGGAATTTTGGAATGGGTTCCACTCAATACTAACACCCATGAAGGAGACTAAAGACAAGCAAATATTTTGTTACCCAAGGGTAACAAAAAGCACAAGACCGAAGTTGTTTTAAACTTTCTAAGGAGGCCTTCATCCTGCACTGGATCAACAATGGCTGAAGATGATATTTTATAAGATATAATTCCAGTCCAGATTTGTGGTTTTGGTAAGCACAACCAAAGAAAAAAACATTTAATAGCTAAGAGCAAATACACAAAGTATTGGTGCACATCCAAATTTTCATCACCATTAACTCTTTACTCTGCGGCATTGTGCCTGCGTATCACTACTGTATTAAAGATGAGGATTTAGTCACATCGTATGGCCATAGAATGCTAAGCTTGCCCCCAAGCTTATATTATATATATATATATATATATATATATATATATATATATATATATAGGGGTAGCACACATGGGTCTTCAATAATTGATTAACTCATAGTTTATTGGAAGAAAGGACAAGCTTTGGTTGACCTTTCGGTCTTATAAGGGACCTTTATCAAGACAACATATAATGTACTTAACACATGTTTTATACTCTTGCCATTACTAGGGATGATCTAGATGGCATTGACTTGATCGCCCAACTGTCACCAATGAGACAGCAGAGGTGAGAGAACCCCATTGGTCAGTCACATAACAAGAAGTGTATACTGGAATGGAATGCAATGACATCAGCTAAAAGAATAGGGAATGAGTTTACTGTGTATTGTTGTTATGAGACTTAAGTAGTGGGACCCAAACCTAATGAAACCCCCAGCTATTACTGGCATAGCACATACGATTCATTTAAAGACTTTGCCAGGATATATGACCCAATTCAGGTCTTTATATGTGATGGGGTCTTCAGTGTATCCCAGTGTACATAACGGTGGTGCAGTCAACATTGTGAGCTGGAACTTTAATCCCACAGACTTTGTGTCTCCTGTGCACTTTGTATATAGACATTGAAGTGTTATAAACATCTCACAGTGGTTTAGCCTGATGGTCTCTGGGTATTTTATAGCTTCCAGATGGAGCGTTGTCCTTAGAGCAATGCTCTTTCTACATAATATTTAAATTTACAATTTACATAGTATACATCGCTGTGCTCGATCTGGAACCATCGGGACTGCTGCCCCAGCCATAGTGGGCACAGGATTGGCAGCCATTATTGTTTTAACCTTGCAGTGGTCTCATGAGCAGATGATGAACAGGGGACCAGATTGAGCAGTGGGGGTGAAGGATATATTTATTTATGTTTTTGGTGCCCTGCTTGCCAGGTACAGTACTACTGGGTTATTCCTGCATCATCTTCTCCTCTGATTCCAGCAATTCATTAGGCTCGGGTCCCACTACTTTAGTCTCATAGCAACAATCAGGGCCGGCGCTACCATTAAGGCAGCACAGGCAGCTGCCTTAGGGCGCCGAAAAGGAGAAAGCTGGGATTTTTTTTTTAATCTACATCTCTGCCGCGAGGGAGCGCTGATTTACACTACCAAGCGCTCCCTCGCGTCGTTTATGTGACACAACTCAGAGAGACCCAGGCTCTGTAGTAATACAGAGCGCTGGGAGATGACATCATCTCCCAGCGCTCTGCATTACTGAGAGCAGCACGCGGGAGCTTCAGCTAGACTACCAGGGACTCAAGGTAGGGGATGAGGGGGCATTATGGAGATGAAGGGTGCATTGTGGAAGGGGCATTTTGGAGATGAAGGGGGCATTGTGGAGATGAAGGGGCATTATGGAGGGGGCATTGTGGAAGGGGCATTGTAGAGATGAAGGGGCATTATGGAAGGGGCAATGTGGAGATGAAGGGAGCATTGTGGAAGGGTCATTGTGGAGATGAAGGGGCATTATGGAAGGGGCAATGTGGAGATGAAGGGAGCATTGTGGAAGGGGCATTGTGGAGATGAAGGGGACATTGTGGAAGGGGCATTGTTGAGATGAAGGGGTGGGCATTATGGAAGGGGCAATGTGGAGATGAAGGGGGCATTATGGAAGGGGCAATGTGGAGATGAAAGGGGCATTGTGGAGATGAAGGGGCATTATGGAAGGGGTCAATGTGGAGATGAAGGAGGCATTGTGGAGATGAAGGGGCAATGTGGAGATGAAGGGAGCATTGTAGAAGGGGCAATGTGGAGGTGGGGAGAGTGTGGAGGTGAATATGTAGGCGGGGGCAGGGGTTTGTGGCAAGGTCAGAGGATTGGGCCGGGGGGGGCATCAAAATGCACCTTCGCCTGTGTACACAAAAATCCTTGCACCGGCCCTGGCAACAATACATGTTTATCTCATTCTCTATTTTTTTTACATCCCATCCCAGCATACTCTGGGACCAATGGGGTTAACATACCTCTGCCATCTGATTGGTGATGGCTGGTTGATGATGTCAACGGCGTCTAGAGTGTCGCTGGTAATGGTAAGAGTATGAAACACATGTTAAAGGAATAGTAATGGTTATTTTTACCAAAGTCTAATCTTGTAGATATTAAAAATATTAATGCAATGAGTTATGTCCCATCTCTCAAGCATGTATAGTTTGACAGCTTGACAGTTATAAGCATCTAAAGTTCCCCCCTCCCGCCCCTTTCATAGACATCAACTCTCTAGCTGACAGAAAAAGATCCTGGTCATGGACCAGCCAGCGACTCTTTAGCAGAGTCGAAATAGCGTTATATAGAAAGAAATACTTAATTGAAACAGTCTACAAAGCGTGCTTGCAAACCAGCCACATTTTGTAGACCATTCCAATGAAGTATTTATTTCTATATAACACTATTTCGGCTCTGCTGAAAAGCCGTTGGCCGGTCCCGGGACTAGCATCTCCTTCTGTCAGTTAGAGCGCTGACGTCTATGAAAGGGGCGGGAGGGGGGAACTTTAGATGCTGATATCTCTCAAACTACCTCATTGCATTAATATTCTTAATATCTACAAGATTAAACTGTGGGAAAAACAACCATTGCTATCCCTTTAAAGGGTAGTAATGTTTATTATAAAAGTAGTTCTCTGACTCGCCTTTATATTAAAAGTAACAGATTTCGCTATGTGTAGGAGCTTACTTGTTTGTAGTTCAAAAGTTATTAAGTGAAGAAAGATCCCTCGTCTGCCTCTTCTGGCCATGTCACGCTGAATCTACAGTCTGGTCCAGATGGATGCAGCGAGGGACAAACTTCACTATGCAGAGGACAATCTGCGTAATCTACAGATTAAATATAGGCGTCTGCTTACCACAATGGTGTCTTAGTGACCCTGACATCTATGTTGGATATTGATCTGTTCTACCGTACCTTGGGGATTACCTCACCTGCTATACCTACTGGTCAAGGCTCTACAGTGGCTCTCCCCGGAAGCTGCGAAGAGAGAATTGGACTGATTTACCAGAAAAGACACTGATGCGGTCCTGTAGACCTTTGGATTCTGTGGTCGACTCCTCAGCTACATCAAGTTCCTGGGACTGACCTGACCACCTGTTCGGATGTAGCTTCAACTGTGCAACCTGTTCCTCTCATGTTGATCTTATTATTCCTCATGCTTTTTGGTTTAAGCTTGTTTATTTCTTGTTCTTTTATTTTTATCTTTCCTCTCTATGCTCCTGGTTTATGTTTCTTATTGAACTGTGGTATTACGAGTACCTCTATGCTTATTACAGGCTTGGACCTGGTTTGACACCCCTTGGATCTGTGGCAGGAGAGTGGTTTATTCCTCTACTCTTATCCACTGGTCTGATGGGTCCCATGTTATTGGTGGCGACCTCTCTATTCTCCTCCTGTGCACCTTCCCTGCACTGGCATTCGCTGATGGTACAATTAAACTTTAAAGTTATGACAATTATGTGTTTTACCTTATCTTACACCCTGCCTTATCCATTTCCCCTCTAATCTCTCTTTTGTAACAATATTCTGTGGTCTTGCAGGCCAAGATTAACTATGTTAAATCCAAAATCCTTAACCTTATTCTTGCCCCTGCTGAGGTGTTGGCCATGGGTTCCTGTTACCCTTTTCAGTGGTCTTCAGACTCTATCTAATACCTGTAAGTCTCTCTCTCTCTCTCTCTCTCCAGATCTAAGTACACTGTTTGCTCTGAACTTCTGCCTCCATACAAGATGGTCCTACATGATCTTGACACATGGAGGTCGCTGCTACGCTTGTGGTGGGGTAGAGTAAATCTTATAAATGTGATGACTTGATTAAACGTCTCTTTATTTTCAACACTATTCCAATCCCTATTCCTCTTACCTTCCTGAGGAGACTCCGAGCTCTTTTTAACAGGTTTATTTGGGCATTTAAATGTCAGAGATTCCGGTTTGATCTGTTGACTAGACGACCCAATGTTGGGGCTCTTGGACTCCCAGATGTTTTTAAAATTACACGGTGGCGAATCTCTTTAAGTGGTTTAACTTTTCAACTCCTTCACTGAAGCACTGGACTAAGGCAGTACTTGGTTATACACAGTTAAAACTCCCATTGTAAAAGGTATGTACACTATGCAACCAAGTCATTGACAGTTTTAATGTCTAATTATTTTCCTAAACATGTTTCATATGTTTTTCACTTAAATATTGTTGTTTACAGTATCTTATTAAAAGTCAGAATAGGTCTGCTATATTTTAGGAAGCCTTCTAACAATTTTTTTAAGGTGAATTGTCACTGTACGTTGCCGTCTGCTAGCAACTTTCAGCTGTGGATTTCTACACTTTGGTGCTCAGCAGCAAATGTTTCAGTGGGAATTCTTTCTGTGTGTGGTAATTTCTGAGTTAAAAATAGCAAATTGTGTTTTTTCAATAACAAATCCATTGAAAAAATGTGGACTTTTTCTCATCCCTACTGAAGATGATGTTGACTCTGAAGAACTTGTTAAATCATTAGAATCTGATATACTATCATTTGAAATTACATGTATGATGGAGTGTTTTTGTTTGTTGTTGCCTGGACTTAATTTGTTGCGCCACTAAATAAGACACGCTAAATACCCATAGCTCCACCCATGGCTACACCCCCATTCATCACATGGTCCCTCCCTCAGTTCCATCCACTGTTTCCTGGCACAGAAGATAATATTGGTCTTTAATAAGCAATAACAAAAAAAATAAATTAACCCATTGGTTGGTAGAGAGATCTCCAACACATTGTTTCCAAGGGGTTAAATAATAGCCTGTAAAGGGATATAAAAACTGGTGCAGGGCCACTGACATTGCTTTGGCCACACCCACAATTCATAATGAGGGTGCGGCCAGCAGAGCTGAGGTGCCCCGCAAAATTCCAAGCTCAAGGTAGTTGCCTACTCTGATTACTGAGATATCTGGCCCTGGTTATGGTGCAGGCTTTCCAAAAAGTCTTCTCCTCAGCAGACGTTCATTATAAGATGTTCCTTCCTATTAGTTGGGCCCAGGGCCGGTGCCACCTATAGGAGAGGTAGGCGCCGGCCTAGGGCGCACACCTACTTGGGACACAGAGCACAGATCCAGATCATGGGCAAGTATTGAGGGCTTCCTGAATGTGTACATCATGAGTACACAACAGTGAGATATTACTCCTATGTTGGCCCAGTGCAGCACTTAGATGCTTTTTTACACAAGGGAATGGGCTTTATTAGAAGCTTTTGACTTTCTTCGTTGGATGAGAGAGCAGCAGAAAAGATGCAACCGACAGCCAAAAGGGATCGGCAAATCTCAGTCCTCACAGTAACTCTACTGAACAGAAAGTGACATGATATATGATTAGTTTATTTTTTAACTCCATGAGGATCAGAGAGTTGTGCAAAGCATTGTGAAAAAATGCAGTGTAAACCCCCTGGTTATTTATGGGTTGATGTAACTGAGCATCAGAGCGTAGCACTTGCTGAATTTATGGTGTTGTGCCTTTCATACCCACCCGGTCAGCTCCCTGGTTTGCAGCCTCCTGACAAATATATGTCGCACTCAGTGACCCAGGCAACTCTAACAAAATGATTGTTCACAAAGTGCTGTTATCTGCGCTGTCTTTACTAATGCCTGATCCCATCTGATCGACTAGAATGAGCCATTAAAGTATAGACAGAGCAGAGCACACATCGTAAGCACTTGCCTGACATGTTTAAAAACAGGAGCAGTACTTTTGCTCCCAAATTCCATAACGAAATTTTAACTACAAGTACAACTCTCCGGGAGAGTCCTGCCACCATGTTTCTGCTTAATCTCAGGTAGGTGGGAACCTGGGTAGAGGAAAGGGTGGTGGGGAAGGATTGTGTGTGTGTGTGGATGAAAGTGGGTGATGGATCTATTGGGTTATACAGAATGGTGAGTGTGGGAGCAGTAGAGAGCTATTATATGCCAGTACATTGTTAAAATGTAGTTCCTAACCATCTGAGTGCTATAAGGGTTTGCAACACACTGCACAACCCAAAGGTACTCAGAATGTTAAGTACAATTGTCAGGTGAGGGAATTGAAGTATAAATGTATTACCTTTGCTTAGCTTTTGTAGTGGTGTGTGTTGTTGAATGCATACAGCCCCATTTAATTGTAAACTCTGTGCCAACACTAGTGTGGCTCCACTTCAATTGTAAGCTCTGTGATACCACTAGGGTACCTAAATTTAAATTGTAAGGTCTGTGGTATCACTTGTGTTGCTTCATTTCAATTGTAAAGCTCTGTGGTATCAATGGTGTACTGCCATTTCAATTATAAGCTCTGTCGTATCACTAGTGTGGCACAATTTCATTTATAAGCACTGTAGTTTCACTGGTGTAGCACCATTTCAGTTATAAGCTCTGCTGTACATTTTCAATATATTTAACAGCTTGGATACCATGGGAGTGCCCAATGCATTGCTTTAGTGACTTCTCTATCATGCAGAGGATTAAAACATTTATTTTACAATTTGCTAAGATGTTACTATTACCTCTACTGACAAGAACAATGGGAAAACCAAATTTGGGATCCTGTCTAGGGCCCTATGGAGTCTTAATTCAGCTCTAGCAGAGCAGCATGCACCTCGGCGGCTGCTGTGTGAAGAAACTGAGGAGAGAGAGAGAGGTGCCACTCTGAGTGCCTAGAAAACCTCGTCCTGCTTCCCCGAATGAGTATAAGTTCCCAGGGCAGAAAGCATCCTCCTAGGAGGAGGGGGGGAGCCAAGGTGGCGGCAAAATTAGGTTTTGCCTAGGGTGGCAAAAGTCCTTGCACCAGCCCTGGTTGGGCCCTCTCCATATACTGACATTAAGAGTATTTTAATAGTTTTCTTTTAATTTTCACCAAATATTTTTTTCTCATTTAATCTTGATCATTTTTCAGAAAATATGCATCACATTTAATGTCTATTCCCTTCTAAAAGCTGCCAAACACATCTCTGATGTATAGTGGTTACATTTAACCACAAAGTGGCACATTTGCTCCTAGTTTTGCTTCAGTTTCCTCTGATGTATAAAAATACATATTCACCTTTATACTTTTTAATTGTCACAGCCGCCTCCCCTCAGATGTGGAATCCGGCCGCTTGACCTGACAGCTCGCAGTGAGGGACAATCTTCTTGCTCTGAGCATAAGGAAACCCCTGCTTCCCTTGACAAAGGAGGGCAGATTTTTCCTAATGCTCACTGAAGATTGTCCATTTTTGCATCCATCTGCATGGTCTTTCTGTTCTGAGGCGAGAGAGTTATGTCAGTAAAAAGGCTGGGAGGGGGATACTTTATCATTCAATTACCTTTGAGCTACAAATCGGACATTATTGAAATAACACTCTCCATGGCCCAAATACTATGAAAATTAATCAGACCTGCTTTTTTGTGAAAAAAGTGAGGCTACTATGGACTTTTATCTTCAAGAGATCATTATATACATTTAGAAATAATTTCATTTGTAAGTTTTGTGATCACTTTTTTTCTATTAATACAAACTCTACCCTGTATGTTCCCTTCTGCTAGAAATACATCTAATCCTCTCTTAAATGTATCCATTGCATCTGCCATTACCACATCCTGGGCAAGGTATTCCACAACTTAACATATCTTACTGTAATAAACCCCTTCCTCTATTGAAGTTGAAACCTCCTTTCCTCTAATCGTAAGGGGTGGTCCATAGTTACTTTATTGGACTTTGGGATGAAATGTTTAGGATCTGAAAAGATCCTTATATTGACTTTGCATATACTTATACAGTGTAACAAGGTTGCCTCGTATGCCTCTTCTCTAGAGTAAATAAACCATTTGGCTAGATGTTATTCATACTTGAAATCCTCCATGCCTTTAATTAATTTTGCTGCTTATCTCTGTACTCTCTTCAGTTCTAGAATATCCTTTTTCATCACCGGTGCCCAACACTACATATTCAAGATGAGGTCTTAACAACATTTTGCCACTGTACAAATAGATGGTATCTTCTCTTGCTTCAATACTCTTTTTTTATTCACCACACAGGAATCTGCCTTAGGGATCCACAAAGGGCTCACCCAGCTGTTGCAGCCATCTCATATCATGTCCCATCCCACATGTGATATTCTGATCCCCTGAATGCCTAACCAATGTTTGGGGAAGATACAAGTCATAAAGTTAAGCTGTTAGGTTTGAGGAGGCTAAGCCTTCCCTCATTATACTCCCCCACCCATACTGAATAGCTTATATATTTCATAGATTCATTGGGCTTTCTGTATGCTGTGATGCAGCAAAATTAATCTGTACTGGGTCTCGCACATCTAAATCCCTATGAAATTATATGAACACAAGCAGAACCACAGAGATGACCATATGCTGTAAAATCTGTTTGCTGTCATGTTATATTTATATTTAACAAGCATCCACACATATTGCTTCTTGTTTATAAAAAAAAAAAAACTAGCTTTTTTTAACCCTTTAGATGCTAGGGAGATCTGTAATGTAGTGCTGCTGAGACATCTCTAACATTGAGGGTGTTAGGTTAAATGATTTTTATTATTCGTTCAAAAAGCATAATAAGGAAAGGACAAGCTTTTCTATAAATAAAATACATTTATTTATATAATAAACAGAGATAAAAAGTGATCTAGAAATAAATAAAATAATATAGAAATCCCCTCTATAGATAAGATATATCAAGTCCCATATATCAATATCGGTATAGTGTATATACACAATTATAAATCAAGTTCAAACTGTCACCTGTTGTGAAATGGGACAAAGTTCCGAATATAGATATATATCCTTTGAATCAATAAGTAGCAGGAGAATGGGCAGGTGTTAAAACCATTGAAGAAGTTCTGTGGAACTCTGTATTAATATATACATCCTCAGATATAATGCCTGTTATGTCTCAAACAAGCTATATACTCACACCATCAACTAGTGAGTAAGATCTTAGACTTCTCTCCAGTCCATTGGCATAATGTGGTATCAGTCCTAATACATGTCTGCCAACACATGCCATGGGCAGAGATGTGTATATAATCAATGCTGTCTTACAGCAACCTCTCTTGTCTTCTATGTTTGAGCAATCGGCTTTGATTACTCACAACCAAAACCTTCAACGGCGGTATATAATGTCTTGTTGTTTCTCGTCTAATCTTACACCTCTCTCCGTAAGTTGATATTGAGATGTGGCATAAGTCAGGGTATATGATGACCAACACCCCGACAGGCAGGGACTTGAGCATGGTCAACTGTTGGGTGCAAGTTTACTCACCCCTCCTGTCTTGAACCTTATGGTGTGGATCTGTGTTGTTGACTGCCAACACCTTAGCAAGCAGAGGTTTGCTGGCTGGTTGCAACAATGTAGATACAGCAGTATACACTTCCTGTTCGCAGGATAATGATTGTTGTAAAAGAAGTCAAAGGTACAAATAATATAGAGGGGGCTTAAAACTCCTACGTGTTTCATATTACAAAGACACTTCATCAGGAATAAAACAATATTGTATCTGACCATCTATTTATAACCTTTCTTTGATGTCGCCACCCACTGGGCTCCACAATGTAGCAATTTTGCACCGCTTGTTACCCTCATTAGGATATGAAGCTTTGCAAAAAACTTTCTAACTTATTGTGCTTCAGGGTCTATACGAGGGTAAATGACTAATGTCAGTATGTAGGATTCATGTTATAATAGGAAAACAGGGTGAAAACTCTTGAAAGTTATCTTACATTAAAATATATTAGGGAAAGTCCTATGTACACGATCCTATGGACAGCTCTGGTCCCGGGACCATAAATCTCCATTGGATGGTGTAGCAACAGCGCTACTGTACAATTTCAGGCCACTGTGATATTGCACCTAAAAAATTCAACTTTGAAAATTAATAACTTTTGACTGAAACACCTTTCAGCAGTGGGAGTACTCTTGTTTTACTCAGGGGGTTAAACCCTACAACATATTTTTTTTTACATTTTAAGTATTTCTATCCCTTTAAGGAACTTGGCAGGTGGGTTGTTCCAAACATCCTAGATAACTAACCACTGTTCCTCTGTGGATTTAGGCAGCCTCAGTTGCTTCTCTCTTCATGTAATCCCAGAGAGGCTCGATAATGTTGAGATCAGGGCTCTATGGGGCCATACCATAACATCCAGGATGCCTTGTTCTTCTTTACACTGAAGATGGTCCTTAATGACTTTGGTTGTATTTTTAGGGTTGTTATCAAGCTGCATAATAAATTTTGGGCCAGAAGCATCCCTGATGGTATTGCATGATGGATAAGTATCTGCCTGTACTTCTCAGCATTGAGGATACCATTAATTCTGACCAAATCCTTAACTCCATTTGCAGAAATGCAGCTCCAAACTTGCAAGGAACCTCCACCATGCTTCACTGTTGCATGCAGACACTAATTATTGTACAGCACCCTAGCCCTTCAGTGAACAAACTGCCTTCTTTTACAGCCGTATATTTAAAATTTTGACTCATCAGTCCAGAGCACCTGCTGCCATTTTTCTGCACCCCAGTTCCTGTGGTTTTTGTGCATAGCTGAGTTTATTGGCATTATTTTTGCGTCAGAAGTATGGCTTTTTGGCCACAAGTCTTCCATGCAGACTACTTCTGCCCAGACGTCTCCGCACGGTAGATGGGTGTACCAGGGTCCCACTGTTTTCTGACAATTATAAGCTGATGGCAATGATGGACATCTTCTGATTGGGAATGTAAGTAAGCATGATGTGTCTTTCATCTGCTGCACTATGTTTCCTTGGCCAACCACTGCGTCTATGGTCCTCAGTGTAGCCCGTTTCTTTAAAGGGATAGTAATACTTCGTTTTAACTTTATTTTATTTTGTAGGCATTAAAAAAACATGAAGAATGATATAAGTCTTATCTCTCAAACCTTTATGGTTTATGAGATATTCACAAGCAAAGTTTCCCCCTCCCGCCCCTTCTACCTACTGTAAACAATCTCTTCTCAAATGTGGAATGCAGTCCATAGACTGGACAGATAACAGAAGGGGACACTCTTATTCCTATGAAAACAATGAAATCCCTGCCCCCCTTGACAAGCTTTTCAGGTTTTTCCCTTATCTTAATTGAGATTGTCCCTCTCTGCAGTCTACCTCGGCACCTCCCTTCTGCTCAAGCTGAACAGTGTTACATCAGTAAAAGGGGAGGGAGGGGGACACTTTGTCATTGAATTACTCTTGAACTTCAACTCTGACAGAATTGAAATAACACTCTCCAAAGTCCAAATACTATGATGATTAATTAGAGCTGTTTTTATTATGAAACATTACTATACCTTTAAGCTTCTTTAAAAGAGCTTGAACAGCACATCTGGAAACCACTTTCTGCCTTGAAATTTCTGCCTGGGAGAGACCTTGCTGTTGCAGTATAACTACCCTGTGTCTTGTTGCTGTGCTCAGTCTTGCCATGGTGTATGAGTTTTGACATTAAACTGTCTTCAGCAACCTCACCTTGTCAGCTGAGTTTACCTGTTCCTCACTCAGTTTTATTACTCCTACACAGCTGTTTCTGTCAATGATTGTATTTCAACCTACATATAAAATTGATGATCATTAGCACCTGTTTGGTATAACTGTTTAATCATACTATGACTATGTGCCTACAAAATCCCTGACTTTGTGCAAGTGTACCTAGAAGAACTGATGCTGTTTTGACTGGTGGTCACACCAACTGTTGATTTGATTTAAATTTTTCTTCTGTTCACTCACTATGCATTTTGTTAATGAATAAAAACAAACTAGTAACATGTCTATTTTTGAAAGAATTCTTACTTTATATAATTTTTTCACACCTGCCTAAAACTTCTGTACATTACTGAACATGTCAGCCTTTTTGGGTCTCATCAATGAGAGGCAGCTGATCTCTCTAGTCATCTGTAAACAAGGAATCCGCATCTGGATCCTCATTACCCTTAAGGTGGCACATGCCAAGGGTCATTTGCATATACAAAGTATTGGTCAGAGATTCTTAACTAGGAACAAGACTTCCATGGTATTTAGCAGGCTCTATAGGAATGCAAGCCGAGCTTGGGTGAGTCTCTTTTAGCTAACAAGTGCCATATGCAGAGAAAATTTTCCTAAATCACATCATACTGATCCTGGGCAAATAGCATTCCAGCCACAAACTGCCAGGCAATTCCTCTCTGAACAAAAGAAACAGCCACCCAAGACATACAGTGCAGCCTTTTTTGGGACTTGTCAGTGAGCTGATCTCTGTAGGAAACTGTGAGCAAGAAATCCATGTCTGGATTCCCCATTAACCTTAGGGTAACCAATAGCAAAGTAATTTGCAAAAGCTTGCTATGGTATTTGGCAGGCTTTCTAGTAATACTAACCTACATAGTATGCCATCACTTTGAGCTCAGAAGTACCAAAGCAAGAGAACAAATATCTTAAAGCACGTCATATTGATCTAAATTGCACTTCAGATACAAAGTGTTAGGCAATTCGTTTCTGAACAAAACACCCCATCAACCCAGGTGGCACTTTCTGGCTGGACTTCCATTTGGACATGATCAGTATGATGTGCTTTAGGATATTTCTTCTCTGTGTATGGCACTTGTGAGTTAAAACAGATTGCACCCAGGTAAGGTACAATTCCTACAGAGCCTACTTAATACCATGGTAGGCTCATTCCTAGCTGAGCATCTTTGAACAGCACTTTGTACACATGCACGCACGCACGCACACACATGTAGTGGAAGGGGTTGCTGGACCTCTTCTTTGGAACTTCTTAAATTAAAATGATGGGTCCAGACCCCATGTCGGTTTATTTTCAGGTTATTGTCTTTCCTGTGAAACTGATATGGGGTGAATGTACCGTAGTGTATATCATTATTTTTTTACAATCTCCATCCTGATATCACCAGGATGGCGAGATGGGAAGATTGTGTAATATCCCCTTTTTTATATAGTCATTTTAACCTTTAAGGTATATTATTTTTTTAATGATTAACCTTTTCATTGCCACTGGCTATATATATATGTTAAAATAGAATGAGGGTTTACATGTCCATTAACTCCTCCATTCCTGGTGCAGCAAGATTGCCTTGATCTGGCAACAGAGGTTTTAAACAAGGTTAGCATGGATGTGGCAAGGGTGTTTGGGGAAACTGGGGACCACACAGTAGACTGGATGGGCTATTGCCTACACTTTCCCCTGCCTCATCCCTCCCAAGGTGAGATGCATTGTCCAGCCACTCCCCTTCGTGGGTCTTGCTTCTGAATAATTTTGGTCAGTTTTTCAGGGTTCCAAGAGGATTCTAAAGCAGGATATTAAAAAAAAAATATATATATATATATATATATATATATATATATATATATATATATATATTTTTTTTTTTTTTTTTTTGCAGCAGCAGCAGCAGCAGTGAGGTTCTAGCCTTCAGACAGAATGTGACTGCCAATCTGACCAGCAGAAAATACTTTCTGATGCTGCAAGCAGCCACTCGTCAGAATAGTGCTGCTGGGATAGAATCCAGGTCTATAATAGGTGCTGGAGAAAATTACCTATTGATACACTTGCCTCATACTTGTATATTAAGCTACATACGGTGAAAATTATCCCGGCATGGAGATCAGGACTTTGAAATTGGATATTCATAACCAGGAACTTGTTCTGGCATCACTGTCTCAGTTGAACGTAGTTGGAATGGAAGATGAGGAATGCAGAGTCTTGACTCCCTCTAATGGTATGTGCTGTAAACAGCAGAGAGGGATTCACTGAGCTGCAGACTGAAGCTTATGTCATTGGAGCAGGCAGAGAGATGAAGAAGAGTTCAAAGGAAATCCCCCCCACAGACTGGAGAGGAACACTGGTGATAAGTTACAGTATAAAGCAGGAGTGCTCCTGGTCTAACGCTAGCACAGGGCCGGATTTGCCATAAGGCAGAGTATGTGTCCGCCTACAGGCGCACCCCACAGAGGGGCGCCTGTCATTGAAATCAATTTTTATATATATTTATTTTATTTTTTTTATTATTTTTTTTTTCACAGAGCTACGTGCTGAGTGCAGTGGCAACAGTAACCCACCGCATGGTAAGGTCTGTGCCTTCTTCGGCACAGACCTGTAGCTGCTTTTGCTCCTGCACGGTCTTCTCTTTAGTATTGCAGAGTGCTGGGAGATTACATCATCTCCCAGTGCTCTGCATTCCTAAAGAGAAGACCCCGCAGGAGCAACAGCAGCTACAGGTCTGTGCAGAAGAAGGCACAGACCTCTCCTGCCTCTAGATCACAAGGGAGGAAGGAAATGGATACAGGGGGGGCAAAGTGAAGATGATGGGGGCAATGTGAGGGTAAGTTGGAGCTGATGGGGCAATGTGGAAATGGTGGGGGCAATGTGAGGGCAGGCTGGAGCTGATGGGGGCAGGTTGGAGCTGATGGGGGCAATGTGAGGGCAAGTTGGAGCTGATGGGGTAATGTGAAGATGGGGGCAATGTAAGGGCAGGTTGGAGCTGATGGGGGCATGTTGGAGCTGATGGAGACAATGTGAGGGCACACTGGAGCTGATGGGGGCAATGTGAGGGCAAGTTTGAGCTGATGGGGCAAGTTGGAGCTGATGGGGGCAATGTGGAGATGATGGGGGCAATGTGGGGGCAAGTTGGAGCTGATGGGGCAAGCTGGAGTTGATGGGGCAGTGTGAGGGCAGGTTGGAGCTGATGGGGGCAAGTTGGAGCTGATGGGGGCAGTGTGGAGATGATGGGGACAATGTGACGGCTATATGGAGCTGATGAGGGCAAGTTGGAGCTGATGGGGGTCAATATGGATATGGGGTGGTAATGTGGAGATTTGGAGCATTGTGGAGGCGTCCAGTGGAGATGGCCAACGGGGGGGGGAGGCTCTTCAGATTTCTGTGCCTACAGGCTCCTAAGATGTAAATAGGGGCCTGCGCTAGCAATGGTCAGTGCAACATGTCAGGATAATCAAGGTTCAAACCTGGTCACAACATGTAATCAAACAGGAGAATAAGAACCTCCATTGCTGGAAAGCATGAATTCCAATGTTTTCCCAGCCAATACCGAAATGCAGGGGTTAATACTGGGCTCAGTTAGACTAGTTGGGGGGGTGGGCAGTTTAACTTATTTTTTAAACCTCTCTGATGCCAGACAGACTGCAGCATAGCAATGCATTTCAAGCTCTCTGGCATAAGTGAGATTAAAGGGGACTTTGAAGAGTGTAGGGAAGGTGGATGTGTACACGTGGAGACACTGGAATTGGTATCCTTTTAAAAAGTTAAAAATAAAATGTTGCATGGCTAGTAGCCGCATTAACCATGTCACCCTGTTCAAAATGGCGACATGACAATCTCACTCTGTATGACAGCACGAGATTGTCATGTCGCTTACTGTAAGGTCGCATTCCATATTGTACTGTAATGTAATCTTGCACAGCACTGCTTAAAACAAAAAAAAATAAAAAATGCAATGTGCTGAACTTACTGACATGGAAAAATGTAATTATTTAGACCACCTGGGATTGAGGTTGTAATGACTGTGGCCTTTTACTACTGAATAGGTCTTTTTCTCAAACTCAACAGCTCCGGGCTGCTGAGCCTGGAAAGGAACGTTCATCAAAAAATGGGAGCATTTCACTGACCATCTTGCTGCAATGTAAGTACAAAATAACCAATGCTTGCTTTGCCCATTTTTTTATGTATCCTGAACTGCCAAATTCAGGATACCGTACATACTGGCCATAATAGAATGTCAACAGCTGGAAAAAGGCTAATAAAAAACCTTTTCCAACTCTTTTGCTGGATCAACTTCTAACCGGTTAGAATGGAAAACAGCCAGAGAACAATAAACAAATTCACCACTCAGGTTCGGACCTCGACTGTAATTAGGTTCCCCAATTTCTAAACCAAAAATCTCTAAAACTATAGACCTCTTTGGAAAACAATAAAATGCACAAGGTACACACAGTTTAAACAAGTACTTTTAATCTGACTTAAAACTGTGTGTAAAATAGCCCAGTTAGGAGTTAATATTCTCTGAGAGTAAATTTGAAAAACACTACTAGATGACATTAAATACAATGGAGAACCAAGAGGCTGATGTAATATAATGTACTTTAAAAAAAACAAAAAAAAACATTTTATTTTCTATATTTGTGTGTGTCTATATATATATATATATATATATATATATATATATATATATATATATACACATGTGCTCCTTTGATCAATTCTGATTATACACATTTAGTAGCACTGTGAGGTGCAAGACTGTTACAGATTTAATAGCTACTTCATGCCACTGACAATTATATACTTTAAGAATAATCAACAGTGTTTTCAGCATTATTGTATATATGTGTTTGTTTCTATGTGCATAAAGTAACTCAGTCTAATAGTTACCTTGTCTTACTGACAAATATATATTTTAGGAATAACAAACAGTGTTTTAGTATTATTTAATTGATGATACATATGTGTTTTCTTAATTAAGGTCTTTTTAAATGCTTAATAATAAACATTATAGTTTATAAAATCAAATATTGTTTTATTGGCGTATAATTTTAGGTGGACATTTGCTTGAGTGACCTCAAATAGAATGTATCTCTAAATGCTCAATAATTAATATGCTACAATACTGAATATTGTTTTCTTAGGATATAATTTGAAGTGGACACTTGTTTGAATGAACAACAAGAAACTGTGTGCCTTTGTATATATATTTTTATAGGGCTCCTTCTGTGGTTATCAAGTTAGCGGATAACGCCAGCTTCTGAATGCTTTGTGTCTTACTAGTGGACATTGTATCAAGGCTGGGTTGGATAGTATCAGATAGTGGAACAATGTTGGGGAAGCAAGCAGGGTAAGTGTGGTTCTATGAGTAGCAGTGGGACAGAGTGGGACAAGGCTGATGTGTTAGACAGTTGTGTGTGTTTGTGTGTGTATTAACTGTGTTGGTCTGTGATTACCAGTGGAATAAAGCTGGGGTGTCAGACTGTGTATGTGCGGGTGGACAGTGGAATATCCCTCCCTTTCCCCTGGCTTTTCTCAAATGGGCAACACCATGCATATTTTGCGAGTGTGTTTGTATATATATATATATATATATATATATATATATATATATATATATATATATACATATACATACACACACACACACTATAAAGGAGAACGTGGTCATTTGACCAACAATACTCCTGAAGTGCCACGCCACACACACACACCCCGGGGTGGCCAGAAGGAGGAGTTATGCACCTCTCCTCCACTCATGTCACTTGAACATACATGGGGGTGTGATTTTCGGCCCCATCCGTACTCCTGTGAAAATCTCTTCAGAGAGTCACACTGGTTTCCAATAATCTCCTGTGAAAATGTCTGCAAGGAGTTTGGCCGCTATTACTATTAGGTCTTACAATCAATACAACATGCATAACTCAAAACAGTGTGATCAGAATGTTACCCGCAATAAATGGCGACATTCTGATATCGCAGGGTTAATAGACTTATTCAGTGATAGTGGTACATAAATGTAAATAAATCCGCTGATGTCATGGGAGGTTACTCTTGGCTACAACTCTGGCCACGTTTGACGAGTAATATCTATGAATGCCTATTATTTCTCAACAACTACTAGCTTACATATGGCGATCATCACATATATTCTCACTTCAGTCCTTGTCACCTAACCTTAAACTTTAAGCATAAGTACTTCCCCCAGATGCTTCAAGTGCTGCAATGCGCTAGTGTCACTAGGGTGTACTCTAGGCTGTAATTCCAGGTATACCTGAGGGATAAGTCTTTCAGTGTCTGATTATATTTACTCAATAAACTTGTAGCCTCTGGCAATCATAGGATATATTTTTATCTCTAATTCTGCCACCCAACCTAAAGTTTTAGCGTAAGCAATTCCCCATGGACTTTAATGTGCAGCGATGTGCTGGTCTCACGGACTTGAGTTATCCGCTGCAACTCCAGATATATCTCATGGGTTGATCTGTCAATGTCTTATTTATGATAATAACAGCTTCTTTTGATATATACAAGTGTAAACAGGTATATGGTGCTACCTGAGGGGTTAATCCAGTTGAATCCATTTGAGGGGTTAATCCAGTTGAATCCTGCCTCCTCCCGCTCGCTATAAGACCCGCCACTTTTTGACACAATTAGCATCATTTTTCTTAACTCTTCAGCAGCACAGGACTCCCCTCCAAGGAGACAACACTTTGAACTTCCCAGGTATGTGTATCATAGGATCTCTGTGTACAGCAGCAGCTGAACAGCCACATGCTGACCACCCCTACTATACATCATTAGTGTGGGCGAAGGATTAAATGTCAGCACAGGGGTGTCAGGTTGCTGATCTCAGCCATTCTGCTGCCTTTCTGTAGTAGGTGAACTACTAGGGTCATTCAGACTTCTCTGGCACCTAAGGTGTTAAATTTGCAGGGGAGGTAGTTGGCATGGCTTCAATGAAGAACCAGGGCGCGACATTTAACCCTGCCATATCAGAATTAAAATGCTTTGGATATGTGTATGCCACTCAAGTGGTTAATATGTTGATTCCCTAACAGGCACAGTTAGGGAATCAGCATGTTAACCCTTTGAAAGCCATACACATGTCCAAAGCATTGATAAGTCATGTATTCAGTACCCTGCAAAGGTTTCATAACTCACCCAATTTTTCATTGAACATCCTCATTCTGCTACCCCCCCCCCCCCCACACACACACACACACTGTACATATGTAGTGCATCCGGAGGACACTGTGGAAGCATCTAAACTCTGGAAGGGACATTTCTTCAAAGATCATGACAGCTTTGAATTCAGGGGCTGTGTACTACACTTTATGAGTGACAGTGCGGAGTGGGACAGCTGCTTAACCCTTTGAGTTCCACAGGAGTACGCAACACGTTGTGCAATGCCTCTGACACTCAAAGGGTTAACACTGTTATGCCTCTATTCCCTTTCTCTACTCCCACCTTCCCCCTTCATATGAGCCCTAGGGTCACAGAGGTAGGTAGCTATGTGTGTGTGTATGTATATGTGTGTATCTATGTATTTGTGTCTACGTATAATAATATCTATATGTGTGTCTCTATGCATGTATATAGGTGTGTGTATGTCTATACAGTTGTAATCCAAATTATTCAGCCCCCATTGCAAATCAGGTTTATTGTCAAAATTTACAGAATTTCAGCTGTTTGCAATGAACAAATCAAACAAAGCAATTGAAATAGCTCAACACAACGAATGCTTCAAGTGGTTTCCCCAAATTCAGCTGAAATTGTAACTTATAATGACTTCTCCAGTCTCAAAGTTATTCAATCCCCTGAACAGAATCACTCACAACAGCACAAATATGCAAAACAGATGTTGTCTCAAGCACACCTGATGCAACTAATCAAGGGCTTCATTAGTTGCACCAGGTGTGCTTGAGCTGGAACACATGAAATACCTGAACTGGGTAGGGGATTGTTGAGTGTCACATTTGACTGCATGTTAGAAATATGGCTACGTCAAAAGAACGGTCCAAAAATTTAAGAGAAGAGATCATCACCGTTCACAAACAAGGAACAGGATACAAAAAGATAGCAAAGGCACTGAATGGTCCTAGAGACACTGCTGGAAGCATAGTTTGCAAGTTCAAAGTCAAAGGAACAGTTTTGTTTGATTTGTTCATTGCAAACAGCTGAAAGTCTGTAAATGTTGACAATAAACCTGATTTGGAATGGGGGTTGAATAATTTTGATTACAACTGTATGTATGTATGAATGAATATGTACAACTGTCCATGTCTATGTATGTTTTTGTGTGTCTCTATGTATATGTATGTGTCTGTCTATGTATGTATCTTTGTGTCAACTCTGTGTTACAAGTAACAAATCCTTCACAACATTCTTGAACCAAAAAAAAAGAGGGGCAACACCATCCCACATTGCTACTATACTATAAAAGAGAACATGGTCACATGACCACAAATTCTCCGGACATGCGACACACACCCCTGGGCGGGCGCAAGTAGGAGATATGCAGATCTTCTCCATTCATCCTGACCAGGACATGCAGTGGGCCGTCATTCTCTGCAACGAGTCACACCTCTTACAAATGACACAAATGTTCACTGTACACATCAACAATGTTACACATGACACTGCCGTCAAAATCTCTGGAAGGAATAATGCCAACTTCCACTCTCATCGCCCTTTGACCACCTCCTCCTCCTCTAAACAGTGCAATGAAGTAACACTTCCTTAAAATATAACACCCCCTCTACCTTCATCCTGCCTCCTTCAGTCTCCCTTGCGTCCATCCATTCTCCTGGCACGCGGAGGAACATACCGGTGCCTCACTGGAATCCCTCCATGGCTGCCCATGGCAGGGAGATCCTGCACCCTACCCCTGTTCGTGTGCTACCATGCTCTGCGACCTGGAGCACCACACTGCTCCCTACCTCACAAGTGGCCTTCACTCCTGGCCACGAGTGTGATTTCTGCGGATCCTGGAACACGGGAGATCCACCTTCAGCCACCGCTCTTATCAACATTACACTTTATGGTGGCTCATTATCCCGTGACCACCTCCACACACCCTAAATGCCCAGCTGCTCCCACTGGAGTCCCAGGACACATATGCTATGTAACATAGTAAATTAGGTTGAAAAAAGACACAAGTCCATCAAGTTCAACCTTCACCTCATACCTCAGTAACTGAGAATTTTATGTGTGTATGTATATGTGGTGAGCATGTATATGTGTATCCTCCCCTGAAAGTACAAATCTAAGACAGGAGTGTAAAAGCTCAGGGGCTGAAAATGTACCACAATTTAACGATATACCCGATTAAATCCTGTTCTGTTTGCAGTCGTTTAGGACTGAACTTTGACACCACTGGTCTAAGCCAGTATCAGAATGTAACATTTTACTGCAATGGGTGTAAGAAACTTCCATTTTAACAGTGCTCACTGTTACGATATTTATTGATTACACTGTCAAATACACTCCATCCATGTACTCTAAATAGCAAAATTAAACTGAAAAGAAAAAAAAGCATATGATGATATTCACCCATTAAGTGACATCGCTGCCTGATTCAGAGACAAGCAACCACAGCCCACACAATCTTAGATTTTTTTAAATGGACAGCAACAGAATCAAAGTATACCTTATCAAAGCAAAATAAGTAGTAAGTTAACTATGTACTGCAACAGCAATCCATAATTCATCCAGTCTGCAGGTCACAAAACAGAGCCATTCAATCAGAAGGACATAGCAACTCTTAAGATACATGAAATTAGCTGAAATTACTCATCCATCCATCCACTGCATGTCACTGAATTGAGATAAAAACTGAACACCAAGTATGAACATGTCTACTGCATTAACCCTTTGAGTGCCAGAGGGGAACTCAATGTGTTACGTACTCCTCTGGCACTCAAAGGGTTAAGAGCCACACATTGTTTAAGTTTCAACTTGGAGTTTTACAAGCCAATGAAAGGGTTCCTAAAGTACTCCCATAATTTAGGAGCAAAAAGTCAAGAAGCAAAGTAAGGTTTGAAAAATCTGCAATCTGTATCCAAACCCACAGTTTCTGTGGCATTGCATACATTCCTATCAATTGTTTTGCCTATTTGGGAAATGGGTATGCACTATAGCATTCCCAATTAGGTTTGAATTAGCATTTTTAATTCAACATCCAGTCCCCAAAAAATAAACACAAATTAAAAATGCGGCTGCTTTATTCTTTAACCCCTTGAGTGACAGAGAGGTACACAACGCATTGCCATGCAATGCGTTGCGTACCTCTCTAGCACTCAAGGGGTTAACACCCAAAGGGGTTCTTAGGATCTGGTAACCACATGAATAAAGTAGGATATAAGTAAATAAACAAGTACATTTACAGCTTTCACCAATCTTGGGACTGCACTGAAAAAATACATACAACTCCTTATTTGGAGGGGTCAGAAAAAAGATACCTTGTAAAATGTTGAACATTTAACCCTCTCAGTGGCAGTGGGCTACACAAACCATTGCTTTCAAATGCATTGTGTACCCCTCTGCCACTCAAAGGGTTAATAGTGGTACGCCTGTAACATGTGCCCCACTATGCCTCTTTCTGTGTCAATGTGTGTTATGCCCAGCGCTGTATTCAAAAATTATACTTTACATATATATATCCACATTTGTATGTATACAAAGTTCTTTAGCAGTCACTGTAAATGGATCCTCATGCCTGAGTGCATGTCAGCACAGCAAAGCATACATACATACATGTATCAGTAGGGTATAGAGGGCACTCACAGATTCTTTTAAAAGTCAAGAAGAGTAGTTTATTGAAATCAATGTTTCGGCTGCATTGTCTGATATCTTGATAAAGGCTGTGCAATAGAGCCGAAAGGTCGATTTCAATAAACTACTCTTCTTGACTTCTAAAAGAACCTGTGAGTGCCTCTATACCCTACTGATACATGTGTGTGTGTATATATATATTTTTATTTTATTTTTCATAAAATTATGCTGCTCCTTTAAATTCATCTTAATCCATATTTATGAGCAGAGTGGATTAGTGCCTATCCTTTCCATATATAACATCTCAGTTTTAGTTCATCGTTGGGAATGCTCTCCGGCTCTGTGTGCTAACTCCATCATTGAGTATTCTATAAGAAAGAGAATCTCTGATCAAGGTACAAAAATGATAGCTTGTCAGAGGTTTACAGCTAGCTAAAACTTGGCATGAAAGTATTTCAGATGATTGTTCTCTGACAGGTTGTGTTGCTCCATACCAACTTATGACAAGTATAGTCAAGTCACTCCTGGCTTTAAATTCTTTTAAACCAGGAATAAGAAACCTCTGGCTCTTCAGCTGTTGAAGACTGCATTCCCATCATCCCCAACCAGCCTACCCCTATTCTAAATTGATCCTGTTATTAATACTGCATCTGCGTATTCCACCACACAGACAGTACTGTGACAGGGTCGTACACTAACACCTAAAATAAACTAGGCCAGTATATACTTAAATACCTTGTTCTTCATGCTAACGGTTATAAAACACCTCTCTATGTTTTCTGAGGCCTAAAATCTAGTTTTAGGACTCTGAAGGAGCAGACATTCTTACCTTTTCCAGTGCTCCCATGGATCATCCAGGATTATCTGTGAATGGCCTGAGATAAGATAACAATACAAGAGCAGTGACCACTAATCACAATCATTTAACTGGCGTTAGGCTTTAAAGTGTTAGTAATGTCCAACGAAAAGTTTTTTGCATTTAGAAGAGTTTAAAAAGCTGAGCTAAATGCAAAAAAACGTATCTCTCAAACCACTATGGTTTAAGAGATACAGGCATTTAATGTTCGCTGTCTCCTACTGACAGCTGTAAAGCTGTCAGCAGGAGATTTGTGTCGGTCGACACAGAGGCTCTTGAGAAGTGCCGAGATCTCGTTACTTACAAGGAATCCCTTCATTGGAATGGTCTAAAATGTGTGCTTGAACACCAGGCACACATTTTAGACCATTACAATGAAGAGATTCCGTGTAAGTAACGAGATCTCGGCACTTCTCAAGCGCCTCCGTGTCAACCGACATGGATCTCCTGCTGACAGCTTTACAGCTGTCAGTAGGAGACAGCGAACTTTAAACGCCTGTATCTCTTAAACCATAGCGATTTGAGAGATACGTTTTTTGCATTTAGCTCAGCTTTTTAAGCTCTTCTAAATGCAAAAAAACTTTTTGTTGGACATTACTAACACTTTAACTCTCAATGCAAACAGAAGAAAAACAACATTAAATAAATGCTCTCTGTACAGGA
This sequence comes from Rhinophrynus dorsalis, assembly GCA_037306005.1. Lineage (NCBI taxonomy): Eukaryota > Metazoa > Chordata > Amphibia > Anura > Rhinophrynidae > Rhinophrynus > Rhinophrynus dorsalis. The sequence continues at coordinate 129,083,378 of CM074726.1, read as the reverse complement.
CAATTTACACATGCATTAAACAGCAAGTGTAAGACCATATTTTAGGGATGACATATAAATAATACATTTTTACTTATGCTTGCTGTAAGTACGTAATATTAACCTATTTAATCAACCTATTTATCTTTTTGGTGTTTGTGTTCCTTTAAAGGGGAAGTAACACCATAAAACAATGCAGACTAGCTTACATTTACTTGTGCGTTAGACTACTGTAAAAGTCACACTTTTTTTGCAGTGAATCAAGTAACATGAAAAAATCCAAATCACTATCACTTTATTTGATGTGCACGTCTGACTGAAAAACAGTGATCGAGCTGCAAATCTCTGTGATAAATATCCACTGATCAAGTAATTGCTTGTATATTAGACTACTGGATACTGTTAACTGTTACAGCATTATCACAGGTGACTCTTCCCCTAATCATACCTACCCACTCTTTCCTGGCACAGAAAATGCACTTCGTTCAGGAAATACAATCCTTAGTGGACTGAGAAATCTCCAACACATGCATTGGGCACCTCCCAAGTGTTTAGGAAGTAAATTAATGGCCAGTAAAGAAGTATGTAAGTCTGTAAATAAACTAGCCTCCTTAGACCAGGAGTGGGTATCTGGTGTAAGGAAATAGGATTGGTGTGGACACATCCACAAATCAGACGCGTGTCAGCACCAATGAGACTCCCCTCAAAGCGCATCCCTCTTGGAATTTGCCTACTCTGGCTCTGTATACAGAGGAACAAACTGAGTAGTCTGAAATGTGTTGGAGCTTTATCATTTAATAATAATAATAATAATAATAATACAAACTTCTCATAAGTGAAAACTGGATATGAGCAAGCTTCCAGAATCAGCACTTGTGTTGTTTGTATAGCAGCAAAATGATATTTTCTAATTAATTATTTATGTGCATTCCCAGAAACAGCTTTTCCAACTGATATGAAAAGATTTCAGACTTGGCCCCAAATATCTGATTTGTGTGTTCTAGAGATTTCTCTCCTCTTCCAACTGACAACAGCATGTTAACCTGCTACATTCCAAACAAGAACTTGATGGCATCCTTATTGCTTTTCTTTCTCATTAACCTTAAAGGAGTATAGTCTGTTACAAAAACATATATTGTAGGGATTTTACTATTGAGTAAAATAAGGGTATTCCCACTGCCAAGAGATGCATATTTGCAGCATTAATGCAGTTAAGACCTTTGTTTTTTTTCCCCAATTAGCAGTGCCACCTAGTTGTCAACTTCCAATTAGTTATTCTGTTACATTCTATTTGATAGGAATGTCAATGACAAACAGATCACCATAGAATGTGATAGAAACAGATGTGTCACTTCCTGTCAGTTAGAACTTTCAGGAGTAAACACACCGTAAACTCACTTCTTGATTATAGAAATTGATATAACCTTTGAATAAAACAACTGACAGCGGTGGGGGTGCCTTTGTTTTACTCCGCAGGAAAAACTCTATAACATATACATTTTCATAAAAAAACTTTACTGCTCATTTAAAAAGCAATTATAACATTTTATTCAGTCTGTTCCTATAGGAGCAGACATAGTAGGAAACCCACAGCTGCAGCCCCAAAACAGCTCCTGTCCACTATTTTGGTGGTCAGAAAACTGACCCCCTGGGATGGTATGGTGGCTGGTTGGAAGTTTGTGGCTCAAAGTCTGCATAGCTCCATACACTGTTAGGATATAAAACCCATTCCTATCAGTCTATCGGAGCTGTGGTCGCTGATCCACATTCTATAATATAAAAGGCCAGAATGTTTGTCCGATGCAGTCATGCTGGGAGTTCTGTGCTGGGAGCATTCTGTGTGGTTGGGCAGTCTCTACTGCGCATGACTGCATCGTGTGTGCCTGCAGTGAGGCAGCAGCAGTACGCAGAGCAGTACCGGCCTCTTTACCTCACCGGAGCTTGGCCCGTGTACACGGGCTTTTACACTAGTAAACTGAATAAAGGGATTCAATGACTATCACAGGATAAGTGGAATGTCACTGAGGGTCACTTTTCAGTTATCAGTTCTTCTTTCCAACTTATCTGCTGTGGCTCACAGTATAGTACTGGCTTCTTAGACGAGTCTGATCCTAGAGGAGCACTGCTCCTGTAAGGGCCCTATCCTCATGATGCATGCCCTTTACAATATAACAATAACATCATCATTAGAGAAGGTGTGTTAGATATATGGGTTTTCTGGCACCAACCTGTAAACAGTAAACACCTACTGGTGTGGTAAATTCCTGGTTAAAATAATATTCTCCAGAGATAGATACAAGCGGCAAGACATGTGAAGCCTCCCTCCATCCAAAGACAAAGTATACATCATACAAGTGAAGCTACTGCAGAAGTCAGCACAATATTATATAAAAAAGCAAGAATGTAGACATTTTTGCGCAAACCAGCTTCACTTCTGGGAACAAATACAAATTTCAATTGATTTCAAATGGAATTTTAACACCTAAAATGCTAGTGCGGTCCATAACACATTGCTTTGCATTATGCTGGAGAACTCTCTAGCAGTCAAGAAGTAAAGGGATAGTAATACTTTGTTTTATCTTCATTTTATTTTGTAGGCATCAGATAACATGAAGAACAATATAAGTATTATCTCTCAAACCTTTATGGTTTGAGAGATATTCACAAGCAAAGATCCCCCTCCCGCCCCTTTTACCTAGTGTAAGCCATCTCTTCTCAGATGTGGAATGCAGTCCATAGACCAGACAGATAACAGCAGGGGACAATCTTCTTCCTGTGAGAACAATGAAAGCCCTGCCCCCCTTGACAGGTTTTTCCCTTATCTTAATTGAAGATTGTCCCTTTCTGCAATCTACCTGGGCACCTCCCTTTTGATCTGGCTGAGCAGTGTTACATCAGTAAAAGGGGTGGGAGGGGGATACTTTGTCATTGAATTACTCTTGAAGTACAACTCTGACAGAATTTAAATAACACTCTCCAAAGTCCAAATACTATGATGATTAATTAGAGCTGCTTTTATTATGAAACATTACTATCCCTTTAAAACACCATTTAAATGAACCCTTTGAGTACCATATGGGTACGCAACGCATTGCAAAGCAATGCGTTGCGTACCCCTCTGTCATTCAAAGGGTTATAGAGAATTTTGGTAACTTTTTGTGTCTGCTCTGGGGTAGTTCATAAAACCAAGGATTCCAGCATTTTGGATTTTTGCATATAGCTATAAGGTTCTCAAACTCATAGGCGAGATTCTATATTACCATATTTGCTTCAATATAAGGTACGTATTTTCAGAAACTTAATTCTGAACAAAAGCCCTCACCTTACATTTGATTCATGTGGCATAGTTACCAGCCAGTGAACTAACAAATAATCAGGCTTTCACTGTAATCCCACACTTCCAGTCTGTGCATAAGGAAGTACAGTAACATTACACCAAAGCAGTTGGCTTTATACCTGTCCCTTAGACAGTTTCGAGTTCAGAACAACGCAGGCTCCTCCATGTGACTAGATAGGTGAAGGTTTGTGCGCTAGCCGTGTATATCTATACTAGTGTAAAATCCCATGTACACGGGCCAAGGTCCGGGTGATGTTAAGAGGCCGGTCTGCTCTGCGTCCTACCACTGACGCAGTCATGCTGTAGAGACTGCCAGAAAGCACAGAGTGCTCCGAGCACAGAATTCCCGGCATTCTGTGCATTCGGGCAGTCTTTACTGTGCATTACGGCTTCTGACAAACATCCTAGTGAATTATTATATAGGATGCTCTTTGTGTTAGCAGAGGACACTGGTAATCTCAAGTTATGATTGAGTTTCTGTGAAATACCCTCTGTTCTGGGACTTTCTGAGCAGCACAATAACAGCAAACACAGAAGCCAGAGATGAACACCAAGCACCTCCTCTCAGATTACCATGCAGTACAGTAACAACCAAGACAGAAACTGGGGAAGAACACCAGGCACCTCCACTCTGAGTTGGAGGAATGCAGGAGAAAGGCGAGTTTATAAAACTGCTCTGGTTTTGTCGCCTGGGTGAAAGCACCCTTAAAGGAATAGTACCCCTTTATTTTGACTTTACATATAAGGCAGATACATATGATGTTGGATTGCTTATACTTTTTATTATTTCATTTTCAAATTCACCTTTTCCTTTTTTGCACTATGTCCCTGAGAGTGAGCTACCTGGATCTTAGTTTCCAATAGACGATCAAACAGGATGTAATAATATGTTACAGTGTCTCTGCAGTATTGCTTTGTGAGCTATCTTTTTTACATTTATCTCATCACTAGACCTGCTTTCATGTTCCTTGACAGAAAGCTCTCCACAAGCAAATCCAGAGTGTGCATTTGCAAGGCCCTAAAGCACAATACAGTTCCATATATTTTTTTTTTTTATTGGAGCAAAGTATTCAGAATAAATACCATGCATACACCTTAGTAACACTTAGTAAAAACTAAGGTGAAGTATATTGCTTCAGTCCTAATTTATCATTCAGATCATACCGGTCTTCTTAACCCCCTTTTCTGCTGAAGGTGCCATAAAGACTAACCCATTGAGTGCCAGAAACAGAGCTAAAGCATTGGGTTGCAAAATGTTACATACCTCTGTGGCACTCAGAGGGTTAACCAGTTTAGTGACAGAGGGGATGTTGAGCAACATGATGCATTACTGATCCCCTACCCCCTGGTATTTAAAGGTTTAACTTGATTTAAAACTGCCTATGTGTCATGTTAACCAAAATACCATCAGATGTAGCGTTTAGAACATATTCATACTTTTATTTCTGGTAAAACTGAAACTGAAGGTTTCCTGGTACAGCACAGAGCTTCATTGGCATATGAACTATCACTGAAAGCCTTAAGTAGCATATGACAGGTCACTGAAAGCCTTAAAGGGATAGTAATACTTAAATATTACTAATCCCCATATTGTAGGCATGTTAAAAAGAATTTAATTGTCCCCAGTATGTCCCCAATATGGGGATTAGTGATATTGAAGTATTACTATCCCTTTAACCCTTTGAGTGCCAGAGGGGCATGCAACGCATTGCTTTGCAATGCGTTGCGTACTCCTCTGGCACTCAAAGGGTTAAGCAGCATATGACAGGTCACTGAAAAGCTTAATTACCATATGAAACATAATTGCCAACACAATTAGCATATATGAACATATTGAAACAAGTATGAATATCTCCTCAGCTGTACATTTGTTGGTCTTTTAGTATGTTCACAGTTTTTATACAGTTTTGAAATACACACACCTGAATTAGGGTGAAAGTTCCACTTTAACCCTTTGAGTGCCAGAGGGGTATTCAACATTTTATTCAGAAAACTAATTTTTGTGTTATTTAGATAATATGCATGCTGTGCAGACACTTCCTGTCCTACATATCTCTCCCACTGACCTTACACCTCCTTTAGTGTGAGTGGGAGACTACGACAGGAAGTGCCAGCACAACATGCCTCAGTCAGCATTATCTCCAAATTTACATAAATCAAAAACAAATGTTTTAAAATATAAAGTGGCCAATAAAACAGATGAATTTGAAATCACATTCAATATCACCAAAGATGTTTTTAGGTGTTTAAGGTGTATGAAACATTCTGTGCCATATTTTAGTAGGTTCAACAGACCCGTTTCATGGGATTCTCACACAGGCGATATTAGATGATCTTGATTATTGCCATGTTGATGTCCATAAGCTAGAACAAATTGCTGCAATTCAGGCCAGTACCGTGGTTGACTTTGGAATTAAAAATTCTCATCACTGAGCAGTGAATTAGGGAGAGCTAGCATTAGAGGGATTAAAAGCCCCACAATAAGCATTTTCATGTACTCCATATGTGAATCTGGTTTGCCTCAGAATTACCCCATTTTTTATTTCATGCATATGCCCCAATATCCCTTCATGCACAAAAGCCTATCTAATCTAAAGTAGTGTTTTGTTTGGGTGATGACAATCACCTCCCCCCCATACTGGAACGATGGGGACATGGTGAAAACATTGAGGGCTTTTTCATTACTTTTTATTTTGGTGCATATGGAAATAAGCCCAGACTTTGCCAAAGAAAGCGGTACAGAGGACAGATGGGATACTAATGCAGAGAATTAATGACATTTCCAGGGAATTCATCCCCTTCCTGTTTCTTTATTTGGCAAGTTTATGACATCTTCCAAATATAATCTGGACACATTTAACAGGATTTCCCATTTGGCAATCCAAAGTTTTCTATTAATAAATCAGAAAGCTTACAACAAAAAAATGCCAGAATTTGTAAAGGCCTTATGTTCAATGGGATAGAAGAGTAATTCTGAATTCCCAGTTAATTAAATAGGGCTTTTAAACACCTCTCTAACATTCAAGGAGTTAAAAAACACTCCTTTTTATTGATGGTAATTTGAAGAGAATTTACTTGTCCTCTGGGGTGAAGGTAGTTTGCTCCAGAACTACTACACGATGTCTGAACACAGGGCTCTGTGGCATGCAATACCTGTGATGTGGGCAATCTGTAGCTGCCCAGCTGTTTGTTTACAGCTACCATCATCCTCAGCTATCAAATGGCTGCTTGATGATAATGTGATTGGTATCTTCAGACACTCCCTGTAAAACTCCCCTCAGGGAAGCCAATTAACTACCTCCATATCCATTATCACCTAGAACCACCCCATCCCTGGACCACTGCACTCATAGAATTTGAATTTGATGGCAGATAAGAACCATTGGGCCCATCTAGTCTGCCAATTTTCCTACTGTAAATACCTCAAACCTTGTTTGGTCCTTGGTCTTTTCTTATGTTAAAGGGATAGTAATGCTTCGTTTTATCTTTATTTTATTGTGTAGGCATTAAAAAAACATGAAGAATTATATAAGTCTTATCACTCAAACCTTTATGGTTTTAGAGATATTCACAAGCAAAGTTTTCCCCCACCCCTTTTACCTAGTGTAAGCCATCTCTTCTCAGATGTGGAATGCAGTCCACAGACCAGACAGATAACAGAAGGGGACAATATTCTTACAATGAAAGCCCTACCCCCCTTGACAAGCTTTTCACGTTTTTCCCTTATCTTAATTGAAGATTGTCCCTCTCTGCAGTCTACCTGGGCACCTCCCTTCTGATCTGGCTGAGCAGCGTTACATCAGTAAAAGGGGCGGGAGGGGGACACTTTGCCATTGAATTACTCTTGAACTACAACTCTGACAGAATTGAAATAACACTCTCCAAAGTCCAAATACTATGATGATTAATTAGAGCTGCTTTTATTATGAAACATTACTATCCCTTTAAGGACACCCTTCTGCCTATCCCATGCATGCTTAAAGTCTGTCACTCTATTAACTTCTACCACTTCTGCTGGTAGCATATTCCACTTATCTACTACCCTCTCAGTGAAGTAAAACTTTCTTACATTACGTCTAAACCTGTGTCCCTCTAGTTTTAGACTATGGTGTCTTGTCCTCACAATCTTACTCCTTTGAAATGTACTACCCTGCTGCACTTTGTTGAATCCCTTCATGGATTTGAATGTTTCTATCATATCCTCTCTCTTCTCTCCTCCAAGCTATACATGTTCAGATCCTTTAGTCTATACTCAATAGCACTTCTCTCTCCCACCCACTGACCAGCAGTTCATATGGCAGGAGGCACTTACACTCCATAGCACTTACTCTTTCTGTGTCCCAACCTACCTTCTTCTAGACTGTAAGTTCTCACGAGCAGGGCCCTCTGATCCTTCTTCTCCACATTTGTACTAGTTAATATCTCTGTATGTTATTACCTATTGTACAGCGCTGCGGAATAAGTTGGCACTATATAAATAACGGTTGCCCACTTCAAGGATTTACGCTCAAGGGGTTAAAATCCCGACTTAAATGCGGGAAAGTTCTTAATTGATTATTTGTTCAAGGTGCAATTGGTATGCCCCAGAATTACTTCATTGCATCTTAATATTCCAACCACATTGTGTAGCTGTGAGTGAGAACCATCTACTGTATAAAACATCAGCCAATCAGCACCTACCTAATGTAACACATACCCAGTAAAAGCAACACAGAATATCTATTGGACTGTAACATGATTTATTTACTCTGTGAAGCAGAAATATCTCCAGGATGCAAAATATATTCTATTATCGCTTGGTTAAAATAAGTTACCCTTTTTTTGTTCAGTCAGTCAGTGTGTGTGTGTGTGTGTGGGGGGGGGTAAAGTGGTGCATTTGCAAACCCACTGGTATTCAAGGGTTTAACCCTTTGAGTATCAGAGAATCATCCAAAGCATTGCAACGCAATATGTTGAGTACCTCTCTGGCACTCAAAGAGTTAAGAGGGGCAGAGGGCACTGGAATCATTTCATGAAGACCAGAGGAGGTGTCAGGATTTTATACTCTGTCCGGGGTGTTCTCAGAGAGAGAAGACATGCTGTATGGGGTATCATCGGGCTCGGGAGACGTGTGGCTATAATCCATGTCTTCTAATTCCGCAGGAGACTCTGTGAGGAGGATCTGCAGTGAGGGAGACAAAGTGGGACAAAGCATTAACACCACAATAATCTTTTTTTTTTTAATGCATTGTAAGGTTTTTCTTTCTGAGTAAAACAAAGCTACTCCCGCCGCTGGGTGATTGAGGAAAGCCATTATATTGTAACCCTTTGAGTGCCAGATGGGTATGCAACACATTGCTTTGTGATGAGTACCCCTCTGGCATTCAAAGTGTTAACAATCTGAGTGACAGAGAGCCATACAAATCATACCTCTCTGGCACTCAAAGGGTTAACTTTTTTTTTTTTTTTTTTTTTTTAATCACACTGTAAACAACAGTGTCACCTAGTGACCAGATGATGGAATAGCATATTTATATTACTGTTAATAGAGAGTTTCTGGTTGTAGACTAAAGTACTCAGTTGACAGCAATAGCAATCTTGTGGCCATAATAAAAGAAATCCCAGTGATGAAAAAAGAAACAAAAATAATAACAATAATAAAAAGTATAAGCACTTCATCCCTCACCTGTTGTTGGTCTTTATCATTTGATTTCACAGCATGTATTAGATTCCTGGTGAATGCTTGGAGCTCTGCATACTTGTGCTTGTAATTCTCCAGTTCATTCTCCAGGTACCTCATTTCTTCATTCTAAGATAATAAAAAATGTAGCTCAAATAGGTAAACCTGTTACAGAAACATATGCAGTAATATGCTGACTATAATATAGTATGGGATATAAATTATGTTAAATGTTAGTTCTGCTGTAATCCCAATCCTGTAATTATAAATACATACTCTAAATCAGTGGCACGCAAACTGTGGAGTTGGCCCCCCCAAAGGACAGCTTGGGAGAGGGGGCTTGTGATAATCTAGCAGATCCTGCACGTTGCCCATGTAAGCTTTTGGATGGTACAAATGATGCAATTTAATGCATTGGGGACCTCTCTAGCATTAACCCTTTGAGTGCCATTGCTTTGCATACCCCTTTGGCACTCAAAGGGTTAAACCTCCCCAATTAAATCAAAGGGAATTTGTAGAATATTCCTTTCCCCCATATGGTGCAGTTGGGTTGTTCCAGAATTGCACCTTGGTCCTTTGCCAACCCCTGTTCCAAATCTTTGTACCTCATGCACTGAGCAATTAAGCTAAAAGTTAAGTCTATTAGCACACAGGACCTTGTTCATTATAGACAAGGTATGATATTCACATGTCACTGTCTGATACTGTATAGGTCTTCCATACAATCCCTCCATTACTGCCTCTAAAGGCCTTCTGCAGTAGGCTAAAGAGGTGCAATTCTAGAGCAAACCCACTGCATCATGGTGGAAATAAACATTTTTTTTTTAATCTTAATTGGGATTTTAAGCCCTGGAATGCTACAGAGGTCTCCAGGGCATTGTGAAGAATGCATTTGAGTTTTTTCTAGCATTCTTGGGCTTATTTATATTTGACCCTTATTGTGCATGTGGTTTGCACCATAACTGCACCTCTTCCTCCCCCTCCATCTCTGGAGGCGCTCTGGTATAGACCCTACGTGACTTTCCATAGGACCGAAAGAGAAATAAAATCCATAGCACTCAAGACTGTTTCCTTTTAACCCTTTGAGTGCCAGAGGGGCATGGAAAGCATTGCAAAGCAAAGCGTTCTGTACCCCTTTGGCACTCAAAGGGTTAAAATTACTCCTTTATTCAAAAGCTTGCAAAACACTGGAAGTAACAGTCTCACATGTTTTGCATGGATTACATCTGTGCGAAACGCGTGAGACTGTTACTTCCAGTGTTTTGCAATCTTTTTAATAAAGGAGTGACTTTAAAAGGAAGTAGTCTTGAGTGCTATGGATTGTTCTTCTCCTTGTTATTGATGATTTTGGGTCATTCACCTGTCCAGCACCTTGTCTCCTTGCTATATCTGTGTTGGTGAGTTTAACTTTTGACTTTGTCTGAGAGTGGTGCCGCTGTTTTTTCATTGTTTTCCATAGGACCCATCCAGTGTTCAAACAATACAGGGTTATTGTGGGGGGAAACCATTTGCACCATAGAAGAAACAAAACATCCTATTAATGTAAGTGGGGATCTTACCTCCTTAACAGTAGAGAAGTCTCCAACACAATGCAAAGCAATGTATTCGAGACTTCTCATATTTTCAAGATTTTAAAAGCCCTACTTAAGTCAATGGAAATTTGGGTATTTTTTAAATTTCTCCCTTGTGGTTCAGTTGGTAGCTTCACAACTACTACTTGAACATAAGACCCTATAACCCTAATCCAATGCACGCTCTTCTCTCTGTATATACAGTCTATCCGTACCATGTCTGAACCACATAAATCAACAATTATACTCATGTAAATGTGGCAAATTGACAAACAAGTTCTCACAGAACTAATAACAAAAGGGATCATCCAGTAAGACTAGCAGTGTTTTTAATACAACAAAGGCAGGGACTTTTTACAATAAGGGAGGTATGGTTGTGGAATTCTTTGTGTTAGGAAGCTGTGATTGCAGATGCTGTAGATGCTTTAAAGACATACTGGATACCATTCTAGCTCAGTAAAATATTGAGAATTATGACAGTTGGTTTCATTGCAGATACAATGTTGATCCAGGGAAATATCCGACTGCCATTTGGAACCAGGAAGCATTTTTTTTAACCAACTTAGGGTTTTAAATGGTTTCAATAGGGTTTTTTCCCACTACCACTGTATCAACAATTGTGATATGGCAAGGGCTAAACTTGATGGACGTCTGTCTTTTTTTCAGACCCATGAACCATGTTATATTACCAGTTATCTAATTTGGCACCAGAGACAATATTACTGAGAATTGTGAACCTGAAATCATTGTTATGGAATGGCTTTAATAAGGAACACAGTCAAATTAATACACAGCAGCTGTACCCACTCTGCCTAGAAAGATTGTGCCATCCAGGCCTCAAGACCATTACCAGTTATATTTCAATCTAAATTTGACCCCTTGTGTGCCAGTTAGGATTCCAACAATCCACTTGGCTGCAGTATTCTTGTGGGTAGCATCCCAAAGACAGAAATGGATGATTAACAGCTGAAATTATTATTAAAAGTAACAGGAATCACCTATTTAAATGACAAGGCACAAGTCCAAACACTAATAAATGAGCACTCAGTGATTCACAGTGAGCATACGCTGGCATTTCACGAAGAGCCCTGAGCGGGCAGACAATGGCATTACAGAGGCGAATCTCTCTACCAGTGCATGTCTTGGCAGTAGAAAGAATTCCCTTGATCATCAGTTGCCATGGTATCCTTTTGAATTGGTTTAACAAGGAATGAAAACAGATTCTCCCTAAACTCCTGTTCTGTTTACAGCTGAAACCAGCAGGAGTATAAACTCGTATAATGCTGCTTTCCTGCCACTTGAGCACATCCTGCCCAAAAATATAAAAATTGGATTCAAATATGGGTTTACCATACTGACTGTGCTATGGCTTTAGGGTTTTACCTTCCCACATGCTTCATATTTTAAATTCAATCTCCAGGATGGAGCTTCACATTTTTTTAACCCTTTAAGGACCAGAAAAGTGTGCAGCGCATTGCTTTGGTCCTTCAAGTGTTAGAGAACAGAATGCACTGCAAGGGAAAGAAGAGAGAAACATTTGAAAACAGCATTTTACTAATCCACAGAAACACAGTGGGTAAATAAATCACAGGAAATAAAACTGTTGAGAGTGATGTACAAATCAGTATGATGGGAGTTGTAGTCCAACAAGAGCTGAATAACCAACGGTTGGCCACTATGTTCTAGAGCAGCAATGCTCAAACCTATTCTCAGGCCCCCAGCTGTGCATGTTTTCAGGATCTTCACAATTAAAATGAAGTGAATGTCGTCAACTCTGGCAGGTTCTTCAGCACAACTGAACCACTTATTGATTCACCTGTATTCATTTGAGGAGATCCTGAAAGACTGCACTGGGGGGCTAAGGGCAGGTGTGAGTGACCCTGCTCTAGAGGATGCAGTTCTTTTGATCCATGGAAGAGTCAGTGTTTCATAGCTAGTTAACTAGGACTAAATAGGGACACAATGAGTATGATGGGAATTGTAATCAAACAGCCATCGGAGGGCAGCAAGTGGCTTGGTTTAGAATTTCTAGTAGGGGTGGGCAACTGGTGACTCTACAGCTGTTGTTGGACTACAGTGCCCCTAATCCTCAGTGATTACTGGAGCTATAATCCAAAAACAGCTGAAAAACCACATGCCCCCGCCAGTCCTACAGGATACAGTTCTTTTGATCCAGGAAGTGCCACTGATTTCTATGTAGCAAATTCCCATCTAGGAAATAAGTCATACATTGGATACATGTTGATTTGGGGTTAGACAACTATTGGATCTCCAGCTGTTGGAGACTACATCTCCCATCATCCCTAATCAACCATTGGCTGGTTGGAGATTACTGGATGGAGGTCTGACAACTGACTAGCCCTGTGTTAACTGATTACATTAAATTGTAATAGATAACAAATCCCATATGTTTCATTTGACTGCTTTACCAGCTGGGGTTTCAAGCCCTGCACTTCATCTGCTATGCTGGTTCACTAAAAGATGCCACCACCTGCAGCTTGCTTCTATACAGACTGATGGGTGATTTATGCTAGCCAAATTAATAGAGAGATTTACATGTACCTTCTTCTACATAAATCTGTTTGCATCCTACAAACTGTCCATACCCAAAGAATGTATACATTAAAGTGATAGTATTGTCCCAAAATTATTTTATTTTGTATTGTAGATTAAATAAAAATAAATTATTTGCAGCAAACCCCATCTATCAAACCTCTATGGTTTGAGAGATATTTTCATTGAAAGTCTGCACCTCTCTCCTCTTCTCCTGACGTCATCGTCTAGCTGACAGCAGTAGACCCCGGTCCGGAAGGGGAGGGAGGGGGTAACTTTCAATGCAAATGTTTCTCAAACCATAGAGGTTTGATAGATGGGGTTTGCTGCAAATAATGTATTTTTATTTACTCTACAATAGAAAATAAAATAATTTTGGGACATTACTATAACTTTAAAAATGCTGCGTATTGAATATTTGCACAATGCCAAAAGAAAAAAAAAAGACCCTTAACTCTTTAAGTGCCAGAGGGGTACAGAACACAACGCACTGCAGAGCACAGCATTGCGTACCCCTCTGGCACTAAAAGGGTTAACCCTTTAAGTGTGAGAGATGTGGTGGAGAGCTCTCTAGAACCCAAGGAGTTAAAATCCCTATTCAAAACAAATCAGTGGGGTGTGGGTTATTTTGTCCCCTATAGTGCAGTTGGTTTGTCCCAGACTTGTGCCCATTGAGCCATATTCAATAAGATAAAGGAAGTGCAATAGTGGAGCAAACCAACAGTTCGGGGAGGGGGAATTGATATTCTGTAAAAAATTCCTATTGATTTAAATGGTCTTTTAACACTTCAATGCTATTGAAGGGACTAACCCTCTGAGTGCCAGAGGGGTGCGCAATGCATTGCAAAGCAATGCGTTGCGTACCCCTATGGCACTCAAAAGGTTAACACTCCCATTTAAATAAAAGGGAATTTGGAATTGACCCCTAAAATGCAGCTGATTTGCCCCACAACTTCTCAGTGTCTAGCGTAATAAACCTAAATATTCATAAAACTTTCCCTAAATCTATAATTCCAGAACTGTTCCTTTTTAGTTTCTAAAACCTAATTATTCATATTTATTTTCTTTAATCTTATTTATCAGGAAACCTCCTCCATTTGTTCATGTGAAAAGCTTCTGAAAAATGAATGACCGTGCACATGTAAAAATCTAGAAGAAAATATTTATTCATAGCAAAATACAGTATATGTTTGTTCACTGATTGCCCACTTACATATTATGTCTTTTGAAACTGCCCTCTAGAACAGAGGTTCTCAACCCGTGCCCTCAGTGCCCACTAACAGGCCAGGACTTAGGAATTTCCCTGCTAGAACACAAGTGTGTTGATCAGAGGCTCAGTTGTATTGATTAACTCACCTGTGCTCTTAAAAGGAAATTCTCAAATCCTGGCCTGTTAATTGCCACTGAGGGCACGGGTTGAGAACCACTGCTCTACAATATCTTTCCCCATATGCATAACAGGGAACTCTCCAGATCTGTCCCGGTGAGACTCCATTTTTTAGACTTAATTACCGGGTCTCTGGGGACAGAGGCTGATTCTCTGGTGGTGGTAAGATTCCTGTGAAACTTTTCCCATTTCTCCTCTTTCTCACTATGTTCCTCCCATATCCCTCCCACTTCTGCTCCTTCTCACACTGTTCCTCCCACTTTATGTCAAAATGATGATAACCCTGCCTGCCTAATTAAGCCCTACTCCTTTATGATGCACATGACGTCACTTACAAATCCCTAGTCGCAGCACATAAGCCATCTCCAGGGACTCATGAGGATGCAGTTCCCCATATGCCCCATATAGAAGTCCTCTGAAACATAACACAAAGAAAATCTTAAAATATATATTATATTATAATATATTAACACAAAGCTGCACTCACAGAAGTATCTGGCACACCAGCTTCTCTTGTATGGCCCCAAATGTCTCCTTTTTTTTTTCAAATTTTCTTTATTGAGAAAAAGTGTAGATCAAGTACAACATAAAATATAAACCGTCAAGAAATAGACAGTGAAGTACATGAACAATGGATTCATTAACTCAGTATAACTAACTCTCCCATACAAAGAGAGGAGACAATGTAAGTTACATAACTGAAAAAACAAAACAAAAAGGAGAGTGCCATAATCAACCATGTTGGGTCCATAACCATCTGGATAATAATTTAAGAGACACAAAGAGAGGAGAATATATGGAGCAACGCTTAGATTAGAAGAGAAAGAAAAGAGAAAGAAGACACAAGAGAAAAGGAGAAAGGAGAAGAAGGGGTGGGCACTTCTCGTTCGTAGGCCAGAGTCATCTAACTCATGGATCAAAGTGAGATAAAAAGAAATTCAGAACTGGGGAGGGGTCCCTCCCATGTTTCAGAGCTGTCAGGCGGAGGAGTGTGACGTGGTCTCCAGATCTGGAGATCCATTCCTGGTAAGAGGGGGGAGAAACAGATTTCCAATGTACCGGAATAAGAGCTTTAGCAAGACCCAAAAGGGCCAGTAACAATGAACGAGACGAGGGGGGCATCTTTGGAAACCGGATATAGAATAGAATCTGCCAAGGGTCTCTGGACAATTGGATGTGTAAGCTATGTTCAATGCATCCCAAGCATTTCGACCAATAGTCTTGCAGAATAGGACAGGACCACCAAATATGAAGGTGTGTGACCTCTCCCGTTCCACATCTCCAGCACCTGTCACTGACAGTAGGAATCATAGTATGTAGACGGACCGGGGTATAATGCCATCGACTTAAAAATTTGAAGTGCGCTTCCAAAAGAGTAGAGGAGATAGAGCAGGATTTGGCCATATGCCAAATCATACGCCAGTCGGCCTCCATAAGTGAGTCCCCAAGTTCGGATTCCCATGCATGAGCATAATGGGGATGAGGGAGTCTGAGGAGTCTATAAGAATAGAATAAATCTTACCTAGGTAATGGCCAGAAGCGGGTGGACGAAGGAGAAGAGATTCAAATTTGGTCTCTTGACCTGACCAAGCCTTTTTAATAGCCGTCGATACTAGGAAATGCCGAATTCGAAAAAATTTCCACATCTCACCCTGTGAAAGAGGGAAACGCGAACTAAGGGAAGCAAAATGAAGTATGCTCCCTTTGTCTATGAAATCGCCAATTCGAACAATTCCCAGGTGAGTCCATTGAGGAAAGTCAGAGGATAAAAGGGAAACTGCAGAGGAGCGAGAGTAAAAAACTGGAGAGGCCCTTGAGGGTAGCATGAGGAAAGATGGGAAGGCCGTATACGATTGCCAGACAGACAGGATGGCCACAAATATCGGATGGCCTAGGGGTTTTAGCAATCTATATCTTGGGGGGAGAAGAAATTCGTAAAGAACATCCATATCCGAAAAATAAGATCTTTCAATAGAAACCCACAACTTAGACGAAGCATGATGCTGCCAATCTAAGACAGACATTAGTAAAGCAGAATGATAATATTTCTTAAAATCAGGGACTCCCAAACCCCCCTGTAATCTATGTCTAGATACCAAGACTCGGCGAAGTCTAGGTGCCCGGGAATTCCATATAAATCTGAATATAATAGAATTTAAATGCGAAAAGAATGAAGGTGGAATCTGGAGGGGAAGAGTCTGAAAGAGATAAAGCACCCTGGGCAAACTGTTCATTTTTATAGAATTGATACGACCCAACCAGGAAATATAACGTGAATTCCAACTAGTAAGATCTTTTGTAATTGATTTTAATAGTGGGGGGGTAATTTAAGGCATAGGTAGATTGAATTGTGGGGGCAATCCAAATTCCTAAATACTTAATGCCATTCGATGACCATTTAAAAGGATACAAAGAAGTAAGAAGGCTTTTAACGGTCGGGGGGAGGCACAGAGGCAGAACCTCAGACTTGGTGTGATTAATTTTAAAATCAGAGAAAAGAGAAAAAAGTTGAAGTTCCTCCATAACTGCAGGCATAGAATCAGTAGGATTCGACAGGGTGAACAAGACATCATCTGCAAAAATGGATAATTTATGATCACTGCCACCTAAGGAGATTCCATGTATATCGCGTCTGGAACGAACGTGTTGGGCAAAGGGTTCCATGACCAAGACGAATAATATAGGAGAGAGAGGGCATCCCTGGCGAGTACCATTAGTTATATGAAAAGACTCTGAAAGACAGCCATTCACCCTAATTTTTGCTGTAGGAATGGAATAAAGAGCTTGTATCATAGAAATTATACCGGGCCCAAAACCAAAAGTGGCTAGAGTATTAAAAAGAAAGGTCCAGTTCACCCTGTCGAAGGCCTTTTCTGCATCAGTGGAAAGAAAAATAGAGGGAAGAGTACGGGAAGAAATCGAATGAAGAATGTTTAAGATTTTGCGGGTGTTGTCCCTGGCTTCCCGTCTGGGTACAAATCCCGCTTGGTCCAGGTGAATCAAGGAAGATAAAAGTGGTCTTATTCGTTCGGCAAGAATCTTCGCGTATAATTTAGTATCCAAATTAAGCAGAGAAATTGGACGATAATTTGCGCAAATGGATTTATCCTTGTTCGGTTTTGGTATTAAAGTGATGTGGGCTTCTGAGAGAGTACCATGTCTCGAGATTTCAGATGGAAAAAGAGCAAAAGCCCTAGTAAGAAGAGGGCATAGTAAGTGTTTGAAGTGTGCATAATAAGGTTGAGTAAAGCCATCCGGCCCTGGGCTCTTCCCTTTAGGCATAGTGTCAATGGCCTTTCCAACCTCTTCCATCGTAATCGGTAAGTCCAAAGCCGTCTTCAAGTCCAGAGAGATAGTAGGGAGGTTGGCAGAATGCAAATAAGTTTGTATCCTGGAAAGGAAGGTAGGGTCTGTGGATGAAGTCTTTGGGAGATTGTAAAGGGTCTTGTAGAAGTCTTTAAAAGACGAAGCTATCTTTGATGTATCAAAGACTAAGTCACCCTTCGAGGATTTAATAGAGTGTACATACGTCGAACCTTGTTTAGCACGTAACTGGTTAGCCAGAAGTGTCCCAGCCTTACCACCCCCTTCGAAATATCTTTGACGTGTACGCAAAAATAGTTGTTCAATGCGAAGATCTAACAAAGAACGTGGATGAGTTCTAAGTCGGGTGAGAGAAAGAAGCGTATTGGGGTCAGGATTGGATTTATGACATGCTTCCAATCTAGCGATTTCAGTAATGGTATCGTTAAGTTGGCGATCGCGAGTTTTCTTACGGATGGCAGCCTGTTTGATAAATTCCCCACGTAGAACGCTCTTATGGGCCTCCCAGACAGTAAGAGCTGAAATGGCGCCATCATCATTGAATCGAAGATAATCTGTCAAGGCGGTGGAAATTGCCGATAAATCGTCAAAATTCAAAAGCAATGAATCCTCTAGTCTCCAAGGGGGTCGGCCTTTATAATCCTGGGCTCTCTGTATGCGTAGTGTAACCGGAGCATGGTCTGACCACGTAATATGCCCCACTTCAGCGGAAATAACAGAGGAAAGTGCACAGTGGGGTAGGAAGAAATAGTCTATCCGGGAATAGACTCCATGAGGGTGGGAGTAAAAAGTGAAATCATGATCTGTTGGATGACAAATTCTCCAGACATCCAAGAGACGGTGAGAGTGCAGTGTACGTTGCAAAGCACGAATCTGAGCAGGTGGGTAAGAGGAACGGCCCCCTGAATAATCTAAAGATGGGAATAAGGGTAGATTAAAATCCCCACCTATCACTAGTAACCCCTCTTGGAAGGAATTAAGTTTCTCAAATACTTTAGCCACAAAGGTGCCTTGCAGAGTATTAGGAGAATATACATTGACAAATGTGTAGCGCACATTGTCCAAGAGACCCTTAACAAAAATGAACCGTCCATCCGGATCCCTAAGAGTCTTTTCATGAAGAAAAGGGAGTGTGCGATGCATAAGGATTGCAACCCCGTTCTTTTTCGTTGCACTAGAACCCAAGAAAGCCTGGGAATAAAGTCTATTAGTAAGGGGAAGCTCCCTAGCACGACTAAAATGAGTCTCTTGAATAAAGACCACGTCACCCCTCAACCTATGAAATTCATGGAGCGCCATGGAGCGTTTCCTTGGTGAATTCAATCCTTTCACATTATAAGAAACAAGGGAGAAAGAATCCCTATGTTCATGAGCTCTTGCCATAAGGTGTAAGTAAAAAGGAGATAAATGAGATGGTAGATCCATGAGAGATGCATACTAAAACTGTAAAGACTGTACATGATACGAGAAGGCCCAAGGGGAGAAGGAGAAGAAGAGCAAGGGAATATACAGAAAAAAGAAAGAGAGAAGTAGCACTTAGGTTGGAGAGGGTAGAACACCAGTCGGGTCCACCATCCAAACTAACAAGCAAAATAAGGAGGTACATACAGAACATGACTACTGCCTGAAATTGTTTTATATTGTATACACTGTCATGTAAAAGAAAATCAACTGAGGCAAGCAAGGTAAAGCCCATTGTAAGAGTGCCAATGGGGGAATTAACAGGTAAGTATCCATATAGGGTCCCCGAGGACTATCATACAATATAACAGATAATATAAAATGATGAATAAAATCAGGTGAATATGGAGTCTGGTGCAAGGGTTAAGTTCTAGGAAGTACAGAAGCACCAGTAGGGAAATAAACCCGTGGCAATAGAACAAATATCAATAATTTCCAAAAATATAGGGGGAGGTCAAATGAAAGGAAAAAAAAAAAAAAAAAAATACATATAATATATATATATTTATATATACAAAAGTAAGAACTGCTCCATCGGTAGCAACACCGTACTCCCCGCGTCAGAGCAAAAAGGTAAACATACAAGGGGAGTAGGTAGGTGAAGGCTAATGGTTTGATAAAAGAAATTTGGTAAACATATCATAATAAGGATGGAAAAAGAAACATTTTAGGTGAATGGTACTATGCAATGTCAGTGTCATGGTTCCCATAATGGGCACCACTCTATGTCAGAAATCTATGTGTATTGGTAAGCCACCAAAAAAAAACTGGGTGACAGCAACTTAGCGTTGACACCGATGGAGCAAATATATTAGAAAACAGGTAAACATCAAACAATAAAGGGTAAATAATACAACCCCAAATACTGAACCTTCCAACTGGGATCTGAGATAGGTTATATAACCGTCCAAGAGAGTAGGCCCACAGATATTAGCACAAAAGTTCAACAAGGGCCAGAAGTAACAGGTGATCCAGGTCCTCCGCTTTCGGTTGGAGATCTATTCTTCCTTTTCTTGGAGGCTGTAGACCATCCAGAAGAATCGCCACTCAGGACAGAGTCCTTTTTTTCAGGAACAAGGTGCGACAAAGAGCGATCAGTGTGTTCAGAGACCTCAATATGTAGTGCAGTGAGGAAGGCCCGGTAATCACCTTGATAGCGAAGAGCATGGGTAATGCCATCACAGGTAACTTGTAACAGAAGCGGGAATCCCCACCGGTATCTCATTTGGTTCTGTCGAAGTAAATCCGTCAGCGGTTTAAGGTCCCTGCGCCATTGTATAGTCAGTGGAGAAAGATCATTGAAGAGGAGGATAGATGCTCCTTCAAATTCAATACTAGGTACATTGCGGGCGGCCTGAAAGATTGCCTCTTTTTCTGTGAAGCGGTGAAATTTCACTATAACGTCTCTAGGCCTTTCTGTATCCAGGGGCCGAGATCGAAGAGCTCTGTGGGCTCTATCTAGTATGAAGATGGTGGTATCTTCTTTCTGTAGAATGTGGCGGAAGAGACGTTGGAGATACTCCTGTAACTCCATCGGGGCCACCGATTCCGGGATTCCTCTGCAGCGTAGGTTACTGCGTCATTGTCTATTGTCCAGATCATCCAGTTTGAGCGTAAGATCTAAATTCTGCCAGCGTAGGCCACCCACATCAGCTTGTAGCTCGGTGGTTTGAGCCGCCTGGGTAGAGATATCCGTTTCCAACATGTCCACCCTAGCCCCGAGGTGGGCCACGTCACGTTTAACTTCCACAAGCTCTTCTTTTAAGAAGGATTGTAGACTTAGAAGTAGAGTTTTCAAATCCTTTTTAGTCGTTGGTTCATCCGATTCCAACGAGTCCACCCAGGCGTCCTCAAGTAACTCAGAATCCGAGGCAGGAGAGGAGGGCGCCAACGAGTTCCTCGAGGTGTCCTCGGCAGGCGCCATCTTGGCAGAAGCTCCAGGATTCTTCCGTCCAGATTTAGAAGAGAAATAATGAGGTAAGGCCGAAGAGTTTTTGGAGGCTCGACCCTTGACCATGGTGCGAAAGGTAGAGGGAACAGAGGAGAGTATAGCTAGTAAAAAAAAACGTATTCAAGCAGCTGAAAAAGTCCTCGGGGAGCAGAGAGCTCAGCTCATGCGACCATTCCGTTCAAGGGTCAAGCCACGCCCCCCAAATGTCTCCTTTTAATATACTCTCCCTTAAAGGTGTGGGTTCGCTTTCACTGTTCCAGTCATCCTTTTCCTTTGAGAGCTCTGAGAGCGGGCCACTCAATGATTTTCTACTGAATAAACCTCCAGTTGGGTGGCATTTCTCTTAATCTACCATGGACTAGGGCACTGTCCATCTCCAATGCATTTTGGTGCACAACAGTTCCTTCCTCGGGAATCAATGCTCTAGCACTTATCAAACCAGTCTCTGATTTGCACACAGTGTCTCACCTCATTAAGTTCATCCTGCCTTCCAGCCTCCAAAATTAAGTCACAACTTCTCACCTGTCTCCAGATCAATTTCCTCCCACCACCCAGCCTCACAGATCATGTCTCAACATCTCACCATATGTAAGAATTCCTACCAGCTGGATTATGTACAACAGAGACACTCAAGCTTGTCCTCAGACTGCCCAACTGTGAAGTTTTTTCTGGATCTCCCCACATGAACAGGGAGTCCATCAGTGGTTCAACTATTATGAAGGATCTGAGGAGATCATGGAAATATGTGCTGTTGAGAGGTGCTGAGGACAGGTTTGAGCTCCCCTGATGTAGAGGACATGGAGTACACACATCAACTGGGGTATATATGCTTATGAAATTACTGGTAATTATTTATTAATGTTTGTGTGTGAAAGCACTAGTATATATGAATGCATTGGTCACTAGTGTGTGACACGTATAAATAAAAGAAGCGAAATTCAGGAGGTGAAAAGTGCCTGGCCAATTTGTGTGTTCTTATCAACATTTAATTGCTCTCCGATAAATAGCATATTTTTATGTTGTAATAAGATGGGCTGATACTGATATTATCAGTATCCATAGATATAAAAATTAAACATGACTGCTAGTGTAAAGCATACATGTAATGGGCCAGCAATTCACTCCTGGCAGGGGGCAGATAAAACCAAGATTAAAAGAACATAAAAAGATGAGAATTGGCGAGCGAGAGCAGAGCCTAGCCAATTCTCATCTTTTTTATGGGCTTTTAATATAGCCTTTCAGGATTCTCGGCCAAACTGTGTCTTTTTACTATTCTACCAGTCAGATAATAAAAAGAAAGTTTTGCAGGATATTAAAGCCTGTATAGATTAATAATAGTGCATCCCCTATAGGCTTAAACATTCCAGGATGAGCAGTACAAGAGCAGAAGAAAGGAATAGCAGATACTGCAGAATCCCACTCCATCATTATGGATTCCTTTTGAGAATCCCACTGGATTTTTTCTTTTGGGTTGCTAGGAGAGGAGTCTTGGATATTAATCCTAAGGTCCCAAGGGCTGTAGGATCATTCTGGATAGATTCTAGTTTTGGCTCCAGAATGAAGTGTATTAGCAGTGAACATTTTGATAGGGGACGGAAGAGGACTGTCTTCCACAAGTACTGCTGAGTGCACAGTGTTCCTTATGCATAAAAAGAGCAGTTCTTGGGCAAAGCAAAATGTGCTACAGAGGAGAAATAAAAACTCCTGCTGATTTAAATGGGTCGTTTTACCCCTTGATGCTACAAAACATCTCCAACACATTGATTTACATTGTGTTGGAGATGTGTCTAGTAGTGGATAAAAAACCCACTCACTTCAAATGGTTTTTGGAGAATTTGTATTTGCTCCCTGTGGTGCAGTTGGCTTGCCCCAGAATTGCTCCTCTTTGTTTTGTGCGTATGGCTCAGTAGGCAAAGCATATCCTGATACACAGAACACAGTAGAGGGGGTGTACTAATATGATTTCATGCTATAACATGCACTGGAACCAATTTCTTAGTCCTACTATTGCTTAACCCTTTGAGTCCCAGATGGGTATACAATGCATTGCTATGCAAACCGTTATACAACACATTGCTATGGAAAGGGTTAACCCCTTGGTGACCAGGGCCTTTTTTGCACTAGAGGATCTTTGGTCTTTTTAGTACGTCATTGTTCAACCATATTTCCCTCTAGTTCATTTAGTACACCCACACAATGTATATACTGTGTTTTAAGGGTAATTAGCACTTTCTTTTGATGCCATATTTATATGTATAACCAACCCATCATTTAGTTTGCTAATATTATAAAAAAGTGGAATCTAAAAAACAGCATTTTTATAGGTTTTCCTGTGATGAACTGTGCTCATTTAGTGCATCTTTTAACAGGAATGAACTGTGCTCATTTAGTGCATCTTTTAACAGGAATGAACTGTGCTCATTTAGTGCATATTTTAACAGGGATGAACTGTGCTCAATTAGTGCATCTTTTAACAGAGAGTGTATTAAAAAGTATGAATTTTTTTGTACCTTCAAAGTATCCCTTTTTAGGGGGTTCTGTCCCTTTGAGGCAAAAATCCCTATGTCCCTCTTACCCACCCTGGTGCCCCTCTTTTTATTTTTAAGAGATCAGACTGTGTGGTGTGTATATATCTGTATCACACCACAACAATAAAACTCACATTAATGATTGTTTAAACTTCAGTATATGTGGCTGCAAAACAAGCCCAAATCATCACCCCTCCACCACCGTGCTTGACAGTTGGTATGAGGGGTTTTTGCTGATTTGCTGTGTTTGGTTTTCTCCAAAAGTGGCGCTGTGCATTATGGCCAAACATCTCCACTTTGGTCTCATCTGTCCAAAGGACATTGTTCCAGAAGTCTTGTGGTTTGTTCAGATGCAACTTTGCAAACCTAAGTTGTGCTGCTATGTTTTTTTTAAAGAGAAGAGGCTTTCTACTGGCAACCCTTCCAAACAAACCATACTTGGTCAGTGTTTTGTAATTGTGCTGTTGCGAACTTTAACATTTACATCCTAACTGAGGCCTGTAGGGTCTGAGATGTAATTCTTGGGATTTCTGCAATTTCTCTGAGCATTGCACGATCTGACCTTGGGGTGAATTTGCTGGGACGTCCACTCCTGGGAAGATTGGCAACTGTCTTGAATGTTTTCACTTTTAAATAATCTTTCTCACTGGAAATGGCCTTATAACCCTTCCCAGATTGATGGGCAGCAACAATTGCTTCTCTAAGATCATTTCTAATGTCTTTCCTCCTTGGCATTAACACAAACTTGAACGCTCCAGACCAGCAAACTGTTAAAACTTCAGCTTTTATAGAGGTGGTCACACTTGCTGATGATCATTTAATCAAGGGCATTTGATTAGCAGCACCTCTCTGCTACTTAGCATCTTAATTCCTATGGAAGCAGTAAGGGCATACTTAGTTTTTCACACATGGATTTTCCATTTTGGCTTTATTTTTGTTAAATAAATCATGGCACGGTGTAATAGGTCATGTAATGTTGATCATCTGAGGTTGTATTTACCTAATTTTTAGACCTGCTAAGGAACAGATGATTGCTATTATGTCCTGATATGTAAAACCATAGAGTTCACAGAGGGTGTACTTTCTTTTTCACTTGACTATGTTTTTCTCAGTTTGTGTGTGTTTAAACGTGCACTCAAAGAACATGCACCAAATTGTCCTTAAGGGGTCAGTATTACCAAAAATGTTTTAATTATCCTGAATTCTGGACCAGCATTATTTATGAGGTGCGTAGGAGGCTATTTTTCTAGAAAATGAGATGCAGGTACAATACAGTTTAATTTTGGAGACATGCACCACGTAGTGTAAAGTATTTTTTTATTTTTGCAAAATAGGTCCCGGTACAAGAAGAAAGCCCTGGGAGTGTAAGCCCTACAGAACGTTATAAGTGTGTTTTTTCTGTGGATTTGTAAGCCACAGCCGTTTCACTAGTTTCTTATGTAAGGGTCTTTCACACTAGCAACATTCTAGCACAGTGGTTCTAAACCTGTGCCCTCAGTGGCTACTAACAGGCCAGGATTTGATGATTTCCTTTAAAGAGCGCAGGTGAGTTAATCAATACAACTGAACCTCTAATCAACACACGTGTTCTAGCAGGGAAATTCCTAGGTCCTGGCCTGTTAGTGGCAACTGAGGGCACGGGTTGAGAACCTCTGTTCTAGCATGACTTTTTGTAGCATCTAAAACTCTTTGTTCATTTTCAATGTTATAGATTATCAATATTTTCCAGGCATCCCATTTTCTAAATAGAAACAGTAGTGATAAAACTGCAGGGAAAATTAAGCTACCTGCAACTGTTGTGTGATGCCATTGTGATTCCAGAAAAATCTAAGGTTGTAGCTGCTTTATCACACTGAAAGTTGCAGCATGCCACATCTCTTTGCGACACTCGCAGCTCATATTACCCAGGTGAAATGTCCTACAGGATACCAGGGGGGAGATTCATTAAGGTGTGATAAAGAGGTGATAAATCG
The DNA here is from genome assembly GCA_037306005.1 of Rhinophrynus dorsalis. NCBI lineage: Eukaryota > Metazoa > Chordata > Amphibia > Anura > Rhinophrynidae > Rhinophrynus > Rhinophrynus dorsalis. The sequence goes on along the minus strand of CM074726.1, from coordinate 129,057,655 downwards.
GAGAAAACTTCTCCAGTGACATCACTTCTCCAGTTACTATGTTATTCTATGGAACAAACTGACTTAGATTTTCCAACTTTGGAGATCTTAGTGAATAGTCTCTATAGAATAACACAGGAACTGGAGAAGTGATATCACTGCAGAAGTCCACTTTATTACCTCTTTAACATGCCTTAGTGCATAAACCCCAGTGTCTCACAGCTGGTATATTTTTTTTCACATTCCTGTCAATGTGACGATGTCTCCATGTGAATGGGGCCTTACTTCTTAATAAGTGAGAAGTACAATGCATATAATAATTAAGACAAACAAACAGGAGATAACATTTTCTGGGCCAAGCTTAAAGGGATAGTAATGTTTCATAATAAAAGCAGCTCTAATTAATCATCATAGTATTTGGACTTTGGAGAGTGTTATTTCAATACTGTCAGAGTTGTAGTTCAAGAGTAATTCAATGACAAAGTATCCCCCTCCCGCCCCTTTTACTGATGTAACGCTGTTCAGCCAGAGCTGAAGGGAGGTGCCCAGGTAGACTGCAGAGAGGGACAATCTTCAATTAAGATAAGGGAAAAACCTGAAAAACTTGTCAAAGCGGGCAGGGTTTTCATTGTTTTCATAGAAAGAACATTGTCCCCTGCTGTTATCTGTCTGGTCTTACAACCAGATTCACATCTGAGAAGAAATGGCTTACACTAGGTAAAAGGGGCGGGAGGGGAAACTTTGCTTGTGAATATCTCTTAAACCATAAAAGTTTGAGAAATAAGACTTATATCGTTCTTCATGGTTTTTTAATGCCTACAAAATAAAATAAAGCTAAAACGAAGTATTACTATCCCTTTAAGGCCCCTTTCTCAAAGGCGACACCAATGCAGTGATGGCATGTTGGTTGTCACCTACGGTAAAAGGTAAAATGCAGGGCTATGAAAATTTCCACGTGGGTGACTACCATCTTACTTTCACATACACCAAACTCCAGCATGCTGTCACTTTACTGCTTTCATGCAAGAACTGGATAAAGATACAAGGAAAGTCTGCCAGCAAACCTTTCGTATGAGTACTGTTGGAGGTTGTGATGTTCACTGTAATCACCAATGAATGGCCAACTCACACGACCATCAATCAATAATATCGGGTTGGTTCTCACATGGGCCAGACAACAGACACACCCCATCTACCAAGGGATCAAGGGTGGAACACAGCAGAAGGTGAGTGAAAGAACACAAAGACAAAACTGTAGCGAGGAGCTGCAACAATTCTATCACCCATGTGAAAAAAGGCCTTAAAAGGCAATGTTCTAGAAATGAAATTTAAAAATGTCCCTATATAATTCAATACAGATTTTAACCAATTGATTCACAGAGAGGTCTCCAACACACTGAAAAGCATTCAAATGGTTAAAAGCCCCCTCAAACGATGGTACAAACTGCCTATTTGTGCCACACACAGGTCAAAGGGTACAAAACCCAGTACCTCTGATAGCTCACACCATCTAAACTACATAAAATGGGTATGCTTCCTCTAACCTCTCCTGCAATTGAGGTTGACGATCAGGCACATACATTCATACACTGTTGGTGGACTCATTATAAATTGTCTTGATCACCTTCTTGACCTCGACCCTGAATGTTTAATTTTGTCAGAGCCCCTGGCAGCAATGATCTCGCTCTTTTACACTGGATACAAGGAGAGTGATGGTGGCATCCTGGAAGCATCTATCTTTCCCCCCACTCTGTGATGTGGTGAGAAGAATCGGGGAGGTCTATAAGATTGATATGTTCACCTCTCACATCCATGAGAATCTCTCACACGTCCGCTCACAATAGGAACCCTAGCTCAATTACTACTGGTGTCAAGGTGCAGCATCTGCCCTCTTTGCAAGATTACACCGTTTTCTCATTTGTATTTTTCACCTCATGGTCCTTCTGATTGTAATAATATGCCTGTTTCCCATTCCCCTCCTACCTTTTGTACCACCCCCAATGCCTTAATATTTAATCAATAATGTTTGAGTTGAAAAAAACCTAATGAATTCAATGGGAATTTGCAGAATATTGATTTGAACAGTGCGGTCAGATGGTTTGCTCCAGAATTGCACTTCTTTAACTTGATCAGTACAGTTCTCGGGCTAGATTCTATTGCAGGTGCTAAATGGTAACACCCGTTTTATCAAACATTTTCCCATTGAAGACTCTGGGGAAAACTGGGGATAAAGCAGTGATAAAATTAGCACCTGTAATATAATCCAGCCCCTTCTGTGCTAAAAAGGAATGGGTCTGATCTAAAAAGGGAAGAAAAAACAAACACAGATTTATTTTAAAAAGCTTGATAATGGATGCAGAAAAATGTATCCTTTTGGTCTACTTACACACTAATTTATAACAGAATTTTTAAATTTAACATATTGATCATTTTTAAAGTTTTTACTTACTCTTTAACCCTTTGCGTGCTACAGAATGCATTGCAAAGCAATGCAAAGGGTTAAGGATCAGAGTTGCTCAACCACCTGGTTTTTGAAGGGTTAAAGGGGCAGTGAACTTTTTATGGTAAAATGAATCTGTCAATAGCATGAAATGTAGATATCAGACCTCTTCTGCATGCCTGCTTATCATTACTTTTCTCTCTGCCACTGCCATTGCCAATCCAGAGGCAGGACAGGTGTGCCATACAGCTGGCCCACCTCAAATGCAGCCAGTATTATTGCCCATTCATTGGCAATAATCACTAGCGCTAGTCTGAAAGGTCTGCTGTGGCCCAACAGGCTGCTGGAAAGATCTTCAATAATGTAAATTTAGTGTCCCTGAGGGAATGCTGTAAAGCTGCAGCATACCAGACTTTGGTGGGTTCACACAAGGCAATAGTCACCCAGGAGAAAGGCATCACTGTCCCACTGAGAGCCTCTCAAAACAGGTAACATACCCAACTCAGCACCTCTGCTTTGATGACACGCGTGTGAAAAGGGTCTAAAACATCCAGAATATAAATATTTAAAACCAGACATAATGTTCAAATGTAACATCTCCAGTGCTGATCCATATCCCACATAGCCCAGGGGAGTTTTTAAACTCCCAGGTCTCATCTTCAGATAGCAGCTGGTCAGAAAGTCGGATTTTACACAATCTTTATTTGTACTGTCACTGCATTTCTGCCATTGTTCATAAATAGCTGCAAGCAATAAATACACTTCAGTTATAAATTCTCTCCCAGCTGTCACCGGAAATACGTTTCTGTATGTAATTACACTCTAAGGACAACTGCTCTCCGGGAAAAAGTCGTCTGATTGTATAACTCTTCCCATGTCACCTCAGAGAATCAACTGAACTCTAATAATCAGCTAAAGAGGCAGATAGACCAGATCACAGACCATTGATTTAAATGGGACTTTTAACCCATTAAATGCTAGAAAGGTCTCCAACGCATTGCTTCTCAATACATTTGAGATCTCTCTAGTATCCAAATGGATACCTCCATTTAACCCTTTGGAAAAAAGAGGGGCCTGCAATGCCCTCAAAGGGTTAACCCTTTGAGTGCCAGAAGGGTACGCAACGCATTGCTTTGCAATGCGCTGTGTACCCCTCTGGCACTCAAAGGGTTAACTTTTATGACTATGACCCAATGAATGGAGCCAGCAAAGTCCTTTACAAAACAATTATAATTTTACAGATTGTATTCAGAAAACTAGAAAGGATCTATTGTGGAGCAAACCAGTTACACCATACGGGATGAAGAGAAATGTTCAACTATTTAAAATGGGCTTGAAGTCTAGAGAGGTCTCAACACTTCACTGAGCAAAGAGTTGGAAACCTCTCTAGCATTCAATAGAGAGATTCACTAAGGTGTGATACAGAGGAGATGACTTCTCCAGTGATATCACTTCTCCATTTCCTGTGTTATTCTATAGAACCAATGCACTAAGATTTCTCACATTTTGGAGATCTTAATGCACAGGGCATATAGAATAACATAGGAACTGGAGATGTGATATCAAAGGAGAAGTTATCTCCACTTTATCACCTCTTAATCTCGCTTTAGTGAATAACCCCCAATGTGTTTAAAGCTGCATGTAAATCAGTGGAAATTTGGGGAATCTGTATTTATCACCAGTGCTGCAGTTGGTACTCTCTACTGTTCCACTTTTGCCAACTCCACATGTACGTTTTGGCCTTCTGGACTTCGTTTAAATCACTAGGAATTTGCAGAATTATTATTTTTTCCCACGATACACCTTATTTGCCCATAAATTCCTCCACTTTGAACAAACCAGATTTCCCAATTCATGAGTAGAAAGCTATGTTACTGTTCTGTGCAGCTACTGTTTGAATTGTTTCATTTTTGAAAGCTTGTAATGAGTGACACAATCTCAAGCAGTTAGTGTATCATTATCATTGCCAACCCTTCTTCTCATAGCTGTTTACAGACATACTGGGCCATATGCACAGTGACAAAAGTGAACCAAATCTGGGGCAAACCAATGACAACAGACAGAATAAAAACTAATCCCTAACAAGTTACATGTTTTCTTTTTTTAAACCCCATAAATTCTTGCTTTCAATGTACTTTCTAGGTGTGATAAAGGGTTGATAAAGCGTAGGCGATTTCTCCAGTGATATCACGTCTCCAATCCATATATTATTCTATGAAGCTTATTCACTAAGATCTCCAAAGATGGAGAAATCTTAGTGCATTGGCCCCATAAAATAATATAGGACTTGGAGACGTTATATCACTGGAGAAGTCATCTATTTATCACTTCGTTATCATGCCTTAGTGCATCTCCCCCATCTTGTTTTTAAATTCCATGTAAAATACTGGATATTTTTATTTCTTCTACTGGGGCAGATAGTTTTCCCAATAATATGCCCCAGCTGCCTTCATGCATATGTCCCAGCCACTGTGACTGCATCTTTATCATTCAGTAAGTACAGAGCATGACTGGAATTGTTCTCACATTTCCTCATGCATATGAGAAACCAAGTGCACGCTGGGTGATAAATAAACATTCCCCAAATTTCCACTGATTAAGAGGGGGGGGCTTTAAAGGGGAACTACCACCCCTATACAAGTTTACCTCAGTGTGATTTTCATATAGCAATAACATTTAATTGTTGTTGTTTTTTTTTTTTTTTTTTTGTTATACAATTTATGCTATGGCGAAATTTACATTTTTAAAAAAAGAGTCAGGGCCTTACTTCAGAACAGACTGCAGTTACAGCTCTGTACTGCAGCCTGTCAGTCTTCATCTGGTCCCTCCCAAAGTATTGTCACGTTCCAACCAGCCTACAAGGAGAAATCCTTTATCATCAGAGGAGGCTGGAATGCAACAATACTTGGGAGGGAACAGACGAAGATTGACAGGCTGTGCGACAGAGCTGTACCAGCAGTCTGTCCTGAAGTAAGTCCCCGACTCATTTTTAAAAATTATATTTTGCCATAGCATGAATTGTATATAAAAAAAAAACAATGATTAAAGGTTTCTCTGTATGAAGATCACACTGAGGCACACTTGTATAGGGTGATAATTCCCCTTTAAAGGGATAGTAATACTTCGTTTTAACTTTATTTTATTTTGTAGGCATTAAAAAAACATGAAGAATGATATAAGTCTTATCTCTCAAACCTTTATGGTTTATGAGATATTCACAAGCAAAGTTTCCCCCTCCCGCCCCTTTTACCTAGTGTAAGCAATCTCTTCTCAGATGTGGAATGCAGTCCATAGACCAGACAGATAACAGAAGGGGACACTCTTATTCCTATGAAAACAATGAAATCCCTGCCCCCCTTGACAAGCTTTTCAGGTTTTTCTGTTATCTTAATTGAAGATTGTCCCTCTCTGCAGTCTACCTGGGCACCTCTCTTCTGCCCTGGCTGAGAAGTAAAAGGGGCTGGAGGGGGACACTTTGCTTGTGAATATCTCTTAAACCATAAAGGTTTGAGAAATAAGACTTATATCATTCATCATGTTTTTTTTAATGCCTACAAAATAAAATAAAGTTAAAACGAAGTATTACTATCCCTTTAAATCCCCTTGAATGCCAGAGAGGTCTCTGAAGCAATGTATTAGAGACCTCTCTAGAATTCAAGGGGATAGAAGTCCCATTTAAAATCAATGGAGATTTTCATGTGTATCCTATGGAGCAGATTGTTTGCTCCAGAATTGCTCCTCATTTCTTGAGTGCATAAGAGAAGAGGATATGAAAACATTTCAGGGTACCTTATAGTCCAACAGGGAACGCATCTGCTCCATGTCCAGTTTGCTCATCTCTTCATTACTTTCCTCTTCTACCACTTCAACTTTCTGTAACACAGGAATGAAATAATAATTCTTACAATCCCCACTGAAATCGATATTTTAACCCCCTGAGTGCTGGAGAGTTCTCTGTTGCATTGATTTACACCGCATTGGGCTTCACAAGACCTCTCTGGCATTCAAGAGGTTATAATGCCCATTTATACAACTGGAAATTTGATTTGTCCTCTATGGTACAGTTGGTTTGCCCCAGACGTACTCCAGTTTGTCAGAGTATATCAGACTCAGTGGGAGAACCCTTGTTGTTAAAGTGTTAGTAATGTCCAAAAAAAAGGTTTTTTTTGCATTTAGAAGAGCTTAAAAAGCTGAGCTAAATGCAAAAAACGTATCTCTCAAACCGCTATGGATTAAGAGATACAGGCGTTTAAAGTTAGCTGGTGTTCAGGCAGACGGTTTAGACCATTCCAATGAAGGGATTCCTTGTAAATAACAAGATCGCGGCACTTCTCATGCGCTTCCGTGTCGACCGACACAAATCTTCTGCTGACAGCTTTACAGCTGTCAGTAGGAAACAGCTAACTTTAAATGCCTGAATCTCTTAAACATAGTGGTTTGAGAGATACATTTTTTTTTGCATTTAGCTCAGCTTGTTAAGCTCTTCTAAATGCAAAAAACTTTTTTTTGGACATTACTAACACTTTAAAGTTCAAAATAAATGTTTAGTCCTCATTTACACATAATTGAGACCCATAACTGCCTTTTAAGTGGGAGACCCTTTGTGGTCTGTTAGTTGCCGTAGCCTAGAGGTACAGACCTGGACCCCACTACAATAGTTTACCACCCACCATAAGACAGATATGAAAGTGCTGAATATGTCCTAGAAGAAGGAAAAAAAACATGTATTATAAATAAGCTGCATGACACATTGAATGTTGCACCTGATCTGTGTATCTGGAATCAAATAGGACAGAAAACTGAAGAACTCTAGTCCTCTAATAAACTGGCACACATTCTATACATTAAGAGAATACTTAAAGGGCAAATATTGTGAGAAAATATATATGTTAGTGGTCAATTTTTACCAATGTTTCGGCTACTCTCACATTTTGCAGTGTAGAGGTCCCCTAAAGCCCACTTGGGCTTCTCCTACTGAGAACTGCAGCCAGTGATTCCTGTGGGCATATGTGATGTCACAACCACGTGTACAGCAAATGTGAATGAAGCTGCCACTGGCCTTTATAGGCGGTGAGACAAGAAATGTAAGGGAGACCTTTACAATTAGGGCTCTAAATTCTGCCAAAGTTGAAAGTAGAGGAGATGAACTGTTAAAAGACTCAACTTTCATACATGATTTTTATTATTGACTAGTTGAAGAGCCCATGTACACGGGCCACAGTACCACCCAGCAATGGCCGCGGCGCAGTCATGCACAGTACAGACTGCCCGCGCTGCTGCTGATACGGAGCGGGGCACTCCGAATTCAGATTGTAGTCCCCTCTCTGCGCACCGAAGGTCTGAATTTGGAGTGCCCTGCTCCGTATCAGCCGCAGCGCGGGCAGCCTGTACTGTGCATGACTGCAGCACACTCAGCCGTCTCTACTGTGCATAACGGCTTCTCACAAACACACACTTAGCAATTTATTATGTAGGATTTTTTCATGATAGTTCCCTTTAATCATATGAGTGTCAGGAGGGGGCTGACAAGACTTGTATGGTTCCAAATACATTTTTGGTAATTTATTTATTGATTGTACAGATTTTTCTCTGCCTGCACCTCTAGAGAAGTCATATAAAGCAAGACTGTGACCAGCACTCACCGAAAACAAACAAAATGAAATGTTTTGTTCTAAGGTATGATGGCCTCCCAGAGGTGCTACAAATCATGTTTTTCGCTCCCATGTGCCACTGCAGAGAAGAAACCTCCATGATCCCACCCGCAGGCAGTCCAGCTCCGAAATGTCAGGCAAATGTTCTCTGCACAAGAGAATCAGCACAACAACAGGTGTACGTTTCAGCCTATGTGGTCCTCGCTGGCATGGTGCAGCTGATTCCATCTAGACACATGGAGACCAAGGGCCCATGCCTGGGATACCCTGTGATGAGCACTCACCAAGAACAAACAAAATTAAGTGTTTTGTTCTAAGGCATGGTGGACTCCCATAGGTGCTACAAATCACGTTTTTTGCCCCCATGTGCAACTGCAGAGAGGAAATCTCAATGTCCATATCAGACTGGTCCCACCCGCAGACAGTACAGCTTCGTAATGTAAGGCAAATCCTCTCTGCACCAGAGAAGCAGCACAACCAGACACAGCTTTGGAGTAAACATTTATTTTGCAGCCTTCTTACAATTAAAATAAAAAAATTGTATATGGTGGCTTCTTTCCAATATATATATATATATATATATATATATATATATATATATATATATATATATTTTTTTTTTTTTTTTTTTTTTTTTTAATAATCATATTTTTATTATTTAAATTTGTGATAAACATTGAATTTGGTAGATGAGAACCATTCGGCCCATCTATTCTGCCCATTTTCCTACTGTAAAAATCTCAAACCTTTTTTGGTACTTGATCTTGTCTTATGTTAATGACAGCCTTATGCCTATCCCATGCATGTTTAAATTCTGTCACTGTGTTAACCTCTACAACTTCTGCTGGTAGCATATTCCACTTACCTAGTACCCTCTCAGTGAAGTAAAACTTTCTTATATTACGTCTAAACCTTTGTTGAATCCCGCCACGTATTTGAATGTTTCTATCATATCCCCTCCTCCAACTTATACATGATAATTATAATATAATTTTGTTTTAAACTTCTGTTTCATTAAAATGATTCACAATACACTAGATAACCATCTGGCACTCAAAGGGTTAAATCATTAAGTGTCAGCTTGAGCTGAAATACAGTGCATGCGCCACGTCTAGTTCTCAAGAGGGGTTACAACTCACAGAAAATGGCTAATCCTAGTAGAAATGATAATTCTCTGTGCTAAACTGACAAACTCACCACATTATGCATTGAAGCAGCATCGCGACTGTCTTCTTTGATGACGATATCTTCGTTCCTTCCGACCTCGGCCATTTCATCTGCTGGGAGATAAGAAAAAAGCACGTTTTACACCGGTCAGAGGAGACGTTATACTTGAATAAAACACATAACAATAAAGGCCATATTTATACAAGGCAGAAGTATAGCAAAACAACTGTATCCCATTTGTCAGAGAAAAAAATACCCTTACTTCCATATTTGTTCTGCTTTAGAATAGCTCTAGTTTGCTTTAATACAAGTGGGAGGAGGAGACATTTTCAATAAGCAATTCTGGAGCGAAATTTAAAAATAACTACTTCATTGGAACAGTCTACAAAGTGTGCCTGGTTTGTAGTTCTTTTCAAATATCAATATTTCGGCTCTGCTGAAGAGCCGCCTCGAGTCGGGTAACACAGATCTCCTGTCAGCTTTACGGCTGACATGAGGGAGGGGGGAACTTTAGCAGCAAATATCTCCTAAACCATTAAGGTTTGAGAAATGGGACTTTCTCCAGATACTTTATTTTTAACATCGACAATAGTGCATTAACATATATACAGGCATTACTAACCCTTTAACCCGTTAAGGACCAGCTGAGCAGTCTTACAGCCGGCTCATAAGGATCATGGAACATTTTTTTCCCTCTTACAGGAATCAGAGGTCCCCAAACAGCATGCAGCCGTGCAGGGTCCCCTGAATTTCAGGATGTACGTGCAAGTCATGGGTTCTTTTGCACGTTCTCCCCATGACGTACATGTACGCCTTTGGTCATTAAGGGGTTAAGGGACAAATTGATACTCTGAACAAGTTTAATGGGTTTTATAATGGGTCAATATGTTGCCCACCCCTCTGGCACTCAAAGGGTTAACCCAATGAACAGTAGAGAGGGCTCCAGCACATTATGAAGTAATTCACTGGAGACTGTTCTAGCATTTGGTGATTAAACCCCTATTTATATCAAGGGGCCTTTTGGGAATGTGCAATTGTCCCTTAAGGTGCAGTTCATTTGCTTCGGAATTGCAGGTCTGTAGCTCGCTGATCACATCCCTATGGGCCTTATTCAGGAATGAGGGGGAATTTGGGAGCAAACCAACTGCATCATACAGAACAAATGAAATGAAGCAAAGCATCAGAGACCACTTTAGAACTGAAAGGGTTAAAAGCCTCATTTAGATAAATGTGAGTTTTAGGGGGTTTTATCTCTCCCCTCTGATGCGGCTAGTTTACCGCAGAATTGGTCCTCATTACTTTTGTGCATACGGCCCTAAAAGCCTTATGGAGGGAGCTAAAAAGGTTTGATTCTGGAACCAGCCAATTGTATTGTAGGAGACAAATATACACTTTTAAACCCTTGAGTACTAGTGAGGTCTGCAGAGCATGGAGATCTCTCTAGAATTTGAGGGGTTATAATTCCCATTTGAACCCCTTAGTGCTGTTGGTACGCTCAAGAATTATACCTTTATAGATAGATGAATAAGAAGACCCTAAGGGCGGAATGCAAGAAACGTATTTACTGTTTACAGCGTACTTTTGATGACAAAATGATTAGCACCAAAATTTTACTGAATTGCGCATGCTTTTTCTCAATTAGAGAACGTTTGCTTATTATTTAGCGAATGCATGTCAAAAAGTGGGCATGGCTAAAATGTCTGCCATTTTTTGAGAGGATTAGTAACTGCGTCTAATTCAGAAAAGCAATAAACACACTTTTTCATATGTCTGGCTAACTCTGCCATTAATTTAAGAGCATTCGCTAACTTTGCCATTAATTTAGGAGCATGTGCTATTCACTATCAAGGCGTTAAAGGAACAGTAATGTCCACTAAACAGTTTTTCTTGTTTTGTAGATTAAAAAAAAACAAACATTATATTTCACAAATCCCATCTCTCAGACCTTAATGGTTTGACAGATATTCACATCCAAAGTTCCCCCTCTCTCACCTGTAAAGCTGACAGAAGGCGATAAGTGTCGGCCGACACGAAGAGGCTCTTCAGCAGAGCCACAATAGCGATACTGAAAAAGAAATCCTTCATTGGAACAGTCTACAAAGTGTGCTTGAAAACCAGACACACTTTGCAGAACTTTTCAATGAAGTAATTCTTTTCCAATATCGCAATTTCGGCTCTGCTGCATAGCCACTGGCTGGTCCCAGGACCTAATGCTGTCAGCACAGCGCCAACGTCAGGAGAAGGGGAGGGAGGGGGGAACTTTCACTGTAATTATCTCTCAAACCATAAAGGTTTGAGAGATGGGATTTGTGCCACATAATTTATTTTTTTTAAATCTACAAAACAAGAAAAAATGTTTAGTGGACATTAGTGTTCCTTTAATAGGTTTCTTGCATCAAAACATGAACAATCGCAAATAGCACATAAATGTATGGCTTTTATAAGATAGTGAATACTCCACTTTCTTGCATTCCAGGCTAAATGCCACTGATGGGATTTATATTTGACTGGTCATCAAGGCACCACGGTGCAATTCAGTTTTCCTGATGGACCTACTGTGCAAGTTAAAGGGGAACTGTGGGGAAGATGTATAAAAAGCCTTTTTAGTGTATGCTTATTAATTGTTGCTAAAATTCGCAATAATGGGTCATATTTATAAAGAGGTAAAGTAAGATTTATAAATATCTCTATCTGAGAATATTCTGAGAAAATTCGCTAATGAGAATTTTTTTTTTCACATCCATAACTAACTATTAAGAATACGTTATACCTGGCGTTAACATTTAATCATTACAACTACCACTATTTTTGGCACAATTAGAAAATGTCTTTAACTCCTTAAGGACCGGCCGATCACGTACCTGGCTGGCACTTAAGGACCATGGACCATTTTTTTTTCGGCTTCCGGTTCAGGGCTCCCCGAATGGTGTGCAGCCACGCGGGGAGCCCTGAATTCCATGACGGTCCTGGCACTTCATGGGTCCTTACTGCTCCCCAACCAATGATGTGCCAGGACCGTCAAGGGTCCTTAAGGAGTTATACATACATTGCAACATTTATTTGGACAAGACTATGTCTACGCTATACATGTCTTCAACAGGTTCAAAAGTGTTGCTGTTGGTGTTTCACTTGGATTTAACCCCTTAGTGACAAGGATGTTTTTACACCATGGCTCAAGAGCAATTTTTGTCCTTCTTAGTATGCCTTTGCTCAAACATATTTTCCCTCTAATTCATTTACTACAGTCACACAAATTAGATACAGTTTTTTTAAGGATAAGTAGGGCTGTCTTTTTATGCCACATGTATATGGGATAACCCACCACTTAATTTGATAATAACATAAAAACGGGAAAACACATTTTTATAGGTTTTCCTGCGATTAGTTTTGCTCATTTGGTTCATTTTTAACAGGGAAAAATCATTGTCCCAATCCATTTCACTAAAAACAGAATCTCCGTTCTAAATAGAAAGATTAAGGCAAATGCGAAAATATTGTTTCATAAAAAACACAAAAAACAAACAAGTAATGGAATTCATCATGCCCCCGCTATGAGTCAATTGGATGGGAGGTGCGTATCCTCACTTCCTGTTACTACCGCTGGCGACAATCACGGAGCCCACAACTTTTTTTTTAATTTTTATTGCAAAAATATTTTTGCATCAGGCTTAACCTTTCTGTTTAGAATGAAGATTCTGTTTTTAGCAAAACAGATTGGGACAATTTATAAAAGATGTTCTTAGTACTTTTCAAAGAACAGTTAGTCATGGCAACTGGCGATTTATACATTATTTATGGTGCTTTATAAATATGGCGTTATTCCTCTGATATTAACTCATGGAATGCTTAAAGACAGCATACACCTGGGGGTGAATATCCTGGTGAAAATTCTGCTGCAAAACTGTCCCAATGACATCTGGACATTTGCTGCTCAACTTTTTACAAATGTTGTTACTCCATTTAAAAAAAGTACTACATGGTGTACAGCCCCCTAAACTGCATTCTTACTTTTATAACTATTGAAGGCACTGTTACGGCCATTTTAATGCTTCTTTTTGCTTAACGCTACTTTCATGAATCTCCCCCAAAGATCCTTTTACATAAATGCAAGTTGGAGCAAACCAAATACATAATAGGGTGAAATGAAAATGCTCATTGATTTAAAATGGGGATTTTAACCTCTTGAATACTATAGTGGTGTCCAATGCATTGCAAAGATTTTGAGCAGTTAGAAGCCACTTTCAGTCCATGGACATTTTGGGAAGTCTTACTTGCAGTTGTTGCTGCAGTTATTTTGTGATTGTTGCTCATATTTTGCTTTTTCATAAAGCCCATAGTGTTTGAACTGGTAAAAAAAAAAGCTAAATAACATTTCTAAACCCAGCAGGGGCTGAAGTGCTGAGCATACAGGATACAAGAAGCCGCCCCATTTGTAATCTGGCAGGCATCCCTTGCTTTGGGGTTGGCTGAATTGCTAATGGCTACTTTGGCCTGCAATTTCACTTAAACAGCTATTTAGGCACCCACAGCAAATAAACTCTCTACACAACTATTTTCTTTCCTGCGGGTCCTAAAGCATAAATGATCTATGTCCCGGAGCCTCTGAGACAGTTATTATCTATGGAGGGTCATCTTTCCATTAGCAATTATTCCACATTTTTTGAGCTGTGTCCCAAAGCTGTAGCCGATGGAAAGAAAAGACATCTAGCACATAGTACAAACAGCCTGGTACCATGTGAAGGAAGCCAGCAGGGGGAAGCGTAAGCAGTGTTTTGCCCTGATGATGCAGTGCCACTTAGCAGGGTTAAAAAACAATTTTCTTTTGTCCTTCAATGCAAAGTATTTTAGAGCACACTTGTGCCCAAAGTGTTAACCCTTTGAGTGCCAGAGGGGTACGCTAAGCATTGAAGAGCAATGTGTTGCGTACCCCTCTGGCACTCAAAGGGTAAGCATATTTTGTGTTTTTATCAGGGATGAGGAACTTGAGACCATTCAGCTGTTTTTGCTCTACAACTCCCACCACTCTCAACCATCCATTAGCTGGCTGAGGATGATGGGAGTTGTAGTCAAATAAAAGCTAGAAGGCTGAAAGATGTTAAGCCCTGGTTTATACAGTAAAGTAAATTCATAATTTACTTTTGAAACAAACAACTAACCAAACAAGACTGGTTCCAGGACTCACTGCTATTTACAGTGAGACTAACAACTCATACAAGGCCTGTCAGAGTCACCTTTTTATGTTAGCCTTTCTTATTTATAATAATAGTTATGAGAGTTGTGATAGTTATGAGGATGTCAGTGATGTAATTCACATTATAATGGGGGCAGGGCTTATTCTGGAGCGTAAGCATGTTTCATCATGGGGTGGATGGGAAGTGGGAGGAGCAGGGTGAGAAGGAAAGTGGGAAGAACAGGGTAATCACACAGTAATAATGTTTAGATTTCATTATTTAGAGAGAGTTTAGGACTTATGATTAGACTAGCTGAAGAGCCTGTTATACGGGCCACAGTGCCAGCTGGTCGCGGTGCAGTCATTCGCTCGTGCCCCGCTCCGTATCAGCCACGGCTCAGGCAGTCTCTACTGCGCATGACTGCACCGCATGCAGCCATTTCTACTGCTCCTGACGGCTTCTGACAAACTTTAGCGAATTATTATATAAGATAATTTACATTTATTTGAATTAACTGGACATCTCTTACTTTAAGATCTTGGCCCTCTTCCCTTTTTCTACCCCCTTTACTCGCCCCCCTGCCCCAAGTATTCTGTACATTTTCTAAAAATTAATAAAACTCAAGTTATCTAATCAAGAAGAGAGGCGGTCTATTTACATTTTTATCCAAATGCGGTTCCCTCCTTTTTTATCCAACCACATTCTTGAAAAAGCAGCCAGTAATACTGAGAAATGCATAGTTTTGTGGTGGTTACATGACCTTTTTAAATTGATTTTAAGTGCTTTTAGTTTAATAAAATATATGCACTGGAGGAATAGCTTTGGAGTGATCATTTGCACAGGTGGAGGAATGGTTTCCCAACGAGTCTGATCAGACAGGTGATGAATCCCTCTTCAGGCTCAGACCAATGTGTACACACGTAAGTCTACATCACAGCCACATCCAAATGTGAGTGCATATTATACATTTATATTGCTTTATAATTTTATGTGGCACTATTGGCGCACCGTTTGTTTTCTTTTCCTTTATTCCTCTAGTTAACAAGTAGCCGTCAAACTGCATGAATGAACGAGATTTAACATTTTTGGGACATCGCTAATTGTAGATAGTTGTTGCAATCAGTAGCTCATTCCTTTTGACTGCAACATGTCTGACAGATCAGTGAAAACCCCAAAACCTGCACAGTCTCAAAACTTTTAGCTTAATTCACATGAATGTCTTGGCTGTGCTCTGTGCCAGCTTATTTCCACTGTCCAGCATCTTCCCCTGTGATCCAATCACATGTAAGAGGCATGTCATCAGGCCAGACCATGTGGATGTCACCCTTATATCATTTGGCCAGTGCCCAAGTAGTTTGGTCAGTCACTGGTGGATTCAAATTTCAGTGCATCTTCCAGAACCACTCGTGAACAATCAACGAGCATAAATAAAACCTACAGGTCTAGGGGACCCAGGCTGGGTCCTCCTCAAAGAGGTAATTAAGAAATGGAAAGATGCTCACCAGTGCTATTCTTATCTTACTAGGTGGCAGACGCTATGAGTGATGATGTCAGCAGTCACTAAACAAGGCAGAATGGTAATCTCATTGTAAGGAGTCACAGGATTGTGCAGATTTGATGGGTCCTCTTGGTTGCTGGAACCCGACACAACTACATTCGCTGCACCCTCATAATTACACCCCTGGAACAATCAGTGTAGTGACCCATAGGTCACTATCCGGATCAGCTTGCCGAAACCTGAATGTGACCAATGTATGAGTGCAAAAAATTTGCAGCATGCAAATAGCAGTAGAAAAAACAAACAAAGTTCTATCTTGAATAAAAAGGGGCATTGAAGGAAGGGGAATAGCATAATTCTGCCACTGTACAAATCGTTGGTAAGATCTCACCTCAAATACGTAGTGCAGTTTTGAGCACCAATTCGTAAAAACAATATTGTACAATGGAGAGAGTACAGCGAAGAGCAACAAAATTAATTAGGGCAATGGAGGACTTGAAGTGTGAAGAACATCTAGCCAAACATATTTTATTTACTCTAGAGAAAAGACGCCTAAGAGAAAGATCGATCTTGTTCCATTGTATAAATATATGAGAGCTCAATACAACAATCTCTGAAGTGTGTTTTCATCCCAAGGCCTAATCAAATAATTAGGGGCCACCCCTTATGATTAGTGGAAAGGAGGTTTCAACTTCAGCAGAGGAAGGAATTTTTTTTTTTTTTTTTTTTTTTTACAGTTAAATTGTTGAATTCCTCACCCAAGGAAGTGGTAGTCTACGTTACATTGGATACTTTTAAGAGAAGATTAGATACATTTCTACCAGAAGGCAACATACAGGGTTATACTGTGTATCAGTAGGTAAGACAGGAAGTTCTGGTAAACAGACTAGTTACATAGTAAAATAAATTTGGGTTGAAAAAAAGACACAAATCCCTGAAAGTTCAACCTTTGCCTTGTAACCCAGAAAATAAGAACTATATAAACTTTAGTCTTTTTTACCAAGACTTCCTGTTTTACCTACGACTACACATTATAACTCTCTATGTTCCCGTCTTCTAGGAATGTGTCTAAACTTCTCATAAATGTATCCATTTAGGAGTTAGGAGTACGTTTTATATAATTCTTGTTTCTGGATTATACTGTGGGAAAGGTTGACCTTGATGGATTATGTAATAAGCACCACTGGGGCAAGCTGTTATACATCTATGCATTTAGCACAGCATTAATACTGAGGAATAAAGTCCCAAGTTTGAACATAGCTGTAGAAATGCAGTTTGATACCCAAGTTAATACTTCCTGAGAACACTTTTAAACAGTCTAAAAGGAAGTCTTATACAGAAAATCCCCATCCATGGCTCTTTTTGAGAGACTGAAAACATTTTAAGATAGTGAAATGACTTTTCCAGCCACTTTGCACAAAAATGTACCAATGAAAAGGGGAGAAAAAAGCAAATAGCTGTACCAGCATCTACCTCGGCAAGGCTTTGGGCCTGGAACCAAGAACTGTAGTAATTCTGAGTCCGACCAACTACACTATAGGTGACAAATACAATTCCCCTCCAGCATTCAAGGGGTTATAATATCCATTTAAATCAATGGGAATTATTTGTCTACTCCGGTGCAGTTGATCTACCCCAGAATTATTCCAGTTTTAATTTGAACACAGGGCCTCCTGTGTTAAACCTTGTGCCAGAGGGGTGTTACCATCTGGCACTCAAAGCGCTCCACAAATTAAGTGGCACATATTCCAATTTGTGTAATTCCCTTTTTTAATTACTATCAAGTTTTTTTCCCCATTGTCATCAATCAAAAAAAAAAACAACAAACAACGCAAAAAAAACAAAAAAAGAGATAAATAAAAAAATGACCAAGGTGCCAATTAATGCAGCAAATAATGGCAGAACAGCTTGAAGCTTTGCTGCCACTATCAATCACTGGAGGGAGGTGGGGAGCTGTTGTACAGAATGCAAACAGCCACAAAGCTGAGGTCTGGTAATGAGCTCAGACTGAAGGGAAAATTGCCATTCTCAGGAAATCCAAGTACAGTGATCACACATAGAAAGGTTTATTTATAAACAGTCACACTGTCTGGGTCATACATATCTTAGGACCCATCTGAAATTGAGTAACTTTTTTCTGGTCAAAGGTTGGCAACACAAACCTGTCATTTCAATTAGTGTGGGCTAATTACTCCTACTGATTTCAATACAACACAGAAAGGCTGATGTAATAAGAAAGTGATGCAAATCGGGGGGGCAAACCAGCTGGACCTTAGGGACCAAACAGAAACGGCCATTGATTTAAGTGTGTTGGGAAACACTCTACAATTCGGGGGGTTCAAATTTGCATTTAAAACAATGGTAACATTGGTTAGATTTATCTCTTTCCTATGGTGCAGCTGGCTTGCTCCAGAATTACATCACTTTTTCTTAGTACATTGGTGAGCAACCTGATGTCCCTCCAGCTGTTGTGGACTACAATTCCCATCATCGCTGGCCAGCAAAAAAGAAAAACATAAGCTATCACCAAATTTAATAGTAGTAATTATGAGCAAACAGGAAAAAACATAACATAGTTAGTCTAATACTTTACCTGACATATACATCATTAAATGTCAAGGGGAAGTAGTGGCTGCCATTAACAGGCATTTCATAAGTGTGCAGAAAGATCAGGTGAAGTAGGTGATTCTATTAACACACATAGTATTTGGCTGTATGGACTTACCGTACAGATAGCGCCCATTAGGGTACATATACTTATTTGCTTTTTCTGTTCTTTTAAAGGCATAGTAATTTTGTATTTAGCTTTTATTATTTTAGTACTATGATGTTATTATTTCCGATCTTGGCATATTTTTCTTCATTTCCGCTTTTTTATCTTGTATCCGCTATTTCAGTTCTTCTCTTTCTTCCACTTTCAGTGCTGTGAGCACCTTCTGCCTGCAGTATGTAAAATGAGTCTGGAACGCAGATGTATCTACAATGGATTAAAATAAGTGTGTGTGTGTGTGTGTCTCTCTCTCTGTATCAATTCAGTTGGAAAGTCAATTCCACTGAATAGAGAGACAGACACACATACTTCCTAGAATACACTGCAGATACATCCAAACCAAGTGGCAGACTCTTTTTACTGAGTGTAGGTAGAGGGCACTGATGTTATTTAAATAGCTAATTCAAGGCAAGTAAATATAATTATAAAAAAAACTGTGCAGGCCTCAAAGAAAACATTCTTTTCACAAACATAACACTTTTAGCTCCTTCAGTGCTAGGAGTCCTTGCAGTGCACTGGAGATGTCTTTACAACACAGGATGTTAATAATTATAATAGGTTTACAATGCAGATAAGAAGGACAAGTGTACAGCATTGTAATGTGCCAGGTAAGGACAAGGTAATCTCTGGTAATGTAACCCAACACCTTCAAGTCTAGCTGACGACTGCTCTGAGAGAGAGAACCGCTGAATTACTGAAAGGACGTGAAGTCATTCTTCTAGCCTTTCCTAATGCTGCTTGGATGTTTATGATAGAGAAATAAATGAAAAATCAGAGTAAGAGACTGGTGACTCTGAGGCAAAGTGTTAAACTGGACTAATTACGTAAAGGGACAGTAATGATGCTTTTTAAGTGTGGAAAATTCCTGAAAGCTATGGGAATAGAGTTAGATGCACAATAAAACTAGCTCTGCAAAATTAAGGCTAAAGAGGTATCCAAGGCATTCCAATGCATTGGATACTCCTCTGGCACTCAAAGGGTTAAAGTTTTTCCTGGTGACGGACTTGGACCTACACATAAGCGGATATTTTGGCTGCTTACTGTCCCCGTTGGGTCTGAAGACCCCCATTTCTACAGATTTAGACAAGTACTGGGTTTTGTGTAAAACCAAAATTGCTATAGGGAACAAGGAAAAACTGAAGTGATTTACATGGACAGTCCCTAAAGCTGAAAAAGTATTTCATTCAACAATGAAACAAGGGTGGTGGAGCAATCGGGGCCCCCCTCCCCAACCCTCCCACACACAGTCAGGGGTTGGCTCTAGGTGTTCCCCCCATGCTATTCACGTCACTTCCCACCAATCTGTTTTTGGAAGCCTCCTACCTATTCTCTGCCTTGCACTGGGTATATACAGATGGTCAAAAAAACAGAAAGCAGGGTTAATTTTTTCCATCTTCGAGCTAAATAAGCTGTACAAACTGTAATACAGCAATCCTTGCCGGGGGGACCCACCTGCAATCTAGAATTGCTGGTCTGGCCTTCAGACCCATACAAGCAAATCCATTGTTGCTGCTTATATAATTATGCTGGGGGTGCACTAGGCACTTCTATATTGCAGACAGGTTCTCTCTGTCTGTGCCAAGTACCCCATGTCTGTGTGCTAAGTATCTCCAAGGGTAAAAAAGTACCAAATGTTAAGAAACTAAGGACTGAAGTACTAGATTCTGAGTGAAACCTCCGCTGTGCTGGCCTCTCCCACATACTGACTTATGGGTACAGTCAGAACAATCCAACGCCTCTAAACCAGACACCCACTTCTATTTTTATTTATTTATTTTATTTGCCAGATTTTATACTGCTTTACTGGCTTTTTTTTAACTC
This sequence comes from Rhinophrynus dorsalis, assembly GCA_037306005.1. Lineage (NCBI taxonomy): Eukaryota > Metazoa > Chordata > Amphibia > Anura > Rhinophrynidae > Rhinophrynus > Rhinophrynus dorsalis. The sequence goes on along the minus strand of CM074726.1, from coordinate 129,037,158 downwards.
CTTGGACACTAAAGAGGTCTCATTTGAGACCTTTCAAGCAGTCAAAGTGTTAAAATGTTTTTTGTGTGTAATTTTCAAGCTAGGCAAAAGTGGCTAAGGCTAGAGGAAAAGTCATATGAAAACTTGGGGCGTGGTCATGGATGAAGCTAAGGGCACCAATGGTTTCATGATATATAAATAATGGCATGTATACATGTCACTAGGTGCTTATAAAGGCAATCTTACCTTGGTGTCCAACTGTATACTAATTACAGTCTCTAGTGCTTCCCATTATTAGGAGCCTGCACAGCCGGTCTTACCTTGAGAGCTTTCCTCCGAGAGACAGATGGATACTTCATCATTCCGATCATTATCTTCCACTACTTCTGCTACTGGATCCTCCCCCAAAGGCACCAATGCTGATCCGGATTCCAGGTGATCTGAGAAGGTGGCAGGCCCTCCCCTTGGAGGTGGGACTTCAATCCCCATTAAACGGTATTTTCGCCTTCGATTTCCTATCCACGTCTGGAAAAATAGAGGAAAAATGAATGCATAGGGTAGATTATCAATTTTTCTAACACAAATGTAAAGTCTTAATTAATTTCAACCAGTTAATTAGGAGGAGTTTGTTTGACATTAAGGGTTAAATACAGAAAAGTATGAAAGTATGAGAGGTTGAAACCAATTTAAATAAATAGGAGTTAGGGCAAATGTTATTCATTCTTATTGGTGCAGTCTGTCACAAAATTGATCCTCTATACCTTTAACAGTGTCAGGTATGTAACACATTACAAAGCAATGTGTTGAGTACCCCTCTGGCACTCAAAGGATTTATTGGACAGTATTCTATATATCAGGGTTACTAGTAAATCCTGTTACGTACAATAGAGCAATCCATTGTCAGTGCTTCTGGGTAACCCTACACATATAATATAAGAGACAACCAAAACCAGTTCTAAATGACTCCTACCCTGAGGAAGAACAATGAGGAGTCACAGTGCTATGTGCACAGAGAAAGTGGGTTCATTCTGAAGCAAACCAACTGCACCATTAGAGAGAAAAGAAATATTCCCATTGACTTGAATGGCACTTTCCAACCCTTGAATGCTAATGAGGTCTACAACGCTTTGCAAAACAATGCAATGTAGACCTCTTTAGCACTCAAGGGGTTAAACGCCCCCATTGAAACCAATAGGAATTTTGATTTTCCCCCTACTGTGCAGTTGGTTTGCCCCAAAAGTACGCAATTTTTAGGGGGTTGTGTATATGGCCCAGATACGGGATAGCAAAAAAGTCATTAATCTGGTATGTGCTGTGAGGAAAAGTAGTAAATATTATTTAACTGCAAATGAGAACCAACTGAATCTCTGTCTACTTAACCCTTTGTGTGCCAGAGGGGTACGCAACGCATTGCAAAGCAATGTGTTGCGTACCCCTCTGGCACTCAAAGGGTTACAACCATCTCAGGCTTTAATCCTGGTGCATCCAATGGGTGGTCCATGGGCCAAATGTGGTCCACCTCAGATTTTTTTTTTACTTCTCAACTAGCACCAGCAGGCCAGTAAGACTTAACCCCCTGTCTGCCAGTACTGTACAGATCAAGAATTGATGTCTGTGAAATCATTGTCGCTAACATTATCAATCAATAAATAAATCCATATTTTGTATAGCTGACAGGCAATAATTCACCATTATTATCAATAAAAAAAACAATAATGTGGAGCCACACTACGGCTTTCTGGTCATATGTCCTCCAACTGAAAAAAACCTTGAATGCCCCTGCTTTATGCTAGTGAAGTCTCAAAGACATTGCTTCGCAATCATGTGTGCAACACCTCTCTAGCATTCAAGGGGGTAGACTGCTACTACCAACCTCACCCGAAAAAAAAAAAAAAAATCACACACACACAAGCAATATAAAATATATGCCGCCTAACTCTTAAATTAACCAAGATGCCAGCAAATGATTATTGATATTCAATGGTTTACTTGGATTTCACACATCATTTGTAAGGTGTCATCAATGCAGGCGGAGGCCTGCAGGGAAGGGAGTGCTGGGGAGCGACGCTTGCGGGCGTTGCTCGGTTTCATTGGCTGCCAGTAGGTAGGTGATGAGAGAAGATCCTGGTCAGTCCTCCTACGGACAGCGTAAGCTCCCCTGCAGGGGAGAGTGAAGGCTGGGGAGCGGCGACTAGAGTGCGAGGCTGGGGAGCGTCGGCAAAACTCTCCTGAAGAAGTACCGAAGCGATGAACTATCGGACAAATAGCAATGGATGGACAGTAATATCGCCGTGGTCATATACTGGATCAACTGGTGGGATAGTCGGTGAATAGCCTGGGTCATACACTGGATCAACTGGAGGGGTGGTCAGAAGAAAGCCTAGAGTCATATACTGGGTTAAGTAGTCTTGTGTGAGACAGACTGGACATGCAGGCTAACTGGGAACAGAGGACCCAAGAGATTAGTGGAACAGACTGGACAGGCAAGATATCTGGAACAGAGGACCTAGCCCTAACAGTAGGCTAGAGCTGAAGCGGCTCCAATGCTGAGGACCGGCTAGAGTGCCCCACGGAACACTGTGACAGTGCACCTGAAGTGTATGGATGCTGGATTTAAATACCCCACCACGCCGTGACGTAATCCGCAAGGACGGGCGAAACCCCGAAGCGCAACACCGCGGCAAGGCTAAGCTGCGGGCGGGCTAGCAGAGAGGAGGAAGAGCAGCAAAAGGGAGCGAACGGCAGGATCAGCCAGGTAATCGGATGACATAAGGTCACTTGTTTTCTGTTTTGCACAGAATGCAAATTAGATTTACATTCACCGATTGGCTGATTGGGGAAGTGACATCATTGGGGAAGTGACATCACCATGAGCAGTGTGAAATAAAAAAAAGTAATTAACTAACTCTTTGCGTGCCAGAGAGGTATGCAATACATTGCAATGCAATGCATTGGATACCTCTCTGGCACTCACAGTAATACTCTTGACAGAATATCTAACGACCACTATGAATTAATTCTTCTTAAACTGGTAATCCAAAATCAGCCTGAAATTAATAACAGATATCATATTCACAGTCATATATGAGTCTTTGTTGCTGGACTTTAGGACCCCAAATACCCCTGATCATTTCCCTTCTTTCTAAGAAGTCACCCAGCACTAATAAACACTGATTTGTGGGAACAAATTCATATAAAATTGATTCAGTGGCCACTAGGATTTTTTTTTTGCCAAGATAAAAGTGAACCTCTTTACCAAAGACAAGTTTATATTATTTTACTTAAAAGTAAATTTGTGTGTATAGTGTACAAGTCATTTTTCAGTAAAATAAATAGTATGAAATGTTAAACTTTATATTTTTCATGACACTATCTGGTTCTTTATATTAACTCACTACATATTACTCTATTTGTGCTGTTCAAGGTCAAATGTACCACTTTCTGTGCCACTAAAAATGTCCCCAGTATGCGGGTTCTGCCTGCATTAACTCATAGCACAGTGGGGTAATACTGTCCTAGCAGGAGACTACACATACATACATACATTGATAAACACAATAAAGGTTTTATTCAATGATGATTTACATAAACTGTTTTTAACATCACAACAACCTGGTCATCTTTAATTTTTGTTTCATTGTTGAATCTTTTATATCACATGTATATGATATGTGCTGTTGTATGATTTTATTCATATGTATCTCAATTTATCGTATCCATTAACTTCAGGTTTGAAGTTAATTTTGTGTTATTTATTCATATGTATAATCTTGTTATTTATTTATATTACCAAATGTTTCAATTGTCTAAACTAATTTTAGATTGATAGATCAGTCAGTATATAAGTTCATAATTCCTTGGACACAACCTTTGTTCCCTGAGGAAGCAGACATAAAACGTTTGGGACTCACACACAGCATTGCACTGTGGTACCAAGACTCCTCCACGCCCCCTGCGAGTTTTCCCCCGCCCCTCATCGGGCCCTCACTCCGGCCTGCAGTTTCGGATGCACCTCTCCATGAGGTATACCACTTCTAGCGGGTAGCGCCATTTTGCATCTATTCACCCATCATAGTTTCTCCTCCACTATCCCCCTTATCGGGGGTGGATTGCAATGGAGATACTGTTTATTCCATCTATACCAACCGAGGACATTGGATCCGGAGTTTATGAACTACATCTTGGTGGACCTGACACAGTAGAGCAGGAGGACGCAGTTCGTTGGCTAACAAGGGAGAGAGACCCGTTTGATGAGGTAAAAGCCCAAGAAGGGCTATTGTGAGTGCATTTTATTATTGTTTTAAATATGTTTTATTATTAAACTACTACACTTAGATACTTCTTATTTCTCTGTGTTATGTGCGCTGTTTTGAGTATTTCCAGACCTAGCAGGAGACTAATTAGAATAAAGTTCCACAATGTGCCACCAACAAATAAAGGTTTATTTCTCATAAACAACATTATAAATGGCAAGCACAACATATAGCTTTCATATTTTAACCCTTTGAGTGCCAGAGTACGTACGTACTCCTCTGGCACTCAAAGGGTTAAGCTTACAGGTTCACTTTAAAGTGTGGGCTTTCTTTCACCATTAACCTTCCTAATTGCAATGCAACATAAAATTATCTATATCATCAAAAGTGACTGCAATCTGAATCTTAGGAAAGGCTGGTGACAGTCTGCCATGTTCGCACTCATGACACATGTAAAACTGACAGGGGGCATATATATATTTGGTGTTGAAAGGTCTGCAGAAAAGGATGCATAATGGATTGGTTTCTTTCAGATGTATTACAAATGTTTAAAAAATGCTAATTAAAAAAACAGTGTAAACATTTCCGTGCAGAAGGTTACGTTTTTTTTCAATAAAAAATGTGGAAGCATCGAGGTTTGTGTAAACTAAAAGAGGCAATGGCTAAAGAAAATTGGCAACTAGGGTTGCACTGATACCGATACTGGTATCGGTGCCGACACCGTCGTTTGCGCGAGTACTCGTGCAAATGCGGCCGATGCCAGCACCGATACCCTGTGTCAGGGTCGGTGCTGCAGAGAGGGAGCCCAGGGAGCTGCTCACAATGCTCCCCGGGCGCCTCTCTCCCTCCTGCAGCGACGGAGCGTTGCCGCGGGTTACCACGGCAACGCTCTGACGCTGACCTCTGCCGGGGCTCGAGAGAGAACAGCGAGCACCCGGCAGGGGAGGAAATTACAGCGGGTAGCTGGGGGGTAAGGCAGGCAGAAGCTGCAGCTTGGTACAGATTGGACAAACTGTAAACTTCTTTGCAGCTTTCCAGGGAGACCCTGGCACAATCTCACTGTTCTTTTGCAGAAAGCCATGACTTCAGCCCCATTGCCATGCATCAGCCCCATTGAGAGTCCCCACTTCTCCCACTCAGCCTCCCTACTTCTCTCACTCAGTTCTCCCCAGCCCCCCACTTCTCCAATTCAGTTCTCCCCAGCCCCCCCACTTCTCCAATTCAGTTCCCCTCAGCCCCCCACTTCTCCCATTCAGTTCCCCTGCTTCCCCTCAGCCCCCCCATCTCCCACTCAGTTCCACTGCACCCTCTCACCACCCCTTGGAAAACTGTCAAATGGCATTGCAAACAAAGTATCGGTAATTGGTATAGGTGAGTACTTGGGGAAAGTATCGGTACTTGTACTCAGTCTTAAAAAAATGGTATCGGTGCATCCCTATTGGCAACCAGTACAACTAGGTAATTTTAAAAACACTTTACAAATCACTTTATGTTGGCAATTTGGTATTTCAATAATTTGAGATATTTAGCTTAATTTATTTCTCAGTTTATGTAAAGCACTCAAAGAGTTAATTGAGCTTTGTTGTAAGCTGGTAGGTGGAGAAAAAGGTTGCTCATTTTTAATAGAGGATGTGGGGGAGGGGGACAAAGAGAAAAAAATATGCTTATACAGACATTCACTCCAATTTTCCATAAACTGAACTCCTTATATCATTTTGTTAGATGAAAAAAATGGCAGTCTGATGTTACAGATTCTCCGCTGATCAATAAAAAAAGTCTGTCACCTGAGGGACTGTGTCTATATTTAGGTACAAAGACAGAATGAGTAAGTACTTTCTAACACGGCCATTCATTATACAGGAGCGAAAAATCTATTTCAGGGTCCCGTCAAGATGCGTACAAGGTATTTGCCTCATGCAATTTTAAAGTGTTGCTTCAGAGACGGAATTCGTGCCTTGCCATACCAAGGAGAACATTACAAATCTATTTTATCACTAGTGCTAGTTCATTATATTCAACGGTTTTCCAAGTGATTCCTCCATCTAATGGATTTTTTTTATTGCATTTTAACCCATGCTGGGAAAGTTTCACGTTTAAATATAAATGCATCAACACAAGCCATCTTTAAAGGGCCTTAGTCACAGCATTCTAAAATGGAATAGTTCCATGGCAAACCAACTGCACTGCAGGGGACAAATACAAAGATATATGGATTTTAATGGGGCTTTTAACCCTTTGAATGCTAGATATGTAACCAACCCATTGCTTCTCAATGGATTGGAGGCCTCTCTAGCATTCAAAGAGGTGAAAGTGGAACATTCACATGACACAAACCTGTGACCAGTGGCTTTCAGTAGTAAAATTAAGTTAGCATTGTTTTTTTTTTTTTTACTTTTACATACCTAGTATTGCAGATATTAACCCTTTGAGTGCCAGAGGGGTGTGCAACCCATTGGTTTGCAAGGGGTTGCATACCCCTCTGGCACTCAAAGGGTTAAGAATTGTAATCAGGCACTTCCGCCTTCTGCGGCACACAGTATGTGCAGCACAGCGGAGCAGGTAATGCTACACCACATCAATATAACTACGAAGGGGAGTGTGAATGCGCTCCCTGGGGCAGCTGGTGGGAAGTCCTGCTCCGCAATGTTGCACACACGGACTTCTCACCTCCCTCCCAGCTGCCCCAGGGAGCGCATTCACACTCCCCTTCGTAGTTATATTGATGTGGTGTAGCGTTACAGCTTTCTTTATTACATCAGTTTTCATAAATCCTCCCTCACTTTGGTTTATCAACTGAAGTATTTTAAGTAAAAGGGAAATTGTTCTGCTCTGTCTCCCAGTCTGGGTTCTTCTCAGCTTTGTCGGTGAAAGGAAAAACCACCACATCGAGAACAAGAACCTAGCTGACCAGTTATGCCCTTAAGACGACAATAGAGCATACAAGAGTCACAGTTCCAGGGTACACCAACTGAACCATAGAAACTGAATTGAGCCGGCCGGCTCAAAAGGGACTGACAGTGCAGGCGCACGGACGTCACTGTGACGAGATGTCCGTGCTTCCTGCTCCTGTGAGCATCAGTAAAATGCAGAAATCTTCGGAACCGGGTAATATTTCTGGCGACTAGCTCTACTAAGCAGCTAGTCGCCAGATGAAGAACCAACGAAGGTTAAGTTATTGCGGGGTGGTAGTTCCCCTTTAAATTCTTCAATGTTAGAAGAATGCATTAGATACCTTTCTAACACTGAAGGGGTCCCACTTAAATAAACAGGAATGTTTATTTCTTCCCTATAGTGCAACCTGATTGGTGCACTATTCAATAATCCATGGTGATATAGAATTACCTTTTACTACTTGCCAGAATCCTTTTATGCTGTCACTTGGAATGAGATCTACTGATGTCTGCTCTACTTATTCTTATATGTTAGTGCATCTAGGATCTATATTTGGCAGTTCTGCACTAGAAAAAGATTACATCCAATGGTGGATTTGACTATCTAAAGTCTATCAGTGCTAACAAATGCAGGGGTTTGCTGACCTATTAAAAGGTAAAAAATATGCTAAGGCTATGTTATAGTTCTCACTCAAGCATACAAATAATGGAAATTCATGGTTGTCGTGACGGTCCTGGTACGCCTGCAGGAGCGCGGTGAGTAATACCGGGGACTGAAGTTGATCGCTCCAAGACCAGAGCGATCTCTTTCGTACCTCGTTCGGTGTGGTGGCACACGTGATCAGTCACGTGGGGCGGCACGTCGAACTTCCCTATCTGGTCCTTAAAGTACCACACACCCCGGGACCTCTGGTCCTTAAGGGGTTAAAGTACAAGGATACAGAACCTTGAATTTATATGCCCTTGTATGTTTGTGTGAGATCTGTAATGTATAAAGTATAATTTTTAATAACAATTTGTTTGGTTCGATTAATCATGAGAAGTATGCTTAATCACAAACTTCTTTTAATCAATTTTGTTTGGTTAAATCAAGCTTCCTTCCCAAGCTTCAATGCTTAGAATAAATTAATGATAATTAATAAACTAAAGGCTTTATTCAGCCACTTCACGTTTTAATTGATTTATAACATATCATGTGTGATCCAAATCTTCCACCTTCTTGGGAGCTAGATTTGTTTATTTTTTATTTGAAACATTTTATTTAGAATAAAAATGTTTACAGAAATCAAGCTGTCTTTTTTTTCAAATACAAATATGTTATACAGAAAAAATGCGGTATGACACAGTTGCACAATGTGCAGAGTAAAAAGACACAAGGTGGAAGGTGAAAAAGAGGATTTTAGTCTCTCTTAGTCCATACAGGTTATTGGTAACTGTGGGTAGGAGATCAGTCCCTTTATCTAAGCAGGAACAATTCTAGAAGTGATTGCAGGGGGTGGAGCCTACCTTCCCTCCTTGGCTACAGCTAGCCAATCAGCTCCAGTAAGATTTGAGACACTAACTATTGACTAGATAGTAGAAGGGAAAGAAGACTTATGTGAACATGACCCCAAAGGACCCCCAGGGTCTGCCACGGGAGAGCCAAGCATGGTCCCTTGACAGGGTGGGAGACCAGTAACCTGTATGGACTAAGAAAAAGGATTTAACAGGTAAGACAAAACTCCTCTTTTCTCTGTCGTCCAATACAGGTTACTGGTAACTTTGGGATGTCCAGCCATTGAGTTTCCCAGAGGCGGGAAGAAAGGCAAGGACCAGGCGCAAGGCCCCCAAAGTCACCAGAGCAGATATGAACCATCAGATCAGAGATAGCCCAACAAAACAAATGAAGTGTCAACGGACACTGAACAGGGGAAACAAAACCCCAGGAACTGTTACACAGCACAGTGAACTAGAGCCAACAGGGCTCAAGGTTGAAGGAAGCAACAAAGAACCAAAGAAGATCCTACACAGGCAAGGCTGCCTCCAGGACTAGTGAGACAATTAAAGGTGTGTACACATGTGTGGGTTGTGTGACATGTCCCACATGTGTACACACCTTTAATTGTCTCACTAGACACTAGTGTATATTTACTCCTTGGGTCAGAGTGGGTTGTGTGACATGTACCTATATGATTACTGGAACTAGCTATCGGGTACCCTCGATTAACTACACTATTAAGGTAAAACAAAATATCACATGCACTACGGCATTTGTGATATATCTGCTTATCTGTCCCTGCTTGAAATGTTATGTCGGGAAGACGAGTAGATCTTTTAGAGAACGAATGCGTGAGCATCGTTCTGTTATAATTAGAGGTCTCAATAATACACTGAGCGATACACAGTTAAAGCGATCCCCGGTGGCCAGGCATTTCATCCAGTACAAACATAAAGTTTCTGAACTTAAGTGTTTTCCTTTTGAACTGGTGAAGCAGGCACCACGGGGAGGTGACAGAGTTACTCGGCTTGCGAAGCGAGAGATGTACTGGATTTACAGGCTGAGATCTCTGTCACTGATCGGACTGAATGAACAATTCAGTCTGATACATTATATGTAGACGCTACAGAGTATATTGACACAATGTTTTTAGTGTTGTTTCTTGAATTATGCACATAATGATGGACACAGGAGGCGATTTGAGGACATGGTTTGACGTCTGTCTGATGTTCGTCTGTTGTGATGACAGCTGAGCGCACGTCATGACGGCGCCAAATTTGACAATAGAGAGGATATAAGGCAGACCGACATATCGGTCTGTAACTCTGTTGTTCATGATGAATGTCCCAACTGAGGACTGAAACGTTGAATTTTAACAATGTTACAATAAATGATACGTTTTACACGTTTGGAGTGCTCAACTCTTTCCAACAGAAGGTTTTGATACGCAAGCAGGGTTTGGAAGCACCGGGTTAATTACCATTGTTTAAGTGTGTGCGGCAGTACATCATAAACATTCGTTCCCTGGTGTGAGCCATGGCTAATAGGACCGCTTCCATGGTGGAGATGAACTTCTCCACTAGAGAGGACAGCTTCTTGGCTGGAACTGGATCATGAGCCAGAACAGCAGAAACCCTGTGGGTGATCTGGTGAGCCACCTCATCCATGAGAAACACCATGTTCTGCTGAGTGCCGAAGAGAAGGCCCAGGAAGACCAAATGCTGGGATGGGACAAGATCTGACTTGTCCATGTTGATGATCAACCCGTGATGGGTGAGAACATGAATGAAGTCCTGAACCTGCTGATGAAGTTCCACAGAAGGGGCTTTCAGAAGCAGGTCGTCCGTGTATGGAATAACTCTGATGCCGTCCCGATGAAGGATGGATAATAAAGCTCCAAGGACACGGTTGAAGACTTGAGGAGCTGTACTCAGACCAAAGGGAAGAGCTGAAAACTGAAAACGCCCTTGGTCGCAGGCAAATCTGAGATACTGCCGACTCTCTGGATGAATGGCAATGTGTAGATACGTGTCCTGAAGATCCAGAGAGGCAAGGAATTCCCCCAGGGACATAGCAGCAATCACCATCCTTAGGGACTCCTGGTGATAATGAGTCGTTATCACAAAGGAACTGAGATCCTTCAAATCCAAAATGGAACGACAGCCGCCGTCCTTCTTCGAGACCACAAAGAGGTTTGAGTAAAAACCCATACATCCTTGTCCAAAAGGGCCTGGATAGCACCATTGAACAGACGGCGTATCTCTACGCTCTGAGGAGTATGAGAGGGGAAAAACTGAAAGGGAGGAAGAGAGAGAGAGAGAGAGAGAGAGGCGAAAGGGATCCTGTACCCTTCTGCCACCACCTGTAAAACCCACGGGTCCTCCACGGAATCCTCCCAGACGCTGTGGTAGTGATGCAGACTGCCACCCACAGCCGAGTGGGGACCTGGTTTTGGTGAGTCATGCTGAAGTAGTCTTGGAAGCCTTAGGCTTGTAGGAGACCTTGGGCTTCCATTGCTGTTTGGGCTTGGAGGAGGATAATTTTTAGAAGAATAAAATATATGCAGTTTATCCATGAAATATAGAATGTTTGCCACCTCTCATGTGCTGAGTTAGACATGCTACCAACTTAGTATACCTGTAAAGAGAAGATGAATGTCTTGTTATATAGTCCTATAGTGGTGGGAGGCAAGGGGAAGTCATCAGCAATCAGGCTAAGTTTGTATTCTCACTGGCCAACTGAAATGTGATCTTGCCTGATAAGAGCCACAAGTGACTCAATGAATAATGCAACTATGGGGGGGAGCTTTGCTTCATTCCATTCTAATTGTGAATGGTTCAGAGCAAATACCAGAAATATTGAGTGACGTAGGTTTAGAGTACATTGGTGACAGCTGACAGTGAGGCAGCAGACAAACCAAAGTTACCCAAGACTTTCATAATTTAGTTCCAATCAATTCCCTCCCAGCAGCTAGTGAAGAAAGCAGAGAGGAAACCTTGTTAGAGTATTATCTATCAGATTCATTGATCTAATGGAGGTAGTCTTGGGGCTCTGATAATATTTGACATGCCGTGAGCCAAGAGGGTATGTGGTTTATTTAACTTTTCATAGAAAGTTTGCAAAGCTAAAGATCTTTCTAACAAATCATTTAGTAAAAGATTGGACAAAATATGTTCAGCTTGTAAGGTTTTGCATGTGTATTTTTTTTTTTTTAATGATTTTCTATTGCATTGTTTATTACCAACAGTATGCTTTTTATTGGTGGCTTTTATATATTTTTTAATTATTGGGGCAGGGGGATTGGTGTGGTTAGGCTTATTTTATATTTAATTTTTACATTATTTTGAATTCTTTATTTTATTATAATTTTATTACCATATGGAGTCAAGGGCCCCCATAGAGTGTTTTAATAAACAAGCGTCAATATAATTGTTGCCTGTTTTTTAAGCAATTTTAGTACAAGTAATTCTGATCTATAGTGGGGAAGCACAACAGTCACACAGCTCCTTGTTATTTTCTCTTTTACGTATAGCGTTTTGTGCAGTTAAGCAGATCTCATTATCTATATGCAGCGTAGTATTTGTGTATCATTGGTAGACACTTTTGCTATTAGCCTTTATAAATATTTACCATTTGAAAATCACTATTTAATAAAGAACAACCATTCAAACTACAACAATGGCTGTGAATATATAATAGTTTGAAAATGGTCCACCTGCTAATCCAGATTAAGAACAGATTGCCTAACCAGTTTCTACTGCAGGAAACTCAGCTGTAACAATCAGACTGGCACTCACGGACATCTTCCTGATAGGAAATCCCCTGATTACATCACCTATTTCTTATAGGGAATTTCCTAACTGCATCACATGTTTCTCGCAGGTAATCCCCTCACTATATTGCATGTTACAAGCAATCCCTTTCCTGAATCTCATCAGATATTGAAACCCCTCACTGCAACACATCTTTCTGAAAGGGAATCCCCTCACTGCATCACTGGAATAAAAAAGAAATGCATTCTCTAAAGCAATCTTTTAAACAAAGGATATGTTCACTACATAAAATATTTAAAAGTATCCACTGCACCAAAATAATTTTGTTAGGGAATGTGCTCCCTGCAGCAAATGTTTCATATAGAGAATTAATTTACTGCAACAAATCATTCTAAGAGAGAACATGCCCCATGCACAAAAGATGTTAGACAGTACAGCAAATTAGATTCAGTGCTACAACTGGGAAGATTTGAATTCAAGGTTAACCCTTCATTACCAGATGGGTGTGCAATTCATTGTAAAGCAGTGCCTCACATACAGCTCTGGTCCTTAAAGGGTTATATTCTGTCAATTGGGAATTAACATCAAATCTACATGGCAGAAAATGTGTGCAATGCACCCAATCTACATGACAAAAGGGAGCACTGCACCCAATCTACATGCCAAAAATGTGCTCACTGCACCCAATCTACATGACAAAAATACACTCACTGCACCCAATCTATGTGACAAAAGTGAGTACTGCGCCCAATCTACGTGAGAAAAGTGAGTACTGCGCCCAATCTACGTGACAAAAGTGAGCACTGCACCCAATCTACATGACAAAAATGCGCTCACTGCACCCAATCTACATTACAAAAGCGAGCACTGCGCCCAATCTACGTGACAAAAGTGAGCACTGCACCCAATCTACATGACAAACGTGAGTACTGCTCCCAATCTACATGCCAAAAATGTGCTCACTGCACCCAATCTACATGACAAAAGTGCACTCACTGCACCCAGTCTACATGACAAAAGTGAGAACTGCAACCAATCTACATGACAAACGTGAGTACTGCTCCCAATCTACGTGACAAAAATGTGCTCACTGCACCCAATCTACATGACAAAAGTGCACTCACTGCACCCAGTCTACATGACAAAAGTGAGAACTGCAACCAATCTACATGACAAAAATGTGCTCACTGCACCAAATTTATATGGCAGAAAATGTACACTGCATCCAGTTTACAGGACAGAAAATGCTTTTCCTGCACCAAATCTACATGACAAAAATGCACTCACTGTACTCCATTTAAATGACAGAAAATGCTTTCACTGCACCAAATTGACGTGATGAAAATGCACTCATTGTAGCAAATCTATATACAGAAAATGCTCTTGCCAACAGAAAGTACGCCCACAGCACCAAATCTTACTGACAGAGAATAAACTAATTGCACTAACACATACATTATATATACTTGGAAAAAACGAAAGGGATAATTTGGAAAACATATTGCAGGGTTTATCCTCCAGAGTAAAACACGGGGAATACCACTTCTGAAATTTTACAGTGGTGCTGTTGCTACAGCATCATATGGAGGCCTTCCTCTCACCCGACTAACCCAACTACAGTCCATAATGAACTCTGCTGCAAGACTAATCTACCTCACTCATCGCTTCTCTAACATCAGCCCCTCTGTCAATCCGTACACTAGCTCCCTTTAGCATATAGGATTAAATTCAAAATTCTGGTGCTAACTTACAGAGTCCTTACTAACACCGCACCCCCCTATATTTCATCTCTCATTTCCAAATACACTACCACTCGCCATCTTAGCTCTGCACATGACCTTCTCCTCTCTACAGCTCTTATTACATCCTCCTGTTCCTGCCAACAGGACTTCTCCAGTGCTGCACCTGAGCTCTGGAATTCCCTCCCCGTCCCATCAGTCTGTCCCCTAGCCTTCAGTCGCTTCCCAAAAATTCACCTCTTCAGGGAAGTCTATCAACTACCTCCATAACCATTATCACCAATAGCCGCCCCTTCCCTGGACCAGTGCACTCAATAGCACTTCTTTCTCCCACCAGCAGTTCATGTGGCAGGAGACACTTACACCCAGTAGTACTTACTCCTTCTGTATTCCAACCTACCTTCCTCTAGACAAGTGTTTCTCAACTCCTGTCCTCAGGACCCACTAACAGGCCAGGATTTGATGATTTCCTTGTTAGAGCACAGATGACTTAATCAGTGTGAATGAGCCTCTGATCACCACACCTGTGCCTTAGCAGAGAAATCCCTAAGTCCTGGCCTGTTAGTGGGTCCTGAGGACAGGAGTTGAGAACCACTGATCTAGACTGTAAGTTCTCATAGACAGGGCCCTCTGATCCTTCTGTTCTCCACATTTGATTTGTACTATTTAATATATCTGTATGTCTATTCCCTATTGTACAATGCTGCGGAATAAGTTGGCTCTATATAAAGAATAATATAAAGGGTTACTGTCAACAGACCAGAGCTCTCTATATACTGTTGCAGAAACAGTGCCACAGTAAAGTTTCAGGCCATGTAAGTACCGCTCCCAAATAATGACATTTTCAGTTACAATTATATTTGGGAAAAAAACAAACAAAGCAATCAAACATTTCTCAGAAATTGAAGAAACCTTTTACTTAGCAGGTTAAGCCCGCAATATATATGTTCCCATATTAAGAAATACTATACTTTGAATTAAATAGATACAAGGAACAAGATCCATTACACTTACTGTCAAATGGCAGCTAGCAATTGGAGATTTTATTAATGAGGAAAAAGTAAAGATAACAAACAATGTATTTAGAATGATTATATCCTTATTCTTCAAGCTTTAGGTTTTTGGACCCTTTGATAACCAGAGGGGTGTGTAATGGTAGGAAGAGCAGTGCATTGCATAACTCTCTGGCACTCAAAAGGTTAACATGATTTCTCTCATGATAGGGATGAGGTGAGCTCACCAGGTTCAGAACTGCGTAGATTCAATATAACAACATGGTGTTAAAAGCAAAATGAAGAGGAAAAAACATTTTTAATATAAAATTTTACTGAATATAAGAAAAAGTGGTGTTGTGTCTTGTCCCCATCTCCTTTAATGAAGGAACAAAACGATAGATTTTTCTCTTGGAAATACATATTGACGAATATTTACTAAAACACAAGTTAGATTTTTTATACAATTTAGAGAAAGTATGCAAAAAACTTTTTGGAGCATGTCCACTTTAAGGGTATTTACACAACTCTCATGCATTATTGGAGAGAAATTCTCATATTGTCCCTCATGTCTTGGCTGGACATTAATTCAATGCACAAGTTTTCATGCATATCGTTGCTCCAATGCGGAATTTTTTTTTTTTTAATTGAGATTATTTAGTACAGATTTTCATACAGAATGGCAAAAATATTAGTGGAAATCCTCACATAAAACACACTGAGGGGGATGCATGAAGTAAAGGGCACAGCTATGTGGCCATCTTGAGTATGATGAAAGAGCTCCTATACCTATGCCTATGTAAAAATGCAATAGTACATACAGATGCACAACTCTTCCAGCATACGGCATCTATGATCTGTGTATGCCCTAGCCCTAAATGTTGCAGCAGGCATAAAACAGCTAAGCATACCATCTAGTTCCTTTTTGTTCAGTATGTACATAGTTTATGAATAGAGGAACAGCATGCTTGGCAATGTCCACACACACACTTCCATAATGCCCACACTTACTATATCCATCATATAGGGTCCATTTAGCTCTGCAAAGAGCTTTGTTTGAACATAGGTGCAGGAGCCACTTAGCGCTAGCAACAGCTCTTCACTGAAATAGCTGAAGCTCCGTACTTATACATTTCACTCACTGTTATTTTCATAATGCCAAAGATATTTCTAAAGATCTCTTGTATTTTAGGCTAGATGTGCACATAGAAGGCAGGGAGGGGTTGGCCATATGTTTCCCTCCAGCTGTTATTAGACTGTGTTTAACAATACAGTAAAAAATTATAAAGGAGGAGTGTGGCATGACAGTTGTTTTTGAACTACAGTATCCATCATCCTCAGTTGTAGTCCAGCAACAGCTAGAGGGAAACACATTTTCCTACCTTTACTCTACACCACCACTGACCACAGACTCTCCAACAGATCTACAGTGGCCTGGAGTTTCTGTACGCAGACTAATAACCCCTATTATTTTCTTTCTTACCCGTACTATTTCACAGTCTACATTTAATTCTGCAGCCACAGCTTCTATTTTTTCTCTGCACACTGAGCCCAGACTGGTCATTCCATTGTCCCAGTACTTCTTCAGCATTGCCAGATCACGATCACTGAACTGCGTACGGTCTTGGAGCTGTGGAGGCAGCGTAATAATAGTATCACTCATCAATGACACAGTGAGCACTCACATATAACTACTCAGTTTGAGCACTAAAATGATGAGATTAGTTATACAGTGCTAACAACTTAGGTATAATTAAAGATGAACCCTTTGAGTGCCATAGGAGGTATCTAGAGTATTGTACTGCAATGCATTGGATGACCTTCCTGCACACAAAGGGTTAAAGGCAACACATTGATTGTTTTTGAAAGCAGAATATACCCTCAAATCATGAAAGGGCTATTTATTTACTTCCCAATATTTTGTAGCATGCATATTTTTGTTTTTACCAGAGCTTGCCCATTCTTTAGTGACGTTGCAGTACTAGGGGCATCCATTTTGTCCTTGTAGAGACCTCAAAATGAGACAGCTGTCAACATTTTAACTAAGTCAGGCCTCACTTTTACTATTGCACAGGCCTGTATATGAAGAAAAATGAACAGTGACATAAATTCTGGCCTGTACAAGGAAAAAGGGAACAAAAATCCATGCCCACATCACTTGGTATTTAAAAAAGGAATCACCTGTTTTCAAAAGCTACCTAGCTTGGAAAGTAAATATCCAGTACACGGTCTGATGAGTCATATTCCCGATTTAAGCTAGGAACCCCAGATCAAATTTAGTTTACAGCTTTCCATTATCCTATTATTCAATCTACTGCATGGCGTCACTGTTCCTGCTTTGAAGATGAGGTAGGTCACATGGTATATATTTGTCATTAATAATTAATGTGGTTCTATTAATCTCCCTTAATATCTTAGTGTACTGATGGATGGCTGGTTTGAAGGAAATGCATTTACTATGCAGACATGACAGCTAAATGCATCATAAAATGAAAGTAAAATAAAAAGCAATTATATGTACTTTACTTCAAACTCACTTACTTCAGATCGATAACAACAACAATGATCAGTAAAGACTAATAAACTAAGGGACAGGAAGTTAGAGCAGCAAAGCATATCCACATAAATGGTCTTAATGATTAGTGTTTCAGAGGCTTTATGTCAAGTGAGAATTTTCCTCCAGTAGAAGGAATTTGCAAATCAAAAAGTCAGAGGTGTTTAACTTGGAATGAGCTTGCCAGTGTATACAGCTGGCTCTGCACAAACTAGAAAGTACACATACATAGCGGCTCCAGATCTTCAGGGGTTAATTAGTCCATTTAAATCCAAGGCTGTGTTCCCCATGCATATTCTTAAACAAGTCTCACTAGAATTACTGCCTGCCTGTAGTGTAACGTGCTATCCTGGGACCTTGTATATATCTCTTTATAAACTCATGAACAATATACAAACACAGTGGTCGCAGTAATAACAGACTTTACTTGGCTTTATACAGTTCTAAAAACATCCAATGTGCAGGCGTAACTAGAAGCCTCCAGGCCCTGGTGCAAGAAGTGCCATGGGCCCGCCCACCACATTGGCCCCCCTTGACCACATTGACTCCTTCCACAATGCCCCTCAATCTTCACAATGCCCCCATCTCTTACCTCCCTGGAGCTCCCGCGTGGTCCTCTGAGTAATGCAGAGCGCTGGGAAATTATGTCATCTCCCAGTGTTCTGCATTACTGGAGCGCCGGAGGGAGATTGCGGGCACCAGGCGGAGGGGTCGCAGGGGGCGGCCGGGCCCCTGGAATGACGGACCAGGTTGCAAATGTGACCCCTGCGACCCCTATAGTTACGCCACTGATCCAATGTTTTATTAGAGATTTTAAAAACATCAGTTTATACTCGGGATTGCAGTAGTGTATAAAAAGAGAGGCTTACAGATTGGGAGAAGACATCGCAGGTGCTAATGACAACAGACCAACGTGTTTCACGTGTCCAAACTCTTAAAGCGGAACTTTAATGCTAATAACAATGCTCCCGAATATATTACTAACCTAGCGATATGCAAAGTCATACTATCCTTAAGCTCAATAAGGCAGTGGTATTGAAGAAAAACACATCTTCTGCAGGAACCAGAGGACAGACAGCTCAGACATCTTAAAGGAAATATACGTCTGAGTCTGCTCTGTCTGTCCCGTTCACTGCCAGCATTGGCGTTCCTTGGTGCCTTAAGGCACCGGAAGGGACTGACTGTGCAGGCGCACAGAGCTTCTTTTGTAAGCTCTGTGCAGCCCAATACCTGCAGAAGATGTGTTTTTACTGCAATAGCACTGCATTATTGAGCTTAAAGCGGAACTACCACCTGAAATACCCTTTAGCTTAAATAACTTCTCATCTGCTTAGTAGAACTAGTCGCCAGAATTAATACATTGTTAAATAGATTTACCCTTTCTTCCCGGGCTGACAGCAGGACGAAGCGCAGACATCTTTCAATAGTGACGTCTGCACACCTGCCCTGTCAGTCCCTTCCAGACCCGAATGACTCCTAGCAACACTTCCTAGAGTCAGCTGGGACTGACAGCACATGTGCGCGGACGTCACTATGGCAAGATGTCCTCGATCCGTCCTGCCCGTCAGCCAGGGAAGAAAGGGTAAATCTATTTAACAATGTAATAATTCTGGCGACTAGCACTACTAAGCAGCTAGTCGCCAGATGGGGAGTTATTTAAGATAAAGTGCATTTCAGGTGGTAGTTCTGCTTTAAGGATAGTATGACTTTGCATATCGCTAGGTTAGTAATATATTCGGGGGCAATGTTATTAGCATGAAAGTGCCACTTTAATCTTGATCGAAGGATGGCTCCACTTACTCTTGAGAACTAAACTACCAATCAAATCAAATCGTTCTTTCTCACAATGATGTCACAATCTTAAATGAACACAGTTCCTACCATTAACTCTTGAAAGCTTGTGCCCAGAATAACTGCAATTAGAAGAAATAATATAATGTAGCATACTCTACAGGGCTCATATCCTATCCAGGGTGAAACCTGTTTTAGTTCAAAAGTGCCATGCACAAATAAGAAACATCCTGAAGCACATTATATCAATCACATGCAGATGATGATACAACCATGGAGTGCCTAGCACTTCTTCTCTTAAGAAAAAACTTTGAAAACCCCAGACATAATTAGTCCTTGCTGGGTCTCGCTGTTCTCTCTAGACATCTCTGAGCAAGAAATCCACATCTGGATTCTCCTAATAACCCTTAGGGAGACCAAGCCCAAAGTTTATTTGCATATGCAAATCAAAGGACAGAGATGCTCATCTACAAATGAGCCTGCCAGAATATGTAGCAGGCTCTATAGGACTGGTATGCAGTCCAGGGTGCAATATCTTTTAGCTCACAGGTACAATACACAAAGAAGGAATATCCTTAAACACATCATACCTATGCTACCCAGATGACAATCCAGCCATGAAGTGCCAGGTAATTAATCTCTGAAAAAGGGATGATGCAACCCCATATATACATTTTGTCCTGCTTGGGTCTTGTCAGTGAGGTGCAGCTGTCCTCTCTAGGCAACTGTGAGCAATGGATTTGTGTCTTGATTCCTCTCATATGGAAATAAAAGGTCTCCAGGACACATAATTTATATATATTTATATATATATATATATATATATATATATATATATATATATATATATAACACCTCTGCGTAGAATTTCCTACTTGTAGGCTACAAGAATAAGCTTGCCTACTTTGTGTCCAGTAAAGGAATCTTTATTCAAAAAAATACCGGCCATGGCATTGCCTCCATAGACTTAACATTGGACAGAAGCCAATTTTTTACCGGCCTGACGGTAAAATACCGGCTGGGTGGCATCCCTGCCTACTTACAGTTCACTTCATAGTTGGAGTTTGTTTGCCTACTTTCAGTAGCATAAGAAGTTTCCCTATTAACAGTTCCATAGTGGGATGTTAACAATTAAGTGCCACACACTAACAATCCCAGGGTTAGTTTTCATACATTCATTCCCATATATTTTTGCTAATTAACACTCCTTAGTGGAAATTTACCTAATCCCAGTTCACACAATGGATTATGCTTACTACAACTTCCAGAGAAGGAGAAGTACTGCTTCCCAAGAATCTCTCTGATTTTGTTTGGGACACACATAGATGGGAATCCTGTAGTTCCCTGTACTAGCATCCTGACCAGGATTTTTTTTTCCTCAGACACATTCCGAGTTTTGTATGTGATGATCAGTAGTTTAAGGTGAAAAGTTTTAACCTCAAAAGTGAATTATGCAAAATATGTCACTACTGACCTTCAGTGAGAGTTCCTGTTAAAGCAGAACTATCATACAAATAATATTGGCACCCAATATATTTCTAACCTGGTGATTTGCAAATCCTGTCTTTAAAGTCAATATGTCCACATTATTGCTGATAAACCACTTCTTCAGCAGGAAACAGAGGACAGACAGCGCAGACATCTTACAGGAAATGACAGCGCTGTCTGTCCCGTTCACTGCCAGCATTGGTGGTGATGCTAGTTGGTTACCTTAAGGTAACCGGAAGTTCCTGAATGCACAGGCGCACAGAGCTTCCCTTGTAAGTTCTGTGCAGCCCGATGCCTTGGAAAGAAGCGGTTTATCAGCAATAACGCGGCCATATTGATTTTAAAGACAGTAAGGATTTGCAAATCACTGGGTTACAAATATATTGGGTACCAATATTTTTTGTATGATAGTTCCGCTTTAAAATTGCAGTTTTTTTGCTTTTTTCTCTGCATTGAAATCAATGATACTAAGTAATTTCTCCACACTTGAAGCGTTCCCCTCTTGTGTACCTGCCGATCTACTTTGCCAGTATATAAGGCTGTGTCATCATGTTGTCTGTTTGTGTTTGGTAGAGAGACAGATAGAGCTGCTGATATTTTGACACTATCTATTGTAGAGATAGACCAACAAAAGAGGGGGAGCTGGAGTTGTTTAATTTAAGGAGTACTGGTAGTAACCAGTTGTTCTCTGGACAGATGGGTGGCAGGCAGTCATGCAATCTGAAACTGACAGTGAACTAGGGACTAACATCTGAATGTCTATACTGTGTTTGGGGCAGTTTAAAAATCCCATCTGTGTGATTTTCAGCATACACGTATGCGTTTTGCTGAATACTAATTTTGTGAATAGTATTCTTATACCGGTGAAGGGTGGTAAATTTACAGACCCAAACCATATAACACCAGGAGTGCCTTCTTTTTGATTTCTTTTCTACATTCTTATTAAAGGGACCCTGGATGAATGTATGAATTAGCCAGCATAGTTCCACTGGTGATAGCCAGTGGCTGAACCTTTGGGTATGCAATACACAGAGTATGATCTCTGGAATGTATGCACTGGAGTTTAATACAAGCAAACACCACACGCCAACCCCATAGCATGTGAAGGGAAACATCGTAAAATCATGTAATTTCCATTACACCTTGTTTGATACATTCGTTTAATGCTATGCGTTGAACACCCCTCTAGCACTCGAAGGGTTAAAAACCATCTGAGTGCCAGAGAGGTATCCTCTCTGGCATTCAAAGGGTTAAACATGAAGTAGAGAGGAAAGGAACACACTGGAAAGCCCACAGACTACGTCACTGTCTTTCCCTTGGAGCAAGTGGCATTAAGGGGAGACATTCTGATGTACGTGGTATAGTACATTGGGGATAAAAATCAATTCCACAGCCTGATTTAGTATGGCATCTTTTATACAGTCTCCGCATTAGCACATAAAAAAGAATAAGATCCAGTCCAGTTTCAATATATTTTAAGTAGTACTTTCCAGCATTTGAAAAATAAATATTTCTTATGTTCACAATAAGCCTTATTGCTTTTCCAATTCATATCTAGGAGACTGTGTAAATAAGATCCTAAAATGTAAAAAGTGCAGTATGTGTCATGGGACTCTGCTCCCATTGCTCTGAGGGCACTGGCAGTGGGTTATTGACCCACTGTTGCTCATTTAACCATCTGAATACCTGAGAGATGAGCAATGCATTTCAAAGTATAAATATCACTAATCTCCATATTGTAGGCATGTTAAAAATAATTTAATTGTCTCCAGTGTCATCTGCAAACAAAGCACACGTAGAAGACCATTTCAGTGAAATAATTATTTTTTACTAACGCGTTCTCGGCTCGGCTGCAGAGCCGCCTGATGCACGTAAGACCAGATATCCCTGCAGTCAGTACAATGCTGACTTCAGGGAAGGGGGAACTTTGCGGGAGGTTATCTCTCAAACCACAAAGGTTTGAGAGATGACACTGGGGACAATTCAATTATTTTTACATTCCTACAATATGGAGAGTAGTAATATTTAAGTATTACTATCCCTTTAAGCTCTGCCTTTAATTACAAAGCAATCACATCATAGGGGACAAATTAAAATTTGTTTTAGTTTAACCTCTTTAAGGATAAAGAGATCTGCAAACACGTTGCAAAGCAATTCACTGAACACTACTAAAGCACTGAAGTGTTTAAAAGCCCCTTTCATAATCAATGTGGTGCAGCTGGTTTGCTACAGAACTGCAATTAGCATTCTGCGTATAGTCCATAAGACCACTAGGAGAATATTTCCTGCTAGCTTTCTGCGTATAGTCCATAAGACCACTAGGAGAATATTTCCTGCTAGCTTTCTGCGTATAGTCCATAAGACCACTATAAGAAGATCGCCTACTAGCTTTCAGTTGGGAGCACAAATCTACTAACAGAACAGATCCTCTTATCTTGCTAATTATTTACAGCCATACTGGGAGTAAGTGGTGAGATGACTGCAGTCAGCTCCTTTCTGACTGTTCTCTCTACATCGTCATGTGGTCTCTGATCAGAAACATCCCACTGTTAAGACTATGCTCACCTGCTAAGGAATCTGTGTGGGAAGTCAATTTACACCAAACTTCAATATTACTCATTCAGTAACATCTAGTGCAAATGATGCAATCATCAGAACCAGAGTCAAGTTTAAATTTTGAACATGATCTCAAAACATCAGAATTTTAGTAGGGGATAACTCCAAGGCTTCAAAAACAAACAGGACCTACAGTACACACTTCTATACTGAAAAGTGACTTCAAGAGGGCACTAAACTCCAACAGCAGCTTTTGCTATCGGAGTTCACAGTCTCAATATCGTTTGTAGTGTCCCGACTCTCAAACATGCAAAACATTGCTGAAAGTTTTAGATCCATTGTGTTTCCACACAAGTCCAGTCCCAATGAAAATCCATGCAGAATTGGGCTTTTCATTTATTTTATATTATTACCAGTTGAAGAGCCCATGTACACGGGTCACAGTGCCACCCAGCAACGGACGTGGTGCAGTCATGCACAGCAGAAACTGCATGCGCCACAGCTGATACGGAGAGGGGAGTACCAAGTTCAGATCATAGTCCTTTCTGCACACCTTCCTGGGACTGATTGGTCCCAGGAAGGTGCACAGAGCGGATGCTAGTCTGAATTCGGAGCACCCCGCTCCGTATCAGCCGTGGTGCTGGCAGTCTCTACTAAGCACGACTGCAGCGCTCGCAGCCGCCTCTACTGGGCATGACAGCTTCTGACAAACATCCTTAGCGAATTATTATATAGGATTGTATTTTATAAATAGTTTTACTTTTATTAAAGCTTTATATTATCTTCAATTGCCATCTGATCACATAAAGTGAAAACAAACACTGAAGATTTTTGGTGCTTCTCAAGCATGGTAGGTTCATTGTCCTGTGAGCCTTTTTAATAGTTTTAATTGTATCTGAGACTGGCTTTCCTCAGAACATGAGTACTCACATGAAGATTACTATTGTGCATGCATCAATTTTTAATATGAATAGTGCCCCCTATTGTTCTTTCTTTTTTCAATTGTTTTTTTAGTACTTGTTTAAAAAGTTTAAATTTGGAGCAGTTAAAGAGCATTGTAATTCTGTGATGATAACTTCATCGGTTTGGTGCTTAGAATAATTTACACACATTTACGTGTTCTCTTTTCTTTCCAATATGATTTGATTCTTTATACAGTAATTATGTTATTATGAATTATGCACCAATGTATTTATTCATCAATTTTAACATCAGCAATTTTTGGTGCAAATATATATTTTTTTCTTAGTAATATTTAAATTGCTCACCATGTGTCTATATTTATTTTTTGATTTAGATTATAACAATAGTGTTATATATTTTGTATGAATATAAATACACTTTATAAATTATACATTTTGCTGAATGGTACCCCTTATGATGCTCCCTCTAATCTTTTGTCCAATTATATAAAAAGGAATTTGGGGAATTTTCATTTGGTTTGAGTCCAGAATTGCTCCCCTTGTAATTTATGTGCATATCGCCCTTACTGGTGTGCACATTTTCTGCACAAATTTGTAATAATGATCGTGGTAATATATATTAATCATAATTGCAACATTCACTAAATCTTTATTTATAACTAAATGGCGATCCTAAATTGAAAATGTTCAACTATTAAAGAAGAATACAATTACTCCATACATATTTCCTGATGCTCTATGCATAAATTCAGATGAATGCATTTCTCTCTTTAGCTAAAGAGCAATCTGGACCATTTTTTAACACAATGAACATGCTGTTTTCATTAAATGCACAAAGGCTTCTTAATTAAAACCCCTTACTGTTCTTTTTCTGGAGCACTCGCTAATCCAAGGCACTGTGAGGTTTCCTGATATCTGTGGATAGAAAGCAACAATCAGCAACATTTTACTCTCAGTTCTATAGTGTTCAAATCAAGACAGAGATAAAAAAAAAACATAAAAACACTATCGGGAGTTTACAGTAAGCATCTGCTACTTGCATATTTTCTGTGTTAAACCTTCAGTTAAAAAGAGCACAAAAGTTTGCATTCATTATAATATAATTGTTCATATACACAAATGTACAGTGGATCATAGGCAAGGGTACAGCACTGGGATATTGTTACATTACAACTCCCATCATCCTCAGCAGACCAACAATAGCTAGAGCTCCACAGACTGCTAATCCTTAATATAGGTAAAGCAAAAGTATATGTTATGTTTAGACTATTCTTTGTTTCAAGTTTTTTTCTTTTGTAATAAATTAATTTAGTTAATTGATTTCCATGTTGTTTCTGTAAGTAAAACTCAAAATGACAGCATGCTAAATGAGGGTAGATACAGTACTGCGCAAGTGGTTGGAACAATATTGTACAATAGTGATGGATGAACCCACAGGAGGCAGCTCAGCCCCCAAAGCAATACGTCGGAGACGTCTATCATGTATGAGGCTAAAAACCACATTTCAATCAATGGGATTTTTTTTTTTTCTTTGTTAAAGTATTTTACCAGAAAGAATACATTTGATATTATCTCTCGTATGTCCTGGACTCATTTTATCTACTTCAGAAGGGTGAAAGACTGAGCTGACCTTGCTGGGACTAGAACATGCTACCTCAAGGTCTGAACAGATTCTACAGCTGGTGAAGTAACCAACTGAGCCATCTCTCCAGGTCAAAGACTAATTTGTTAACCCCCTATATTGCAGTTGGCTTGCTCCAGAATTGCTTCTCTTTTTCTCTTAAGACAAAATGTATAAAACTGGAGGCGTTCACTTCTTGGAGGGTAAACCAACAGGAGGACACATACAAATTCCCCAGACTGCCATTGATTTAAATAAACACCCTTTATATCAGTGACAGTCTGGGGAATTTGCAAGTGTCTTTTATCTGGTTTACCCCAGAAGCGCACTACATACATATGACCCTTTAGGCCGTATGTTCAAAGGGATAATGACAAAAAAATAGTTGTATGAAAGACAAAAATAAGTCATTGAATACATGAACAACATATTTCTATAGACTATATAACAAAAAACTAGCAATGTCCATTGTGTACGACACAACTCCAGAACTGATGGGCGAAGGGGCGGGGCAAGAGCCTGGCTAAACTATTCTCTGTTGTCGTATAGAGGAAAAGAACATTTGTCGTAACTAACGACAATAAAATGTCTTGCAAAAGACAAAATTTGTACGTTAAGAAAAAAGTGGATGGAATGTGTTCTGAATGAGAATTTTTGTCTTTAGTTAAGACATTTTTGTCATTAGTCAAGACATTTTTTTGTTGTTCCATAGGGCAATTTAAGTCATGACAAACGACATATTTCCAATCACAACCAACACTCTCTGAAAGTAATAATAATCCCAACAACACTGTATGTTGAAAAGTCGTTACAAACGACAAAAGCTATTTTGCTACTTTTTTAACATATGGCCCTTTGTGTTTTACTTGGAGCAGAACCTGGATAATTGGTATGGAAATTAACTTTGGTACTGTGCATCTAAACAGCATCAGTCTAACGCTGTAGTCCCACTCAGGCATTCTCTGACCACCTTATAGTGCACCTTTTAACAATAATGATAAATCGTCTTTATGTTGTACCGATTTCCTTGTAACAGAAATGGCTTTTGAACATTAAAGTTAATTATGCAAATTAGCTTCTGAGCTGGGCCAGTAGTACCACACACTGTGCTATGAATTAACTTAGACCAGTTTTTCCCAAACAGGGTGCTGTGATACTTTGATGTGCCATTGACACATGCTTATGGTACCTCTGTTTCTCTAGGAAGACTATGAACATTTAATTTTTGAATTGCAAATGTATATATTTGATTTCGGGACCATAGGAATAACTACATGTACTTTTTTCCTTCAACATGCTCTTGACAATTC
The DNA here is from genome assembly GCA_037306005.1 of Rhinophrynus dorsalis. Classification (NCBI taxonomy): domain Eukaryota; kingdom Metazoa; phylum Chordata; class Amphibia; order Anura; family Rhinophrynidae; genus Rhinophrynus; species Rhinophrynus dorsalis. The sequence continues at coordinate 129,009,811 of CM074726.1, read as the reverse complement.
CAGACAGTGTGTTAATTATTGTATGACACAGGCCTGCAACTAATGTTAGCACCTCAGTAAGCACCATCTTTCTGATTGGCTGTTCAGTAGCTATGACTCACTCCTTGCTAATTGGTTGTTGATCTTAAAGGAGTTTTTCCTGGATCTACACAAACCCTGCAGACACTGCAGATCCCTGGTATGTACAGTATTATTTACATAATTTTATTAGCCATAGTTCAGGCAAATATATTTATATCATATCAGCAAGGAGTGAGTCATAGCTAGTGAATAGCCATTCACAAGGATAGTGCGTAGTGAGATGATAATATGAGTTTCTGGTCCACATCATACCTCGACAGCGGTGAGAAACACTGAGAAAGATCCACAGGAATATGATGCATTGCATAATTCTCTGGCACTCAGCCTATTGAGAACCAAAGGGATACCCGGTGTATTGCTTCTCAATGCACTATACACTCCTCTGGCACTCAAAGGGTAAAACCCCCCAACAAACTGTATTTCTGGAGTAAATCAACTGCACTATAAGGGACAGAGTAAATATTACCCAAATTCACATTGATTTAAATTTGGTTTTTATCCCCTTGAATGCTGGAGAGGTCTCCAGTGCACTGGTTCATAATATGCTGGAGAACTCTCCCGAATTCCAGGGGTTATAAAAAACACATTTAAAATCAACTTAAAAATGTTATTTGTCCAATAGTTTGCAGTCAGTTTGTTTGGGTATTACTGACCTTACAACATTAGCCTCTGTGACTGTTATAAATATACCCTTCTTGGATACCAGAGATGATATGTCCTCAAGTTCTCACTGACATACAAGGGTACAGAGAAAATTATGAGAGTTTAATGTTCCAGTGTTATAGGAAGCTAATATAAAATCTCCTGTGAGTACATGAGTGTGTGTCCTCTCAGACATCCATCACCCTCTCCTGACCTGCCACCCAGGCTTCATTCCATCCACCTCCCTACTTCCCCCCACCAATCTTCTCTCAGCTCCCCTTCTTTGCAATGCATTTTAGACCTCTCTAATATTCATGGGGTTAAAAGCCCCATTTAAATCAACAGTACTTTTTATTACTGTAGACAGATGACTCCATATATTTTGTGCATCTGGCCCCTTAATCTCTCTGTAACAAACACAAAGAAGGTGCCTACCTGGTAGTTGTTTTGGTTCTGTGGGAGTCTTACTTGAGAGGATGCTGGGTAAGGTGGATGCATGTTGTTTCTCAATGTGTTACCACCACTGTATTGTGTGCTGGTTGTGTTGTGTGCTGAGGTATTAAGTGGCAAATAGCAGTCCCTGTTCTGATACAGTAAACCTTCTGATAAGTCTCTTGTATTGGTCGGCAGTGTCTTACAGCTTCCTGTCCTTACTGGAGCAGGTGACAATGTGCATTGGTTCTCCACACGTGGAGAACTGTTACTTTCCCTAAACCGGGCACACGCCTGGTTCTGTGCACCCATAGATGCCAGTTCTTCCTCTCTGGCATACTCATCGTCCACATCTCCTGTTTCCATAGCAATAGAAAAGCAATTACTTTCTACCATTCGAGGACGCTCTTCCATACCCCTGGAAGAATGATCAGTGGAAGCCAATGAAAACACTTCACGAATCTCAAGATTTCTTATTCCACACGAAGAGTCCCTGGTCCGTTGCCCCACAGAAACCTGTGGAATAGGACTAGCACTTTGTTGTTCTGGTTTGTGTAACCTTTGGCTACTAGGTGGATCTGCCATGCTTTTTAGGGACCAAGTCATTGTTTTTTGAGGGGCTGTCCTTTCCAACATTTGAACAGAGGAACCAGCAAAGTTTCTCTTAGGGTACAGTGGGTTTGGAGGATTTGCTACACTTGGCAGTCGGGATAACATTACAGTCTTCTCATCATGCTGCTGCAAGGAGCTCTTGGCGGGAAGAGCTGGGCGTTGCACTGGAACCTGCATTTTCAGGTACTCCCCATCACTCCTTCCTGCTGGTCTCTGCAGGGTGGGCTTCAGTATCTCAGGCTTAGAAGTATTAGTCTGGGGAGTGGACCCTAGTCTAACAGAAGAGTTATTAGGACTGTAGACCCCAGTCATGATTAGATCGCTACTAGTCGAAGTCCTAGGGGCCTGGGTTCTGTTTATATTTGGCACATTTCTGACAGTTACTTCTGGAGGACGTGAAGGAGAATTTGACACAGGGCCTTGTAATGGGGCTCCAGAATCTGTATAGCCTTTACTGCTCATTTTTCTCCTTTTGTTGCCAACCCAGGTCTGTGGAGACAATAAAGTTATAGATTGGTATTGCCATCATGCCATCAGTCCATTATCTCAGCTCAGGATGTGAAAAGCAGATTTGTTAAATGTCTAACTAATTATTGTTTTTATTTATAGTGCTCATTATTTTCCATTGAGCTGGATATATATATATATATATATATATATATATATATATATATACACTAGTTGAACAGCCCGTTACACGGGCCACAGTGCCTCTGGCAGCCGGTTGCGGGGCAGTCACGCGCAGCAGAGACCGGCCGCGCCACTGCTGATACAGAGCTGGACGCTCCTTCGGAGCGCCCAGCTCTGTATCAGCCGCGGCGCGGGCAGTCTGTACTGTGCATGACTGCCGCACGCGCAGCAGTGTCTACTGCGCATGTCGGGCGTTACACACAACTTAGCGAATTATTATATAGGATATATATATATATATATATATATATATATATATATATATATACACACATACACACACACGCACACTGGTGAGCTAAAATAAATAAGTAAATAAGTGTCGTATGAAAACAATTAAACTGGACCTTGATTTAAGTTTGCAGATTTGAAAACTTCATTAAAAATTGCCTAGGTATTGCCAAACAACCAGCAAATGTACAGTAAATGAGATATTCATGTTTGGTACTGTATGCTAATTGCGGTACCCATGCAGTACCAATGATGTTGCAAAAGCTAATTAAGCTTTTCAGGGACATTTCATATGTTAATTAAGCCTTTACAGTAATGTTTCATATGCTGCACCAGGAGACTTTTACTTGTCCCAGAAACTTTTGGTTAACATGACACATAGGTAGTTTTGAAAAAAGTTTTCAAATATGCAAATAAATAAATACTACATTCAAGATGACAGGTCCTTTTTACTACAAGTTCTTAGATGCCAGAGAATTTTATAATGTAAGAAAAATGAAAGTGGAACAAATCAGGTGCTTTTGAAACAGCTTTCAAAAATCACCTATATGTTATATTAATCATTTTTTTATTTAAAACAATAGTTTGATATATTTTGCTTTATTTAAATGTATTTTTAAAGAAAATTCAAGAATACTGGCTTGCATGGCACCCACGTACTAACATTCCACACTGCTCCCCTTCCCAACTGCCACAACTAATATATCAAACTATTGTTTTAAACAAAAATGGCTACCATAGCGTATAGGGAAGTTCCTATATGGTGTTAGATACACTTTGTGTAAGCAATCGGTGATAAGAAACTAAAAGGATAGTAATGTTTAACAAAAACTGCAGCTCCAATTAATCTTCATAGTATTTGGCCCATGGAGAGTGTTATTTCAATACAGGAGGCAAACGTTTAGTAAAGTTGGTACCTTTATTGACTAACTAAACAGATTTAAAATGCAAGCTTTCAAGACTTCTTAGATCTCTTCCTCAGGCATGTTATACAGATAAATATGAAAACTTCTCTCTTAAATACAAGTACACATTACATTGTTTATAATGGAAATCAGATAAGAATGTTAGTCCAGATACTGATTCTTTGATCAGTCAATGGTAGAGGATGTAATTTAAACTGCATTCTTCCTCTTAGTCCAGGTATTTATGATCCCAGAGGGACTGTCGCAAAAGTGACAGAAACTCTCTGTCTCTATTCAGCCCATAAGTCAAAGAATCAAATTGTAGCATTCATTTTACCTCCCATAATTTTCTGTCCCTCTGAGTGCGAAATTGTCCCATCAGTACAGTCAGTCTAATGTCCCTGACACTGTGCCCACTTTGACAAAAATGTTGACGACAGTCCCTCTGGGATCATAAATACCTGGACTCAGAGGAAGAATGCAATTTAAATCACATCCTCTACCACGGACTGATCAAAGAATCAGTATCTGGATTAACATTCTTATCTGATTTCCATTATAAACAATGTAATATGTACTTGTATTTAAAGGGATAGTAATAGTTAAATATTACTAATCCCCATATTGTAGCTATGGTACAAAGAATTTAATTGTCCCCAGGTTCATCTCTCAAACTTTTATGGTTTGAGAGATAACGAAAAGCAAAGTTCCCCCCTCCCTCCCCTTTCCCTGAAGTCAGCATTGTACTGACTAGAGGGATATCCAGTCTTATTTGCATCAGTCGGCTCTGTAGCTGAGCCGAGATCTCGTTAGTAAAAAATAATTATTTCAATGAAACAGTCTTCTACGTGTGCTTACAAACCAAGCACATGTAGAAGACCGTTTCAGTGAAATAATTTTTTTTTGCTAACGCAATCTCGGCTCAGCTGCAGAGCCGCAAGCCTGTTGTACAATAGGCTTCCCCTGCAGTCAGCTACAACGCTGACTTCAGGGAAGGTGAAGGGAGGGGGTAACTTTGCAGGCGGTTATCTCTCAAACCATAAAGGTTTCAGAGATGACACTGGGGACAATTGAATTCTTTTTAACATAGCTACAATATGGGGATTAGTAATATTTAAGTATTACTATCCCTTTAAGAGAGAAGTTTTCATATTTATCTGTATAACATGCCTGAGGAAGACACCTAAGACGTCTTGAAAGCTTGCATGTTAAATCTGTTTAGTTAGCCAATAAAGGTATCAACTTTACTAAATTTTTGCCTCCTGTATTTCTATGGCTAACACGGTACCAACTCTCATTTATTTCAGTACGGTCAGAGTTTTAGTTCAAGAGTAATTGAATGATAAAGTATCCCCCTCCTGCTCCTTATACCTAGTGTAATCCACCTCCCCTCAGATGTGGAATCTGGTCTCTGGATCAGACGAATCACAGCAGGAGACAGTCTTCTTATTGTGAGCATAAGGAAAACCCTGCCCCCCTTGAAAGTTTTTTAGGTTTTTCCTTATGCTCACTGAAGATTGTCCCTCTCTGCGATCCATCTGGACAGTCTTGCTGCTTTGATGTGAGCAGTGTTACATCAGTAAAAGGGCAGAGCCGGATTAAGACGCCATAGGGCCCTAGGCAGGATCCCAAATTGGGGCCCTCTAGCTTGCCAGCCCCCCCCCCCCCCCCGGCGCAAACTTCTCTTGGTTTGCCCACTGGTCTGGTGGTTTGAGGTACAAACTTAATAAAAGATGCAATTAAAGCTCTAAGTATATTAAAACTGTACTGCAGAACTTATAATTGAAATGGTGCTACACAAGTTATTCCACAGAGCTTACAACTGAAACAGGGCTACACTAGTGATATCTCATTCGCTTTGAGTCTCACAGGGAGAAAAGCACTATAAAATCACAAAATTATTATTATTATTATTATTATTATATCATTGAGCATGCAATTGAATAGCGCTACACTATTAATATAGACCTTGCAGTTGAAATGGAGATATATTTTTGATGTCACATTACAATTAAAATGGAGCTACACTATTTATACCACAGAGATTACAACTGAAATGGATTTACACTAGTGATGCCACATAATTTACAACTGAATTGGGGCTGCACTAGTGATTCACATAGAATACAACTGAAATAGTGATACTACAGAGCTTACAACTGAACTATAGCTTCACTGTTAATTCCACAGAGCTTACAGTTCTATGATAAACAATGGGTAGCCATAAAATTCTAAAGGCTCTGGTATCACTAGTGTAGTTATAGTTAAACTGGGGGTAGCAAGAGGAGAAAAGAGGAAGTAATGGAGGAAGAAAATGGGGGGAGAAGAGATTGAGAGGTGAAGGGAAGAAGACAGAGAGATGAAAGAAGCTGAACAGAAGGTGGACAGGATGGAGGACGAAAGAATATGGAAGCAAGAAGATGGAGAGAGGGAAGAAGAAGCTGGAAGAAGTAAGCTGGGAGAGAGCAGGGTAAAAGAAGGATGGAGGGAGGAAGGAAGAAGATGTAGGAAAAAGCTGGAGGGAAGGGGTGGAAGATGCTAGAGGAAGGAAGAAATTGGAAGGAGGAATATACATGCAGTATATGCATGTTTATCTGGTACTGGCACTCCCCGTGTTCAATACGTGGGGTCAGGGAGTCATATCACAGTGGACCACTCTGCAGTGTGTCTAGCTTCCCCTCTGGTCCTTTTCTCCTACAGCCCATCTCTCCTCTAAAACAAAAACAATGAGGGGACAGTGCAGATTGGGAAGAGAGAGAGCAAGACAGAAGTCTCTAAGTGCAGCATGGTTGCAAAAATTAGACAAATAATAATTTATTATCAGACATACAATACAAACAATAATATTAATCCTAAAATGAATAAAAAATATTCAAGCTTATACCAAAAATTATATTACTAAATTAGTATGAGCTCTCAGGAGATATAAATTCAAGTTAAGTGAAGCTAAAGTGAACAATTCAAGTATAACGAAACTAGCAAAGTATGAGCACAATAAAATTAAACAAAACAAAGGCTGGTATGAGTGTGCCCTTACTTAAATCCAGCATAGGAAAGCATGTATAAAATCAAGGGAATAGTAGTCTCACAAAAGCTGTGCTTGTACAGATTAAATGGATAAAAGTTCTGGTACAGTTACTTAGACTTAGATCAATATGTGCATCTCAGTGACAGAGGAAACAGTGGGGAACGCTGGTCTGTGAAGTGTCTCTCAGCTGGTGTTGTGAGACCGCAGAGTCTGCATGACATTCTTGTTGCAAGTGTCTGCCCTTCCCTCAAAGTGGGGAAAAAGTATATTGCTGGGTATTCCTTAGTTCACAGCACCTTGTCCTTCCCACAAAATGTGGAAAAACAAAGTATATTGCCAAGTATTCCTCAGTTCTCAGTACTGTGAACTGAGACATACCTGGACTCTGAGGGAAAGACAAGGTGTTCACATGCGATCCATTGACTTGAGAACACTAACACCATACAGATACTGTGGTCTCGTGACGCCAGCTGAGAGGCACTCCATAGACCAGAGTTCACCATTCCTATATCTGGTAAATAACGCCAGTAGCACACCTGATATCCACCTCTCCTCTACCCAGACTATTCCTCCCCCCACCAAAAAACCAAGTATATTTATTCCTAGAGTCAAATTTCTTTCACCTGCAACAGGTTCTCCCCCAGCACACAAGTGACCCTCCTCCAGATGATTACTGCCCCACTCTCATGTCTCTAGCCCACACAAAGTACAAATCAGACATGTTGTGTCTGGTAGTACCTTCAAGCTGGTTGTTACTAAAAACAGGACTCCACACTGATCCTAAATTAAAATGGCAACAGTTTTACTCCATTTATTGAAGTAAACAGGAAGATGGGTAGGAAAACTGAATATAGAGTCCCGCTTTATGGCAGTCATATTGGGTTGTAGTAGCTGGATCACGTCTGGCTCTGACAGACAGCCCACACTTTTTCTGCTTGGCGCCTCTGTGCATCATGTCCGCGCTGCCTGACGTCACTTCCGCGGCTTCCTGGTAAACTGGAAATTAGCAGCTGCTATCCAACTTCCAGTCACCATCTCCTCTCCATTTTTCTTTAAACCCTTAGGAAGTACAGATGGGAAATGGAACTTATTAACCCTCTGGTTGCCAATGAGGTGTGAAAAGAATTGCTTTTCAATGCTTTTCTCACCTTTCTGGCACTAAAAGGGTTAAGCTGCTACCTAGCATGCACAACCCAGGAAGCACAATGCTTGGCCTGGCCAGCTGCTGCCCCCCCCCCCCCCAAAGTCGCTTAGGTTGCCTTGCCCATAATCCTCTGTAAAAGGGGCAGGAGGTAGATACTTTATCATTCAATTACTCTTGAACTACAATTCAGACAATATTGAAATAACTCACTTTATGGCCCACATACCATGAACATTAAATGGAGCTGATTTTATTGTGAAACATTACTATCCCTTTAAAGTGGTGGTTTGTTTGACTCTTCAGCCAAAAGGGTGTTCCTTAGTCTCTGATCAACTCTATTCATCCAGAAGCCTTGCACATTATCATCATCGCCGAGCCATAAAATGTGTGTCCTGTTTTAAACTCAGGAATGCCAAATTACAATGTAAGAATACCTGTACTCCTTATGTGCTTACCTACAGCTTAATTTCTGTAAGACTTCACAGCTTTCAGTGTGAATAATTCGGCACAGGACCCTAGTTCTTTGGTCTATTTACATAAATGTTTAATGCTGTGGAGACTGTAAAGCATAAACACTGCCTAAACATATATATATATACAAAAGCACAAAGTAATTCAAGCAGATGTGATGCGATTTAGACGCGCTTGAGTTAAAGAGATAGTAATGGTTCATAATAAAATCAGCTCTAATTAATCTTCATAGTATTTGGACTTTGGAGAGTGTTATTTCAATTCTGTCAGAGTTGTAGTTCAAAGGTAATTGAATGATAAAGTGTCCCCCTCCCGCTCCTTTTACTGATGTAACACTGCTCTCCTCAGAACAGTGAGATGGTGTCCTGGTGGATTGCAGAGAGGGACAATCTTCAATTAAGATAAGGGAAAAAGCTGAAAAACCTGTCAAGGGGGCCAAGGTTTTCATTGATCTCACAGTAAGAATATTGACCCTTGCTGTGAGCTGTCTGGTCTGTGGACTGGATTCCACATCTGAGGGGAGCAGTGTTACACTAGGTAAAAGGGGTGGGAGGGGGAAACTTTATCATTCAATTACTCTTGAACTACAATGCTCACAGTAATGAAATAACACTCTCTATGGCTCAAATACTATGAAGATTAATTGGAGCTGCTGTTTTTGTGAAACATTACTATCACTTTAAAACCACCACTTATTTGAACAAATAATATAGTTCACACACACTTCAGTTATGTGAGGGGGATTGTTCGAAGTGTATAAAACCTTTATTAATACCTTAACGACCAGAGGTCCAGGGAGTGGATTCTTTGACCTCTTTGATGTCAGTCAGACAATCACCTGTGCCTATAACTCTCCATTTCAGACCCCGCTAGTGGTCACAGTGATCGCACAGGAGCGATGGGAACAAAACATATGTGACGTGCTAGGACCATCATCGATCATTTAGCGAAGTTTGCCAGTAATAGTCCTAGCATGTCACCGGTCGTTAATGGGTTAACCTTTTCTAGATCTGGTATATCTAATTTGTTAAGAAAAAATGGTGGTCTTTAAATTGAATGGCTTCCACCTCACACTGTGTCTGCTTAAAGGGATAGTAATACTTAAAATGTAAAAAAAAAATATGTTGTAGGGGTTATCCCACTGAGTACAAAAGGGCACTCCCACTGCTGAAAGGTGTTTTATTCAAAACTATTGCAGCTCAAACTTGACTTTTTTAGGTGCAGTATCTCAGTGGCCTGAAATTGTACAGTGGTGCTGTTGCTACACCATTGTATGGACAACTCTGGTCAGTTTACCATAAATCTCCATAAATTCCATCGCTTATGCATTGGTGCCAAACACACCTTAACCCTTTGAGTGCCAGAGGGGTATGCAACGCATTGCTCTGCAATGCGTTGCATACCCCTCTGGCACTCAAAGGGTTAAAACACATGGACATATGCATAAAAAATAAAAAAAGAGGAGTAAGTCTGCACCATGAGGAATTAATAAAAAATCCCCAACTTTCAATTCCTACAAATAGGGATTTAAATCCCTTGAATGCTTCACAATGTGTTGGAGGCCTCTTTCGAATTCATAGGGTTAAAAACCCCATTTAAATCAACAGGACTTTTAATTCGGCCCCTATGACTGGCTTGCATCAGAATTTATCCAATTTTGTTCTGTGCTTTTGCCCCTCTTACAAAAGAAAGTGTTCACGCGAATGTTCATTCCCTCCCACATCATCCAAGATCATCTAGTTCACCTACAAGCCAACAGGAAGGAAACAAGTATGATTTCTCAGAGTACATTTTTCACATAACAGTTTAAAGAAAGATGTTAAAAAGTACCTCTACCCAGAGGAATAAGTGGTTCTTAATTTGTTTTAACAGAAGTATGTACATAGGTACCCTTCATACAGCAGTCAGATACATCTTTTTTTATATTTCTGTGTCGTCTCTACAGATCAACTAAATTGATAAGTATATCTCACTGCTGTATTACTTTAGGTCTAAGTGATTGGGACACGTGCCCTAATCACTGGCATCCACCTATGGTCACAGTTTATGTGTGTGTGGGGTGGGGGGACATGTAACAGGGCAAATTGTATTGGTGGCCAGACGCCTGCCTCTTGTGCCCTTTTCTAATTTTTCAAATATTTTTCAAAAAACCCCTTTAAAGCCTTTGAGTGCCACACGGGCATCCAGCACATTGTAGAGCAATGCATTGGACACTCACGTTGCACTCACAGGATTCAGCCTGGGTAGGGAGCCAGTCTGAAGGTTTCCCTTGCACTGACCCTGCCTTCCCCAGTTTACGATTTGGTTGGATTATTGAGTGGACTCCACCATGCACTTACCCTAACTACACTGAAGTCCAATTTGGTTTCTTGCGCACACTGTAAAATGAGCTGAAAGCAGCTTTTACTCTGATTTGTCATTCCATTTTCATAATACCTCTGCAATATCCTCTGTTGTTCTACAGTGAAAACAGAACGAAGATTCATCTACAAAAGGAAGAAAGAGGCAATTTACTACTTCTTATAAAGTAAACTCATGAAATGAAGACTCTGACTTTATTAATAAAATTACTTTTCAGCCTTCAAATAAAGGAAAGTGCTCCCCAAGAGACTAATGTCCTTAGCATTGCAATGAAGCCTTGTGCATTTTTTGTTTGAGTAATGCTCTCCTGCTCATAAAGATTTTTATGGCAGATTAGTTTATAGGGGCAGTGCCTCTGAGAAGAAAGGAAAAAACAAAAAACCCTTTTCTTAATATATATAGCATTAAGGGGCCTCAAGAACCTAAAATCAATGTACAGTTATTTCATGGTATTTTCACCATTATCTGAATTTCTCCAGGGACTCTAAAAAAAAGTTGGTTTCCTCTTCTTTTTGTCTTTTTTTCCTTTAAAGGGATAGTAATACTTAAGTATTACTAATCCCTATAGTAAAGTCCTTTTAAAAATACATGTATTGCCCCCAGTGTCATCTCTCAGACCTTTATGGTTTGAGAGATATTTGCTCCTAAAGTTGCCCTCCCCCTTCCCCGTAGTCAGCGTTCTAGCAGACTGCAGGGAAGCAAGTCGTACGACTTTCAGGTGGCTCTCCAGCACAGCCGCGATCGCAATAATAAAAAATAAAAAGTTGACTGAAATGGTCTTCTACGTGTGCTTGCAAACCAAGACCGTTTTAGTGAATGATTTTTTTTTTTAATTAACGCAATCGCGGCTCTGCTGCAGAGCCGCCTGATGATCTAAGACCAGATTTCCCTTCAGTCAGCTACAACGCTGACTTCGGGGAAGGGGGAGGGAGAGGCAACTTTAGGAGAAATCATCTCTCAAACCAGGTTTGAGAGATGAAATTGGGGGCAATACATGTATTTTTAAAGGGATAGTAATACTTCGTTTTAACTTTATTTTATTTTGTAGGCATTAAAAATACATGAAGAATGATATATGTCTTATCTCTCAAACCTTTATGGTTTATGAGATATTCACAAGCAAAGTTTCCCCTCCCACCCCTTTTACCTAGTGTAAGCCATCTCTTCTCAGATGTGGAATGCAGTCCATAGACTGGACAGATAACAGAAGGGGACACTCTTATTCCTATGAAAACAATGAAAGCTTTTTCCCTTATCTTAATTGAAGATTGTCCCTCTCTGCAGTCTACCTGGGCACCTCCCTTGTGACCTGGTTGAACGGGGGGGGGGGGAGATACTTTGTTTGTGAATATCTCTTAAACCATAAAGGTTTGAGAGATAAGACTTATATCATTCTTCATGTTTTTTTAATGCCTACAAAATAAAATAAAGTTAAAACGAAGTATTACTATCCCTTTAAAAGGACTTTACTATTGGGATTAGTAATACTTAAGTATTACTATCCCTTTAAGACTCTCACTGCTGATCAAAAGCCAGCTGTCTAACTGACACCTGAAGGAAGAGGATGACATCAGAAGGCTGGGAGTGATTTTAACAGATTACATCATCAGAGTAAGAGAAACAGAGAGCAAAGACTCTTCCTGTTGCCACAGCACCACAAGAAGCTAGTTAAACTATTGTTTAATATTTTTGAGCCTAAGTGATAATTTGGGCAAAAACTCATTTTGGATTTATTTTATTCCCTTAAGATGCTGTTGTACCTATCTTAAGTTTGTTCCTGGAGGAGCTACATCATAACCCTTTGAATGCCAGAGGGGCACGCGACACATTACAAAACAGCTCAAAGAAAATAATCAAAATGGTGTATGAACAGGACATTCTAAGTGGGAGTTTAAAAAGTCTAATTTAGGAATTCATATACCACTGCTTCATTAAAGGGTAACTATACCGTAGGGATAAGTGATTTTTAACCTGTTGAGTGCCACTGAATCAATGTACTGCACACCCCTCTTACACTCAAAGGGTTAACCTGATTAGCACAAAAACACTTATGAAGGAAGGCATTCAAGTAGTGGTTATCTACATAATTGTATGACAGCCTAACCAACTGTTAATTGTCTCAGTTTACAATCTCATACAATCTTGCAAACCAGTGAGGACAAGTGAAGCCTACTGTCTGCTGTGAGGAGGTGTGATCTGCAGGAAGGATTGAATAGAGATCACTATATACAGGAGACTGCACATATACTGCAAATGGATGGATGGATGGATGGATAAGATAGATAGATAGATAGATAACCTGACTTGACTGATGTACGAAAGTGACCTACTTACCTTAATTAGTTAAACAAATTAAGAGCTACTTATTCCTAGTACATAGTTTCCCTGTAACTCTATTCCAATAAGAGCATATTAAGGCCCTACGGCCCAGATTTATAAAAGCAAACTGGCACCATTATGGGGCAAGGACATTGTCACCATAGGGGAGAGCTGGAGACTTCTTTAGCATTCAATGGGTAACAAGCCACATGTAGCTTAACTGAAAGTTGTATCTGAACCCTATGTTCAAGATGGCTTGCAGCAGCTTTACTCCGGATTGCTCTTATTCACAAGGCCCTATGGTAAAAAATTGAATAATTATGGGGAAAACCAACTGCACCAAAGAGAACAAAAGTGATTTAAATGAGGCTTTAACCCCTTGGATCCTAGAGACGTTTCCAAAACATTGTACTTTGGAGACTTCTCCATCTTTCAAGGTGTTAAAGCCCTATTCAGATCAGTGGGGATTTGTATTAGTCCCCCATGATGCAGTTAGTTTGACACATAATTACTCTGGTTCCTTTGTGGACAATAAGGCCCTTAGTATAACATGAGCATCTCCCTTTAGCAAGGTGTGTTATTCAGGCAGGAGCTCTAGAACTATACCTCTGGTTGGTACCCCTGAGACCCTGTGGAGGTCACTTCTCCAACATTTGGCGCCACAGATCCCTCCATTGCAGAAACGTAATAGCTTTAAATAACGAAAAACCTGAAAGGTAAAAGAAAAATAAATAAGTAAAAAAAAAAACATTTTTATATGACAAATGTAGTGTTTGCAAAGAACAATGAATGCAAATATTTCATACATTTGATATTATGATACACGATGGATATAGAAAGACAGACAGATATATATATATATATATATATATATATATATATATATATATATATATATATATATATATAGAGAGAGAGAGAGAGAGAGAGAGAGAGAGAGAGAGAGAGAGAGAGACAGACAGACAGGTTAACCCTTTTAGAACCAAAGTGGTGCACAACTCCCTGAAATATAGCTTCTGATGCATACTGACTCTCTATAAATGGAACAGGAGTTGTATATTATATATATCTAGCATTGAAGGGGTTAATGTCATTTATGCAATAGGGTATCATCTAGATGCAGCAATGTGATGCAGGCAGACACATGGATACAACAATACATGGTGCTTGGAGCCCACGACTACAGCGATGTGAAGCAACATCTGCATATAGCTTAGAAAAGCTGAAATGTTCCCAAATATAATTTTGTGGCCCAATAGGGCTTTTCCTGTGGAATGATGGTGGAAAAATTATACCCACTCCTGGGAGATGCTTCATTCATGAGTTATTAAAGCTCAAAAACCAGGCCACAAAACTCAATTTTCTTTTGCTGTCATCGGAGATCTTTGGCTGTAGTCTTCCATAGGTAGAAAAATTAACAGCGCCATTTAGTGGCAAACTTGCATAAATTAAATTTTGATTAAAAAAAAAAAAATCATACTTGAGCCCTATTAACTTTGCAATGCAGTTTTAGTCATCAGCAAAAGGTGTATATATATATATTATATATATAAATATATATATATACACACACACACACATTCACATGTAAAAGAAGAAGACCCAGGGGTGTCAGTAAGGAGGAATTATTCATACCTCCTCTATACTGACACTATAGTAGGTCCAGAGGGTAGAAGCCACAACTATGAAAATCAATGCAAGGAGTTTCAAGTGGTGGAATAGATGTATGTGTGGGGGGATTTTGACAGGAGTAGGCAGCACCCCCCTACTCCTATTAAAATCTCTGCACAACAGATGGACTTACTTAGGTAAGAATCCTTCATACAGAAAGATACATTGATTTAAACATATTTTTCATTGTATCTGAAGTTACTTGAATTTGCTGATCTCACTTTAGGTCGGTATGCAGCTCACAATAGACCTCATTAGACTGACTGTGTAGCCATTAAGTATAAGAAACATTCTCAACCTAGTAAAATGTCACTGTATAGCTACACACAACAGCAGCGTTCAAATGCAAAATCCAGTAAATAGCTATACCTGACTGCTGTATGGAATATGTATACCAAGGCAAGTTATTCAATAAAACAGAGACATTTTCCAAAGAACTTTTTTCCCTTTAAAGGGATAGTAATGTTTCACAAAAAATCAGTTCCAATTAATCTTCATAGTATTTGGGCCATGGAGAGTGTCATTTCAATACAGTCAGAGTTGTAGTTCAAGAGTAATTGAATGATAAAGTATCCCCCTCCCGCCCTTTTTACTGATGTATCACTGCTCACCTCAGAGCAGCAAAACTGTCCAGATGGACTGCAGAGAGGAACAAGCTTTAGTGAGAATAAGGGAAAAACCTGAAAAACCTATCAAGAGGGCAGGGTTTTCCTTATGTTCAAAGTAAGAAGATTGTCCCTTGTTGTGAGTTGTCTGGTCAAAAGACCAGATTCCACATCTGAGGTAAGCAGTGTTGCACTAGGTAATAGGGGGGAGAGGGATATTATATCATTCAAGTACTCTTGTACTACAGCTCTGACTGTATTGAAATAACACTCTCAATGGCCCAAATACTATGAAGATTAATTGGAGCTGCTTGTTTTGTGATACATCACTATCCTTTTAAGGTTACAGCAATCAACACTGAAACATTTAACTTCCACTTGTAAAAAATAAAATAGAAACCTGTTTCCCTATTGGTAAATGTTCACAGTATGTTCACAAAAGTTTTTTTCATTCTCTTTTATGTGTAAGAATAAAAAAATAAATACATTTAAAAAAAATGCACCAATTGCTACAGAAAATTTCACAACAGCTTTCACCCTTTAACTCTTTTAGTGGCAGATGGGTATGCACCATACCCCTCTGGCACTCAAAGGGTTAATGAATTAGAGTCAATGATTTGCAATTAGGCATTGCATAAAAGTACATGTTTATAAAGAATGGTATTTGTACCAGCTCAAGATGCACAGAAATGGACAATGCTACAGGTTTTAATACACTGATGAGAGAGAAGTGAACATAGTCACATATTATATAAGATCTATTGTGCACATAAGCATTGATCAATGTGCTGGACACCCCTAATGCACTTAAAACGTTATTCATTAACATGCCATGGAGTTCATCTTACATCAATAAAACCTAACATCCAGCTTGGCATATGTATCAGACTGCTACTAAGCATCTGCAGCTAGACTTTACACCAACTGCAGTGGTTTGGCTTGGGACCTAACAGATTTGGGAAATTACATCTCTTACAATATTTCACTACCTGTTACATCCTGAGGTCAACATCTGACAATGCAGCAGTCATCAGGAGTTAATGATTATAAATTGTGTCTTGCTACAGTGATTAATGGACCTTTATCAACTAAAGGGATTCATATCCACGTAAATATTACAAACTCCTATCCAGTATTTGAAAAAATTAAATATTTGGTGCAAAAGTCTGAAAATGTGTTAAAGATATTTTGCCCATTTATATGTAGGTAGCCAGTCGTGACCATTTGATCCCTGTTTCCTTTCGCAAACTCCTAAAAATTGATATGTTCAAAGAATGTCATAACAGAGGCAAACAAATAGCAGATAAGTGTCTCTGTGCACCAGAAAGGGCAGGATTCCACTCTAGAAACAATCCTATATAATAATTCGCTAGAATGTTTGTCAGAAGCCGTCATGAGCAGTAGAAACTGCCTGAATGCACAGAATGCTGGGAGCACGGAATGCTGGGAGTTCTGTGCTGGGAGCATTCTGTGCTTTTGGGCAGTCTCTACAGTGCATGACTGCATCAGCGGCTGGACGCAGAGCAGGACTGGCCTCTTAACCCTTTGAGTGCCAGAGGGGTATGCAACGCATTGCAAAGCAATGCTTTGCATACCCCTCTGGCACTCAAAGGGTTAACATCGCCTGGACCTTGGCCTGTGTACACGGGCTTTTACACTAGTTATATATATTTTAGGTTTGAGCAGAGCTTTAAAAAGCTTGATGAAAAATGTAACCTCTAACCTCCTACACATTAGTTTTTATGTATTTTATATTATTCATACCAAAAGAAAGAACTGAAGAAATTGCTGGCTACGAGTGCACAATGTTTAAAATGGATAGTAAGGCTTATTAATGACTAGTATGAAAGCCCGTGTACATGGGCTAAAGTGCCACCCAGAGGCCCTGGCTGCTACCCCGGAGCACAGAGCACAGACAGGTGGTGAGCCGTTCGGAGCTCCCCGCTCTGGATCAGCGTGTTCAGACAGTCTCTACTGCGCATGACTGCATCGTTCCAGCAGTCTCTACTGCACATGTGCTGTAATGTATGCAGGGAGATTCACAGCCTAGCACTTTATATTATACAGATAAAATGTATATTTTAATGTTTACACTTCTAAGTAAAATAAGGGCACTCCCTCTGCTTGGAGATGTTTGATTCAAAAGTTATTGTGTCTCAAACCTGCATTTTTTGGATGCAGTACCTCTATGGTATGACATTTTATAGTGGAGCTGTTAATACAGCATCCTTTGGAGGTTTACTCACCATAGTTGTCTATAGGCCATAACGGTGCAATCCTTGGGAGCAACTGCACACAAAAAAATTTAAGTTTGAGCCGATATAAGTTTTGAATAAAACATCTCTCAGCAGTGGGAGATCTCAATTTTACTCCGCAGGTAAAAATCAACATATACATATTTTCAAAATTAAGTCTTAACAATAAACCCTATATCATTCTAAACTAAGGCGTTCCTGACTAGGACTATTCTACTCTGGTAGCCTATGGGTTATTACTAAATCTCTTATCCAATCCAGTGCTGATTCCTGAAAGGTTGGGTGGTGAAGGTCTCATCTTCTTCTGTCTGGATCAGAAACGGGGCCTGAGCAAGCAAAGGAAAACTTTCTGACTTCCTGAGAACGCTTCTCTCTGCAATTGCAGTAGACAGCCATTGACCAAGCAGGAAGTAGAGAAGCCATTCAGCTCACCCTTCATGAACCAGTGTGGGATTAGATGAGAGACTAGGTAAGTATTAACCCCAGAGATACTGGACTAGAACAGCAGTATTTAATGCAATGCGTTGCGTACCCCTCTGGCACTCAAAGGGTTAAGGAAACATGGCCACTCTATTCATCCAATTTGGTTATGGGGATTATCTGACTATTCCTTTTATGAAAATGAACCATTTTATTTTATTTTATTTTTTTAGGCACTAATGTCCCTTTAAACAATTGGCTACTAAGGACGTTATGGGCTTTATTCTTAACAGATTCTTTAAAACTGTTAAGGCTGTTGCCCATGATATCCTCATCATTAACCGGTATCTGGGTGTAAATTTAAGCCTTACTAGGTTCTCCTGGTAGAGAATCTCTACAGCCTCACCAGGAGGATCCTATGAGACTTAAAGGCATCACTGCAGGTTCTTTAGCCCAACAAAGGCTGCAGGTTAATGCATGAAGGTAGGAGGGTGCTCTACTGGAGCTATCTCATTCCCCCTGCTGCCTAGAAACTTGGGGAGATACCCTGGTTGGAAAGGGGAGAGTCTCCCATGTCAAATAAGGGGTGACATTAATAGCAAGCGATCTTGTGATCACCTATCATTATATCTAAAAAAGCATTTGTGAATAAGAGTTGAGGGGGATCAGGCTATTTCAGCTACCACAGCACCTATAAACTTAGAGACACTCTTGTTGGTAGCTCATTTTATACAAATTTAAACATATTCATTTTTGTTAGGCACTGAGGGAATCTATTTTAGAGTCTCCACCCATGTCATCTCCCATCATGCAAAGAGTACTCTTGTTGAAAATGTGAGTCACAACTTTGCAACAAGGGTAGGAATGAAGGAGTTAATACCAGATGATTACCTGATCATGGATATAAAAATATACATATATATTTAGTTTTTGTGCACCTAGCCAAGTTCAGAAAAAGAAGAGTGACTGGTATATATTGGTGCTCCTGGCAGACCTTATAGTATTTCAAACCATATCAATGGGGTCCCATTTTTCTTGGGCTTGCAATAGATACCAAATACAATAGGAAATTGGATAGTTTTTACATTTGTGCGCAATGAGCCAGAGGTAGAAAGGCAATTATCCCCTCATGTGATGCAGTGGGTTAGCTTATTTCTAAAATGGTATGCCTTTCCATCTTCATATCTGTAGTTTTTACAGCCATTTTAGTACAGGGAAGTCATATTTAAAAAAAAAACAAAAAAAAACAAACCACAACAACCAGATTTTGAGGTAAGGGTTGATTTGTGCTTCTGGCACCCCCTAAGATGTGTCATTACTGAACAATAAGGTGTCATTTCTCCCTGAAGAGTTGCTCATGAATATAGTAGGAACAGACATAGTTTTCAGTGATTCTAGTACCATTTAAGGGGTAGAAAAAAAAAAATACAATTTAAAAAAAATGTTATTTATATACATAACATGTTCGAAATAAGAATGCACACACAGGACTTCGATATAGTGCTGACATAAATCAAATTATTTAATGATCAACGTTTCGGCTGCGCTCAAGCAGCCTTTCTCAAGATGATCGTCTTGAGAAAGACTGCTTAAGCGCAGCCAAAACGTTGATCATTAAATAATTTGGATTTATGTCAGCACTATATCGAAGTCCTGTGTGTGCGTTCTTATTTCTAACATGTTTTTTGTATCCTGCCGTGGAGAACAGCACCCAGGCCAGAGTCGCATTTAAGCGTGAGTGCTTCCATCTTTGGTTTTTTATATATATGTTTTGTTTTTTTTTCCCTTATCACAATCTTCAGGAATAAAATTGTGCATACCACACTACGTGTTGAAAGGCAAGCTACCTCTCATTTAATGCAATGGGTTGTGCCATTTCCAAAACAGAATACCTTATCTACCTTTTCTTTACATTTGAAATTGTTATGAACATTTTAGTGCAGATAGGCAATTTGGAAAATAAAAGTAATAGCTGTAGTCTAATGCTCCTGGCGCCCCCCATAGTACATCATCCCATACCAATATGGTACCATTTTCCTCTGACTTGCCGAATGTGCTGAATATACATGTAAAATTATATATACATACAGTTTTTTGCTGCTGACTCCCTCTCTGGTATGTCACATCTTACCAATAGTATGTTATTTCTTTCCAATAAGAGCTGCTAATGAATACAGTAGGAAACACCAAAAGTATATAGAATTTGGGTAAGCACTCAGATCTTAAATGGATGTATTGCCATGATTTTACAAACATGAATATTGTAGGCATTTAAAAATAAATCTAAATATTCGGGACCAAAGTTCCCCCCTCCCCTTTCCCCAGCGTCAGCGCTCTAGCTGACTGCATGAGAATCTGGTACCAGAGGCTCTTCAGCAGAGCCAAGATCGCGCTATTGAAAAAGAAATCCCTCACTGGAACGGTCTACAAAGTGTACTTGGTTTGCAAGCGCACTTTGTAGACTGTTCCAGTGAAGGATTTCTCTTTCAATAATGCAATATCGGCTCTGCTGGAGAGCCTCCAAAGGTCCTGGGACCGGATTCCCCTGCAGTCAGCTAGAGCGCTGACATCAGAGAAAGGGGAGGGAGGGGGAACTTTGGTCCCGAATATTTCTCAAACCATAAAGGTTTGAGAGATCCCTTTAACATAAAAATCTGTATATAACAAATATAGATGGTAAAGAGATAGGAAAGTAAAAAAAACAATTTATTAAATACACCAAAGTAACAGTTATGCCTATAACATCAAAAATAAAACAAATTCACTGTTAGAACACGTCTATAAAAATTAGCTCTGTATGGAAAAAATATAGAAAATAGTTCCAAATATTGTTAAAACGCTAGTTCTTTACCAGGGAAAATACACCATACGTTCAATGGTTAATCAAAAGGATTTTCAATAGAGCCGATCTCACTTTAATATATTCAGTGGGCAGGGTTCGCTTCCTCCCTCCTTTCATATACAGTTTGTATTTAAACAGTTCACCTCCTTAGGGGTAGATGTATTTACCTCCTTGTATAAAAAAGAAAGTTAAGTGTGGCTTTCTTATGTCTGCCATTTGGCAATACTCCAAGAAAACTGTATCGAAACAATATATCAATAACAACTTTCAGCTTTACAGCCCTTTAGCTAATATTTGCAAAATACTAAATAGAACATTAGGTTCTTAACAGAAAAAACAAAACAAAATGTTATTTCTTGGAAATTGTTAGTCAAAACTGAATTTTGCTACTACCACATCTGTAACATTTGATGATGAAACACAACAATAAAAAAATGAAACAATAAAGTCCTGTTACACATTCTCCTTTGCTTTAGCTACTCTTCAGTAACATGTTTTGATGATAAGCAGAATGACCCAAACAGAGCCATACTGCATTTGTATTATCCCCTGTGAGACAGACTTCTCATTGCTAAGGATCTTGTGCAAAAACAAAAAGAAAAGCATTTCCGGGGTAAACCAACTGCACCATAAGAGGGAAATAAAACTTGCCATTGATCTCAGATGGGACTTTTAACCATTTGAATGCTATAGAGGTATCCAACGCATTGTGTAAAAATGAGCTGGAGATCTCTAGCTTTTAAGTGGTTAAAAAGGTATATTTATATCAGTTGGAGTTTTTGGGAATTATTTCTCCCTGTGGCGCATTTGGTTTGCTCCAGAATTGCTTATCTTTTTCGTGTGTGTGCTCAATAAATGAATTACAAGTAATGATACATTTTTACTTTGGTTAGAAGTCCTATGAGTGCCACAACAGCTTTTTCCTTTTTGTATAAGGACACAAGATCACAAAGTCTTACTAAAACAGTGAGGACGTGTTGCAATGTGCTGGATATCCCTCTGGCACTCAAATGATTAAAAGCGATAAACTTTTTATGAAACATATGTATTGTATGACTTTCCTGTTGAGTAAAATAAGGGTACACCCAATGCCGAAAGATGCATATTTCCAGAGTTATTACAGTTTCAACTCTAGCTTTTTTACATTAACAGTGCCCTCTAGTGGTCAGATTCCAATTACGTTGCATCTTCTGGGAAAGGCAAGTCACTGACAAACAGTTCTCCACAAAATGTGATAGAACTGCTGAGTCATGCTTTTAGTTTGAAGTTTCAGGAAGTAATCACGCTGCAATTCATTTTCTGACAATTTTATGTATGATAACATTTGAATAAAACAACTGACACCAGCTGTAGTACTCCTGTTTTACTCAGCAGGAACAGCTCTAGAACATATAGGTTTTCATAAAAAAGTTTACTGCTCCTTTAAAGTGAAACAATTCTGGGAAAACTGACTTCAAAAAGAATAAAGCCCCCTTATCTAAATGGGGTTTAACCCACTGAGTGCTAGAAAGGTCTCAACACAGTGCTTTGCAATGCACTGGAAACATCTCTAGCATTCGAGGCATTAACCCTTTCAGTGCCAGAGGGGCAATGCATTGCATACCCCTCTGGCACTAAAAGGGCTAAAAGCCAATTTAAGTCAATGGAAAATTACCCCCCTCCACAAACACACACTGTGTAGTTGTCTGGCTCCAGAATTAAACCAACTAAACCATAAAGGACAAATAAAAATCTCCAATTCCCATTGAATAAACGGGACTTTAAACCTCTTGAATACTAGAGATGTTACCAAGCAATGCGTTGGAGACCTTTCTAGCATTCTGTGGTTTAACAGTCCCACTTAAATCAATGGGAGTTGTTATTTTTTCTCTCTGTGATGCAGTTGGTTACACAGAGAGTTTCTTGACTTCAGCCTGTAAAACAAAGTGACCAGATCAGCATTTTATCATGGGACACTAATGAAAAGGACACATTGCAGGACTGCACAGAGAGAGAGACTGATGCACTACAATAGATGACCATTCAAGGGGTTAAAAGTCCCATTTAAATTGATAGGAGTTTAGAATTTGTATTTGTCCCCTATAGTGCAGTTAGTTTGCTCCGGAATGCACCACTCTCTTAGTACGTGATTTTGTTTTATTTTTTTTCAGCTTCATTAACCCCTTAAGGACCACACCTCATGTACTTTTTTACTTATAGCGCTCCTCCGGGACAGTTGTAAGTACAAACAGGGTCTAAAATTGACTTCTCCAAGACTGGAGCGTTCTCTCTCAGACCCCGACTTTGCGCGCCAGTATGTAAAACAGGTAAAATGTACCGCCAAGTCAGATAAGATCAAATAGGTCCTTAAGGGAAGGTAACTTCACTGGACCGCTGGTCCTAAACAGTTTAAAGGGATAGTAATGTCTTAAAGGGGAACTACCACCCCGCAAAAACTTAACCTGGATTGATTCTTCATCTGGCGACTAGCTGCTTAGTAGCGCTAGTCGCCAGAAATATTACCCGGTTATGAAGATTTCGGCCTTTTTCTGGCGGTCACTGGAACAGGAAGCACAGACGTCTCGTCACAGTGACATCCGTGCGCCTGCGCTGTCAGTCCATTTTGAGATTCCTGTTCCAGTGACCGTCATAAAAAGGCCGAAATCTTCAGAACCGGGTAATATTTCTGGCGACTAGCGCTACTAAGCAGCTAGTCGCCAGATGAAGAATCAATCCAGGTTAAGTTTTTGCGGGGTGGTAGTTCCCCTTTAATTATATAAAAAGTAATATTGTAGTGCAGAAAATAAGAAATCCATCGGTGCCATTCCTATCTCTCGAACCTTTATGGTGAGACAGAGAGTTGTAAAATTCCTCCCTCCCCTTCTCCTGACGTCAGCTGTAAACTGACAGCAGGAGTTCCTGGTCTGGGGACCAACAGGCGACTCTTCAGCAGAGCCAAAATAGTGCCATTTAAAAATAAATACTTCACTGGAACGGTCTACAAAGTGTGCTTGGTTTGAAAGCACACTCTTTACACCGTTTCAAAGAAGTATTTCTTTTTAAATCACGCTATTGGCTCTGCTGAAGAGCCTCCTCGAGTCGGCCAACTCAAATCTACTGCTGCCAGCTTTACAGCTGACATCAGAGAGAGGGACTCTATCTCGCAAACCATATAACACAATTTTCTTTTGTCCTTCGGTGCAAAGTATTTTAGAGCTCACTTGTGCCCAAAGTGTTAACCCTCTGAGTGCCAGAGGGGTATACAAAGCATTGAAGAACAATCTGTTGCAAACCCCTCTGGCACTCAAAGGGTTAAAATACTTTGTGTTTTTATCAGGGAGGAGGAACTTGAGGCCATTCTGCTGTTTTTGCACTACAACTCCCACCATCCTCAACCAGCCCTTAGCTGGCTGAGGATGCTGGGAGTTATAGTCCAGTAACAGCTAGAAGGCTGAAAGATGTTAAGCCCTGGTTTATACAGTAAAGTAAATCAATAATTTACTTTCGAAACAAACAACTAACCAAACAAGAATGGTTCCAGGACTCACTGCTATTTAAAGGGATAGTAATGTTTCAAAAATAAATAGCAGCTCCAATTAATCTTCATAGTATTTGGGCCATGGAGAGTGTTATTTCAATACTGTCAGAGTTTTAGTACTTAGTGTAAGCCACCTCCCCTCAGATGTGGAATCTGGTTCACAGACCAGACAGCGAACAGCTAGGGACAGTCTTCTTATTGTGAGAACAATGAACACCCTGCCCCCCTTGACAGGTTCTCCCTTATGCTAATTTAAGATTGTCCCTCTCTGAGATCCATATGGACACCACCTTTCTGTTCTAAGGTGAGCAGTGTTACATCAGTAAAATGGGCTGGAGGGGATACTTTATCATTCAATTACTCTTGAACTACAACTCTGACAAAATTGAAATAACACTCTCCATGGCCCAAATACTATGAAGATTAATTAGAGCAGCTTTTATTTTGAAACATTACTATCCCTTTAGAAACAGTCCCAAGGTACACAACACAGTACATCACTGGGTATCACTAGATATCAATAGTACCATATATAAGCATCTTTATTTATATAGCACCATACATTGACACAGCTCTTTACAGAAAAAGTAAAGTACAATACAAAAAACAGGAAGAGAGCATCGATTTAAAAATAACTAAAGTAATATAAAAAAAAGACAGTGAATACAAAGTGATAGGCTTCTATAACAAGAAAACTCTCCCACCCAAGAGACAAATAAAACAAATATAAAATGGATATCTGAAGCACTAATACTCCTTCTACATTGGGATGGGACATAAACCAGAAAATAAAATAAATAAGTGAGGAATAGAAGTGAGAATAGAGACTCTGTGAATGATTGTGCCTCAAAAGAATACTCCATATCCCTAATAAATCTAAAATAAATACAATAAAAACTCTATATCCCTAATAAATCTAAAATAAGTACAATAAATAAAATAGTGAAAGTGGATACATAAATTCTAGTCAGTGTACACACTATTACAATAATCTACATGCATCAATCTAACACCTGGTGCTACTACATTGAAAGTCATTTTCAATTATTTTATACTAGTGTAAAAGCCCGTGTACACAGACCGAGGTCCGGTTAATGTTAACCCTTTGAGTGCCAGAGGAGTACGCAACACTTTGCAATGCGTTGCGTACCCCTCTAGCACTCAAAGGGTTAAGAGGCCTCTTCCTCACTGCTCCGCGCGATAGTCTTGCATCGCCTTACTCACGTGATGTAATCATGTGCAGTAGAGACTGCCAGAATGCGGACAATCTCTACTGCGCATGACTGCATCGTGACAAACATCCTAGCGAATTATTATATAGGATTTTTTAGATGCCATTCAGGATATATGTGTTTTGACTTGCATAAACTTTGGCAGTCTATTATAGACATCTGCACATAGATTTCTGCGGAGGATAATATAGAAGCACTAGGTGGAGATGCAGTAAGGAGTGATAAAGAGGTGATAAAGCAGAGATGTCTTCTCCAGTCATATCACTTCTCCGGTTCCAGTGTTATTCTATGGAGACAATGCTCTAAGATTTCTTCAACTTCGGAGATCTTAGTGTATAGGTGCCATAGAATAACATAGAAACTGGAGAAGTATTCTCCAATTTATCACCCCCAGGTGTCAGATTGATACATGCGGTACTTTGTATTAGTGTGTATACTTTGAATAGATTTTCTGTATCCACCCTCACTATTTTCTGTATTGTATTAATTTTACCTTTATTAGGGATATGGAGTATTCTTTTTAGGCAAATTCATTAACATCTCTATTCGCACTTCTACTCTGCAACTAGTTTATCTTTTATTATTATTTTCATCTTATTGCTGTGAATTTTTTATTGAAATGATAATGTATCCATTTTCCATCATTTCATCTAAGCACAGATATCATATACACACGTTTTCTTCCTGCTACATAGAATATTAATCTATACACTCATTGGTGGAATAGTGCCCATATTTAGGTTATTATGCATTTTTATGAATGTGATCTTTTTATATACATTTGTAACTGCTGTCATTTTTCACTTTTTAGAATTTTAAATAAATTGTGTGGAAACATTTCATATGTGGATTATTTTCAGGTTTATGTCACATCGAAATGTATACGGTGTATTGGTGCTTCAAATATTCATTTTATAAAGTGAGATCATTGCATTAAAAGCAGGTTAACGAGCAGCAAAGGGAATCATACATTGGGAAGGGAACCCTGCCACAAAGCGCTTACAATCTAATAATCAATGTACAAGAGTCATCACAAAGCTACTTGGCACAGGTGTATGGATATGCTTGTGTAGGTCAGGTAATAGCCATACCTCAACACCATAGTAAAACATTTTGTGAAATGAAGAAACCATTAACCATTTGAGCTCCAGTGGGGCTCCATTTGCATTCAAGAAGTTAACACTTCAATGACAAGCACATGCTCCACTTCACCAATGGGATGTCTACATAGGGCATTGCTTAAAAAGTGGGACAATAGCTGGCACAGCAGTAGGTTCCTGGCACAGGGAGCCAAATCTAGAGAGAATCTAGGCCAGTTGGCAGATATGAAACATATTTTACTGTACACCAGTAAACGCCTTCATCCTCTCCCCAATAAAAACATGGTTTGTTTATCCAAGCAGATCACCAAGAAAATCCCTGCAAATGAATTCATCTTTACTTCAGAACAGGTGAATCTACTGTCTCTGCTATTTCCACATAATGCAGGAGACTGTGTAGCCTAATAAATCCAGGGTGGGCAGTCAGTGGCTGTTCATATGTTGTTAGACTTTAGCTCTCGTTCTCCTTAGTTAGCCCGCGGCTGACTGGAGAAAGTTAGAGTTGTAGTCCAAAACAGCAGGAAAGCCACAGACTATTCCCCTGCCCCC
Organism: Rhinophrynus dorsalis; assembly: GCA_037306005.1. Classification (NCBI taxonomy): domain Eukaryota; kingdom Metazoa; phylum Chordata; class Amphibia; order Anura; family Rhinophrynidae; genus Rhinophrynus; species Rhinophrynus dorsalis. The sequence continues at coordinate 128,982,704 of CM074726.1, read as the reverse complement.
CCCCCCCCCTACTATATATAAAGACACAAGCAAGTGGTGTGCAGATGAGGATCACTCTGCGCATGCTCTATGGGGGAGGGGAAAAGACAGACACACAAATCTCCCCCTCCCCAAACACACATATACACACACGCTTCAGTCCGGGAGGGGTTCTCTGTATGTGTGCGTGAGGCCGGCTGGTTTCTTATTAACCAATATGCTGCTGTTGGTGGAGCTCTAGATAACTGGACAGCGGACGGGTTAACAAGAATGGCCATGACAATGTTATGAATCCATGGAGGGGAGGGTCTCTCCTCCCTATTTAAACCCCGCAGGAGATCACAGTGCATGCTACCCTTCAACGACCTGCCTTCCGGGCCTCCATGCACCCTCCCTCCCGGTGGATCCCCCCAGGCCGGTGTCCGACCTCGCGCTCGGTGTCTACCTACCTCCCACCCTCCCCCCGCGGCAGGAATCACCAGGGCCGCTCCGGGTCCTCTCCGGTCAGGGGACAGACAATGAAATCAGCGCGTCCGATCATCAATTCTAATCATGATTGTGACGTCACGGCAGACAGCGGCCAATAGGATGGCGAGATCAGGGGCCTGACATTCCCAAGGCTGGGAAAGGGTGGGGGTGTGTAGGGACATATGTAGACCGTATACAGTCTGTATATACTAGCAGGGCTTGTGTCTGGCCGGTCTGCTGTACGTCTTGGGACTTGTGTATAGAAAAAAAAGTGGAGCAATTCTGGGGCAAACCACCTGGGCTATAGGGGGATACAAAATGTTTCTATTGATTTATATGGGACTTTTCTCCCCATTAATTCTAAAGAGATCGGCAGTGCTTTTGAGACCTTTCTAGTATTCAAAGGGTTAAAGCTTCGTTTAAATCAATAGTATATATATTAGATCTGAGTATTCCTTTAGCTACACGGACACCAGCCATGTATAATGTCATCACAGTAAGACTATCTGCTGGTTGAAATATATATGTTTGTTTTAATTATATACTTTTTTATGTACATACTGCGTACAGTCCTTGTGTGTTTGTGTGAGATGGAGGGACTGAGTGTATAGATGAACGATGCTTGCAGACAGCAACATACATATTGCATTTTTCAAGGTTTTTATCTACAGGAAGAATGGTTGCAATACATATAAAAACCAACATGTTAAGTGAACCAGAATCACAGGGACTGTCTCTGGTTTTACTTGCCTATCATTTGAACCTGTTTTCTCCATGATTCTAAAATGTAATTCCAACCACATATTCTGTGTTTTCTGTAAAATGTTGTTATGCAAGTACATAATATGTACAGTCAAATTGCCTATACTTTTCATTTTTTTTCATTATATGTGTGTGTTTGTATGTGTGTGTGTATATATATATATATATATATATATATATATATATATATTATAAATACACACACAATTTTTTTTTTGTCTGGAGAGGATTATTTCAAGGAACATGAAAGCAGATCTAACAGTACCTTGTAGTTTTAAAAAAAAAATAAAGCGCAAAGAGCACTCAGTGTTGCAGGGAGAGTGTAACATTGTATTGCATCCTGCTTTGATAGTCTATCAACATGAAAACTCCCTGGAAACAGATCTAGGTAGGTCACTATCAGGAACATAAGTGTATTTAAAACAAACATGTATTTAACTGTACATATCATACACTTGCAGAATAGGTAAAAATCTAAATAAAGAGTTGCTATTCTTTTGAGTGGGAGTAGTGAAATAAACTCTTAAATTACTTAAAGGGATAGTAATCATGTGATAAAAGTTGAGATCCAATTTTTATATACAATTTTTGGAACAGTTTGTACTATATACAGTTACTCACTTTTCTGTAGTTCAACCTCTGTCTTGGCTGAAAAGATGCCCCTTCTGGCCGCCTCCCGTTGACTGTGGAATCTGGTCATCGGACCAGACGGAAGCAGCGAGGGACAAACTTCAGTCATTAAGTATAAAGAAAACTCTGCCCTCCTTGACAAAGGAGGGCAGGATTTTCCTTATGCTTAATGAAGTTTGTCCCTCACCGTGCTCCATCCGGACCTGCAAGAGCAGATCAGTGACATGGCCAGAAGGGGAGGGCGGGGATATTTTCAGCTTAGATTGTGGTTGAACTACAGAAAAGTGAGTAACTATATATACTGCAAAATGTTCCAAAAATGTATATAATAATCAGAGCTCAACTTTTATTGTTCTACTATTCCTTTAACTGTGAGTTGACGTTTGCAGTGGTGAAAAATCATGGAATGCAGAAGTATTGCCACACAGTGTGTATATACACACCATGGGTGTCTGGGGGGGCACAATTACCCCCTCCCATATAAACAAAGGGGCTGGATGGGCTGGCCTGGGGGTCATATTATGGCTTTGCGCCCCCCCCCCCCCCCCCCCCCCCCGAAAAATTTCTGTGGATACCCCTGATATACACACATACATACTAGTCAGAAAGCCTGTGTACACAGGCCTGCATTCTGTGCATTTGGGCAGTCTATACTGCTCATGTCTGTATCGGCAGTCTCTACTGTGCATGACTGCAAAAGCCCATGTACACTGGCCAGCATTCTGTGCATTGGGCAGTCTCTACTGCACATGATTGCTTTGGACAAATGTACATCTGGCCTTTTATATTATTAGTTATTTATAATATATATATATATATATATATATATATATTAATGTGTTCTGCAAACACACACACACACACACACACAATTCTTGCTAATAGAATCCTTTTACTGACAACATATTTACAGGAGAATTTAATGTACGTATACACCCCACCATACAAGTGTATTGTATGTAGGTGTTTGTATGCAGTATAGCTCAAATCAATTTGACTATGAAATATAGCTTTTTTTTGTGAAAGGAGAAAAGTAAAGAAAAGTTTTATGTGCAATTTTTTTTTTTTTTTTACTTTTAGAAAAAAAGGTTCCAGTTTTGCATACCATTGTGTACACCCCCCCCCCCAAAAAAAAGCCCTTTGTGTATAACAATCAATATATACTAATTTTAGCAATTCCAGAGACATTTTCCCTCTATGCCATTTACATTAAAGTGCACCACTAGTGGCTAACAATAACATATATTATGATGCCAGCAGAAAACCGTATACGACAAACTGAAAAACCTCTACAGCCAAAAAGTCATTACTCACAGCTTAATACTATATAAAATCACTAGTTGAAGAGCCCGTGTACACAGTGCCACCCAGGAACAGGCCGGTGCAGTCATGCACACTAGAGACTGCCCATGCCGCAGCTGATACAGAGCACTGTTCTCCGAATTCAGACTATAGCGCAGAGAGGACTACGGTCTGAATTCGGAGCCCCACTCTGTTATCAGCCGCGGCACGGGCAGTCTGTACTGTGCATGACTGCACCCCAGCCGTTGCAGGCAGTGTGTAGTGCGCATGACTGCAGCGCACGTGAGAGGACTACGGTCTGAATTTGGAGCCGTGCTCCGTTATTAGCCGCTGCATGCAGTCTGTAGTGTGCATGACTGCAACGCTCGTGGCCGTCTCTACTGCGCATGATGGCTTCTGGCACACACATTTAGCTAATTATTATATATGATGATAAGAAGCAGCATTACTACATGGGAAAGCTAATAATTCAGTGGTTTTCAGGCAAGGTACCATGGCTCTTTGGTGTGCAGTCTACAGTGCCCCACTTTCTCTATGAAGAATTTTACATAAATGTAAAAGTTCAGTTTCTAATGGTTATTTACACATACCTCCCATCGTTTGTTGAGATTTTTTTTGTTATATCAAGACCTATTGACACTTCTTTGTGGAACTGAATACATTATTTAGAATAAGACCAAATTATTTTAAATACACAGACTTAATGGTAAATACATGTACAGAAGTTTGAACAAACAATAAAGGTAGGTTTATTGCTGTTGAGCACACAGTGTGATCTAAAGAGAGGGGCACCAGGGTGGGAAAGAGGGACAGAGGGATTTGGGTCTCCAAAATGAGCTGGCTCTCCTGAAGAGGGACACTTGGGAGGTATGGAATATGTAAAGTCAAAATAAAGCTTTTCCTTTAACCCTCTGAATGCCAGAGGGATACGCAACTCATTGCAAAGCAATAGCACTCAAAGGATTAAATCGGTGAACTCACATGCACAGTGGAACTTATTTCCTCTCACTGACCCTCTTCCCTGCACTTTTAGTTAATGAGGTCAGTAGAAGGACTCAGACTGTGAGTCTGCACTGGCCTCCTCCTGTAATCAGAAGGTGCAGTACTGTAAAAGACTAAACCGTACAGTAGTTATAGAACAGGGCAACATTATAGCATTGTATTACTATTGCTGTCTGTGTCTGGAATATTGTCATTTAACCCTTTGTGTGCCAGAGGGGTATGCAACGCATTGCTTTGTAATGCGTTGTCTACCCCTCTGGCACTCAAAGGGTTAAGGCTTTATGCAAAAAAAAAAAAAGAGAGAGCAATGCTTCAGTAAGTTAACTGTGTCACGCAGTGCAAATCATTCTCCTGAAGCACTGGAAATCTATAACATTCAAGGAGTTAAAAACCTATTTAAATCATTTGGAAATTTGGGATTTTATATTTGTCCCTTATGATTCAGTTGTTTTGTCCCAGAATTGCTTCTGTTTTCTTTTGCGCATAAGATCCATGAATTATACTTTATGCATATTGATTAAACCCTTCAGGACCAGAGGGGTGTGAAAGTGCCCATGGGGGAGATTCACTAAGCAGTGATAAAGAGGTGATAATGTGGAAATGGCTTGGAGCCTATGCAGTAAGATTTCTTCAGCTTTGTAGATCTTAACCCTTTGAGTGCCAGAGGGGTACTTTGCAATGTGTTGCGCACCCCTCTGGCACTCAAAGGGTTAATCCCTTAATGCCCAGCTCGTGCACGCGTGACCGGCACTTTAGGACCACAGGGCATTTTTTTTTTAATTAGTTCCGATTAAGGGCTCCCCAAGCAGTGTGCCCTGAATTCCATGACGTGCCAGGACCATCAGTGGTCCTTAAGTGCCAGCTAGCCGTGACAGTCCTGGCACAGCATTGGATGCGAAGGGGTTAATGCATAGGCTCTATAGAGTAACATAGGAAATGGAGAAGTTATGAACTGCAAAAGTCATCTCCACCTTATCACCTCTTTATCTCTTCTTTATCATCACCTAGTGAATATTCCCCCTTGAGTACTTGTAGTTAATGGCAAAATATGTTTGCTGCGGAAAGGAAATTGACAGAAACAAGAGCTATTTTCATCAACATCTTCCACTTGGCAAAGTGAGGTTTGTGCATGCGTATGCATATGCATGCATTCTTGTGTATGCATGTGTGCATGTATTCATGATGACATGCATGCATAATGATGTGTGCATGCAAGAAGATAGCATTTAAGGCACAGGAAGGCTATAGTCACCAAAACTAACCGGTTAAAACTTCAGCCATCAGTTTTGGGAACTTCCATGGAGAAGAGGAACATCTCTTATTCCACAGAAATTCCCACAGGAATTAAAATGAACTATTTACAAATCCCTAGTAGTAAGTGGATGTAATTTATTTACTGCATAATTATTATACAACACTTAATCCATCCGCCATTTTTAAATTCTGGTATTTTGAATAAAACTTTAGGCATCATACCCTTAATCAGGATTATAACTGGGTAATATAACATTAGGGGGATTGTACAAATCATTCAGTGCAGCTCTACTAGCATTAGTCTCTGACTTCACTGCCCTTTACAGTGTATATTACAATTCACAAATACTGTAAGGCATTTTCTCTCTCTCTCCCGTAGACGGATACTCACATGCATGCACTGTCACACTTCTCACATACACACTGCTGTTATTAATACCTTAAAGCTAGCAATTAATTTACACCTGCCCCATGGAATGTGGAGGAAGATGGAGTAAAGTTATGCCAATATCTCTGTGCCTTGTTTGCTATATGTCATTAACCCTTTGAGTGCCAGAGGGGTTCACAATGCTTTGCATCATATCCCTCTGGTATTCAAAGGGTTAAACTAGGCACAGAGGGGAAAAATATCCCAACATTCTGATAGATGCAGCATTATCCTCTTCTTTGATCAGTGGTGAGAATGTGAAGTGTAACTAACTTAATAAATTGCTATTAGACGGGGGGGCTAAAAAAAAAAAAAGATTTTAACTCCTGCTTTGGCACATAATCATATTCGTAACACCCACATTGTTTCCATGGATGCACCTGATTTAATTTCATCGTTTTGAAGTTCCCTCTTTTTCTTGGAATCTAACCCAAAATAAAGGCCATATTCAGAAGGTTAGAGATGAGCAGTTCTGGAGAAAACCAACTAAATCCTATGAAGCAAAAGAAAACTGGCCATTGATTTAAGTTTGCCATTTAACCCCTTGAATGTTAGAGAGGTCACCAATGCATTGCTTAAATCTAATGGGATAGTGGGAAATTTTACTTGTTCCCCATGCAACAGATAGTTTGTCCAATAACTGCACCTCTTCATCTTTCTGAATACAAAGCAATGGTAGGAGACCTCTCGTTCAAGGGTTTGAAGCCCCATGTAAATCAAAGGGAATGTGGGGAAACGTAAGAATTTGAATCCCTCATAGACCATGTCTGGGAGTAAGAAGTCTTGCATGGCTTAATTCATGCCTTTGTGCAACCCCTTCCTCTAAGTCCATTGGTCATGCAGGGTTACATTACACACTGATTGGCTGACAATATGTTTGAGACTCTTATAGGCTTCATTGATTAGCAATCATTTTTTGTAGTGTTTCTTTGACATCTTCTAAGGAAGGAACTTTTTAATACAAATTTATTATCTTTATTTTTAAATGTCACTGGAGCACAGTAGAACACCTCTTTCCAGGTAAACCCTCCCCCCCAATAAGATAAATAAATCAAAATCTCAGGTGTAGTCAAAGGTGTCCTGGAGCTCTTTCTTGGTCAATTTTAATATGGGAACTCTCTGCCCTATATTAAAGATTCATTTAAAGGGTTAGTAATGTCTATTTAAAATTATTTTGCCGAGTCTTCTTTATATTAAAATTAACAGATTATGCTGTATGTAAGTCTTTACTTGTGTAGTTCAAAAGTTATGAAGAGATAAAGATCCCCTGCCCTCCCCTTCTGGCTATGTCACTCTGAACCTGCAGTCTGGTCAGGATGGATGCAGTGAGGGACAAACTTTAGTAGGCAAACGGAAATCCTGGCCTTCTTCATCAAGCAGGGCAGGATTTTCCTAATACTTACTGAAGTTTGTCCCTCGCTGCAGCCGTCTAGTCACACGACCAGTTTAGAGATTCAGAGGGAGGTGGCCAGAAAGGGACGGACAGGGAATCTTTATCGCTTCCTAACTTATGAACTACAAAAAAGTAAGGACTTACACATAGCACAATCTGTTAATTTTAATATAAAGAAGACTCAGCAAATACTTTTAAATAGTCATTACTATCCCTTTAACCTTTGACTTTACATATTATGCAAGTAAATAATGTGTAAAATCAAATTGCCTGTAGTTTTTATTATATTTTTTCATCTTCACCTATTTATTTTTTTTACACTTCTATATTCCTGACATTGATCTCTATGGATCTTTGTTTCCAGGGAACAGATATTTATACAATGTTGCAGTCTTTCTGCATCTCTGTGTGAACTGTAGGTTGTAAACTTTTCTACATTGTTTGTCTTTTTACATTGTCACACTCTCTCTTCTTTCACAGTACTCCGTCCCAGACAGATGACTTTCTGAAATCAAATTCAGATGGCTCCCAGTCTAGTAAGAATAGGTGAAAAGTCCCATTTTCTGTCCACAGGAAAAAATAGGTGTTATGTAAGTGAAAAATAGTTTGAGGAAGTTTTGTTGCTTACTGGTTACTGGACTGTGCAGTATTAAATGTCAGGATCTGACAGGTGTATCCATCATGCCCATGGATAGTAGTAGTAGTAGTAGTGGTGATGGGAGTAGGGCTGGGAAGATCATCATCCCCACAGACTGTAATGATGGAACCAGCATGATAAGGGACAGGGGTGATGGCTCCTGCCACTGGTCCTAGTACTGCTGAAGCAGCTGCACAAGCCACTACCACCACCACTCCAGTAGAAGGTGCCCAAGTCTCGTCACCACTCTAATCTTACTTCTAGGGAGCAGGGACTGTGCAGTTGTCAACAAATGCAATGGGCACACTGTCAGAAGGCTGTGAAGTGGCGGAAGGAATTATCACACCTTAGCACATCCACTCTAATTAAGCACATCCAACATAAAGACTCTTAGGTTCATTTAAGAATGTGAAACCATCCCCCAAGAAAAATACAGGTGCTGTCATTGTACCCTATGTTTGTCCCATACAATTGCAATCTGCTCCAGAATCCCACGCTATACCAGATCCCCCCCCCCAGTGTAGGTCTAGAAGTAGATTCCCAAATATTCCCCCATCAGCTCAGGGCCGTCTCAGTCCCTGGAACTGACATTGCCATTACCACTAGCAAAGAGAAAATCTGCAGATGGGGCAAATGAATATAGCAATATGTCTCTACACAATGGACATTGTGGTGCAGTGACAACAAACAGCAATGTGGTAGAGTGTAAAAGGATGCAGGGTATGAAGTAACGTGTGGACTACCCACCTGTAGAATACACATTGGGTCTTTGAAGGGAGAGTCAGTTTGTTTTATTAATTAATTAGTTATGTGTCTGACCCATTGGAAATGTCAGACACCCTACCAACACTAGTCTCTTGTTTAGTTCAGTCCACCAGCCCAACACCACCAGGAAGAAAAACCTTTTTCAAGGCTTATCTTTCTGTAGGCCTCAGCCTGATAAAAAAATGTCAGGCCTTACCTTACTGTAGGCCTGCAAAAAAAATGTCAAGGATTTTCTTGCAGTGCTTGGCAAGCTATATGTTTTTTTTCTGAAGGTTTTACCTTTAATTAACAAATAGTAATATTGTCTGCACAATACCCACAATATATAAATACAGAAGAGGAAACTGAGACAAACAGAAAAAACATGGCCTACTCTCGGTGCTCTAAGAACTCACACATCTCCTCACAACAATCCAGGTATTAAAAACAAAGATCCCTAACATGCTCCTCTCATCTGCACACCACCCTCAACATGATCACACACTCACCCCCTACTATCTCTCTCCTCCTTGCCCCCCATGCACTCCTAACATACTCCTCCACTGTCATTATGCTGTGACTCACTACACCTCATACTTCAGCTCATTCTGAGGTGGAACGAGTCTCCCTCGCATGGCGCAGCACCTCAGATCAACCACACACATTAAAAAGGCTAAATAAAGCTAGACATCCATAAGCTTCATTCATTTCCACATCATGTTTGTTTCTCTATGGTTTGTTGCCAGTTTTGGGATGAAGATCCTGGAGGCAGCTTTGCCTGTCTAGGATCTCATTAGTCTCTCAGTACTCTTTCACTTTTGGGCCCTGTTGGCTGTAGTTCAGTTTGCTGTGTTCCAATTCCTGGGGTCTGTTTTACCCCTATTTGGTGTCCGTTGACACCTTGCGCTTATTGTTGAGCTATTCATGATCTGTTGGTTCATTGGTGCTCTGGTGACTTTGGGGGCCTACGCCTGGTCCTTGCCTTTCTTCCCGTTCTGGGGAACTTAATGGTTGGACATCCCAAAATTACCAGTAACCTGTACTGGACGACAGAGAAAAGAGGATTTTAGTCTTACCTGTTAAATCCTTTTCTCTTAGGCCATACGGGTTGCTGGTTTCCCATCCTGTCAAGGGACCATGCTTGGCTCTGCTGAGGCAGAACATGGGGGTCCTTTCGGGTTCATGCTCACAGGAGTCTACTACCTAGTCAATAGTTTTCAAATCTTACTGGATGGGGATTGGCTAGCTGCAAGCTAAGGAGAGGCGGTAGGCTCCACTCAGCAGAATTGTTCCTGCCTACTTAAAAAGGCTGATCGCCTACCCAAAGTTACCAGTAATCTGTATGGACTAAGAGAAAAGGATTTAACAGGTAAGACTAAAATCCTCATATATATATATATATATATATATATATATATATACACACAATTATTTAGCTGTTTTAATCTTCTTTGTAGTCAACTGCAATTTGTTTAATTAATGTTCATTAGGAAACTAATTTAAATTTTCAGTAATAAAATTTAGTCAGGTTATTTAGCCAGTTTTGTTACTAATGCCTATCTTTTTATTCAGTTTTATTTGTACAATTTTCTCTTCCCATTGCCTCTGTACTGCTTCAAAGAGTAGTGTAGAAGGTATTATTTTCTGGTAAACTACACAATGCCCCCTCCCCCTTGATAAGGTCCTAAAGAACACTGATAAAATATCTTACAGTCCCACCCTGACTTGAATGACCATTAGATTTTACAGTAGCTGCACAGAGCTGCTTAGACAATGGTCAGCAGGAAGCGACAAAAAGAATTTGCACAAGAACCTATGTCTCAAAAATCAGAAGCTCTGACCTAAAAAACTACAAAACTCAGAAAAAAAATACCATTATACTTATTTCAGCATGTTTTTCAAAATAAACAAAACATGTTCTGTGATGAACGTTTCTCTTTAAGAACTCATAACAACTAGTGCCCTTTGTGATCCATTCAGGTCTGTGGAAGTCCACTGTTTGCTGAGAGGAGGTGTGACATAGACAAAGACTATAGCATCCAGCTGCAGTTCATAGCAGAAGTGGATCAGCTTCACACCTATCCACCAAGAATCAGAGTGGGATCAGCATACCTGGGAACTTTCAGTTGAGGGCTACCCGGAGGGTAGTCCTCTGTTCAGCAGGGGGTAACAAAAATTACGCTAATCGCGTCAAAAAGGGACGGGGCTTAACTCGAGTGTGGGGGGGATTTAACCCTTTGAGTGCCAGAGTGGTACGGAATGCATTGCAAAGCAATGCATTCCGTACCACTCTGGCACTCAGAGGGTTAAATGTGTCACACAGAAGGCTGGGGACGAAGGCACAGCGGGAGCAAAAGCAGATGTGGCAGAGTTTCAATAGAAACTCTCCACATCCGGAGGAATCTGCCTCTGCCCCGGAGACCCGGTAAAGCTCTGTCAGAACCGGAGTCTCCGGGGGAAATCCGGAGAGTTCCCAGGTATGGGGATCAGGTGACGTAATTATTAACTCCTGAGTTACTGGAGCACATGTACATAGGGATATATGCAGATAAATGATGACTAAAAGCTTGCTTTACAATAAGTGTTCTTTGCTGAAAGACTGTAACTGCATTGGAATCAAAGCATGCTGGGAATAGCCTGAGGTAAGAGTGTGTGGATGTGCTCATAAGTGTCATTTAGTATTTGCATAGTGAAGGGGTTTTATATCTCATTTTCATACAAGAAAAGCTTAGGTTATGTTTTATTAGTTTATCCGTGGCTCTCTTAGTCAGGAGCTGGTGATGGAGACTGAAGGAAAATGGGATTTGGAGAGGAGGAAGTAAGAAAAACAGAAGTTGGAAAGGGACAATAAGATAAAAATGTGCTAGAGAAGGAGGAGGAACAGAGGCAGCAGATAGAGAGGGAGGAATAAAAGAGACTGGTGCTGGAGAGGGAGGAGGAAGAGAGAGACAAACTAGATAGAGAGGAAGAAAAGAGATATGGGCTGAAGAGGGAGAAAGAAGAGAAACAGCTAGAGGGGATAATGTAAATAGAGGTAGTGAGAAAGAGGAAGAATCCAGGCTAGAGAAGGAAGAAAGATGGTGCTGTAGAGGTAGACAATAGAGATATGTGCTGGAGTGGGATAATTAAAAGAAATGCACTATAGAGGGAGAAAGAAGATGAAGATGTGCTGTAAAGGGGTAGGGAAGTGATATGGGCTAGAGAAGAAAGAACGGTGCTGTGGAAGGAAGAAAAAATGACACTAGAGAGGGAGAAATAAGGGAAAGAATTGCTAGAGACTGAGTAGGAAGAGAGGAAGGAGCCAGGGCAGAAGGAAAACACACTGGTGCTGAGAATGTGACAGAAGAGAGGCAGGTGATAGAGTGTTGGGAGGCTAGAGAACAAGATGGAGCATAGTAGGAGTTGAAGAAGTAAGTAAGACAGCAGAAGGAAAGAGGAAATGAGCTGGAGAGGGTGAAGGGTGAATTACAGTAGATGAATAAGGAATTCTAGAAAGTGGTATAAGAGCTGGAGAAGGAGGAGAAAGACATGTGGGAATAGGAGTGAGAAAAGGAATTGAAAATTGAGACAGGCGCAAAAGGAGTAAGAAAGTATGATGGGTGCCAATGAGAGAAATGGAAGAATGATAGTAATAGAAAAGGAAATGGAGTAATGACAAAAGCTGGTGAGGGAGAAAGAAGAATGGCGGAGTTGATGATGTAAAAGGAGAAAGGTGGGAGCTCGTAGGAGAGATGAGAAATGGGTGGAACTGGGGTGGGATCAAGGAGGAATGGCAGGAGCTGGTGAGGAAGATAACAAATGGCAGGAGTCTGTAAGGGAGGAGGATGAATGGCATGAGCTAGTGAGGAAAAGGGAGAAATGCCAATAGCTGGTGTGGGAGAGGAAGAAAGTGCAAGAGCTTGTAGATGAGAAGGAGAGATAGTAAGATCTGATGAGGGAGAAGGAGGAATATCTGGAGCTGGCGAGGAAAAGGAAAGAATGGCAGGAGCTGGTAGGAGAGAAAGGGGAATGGAAGAAGATAGTGAGGGAGAAGGATGAATGATAGGACCTGGTGAGGGAAGAAGAGGAATGGCAGAAGACAGTAAGGGAGAAGGATGAATTGTAGGAACTGGTGATGTAGAAGAAGAAATGGCAGAAACAGGTCAATGGGGAAGAATGACAGTTGGTGGGGATAAGGAGGAATGGCATGAATTGAAGAGGGAATCAGATGAATGACATGAGCTGTTGAGGCAAGTTGAGGAATGGCAAGAGCTGGTGAGGGAGAATGAGGAACAGGAGTTTGTTAAAGAGAAAGTGGAATGGTGGGAGGGAGTGAAGAATAGGCAAAATGTCAGGAGTTAGTGAGAGAGGAAGAGAAATGGCAGGAGACTGTGAGGGAGAAGGCTAAATGTGAGGAGCTGGTTAAAGAGAAGGAGAAATGGCAGGAGTCTATGAGGAAGACGGAGTCGGTAGGATCTGGTGAGAGAAAATGAAGACTGTCAGAAGCCGGTGAGGGAGAATGAGGGATTGGAGATGCTGGTGAGGGAAAAGTAGGAATGTCAGGTGCCTGTGGGAGAGAAGGAGAACTGGCAGGAGCCTGTGAAGAAAAAGAGGAATGGTAGATATGGTGATGGAAGAAGAGAAATGTAAGGAGGAGGAAATGCGACAGTAGATGAGGGAGAATGAGAAGCTTCTGGAGATGTTAAAGAGAAGGAGAAATAACAGGAATGGGTGAAGGGGAAGGAATGACAGCAGCTAGTGAGGGAGAAGTAAGAATTTTGCCAGCTTGTTAGAGCGAAGAAGGAATGACAGGAACTGGTGAGGGAGAATGAGGAATTGTGGCAGCTGATGGGGGAGGTGGAAGGAAAGCAGTAGATGGTGAGGGAGAAGGGGGAAATGACAGGAGCTGGTGAGAGAGAAAGAGGAATGGTAGAAGCTGGTGATGGAGAAGGAGGACTGGTAGGAGTCTGTGAGGAAGAGGGATGAATGGAAGGAGATAGTTAAAGAGAAGGAGGAATGGCAGGAGCCTATGAGGAAGGAGTTATGGCTGGATCTAATGAAGAAGAATGGAAGGAGTTGGTTCGGGAAAAATGTATAGAGTCTGTGAAGCAGAAGTAGGAATGGCAGGAGCTGGTTAAGGAAAAGGAGCAATGGTAGGATTTGGTGAGGGAGGAAGAAGATCATCAGGATGTGGTGAAGGAAAAGGAGGAATGACAGAACTCTGTGATGGAGGAAAATAAATGGCAGGAGCCTGTGTGAGAGAAGAAGGAATGGTAGAAGTTAATGAGAGAGAAAAGGAAATGACAGGAGCTGGTGAGGGAGAAGGAAGAATGGCAGGAGCTGGTGAGTGAGAAGGAAAAACGGAAAGAGCTGGTGGAGAAGAAGAATGAATGGCAGGATATGGTAAGGATAAAATAGGAATGACAGGAGCAAGTTAGAGGGGACAAAAGATACAAAATGCAAACAGGAATTCTACAGACAGAGAGTGCTTGAATAATAAAAACTAGGCCATATCCAGCCTATTCTTTCTATGGCCTCATTAATTCTTTCTGTAGTTTTATAAAAACCAGGTACCTTGTGCTATGTTGCAGGCATAGCTGGGAACTTCATCATATTGAGCCCCTGGAGAGGCTCATTTTCTGCGACCATGAGTTTGTAAATGACAAGATTTATGCCATGAAGGGGGTGGGGCTTAATAGGGTGGGTAAGGTTTATCATCAATTTTTGTAAAGTGGGCGGGAAATAGGTGGGAAGTGGACAAAATAGGATTGGAAGACAGAGAAGTGGGCGGGAAGTGGGAGGAACAGGATGGGAAGGAAGAGAAGTGGGCAGAGTTTCATAGGAAACTTACCACCACTGGAGAATGAGCCTCTGTCCCTGGAGACCAGGTAACTAATTCTAACAAATGGAGTCTGCAGGGCAGATGAGAAGAGTTGTCAAGTAGGGTTGCAAGATTTTACTAGGCTGTATGCTGTCAAAATACACTCTCTCTAAGGCCTCCATTCAAATGTGTCTGACAGCTGTTTTTTCTGCCGACAACATTTTTTCAAGCACGGTAAACTATTCAATTACCAGTGCTATGAAAATATGCTGGCAAAAAAAACTCCTGCCGAGCGATAAAGTTAGATGCATTTTCACCCATAGAAAATAATAAATACACTTTAAGATGCAAGTCAATAGATTGTGTTACCCCTTAAAGGGATAGTAATTCTTGTATTAAAGTGGAGGTCTGAGTCTTCTTTATTTTTTTTTTTTTTAACTCGTAGCATTATATTTCGATACTTACAGTTTTGTTGTTCATGCGCTATTCAGTCCTAAAGGATCACCCTCCCACCCCTTTTCCCTATGTCACTCTGCCTCTCAGTTGGGTCTGGATGGAGCATGGCGGGGGACAGTCTTCAGTAAGCAAAAGGAAAAAACCCCCTTGACAAAGGAGGGCAGGGTTTTCCTTATAATTACTGAGTGACGATTGTCCCTCGCTGCATCTGCCATGTCCCACGACCGGATTGCAGATCTGATGGGAAGTGGCCAGAAGGGGCAGGAGGGGAATTCTTTCTGATTGAATAGCGCTTGAAATACAAAACTGTAAGTAGGGAAATATAGCACTACATGTTAAAAAAAAAAATACAGAAGACTTAGACCTCCACTTTAATACAATTATTACTATCCCTTTAAGATCCGATAAGGGACTAATTTTATCTCAATTGAAATGAAAAAAAAGTGAAAAAACCTAAATCCCCAGTGGAGAAAATGGGTTGCAGCACATCTTCCCCCTTTATCAAGAAAATAACTTGGCCTTATACCATTCTCTGCCGCTGTGTACAGCTGCTGAGGCTGCAGTGGAGATACCCCCCCATTTGTAACGTATGGCCCGATGCTCGTTCCATTGTGAGAGAATTTGAACAGAGACTGTCTTTATATATGAGCAGTCTTTATTCCAATTCCCTCACAGCCTTTGGCTGCGATGTGTGCTTACGCACCTCCCAGCTGCAACTCACTTTCTCCAATGCCGCCTCAGCAGCCACACACAGCGCAGAGAAATGGTATAAGGCCACATTATTTTCTTGATAAATGTTTTGCAGTTTAATTATTAATGGGTACAATGTCATCCTGACATGGAGAATTGTATTTACCAAATAAGCCGCATTCTTTAACCCTTTGAGTCCCAGAGAGGTATGTGACACATCGCAATGTGTTGCGTACCCCTCTGGCACTCAAAGGGTTAAGCTTTGAATAGATGTGCTGGTTATTTTCAGCAACATTTACTTATGGCTATCAGGTTTTTATTTTTAACCCCTTAAGGACTGGCCGTGCACGCGGCGGTCACTTAAGGACCAGGGACCATTTTTTTTTTCACAAATCTGATTCCGGACTCCCCAAATGGCGTGCAGCCATGCGGTGAGCCCGGAATTCCATGACGGTCCAGGACCGTCATGGGTCCTTAAGGGGTTAAAGATACAAGAAAAGAACATACAAGAAGAATGAAGGTAGAGAAGATACAAGAGAGAAGAAAGAAGAGAGAAGCAAGAAGAGAAGACAATACAAAGAAGGACAGCAGAAGAAGAAGGACAGTGGATGACAGGTTAGTGTAACACAGATAAGTTAACAATTGGTGCTTGACAGTGTGTCAGACACCGATCACAAGCTTTTTTCCTTTGACGTTCTCATTACTGCTGCTATTTATCAATGTTTTGGGAACTTACCTATCACGGTGCCCGTGATTTGCTTGCCTGCATTCCTATCCGGTGGTTTGGAACTGGAGCTGCATCCATTGGTCTGCTGCTGTCTGCGGGTGGCCGATTGTGCTCCGCCTTCCAGCAGCGGCCTTATAATCTGCCCATGAACTGGGCTTAATCGTTCTTCCGTGGTGTTTCTGTGCGTATTCTAGTGTTGCTCGTTTGACCCTTGCTTGGCTTCCGATATCTCCTGCTGCTCGATCCTTTGCTTGTCTGACTATCCGTTCTGGTTTTGACCATTGGCTGTGTCTGAGTATCTGATCCGTCTATGACTCTGGCTTGTCCGACTACCCGCTCTGTGCTGACCTAGGCTGTGGCTGACTACCCAATCCAGTTCCTGACTGTGGCTTGTCTGACTTACGCTCCGTGCTACTCCCCGCTCCTGTCTGACTACCACTTGTCTCCAGGTATAGCAGTAGGCGCACTCTACCTATCTGGAACAACAGCTACCTTGCTGGTAGCATTGCAACTTGCCTCTGCGCTGTGCGATCCTATTGCCTTCGGGCTAGTAGTGTTGCCTGTTACTCTTGATCTGTTGCCTCTTCGTACACTACCATATACTATTCCTTGCTGTCTCTGCCTAGTACTTGCTATGAGTTCCGCACTGCGCTATTGCAACTACATCTCTGGTAGTCTGCTAGTGAGCCTCTGCTCTGTGTCGTCCGGTCTGTACTACGCTGGTACTATAGCTGCCCAATCTGTTGTCTGATATCCCTCTCTGGAGATTGTCCGGGTACTCTCCGTTACTGATCCCTGGCATTCCAGGTTCCTATCTGTCGGTTAGATCCAAGTCTGGTTCTGTACCCTTTATATCTACTGTACTGAGTTCAGTTCAGTGTCAGCTCTTGGGTAATGGACTAGACACTGTCCTTACGCTGTCTACCCAAAGATGAGGAAGTGTTCGCTCTTATTATCATTATAATTTTTATTATTATTATTTGCTTCATTAAACTGGTTAAATTCACTTGTACTGTGTCGTGTGTTTATTTGTCTAAGTTACTGTGACATTACCACACAAAATGGACCTTTGGCAAGACCTTTTCTGTGGCCTAACGTTCATAGTGCTTTTAGCTGGTAGGGCGATTGAATACCAACTTAGACATTTCTTTTGGTCGTCCGGTATCCATTTTTGCCCTACCACATGTTTTGGGTCAGACGATTGAATCAAGGTCTTAGAAGGGTGATTTAAAGGGATAATAATGGCTAAAATAAACTAGATCTCCGAGTCTTCATTATATTAAGCATTACATGTATGTGTAATACCTTACATTGCAATAGTTTTAAAAATATGCCATGTAAAAGGATCCCCCTCCCGCCCCTTCTGGCCACGTCACTCTTATCCTTGCATGGTCCGGATGGAGAGTGGTGAGAGACAAACTGCAGTAAGCAAAGGAAAACCATGCCCTCCTTCGTCAAGGGTGGCAGGGTTCTCCTTATATTGTCCCTTGCTATGTCCATCCTGTCCCATGTCCGGATTGCAACTCCAAGGAGAGACAGCCAGAAGGGGCGGAAGGGGGATCCTTTTACATGGCATATCTTTAAAAGTATAGCAATGTAAGGTATTACACATAGCACAACGTGTTATGCTTAGCATAATGAAGACTTGGCAATCTAGTTTATTTTAGCCATTACTATCCCTTTAAAAACTATATTAATAACAAAATGTAAAGTGAAAAGGTGACATTATAATAAATGTCTTTTAACAGCGTAATGATAATTAAATAATGAAAGGTTAGATTTTTAACTTGACATAATATATGATGAGTTGGAAGGAATGCTAGACAAATTAGTAACATAGTAATTTAGTTGATTAGATGCAGTATGTATGATTTAAATATCACAACACCTTATTTGTCAATCAGCGACCATAGCATTAGTTCCAACTGTAATATATGGTGGTAATTGTACAAATCTTTTTCTCCTTCACAGTGCCAGGGCTATTTTAAAGTGTTAGTAATGTCCAAGTAAAAATATTTTGCATTGTGTAGAGCTGAAAAAGTTGAATTGAATGCAAAAAACACTGTATCTCTAAAACCGCTATGGTTTGAGAGATACATGCATTCAAAGTTTGATGTTTCCTGCTGTCAGCTGTAAAGCTGTCAGCAGGAGATCCATGTCGGCCAACACAGAGGCTCTGTAGCAGAGCCGCAATCGTGTTATTTAAAACGAATGTCTTCATTGGAATGGTCTAAAAAGTGTGCTTGCAAACCAGCAGCTTACGAGAATATTGTGTACCTCTACCTTGCTACCTGCTGAGTATCAGGCCTGCAAGGAGGAATTTAATAAGGTAGAGTCCAGTACATTGCTGCCACACAGGCCCAACGATTGTACTGTTGATCTGGTACCAGAGGCCAGACCTCCTAGGGGCTGAGTTTATCCCTTGTCGGTGGAGAACAATGCCATGGAGGACTATTTGGAGGACACCCTAGCTAGGGGCATTATTTGGAAGTCTTCCTCCCCTGCAGGTGCAGGTTTCTTTATCGTTGAGAAAAAAGATGGGGAGCTCAGACCATGTATTGATTTCAGGGGTCTAAATAAGCTAATGGTAAAGAACTCTTATCCTATAGCATTGATCACAGAGCTATTTGATCATATCAAAGGTTCAACAATTTTCATGAAACTTGAGTTGAGGGCCGCATACAACTTGGTACGAATAAGAGAGGATGATGAATGGAAGACAGCATTTAACACTCGGAGCGGGCATTATGAGTATTTTGTTATGCCTTTCAGATTGTGCAACGCTCCTGCTGTCTTCCAGTAGTTCCTTAATGTGTTTTAAGAGACCTACTCCAGAGCTATGTTGTAGTATATTTGGATGATATACTCATCCAATCTCCTACCTTGGAGACACATAAAACAGATGTAGCCTGGGTTCTACAACTGCTAAGAGAGAACAAGTTGTTTTGCAAATTAGAGAAGTATGAATTCCACAAATCCCAGGTGATCTTCTTGGGATACGTGATTTCATCAACTGGTCTAGCCATGGATCCGCAAAAACTGTCTGATATCTTACAGTGGTGTAAGCACTCTTAACAGAGAACCTGAGTCGGTACGGTGTAGTTATAGGTAATTTATTAAACAATAGCAAAGCAACAAAAGTAAAACTTAGTAATCAAAGAATAACAGGGAACAGGAGGAATGCAGGATCTCAGGAACACATGGACGATTGCACAGGAACTCAGGAACCAGGATGACCAATGAAATGCGCCGGAACAGAAGATGGAGGATGCAGGAACTCAGGAGCTGATGATCAAGGACTACTGGAACAGGTCTGATCACAACCCAATTGACCCGTTAGTAGTGAGTATCAGACCATAGGAGAGGATGAACCACAGGCTATAACCCGCAGGGAACCTACCAGTCAAGAGACTATCCAAACCGAAGCCAACGCCTCTCAATCTCCAAAGGTGGTCACAGTGGATAGATAGCGATGCCAAACGCACAAGATCAGTACAGTGGGCAGAAGGACCTAGGAAGAAGCAGCCATCAGCTCTCAATTTTGTCACCACGGGAACTAGGAGACTAACGGCAACACTGAGCAGCTGAGGTAATAACAAAGGTGCCTTCGGAACAGCCCCAAACAACCACTGTCACACCGTAGAGGAGATCAGATAGTCAGGTAAGTGGGAGCGCAGCAAACTGGCAACTAGGAAGAGTGACTGGATAGAGAGAGAGAGCAGGGAGCTGTCTCAATACTGGTATAGGTTCTACGAGAGTCGTAGGAGCACCAAAAAGGACCGAACCTCCAGGCCCAATAAAGGTACTGTGCGCAAGCACTAACCAACGGGTAGTCTCATAGGCGAAAACGAAAAGCCACTGACGCCTATATAGACACAAACAGAGACGCGACCAAATGCCCTGAAGGTGCTCATATGGATACTCAGCACAGTGCCTGGGTCAGTCCCAGTCAGTATTGCAGCCAAGTGCTAGACTCATTTACCATGGGTATCGCAGCCAGAAGCCTGGGTCAAACACAATCGGGTATCGCAGCCAAATGCCTGGGTCATACACAATCGGATCTCGCAGCCAATAGCTAGGGTCATGCACAGTCTGGTTACACAGCCAAATGCCTGGGACATACACAATCGGGTATCGCAGCCAATAGCCTAGGTCATACACCAACGGAAGGAATAGGCCAGGTAGTTAGTAAGAGCGAGCTAACTACACCAACGCAAGGGCGACCTGGTAATGACTGAACCCGGAATAAAAGGCTTCAGAACCGGAAGTAGCAAGGCGGTGCAAGACTCCCGGACGGCAATAAAAGGAACTAAAAGGAGAAGGTAAGTAATAAGCAAAAGGTCCTGCGTGATGCTGCCTCCATACTAGAGCCCTTCACGGGGCCATGGACGCCACCTGAGCCCCCGCCAAATCCGTCCAGGAATCCAGAGAAACGATCACAACCAACAAGCACCCACAGCTTGCAGAATCTGGGTCATTCGCCGGCGTGAATGCTCCGCTGGAACTTAGGTACACTGACAAGTGGCCACTTCCCATGGGGCTAAGATCCATAAAGAGTTTCCTGGGCTTCACAAATTACTACAGGAAGTTCATTCAAAACTTCTCCATCATAGTCAAACTCTCACGGAAATGATTGGGAGCTAATCCTTAAGACTGGTCACCTGAGTCCTTGCAGGCATTTGAGGACTTGAAGCTGGCTTTTGCCAAAGCTCTGATATTGTCCCATCCTAATCCCACCCTTCCTTTCACCCTGGAGGTCGACGCTTCAGAGTCTGGAGTGGATGCCTTGTTGTCCCAGCGCGCGGGTCCTGGGAAACCATTGCTTTCATGTGGTTTCCTCTCTAAGAAACTGTCTAAGACTGAGAGTTTATACGATGTAGGCGACCGGGAGTTACTCGCCATCATCCTTGCCCTGAAAGAATTACGGTGCCTATCCTGATACTGACAGATCACAAGAACCTCACATACTTGCCTAAGGCAAAGAGGTTTTCTTCACATCAGGCCAGATGGCCCTTATTCCTTTCAAGGTTTCATTTTGTGGTTTCTTACCTGCCTGGCACCAAAAATATTACAGCAGATGCTCTCTCTCTCGAATATTTGGGGCTGAGTACCAGGAGAAGTCTCCTCCGGTGCCTATTGTTCCTCCTAACTGCATCCTGGTTACGGTACGTACCAGTATTACACCTACGCTGGGTGAGGAGATTTTGGCTGCTCAAGCTTCCGCTCCGGCAGAGAAACCTAATGGGAAATGTTTCATGCCCGAATCCCTCCATACCAGATTACTTGAGACGTACCATTCCTCTAAGGCTGCAGGACACGTTTTTAGAGACCAGCTGATATGGTCTATGACCAAACTCTTTTGGTGGCCCAGCTTGAAGGTATATTTTTCCGCATTTGTTGCCGCATGTTCCACTTGTGTGCGGACCAGGATTCCTAGACACCTGCCGGTTGGCCTCCTTCAGCCCATCCCTAATGGGGGAGTCAATAGACTTTATGGTAGAGTTGCCTGTCTCAGAGGGTTACACGGTCATCCTGATGACTGTGGACAGATTTTCCAAAATGGCCCATTTTGTGCCACTGAATGGACTCCCCTCCTCTAAGGAGTTGGCTGAGATCTTTGCGAAGGAGGTGGTTCGTCTCCATGGTATACCCAAAGTGGTGGTCTCAGATTGTGGGAGTCAGTTTGTCATGTTTCTGGAGAGCCTTTTGCAGTCAGATGGGGATCCAGCTCTCGTTCTCATCCGCTTATCATCCACAGTCTAACGGTTCAGCAGAAAGGTCTTATCAATTGCTGGAACAGTTTCTCAGTTGTTTTCATTTCTGGCCATCATGACAACTGGGCGAACCTGTTACCATGGGCTGAACTGGCCAGAAATAGTGCAGTCAATTCCTCCTCTTGGAACTCATCCTTTCTGATTAAATACGGTTTCCAACCTTCGCTGCTGGTAGAGTCTTTCGAGGCTCAGAATATTCCTACTCTGGAGGAGCACTTGAGGGCGCTCTGCTCCACATTGGTATGGTTTCAGAGATCCCTGAAGAGACAAGCTGACCGTAGACAGCTACTGGCTCCAGTGTTCCATGTGGGAGAGAGAGTATGGCTGTCATCATGCAATCTCCATCTCCAGGTGCCTTGTAAAAAGCTGGTTCCCCGATTTGTGGGCCCCTTTCACGTTCTCAGCAGGATTGACCCCATAACCTATGCCCTGGAACTCCCTGTTAATACGTGCATCTCTAATGCTTTCCATGGGTCGCTACTGAAACCATTGGTCTGTAACAGATATACTACTGCTCCTATCTGTCCCAGACCTGTCCAAGTGGGGGACCATGAGGAGAATGAGGTACAAAGTATTTTTTATACTGGCAGGGTCAGAGGCCAGGTACAATATCTGGTGCATTGGAAAGGATATGGACCTGAGGAAAGTTCTAGGGTCACTAGATGAGATCTCCATGCACCAGCCCATCTCCGTGAATTCCACTTCCGCACGGCCTCTAGTGCTGGTCCTCTTCCGCAGGGGAAGAGGTAATTAAGGGGAGGTACTATCACAGTCTCCCTTAGAGGCTAAGTGTTCCTGTGCTTCCTACCTCTGTATGGCCGCTGGCCGGCATGGCCTCCGGCCACTTCCTCATTGCTGTCTTCAGGTAACAGGCACTAGCACAGATGCCTCTTTATAGGCCTATTCTGGGTGGCCTAACTGGGTCCCACCTCCTTCTGCTCCTTTATAAACCTCCTTGGACCTGGGAGTCATTGCCCTTAGATGGTGTTCCTGATAGCTTCTGTTTGCTCCGTTGTGATCCATGCCTGTCTGAGTATTCACTCTGTGTATGACCCCGACTTGTCTGACTACCCACATTGGTTCTGACCTGTGGCTCTTGCTGACTACTCGCTCTGTGTATGACCCAGGCTTGTCTGACTACCTACATCGGTTCTGACCTGTGACTCTGGCTGCCTACTCGCTCCCTACACTACCTGCTTTCCTGACCTGTTGTCTCAGTGCCTCCTGGCTCTGGTCTGCTCTCGCTCTCTTTTGCCTCCGTTCGCAGGCAAAGTGGTGACTTACACATATTCTGCCATTCTTCTGTTGTCCCACTTGAGCCACTTCCCTAGTCTCGAGATCTGGAGTAGTGCAGTGCACAGCACAGTGTGCAGGTCCGGAGGGACCTTGGGTCCTATTTACATTTGTCTGGGGTTCTGTGTGGTCTATATTATAATTACTGTACTTATTAAATAAAGGTGGATTCATATTTTATATTTGTGTCTGTCCTTCTTTGCCTGCAAACCGTGACAGTAATGGAAACTTTGCTAGTTTTCAATTCTTTGCTGTCGACGTTTTCTGACCTGTTTTGGACAAATGTACATATAAGTGTATTATGTATACTCTCTGTACAGTGGAGGGATTTTTATCGTTTTTTATGGAACATATCTTTATTGATGGTTTGGCAGACTGCCTTTTGCCAGATTTAATAGTTTGAGTCAGTCAGCTAGTCTCATAGTGATGAGACTCTGAAGAATGAAACAGCTGGTTGTGGGTAGGTGGATTGACTTATGCATATTCAACTTTTTATTAGGTTACATGAGGCAAGGGTTGATATTTATATGGGTTTGTAATCTAGAAAGTGATTGTATGCTATGCTTTTATTTGTGTGTTGCTTAGTGGAATTTTTGAAATACAATGAATATATTCTAAGCTTTGCATTCATTGCTGGAGACAGGTGTTCTGATCTGTTTCAGACATCTAAATGTACAAACAAGTGTATTATATAAGCATTTTACTCTGAATGAAGGAGAGATGTTTGACACAGTTTTTTGCTCTCTGTAATCTTATTTGTGGTTTGGCATACAGTCATTTGCAAGATTTGCTAGCAGGAGACAAAACGGATGAGATTCAGGAGAAACAACTGTTTGGGGTATGTTGAATTATGTATTTACAAACCATGCTTTGCTGAATAAGCTGGGAAACCAGTAAGGGCAGTAAAGTTATTTAATTCTTTGCCTTGGGATGCTGTGCTTGCTGATATTGTAGTAGCTTTAAAAAAAAAAAAAAAAGTAATGATACCTATCTAGCACAGAACAACATTGAGAATTATGATGCTTTGCTTCAAAGCAGATAGGATGTTGGTTCTGGGAAATATCTTGACTGCCATTTGGAGTCAGGAAAGACATTTTTTTTACTCACTTGGGGCTTAACTGGAAATGTCTTTAATGTTCTGAACTTGATGGATGCATCAGCATACAAAATGCGAGAGGCTTCTGAGGACGAACAACAGCACAATGGCCTGTCCTACAGCTAGTCACCGCTCAGAAGCATCACGTTTTAGCTCTCTCATGCCATTACAGAGGAGAAATTTCCATGTACATAATAGACTAATCCCACCCAGAAGAGCAGTCCATTTCCAAAATCACAGGCAAGTCCCCCCTGCACGGGAACACCAGCTAACCTCTGACATACGTTTCAGCCTTGTTGGGCCTCGTCAGGAGAGTGCAGCTGGATTTTCTAGGCACTGAGAGCAAGGGGTCCACGTCTGGATTACCCTTCACCCTTAGGGAGACTCCCTAAGAATATTGTATTTTGTATGCTGATTTTGAATACTCTTAGGGGGTCTCCCTAAGAGTGAAGTATAATCCAGATGTGGACCCCTTCTCAGTGCCTACGGAATCTAGCTGCACCCTCCTGATGAGGCCCAACAAGGCCAAAATGTACATTGGGTGTTAGCTGGTGTTCTCATGCAGGGGGGACTTGCCTGTCATTTTGAAACTGGCACACCCTTTTGCGCGGGATTAGTCTAATATGTACAAGGACATTTCACCTTTGTAATGGCACTGAGCTAAAACGTGATGCTTCTGAGTGGTGACTAGCCGTAGAACAGGCCATTGTGCTGTTGTTCATACTTAGAAGCCTCTTACATTTTGTATGCTGATTTTGAATACTCTTAGGGGGTCTTCCTAAGAGTGAAGGGTAATCCAGAAGTGGACCCCTTGCTGTCAGTGTCTAGGGAATCTAGCTGCACCCTCCTGATGAGGCCCAACAAGGCCAAAACATATTTTGGGGCTTAGCTGGTGTTCCCGTGCAGGGGGACCTGCTTGTCATTTTGGAACTGGATCTCCCTTTTGGGTGGGATTAGTCTAATATGTTCATGGAAATTTCTTCTTTGTAATGGCACTAGAGCGCTAAAACGTGATGCTTCTGAGTGCTGACTAGCAGCCGGACAGGCCATTGTTCTGTTGTTCATCCTCAGAAGCCTCTCACATTTTGTATGTTGATGGACACATGTCTTTTTTCAGCCTCATAACCTATGTTACTATGAAAAACAACAGCATAAGCTAAGGGAACCATATTACTGTATGGAATTCTGGCATTGCAATGGAGACATTGTAAGGGTCAACACATTAAAAGCATTGTTTCCACTTTATTGTTCACCATAACGTCACTGAAAGTCTCTAAAAGAAGCAGTAAAGCTGAATTGTGGAAAATATGTGCTATACAGTTACTTCTATTGAGTAAAATAAAGGTATTCTGAATGCTGGAGAAGCTTCTTGAAGCTTCATGAAAAGTTAAAACCGAGTTAACAGCATTTATCTAATAGATAGAGGTGCCAGGTGGCACTGTTTCTGGTCTCAATATAAATGCAAGTTTGTTCTGTAATAAGTTTTGACTGAAGCACCTCCCAACAATAGTAGTATCTTTGTTTTACGCAGAAGAAAAGTTGCTGTAATATAAATATTTATATAATATGGGTTGACTTCCCCTTTAGAGAGTTCTTTTCTCCATGGATTCTAATGATGTCTCTATCACAGCTTTGGAGTAGGGGGTAGTAACAATTAATTAGTAAGATAATGAGCCTTGACATATATAAATACATATAGACCACATTGCAATTTTATATATTTACTACTGACATATTTATTGATTTGCTTTCACTTACTTTCCCTATCTTAATGTTACTAGTGAGCTTCAAGGGAAGGCATGCCTTTTTGTATACAATGATAAGAGGGTGAATCAGAATTTGGGGAATTTTTAGTTCACCCCATAGTGCAAATAATTTACCCCAGAACCCCTTCTCTTTTCTTTTGAACATATGGTCCTTAAATTATGAGACATTCAGCTTTGTTTGACATTTTATGTGCAATAGCCAGTATTTCCTGGTGATTTTGAACATAAGGGTCTATATTTCGTATGCAATTTGTCAAACTCACAGAAACAACGTTTCTTCTCCGAGGCTGCTACTGAGTATTATGACATTACCCTGGTTAACAACCTAACTGCAGAATTATACAATTAACATTACAACACATAGGTGGGATTTACACCAATAGCACATGCTAATGACTGTCTCTATCTCTCCACTTAAAAAAATTATTTTTAGTTCATATGGAAAAGTATGTCTTTTTTTTGCCAAGGATAATTGTTCACAGCATTTAACTAGAAAAAAACTGAAACACATTGAACCTTAGTGTATCTAAATCCCTTATTCTCTGGAGCATTTGCTGTAAGATTCAGTTTGAAAAGGAGTTAGACTTTGTGAGTCTTTTTCTTCCCATTGGTGAGAAATGTTTTACTGAAAAGTCATTGCAGTTAAAACTTTCAGTTTTTGGTGCATTCTTCAATGGTGTGAAATACATAGTAAGATAGTAAAATAGTTGACAAGACTGAAAAAAGACATGTGTCCATAAAGTCCAGCCCATACCAAAACATCACTGTTGATTCAGAGGAAGGCTAAAAAACCCCCACTGAAGCCATTTCCAATTAAGCCCCAAATGGGTAAAAAATGTTACTAGATCAACAGCCTATCTTCATTGAAGCCTATTGTCATAATTCTCAATATTTTTATGTGCTAGGTAAGTATCCATAGCTTTTTTGAAAGCAGTTACAGTATCTTCAAGCACAACATCCCTAGGCAAAGAATTCCGTAGCTTTACTGCCCTTACTGTAAAAACTCCCTGCATTTGTTTTAAGCAAAAGTGCCTTTCCTCTTAGGATGACCTCTCATTCTTAGCTCAGCTCTTTGCGAAAATAATTCATTAGAAATTTCTTTGTATTGAGTTGAATATATTTCTAAATGATAATAATATCACCCCTTAGATGTCTCTTTTCTAATGTAAACAAACCCAGTTTGTCTAGTTTATCTTATTAATTCAGATCCTTCAATCCCTTTATCAGTTTTTTTTGCATGTCTCCGCACTTTTCTCAGTTCAAAAAAGTTTGTTTTTTTTTAAGAACTGGTGCCCAAAACTATACTCCTTATTCTAGATGAGGCTTAACCAATGATTTATATAGAGGTAGATCACTCTTGAGTTTTTTTGCTACACTGAATCCTATATAGAGATAGAATAATATTAGCATCCTGTGCATTTACACCTCTTTTTATGCAGGCTAGTACCCTATTTGCTCTTGCAGCAGCTGAATGGCTCTGCACACTGATGTGAAGTCTATCATCTATCAGTATTCCTAAATCTTTCTCTAATGAGTATTCCCCAAGTTGTTTCCCAGAGTGTATGAAGCATGTTTGTTTCTATAGCCCAAATGCATAACCTTACATTTATCTACATTAAATTTCATCTGCCACTTTTCTGCCCATTCACTCAGGTTATGTAAATCATTCTGCAGCAAAAAAACATCCATCTCTGTATGTATTTCCTTGCACAGCTTAGTGTCATCAGCAAAGATTGAGACGCTACTTTCAATTCCCACTTCTAGATCATTAAAAAACACACTGAAAATCATTGGGCCCAGGACTGCACCCTGTGGCACCCCACTTGCAACTTTAGAGAAACTTAAAAAGGTTCCATTTACAACAACTCTCTGCCATCTATCATTTAACCAGTCCTCAATGCATATACCAATATCCCCGCCCAAACTGAAGCCTTTTAATTTATGCAGTAACCTTTTGTAAGACAGTATATCCGAGGCTTTTGCAAAACTCAAATATACTACATCAACAGCAATTCCCTTGTCCAAATTACTACTTACCCTTTCGTAAAATGCAAGTAAGTTAGTCTGACATGATCTATTCTACATAACACCATACTGACTCCTACTAATAATATTATTTGTCTTCACATAGTTCTGCATACTGTCAGTTAGTAACCCTTCTAATATCTTTCCCACTATTGAAGTCAAGCTCACAGGTCTATAATTTCCTGGTTTAGATCTTGACCCCTTTTTGAACAATGAAACTACATCAGCTTTCCTCCAATCACAGGGCACTATGCCTGATTAAAGCGAATCAATAAATATGAAATATAATGGTCTTGTTATTACTGAAGTAAGCTCTTTAAGTACCCTTGGGTGTATACCATTAGGTCCAGGTGCTTTTCTCACCATAACCTTTTCCAGTGTTTTTTGGACTCTGTCCTCAGTAAGCCATGTACACGATGGAGGAAATTCTGTGGGTTTTGTCTATTTGCCCAAAGCCTGTCATTGTTGCTTCCTTTGTATATACTGAGGCAAAGAATATATTTAGGGTGTCAGCCATAGCCTTATCCTCACTTATCAATTCACCTGTCTCAGCCTGAAGAGGACCAATATCAACCTTAACCTTTTTGTTGTTAATATTCTTGTAGAATTTTTTTAGGATTTTTCTTGCACTCATTTGCAATATTTCTCTCATTTTTAATTTTAGCTAGCTTAATTGCTTGTTTGCAGATTTTATTACATTCTTTATTTTTTTAAATTATGCATCTGACCTGTCTGTTTCTTATTTCTTATTTCCATGCAAAGCTCATTATTAAGCCACACTGGTTTCACTTTACTCCTTTTGTGCTTATATATGGTATATATGGATGCATATATTTGTATAAGAGATTTTAAACAAGTTCCATGATTATTGTGCAGATTTATCTTTGAAGATTACATCCCATTGAATAGCCTTTAATACTGCTTTTAGCTTTGTAAAATTATCATTTTTAAAATTGAATGTTTTGGTTAAAGGGATAGTAATGTTTTATAATAAAAGCAGCTCTAATTAATCATCATAGTATTTGGGCCTTGGAGAGTGTTATTTCAATTCTGTCAGAGTTGTAGTTCAAAGGTAATTGAATGATAAAGTGTCCCCCTCCCGCTCCTTTTACTGATGTAACACTGCTCTCCTCAGAACAGAAAGATGGTGTCCTGGTGGATTGCAGAGAGGGACAATCTTCAATTAAGATAAGGGAAAAAGCTGAAAAACCTGTCAAGGGGGCCAAGGTTTTCATTGTTCTCACAGTAAGAATATTGACCCTTGTTGTGAGCTGTCTGGTCTATGGACTGGATTCCACATCTGAGGGGAGCAGTGTTACACTAGGTAAAAGGGGTGGGAAGGGGAAACTTTATCATTCAATTACTCTTGAACTACAATGCACACAGTAATGAAATAACACTCTCTATGGCTCAAATACTATGAAGATTAATTGGAGCTGCTGTTTTTGTGAAACATTACTATCATTTTATACTCTTGCTATTGGGTATCTCATAACAAATTTCAAAGGATACCATATTGTGGTCACTGCTGCATTAATGTTCCTTTACTTGTATATTCTTTATCATGTCAAAATTGTTTGAGAGCACTAGGTCAAGCAATGCCTCTTTTCTAGTTGGCTCCTCTACTAGTTGGGACATAAAATTGTCAGTAATCATACTTAAAAAAATAATTTCCCTTTGTTTTGCTGGAAACCATATTGCTCCAGTCAATTTCAGCATAGATGACATCTCCCATTAGGATTCATTTTCCTGGCTTAAAAAGTTTTTTCCATTTGCACTAAAAGTTGGGCTTCTTCAAACTCCCCAATATTAGGTGGCTTGTAGCAATTCTCCATTAACATATTTTATTATGTGTGCCCCCAGTGTGCATTTCAACCCACAGGGCCTCTACATTTTCATTGGACCCTTCATTTATATCTTCCGTTATACTAGGTTTTAAGGCAAGCTTTACATATAGGCATGCCTCCATTCTCTTTTATTAACCACATCCCTCCTAAAAAGTAAATAACCCTCTAGATTGACTGCTAAGTCATATGTTTCATCTAACCAGGTTTCAGACACACCAAGATCATACTGCTCATACACTGCAATAATTTCTAGATCTCCCATCTTTCCAGCCAGACTATGAGCATTTACATGCATACGTTTTATGTATTTGCTATTCTGAAAGATTTCATTATTTTTAAAATGTATTTGCCTTTTATCAGGCTGTAGCTATGCAGAGCCGGATTAACACTCCACAGGGCCCTAGGCAAGGTACCAGTTTGGGGCCCCCCTCCATCCTGACACCAGCTCTTGGATCATGATACCCCTCTTTTGCCTCTCTTTCCCCTTCTTGACTCTTGATCCTACCCTTTTGCCTCTTTCCCCCCTCCTGATCCCCCCTCCTTTTGCCTCTTGGTCCCTCCCCCCTTTGACTCTTTCTTCCCCTCCCTGGATCCTCATTGACTCTTGATCCCCCCTTACTTTTGCCTCTCTCTCTCCCCTTCTTGACTCTTGATCCCACCCTGTGCTTCTTTCTCCCCCTCCCGATCCCCCTCCATTTGCCTCCAGATCCTTCCTCCTTTTGCCTCTTTTTTCTCCCTTTTGCCTCTTTTTCTCCCTCTTGACCCTCCTCTGCCTCATTCACCCGCTCTTGATGCCCCCTCTTACCTCTCTTGATCCCCTTTGCCTTTCTCCCTCTCTTGAATGATCTCCCCTTTTCGCCTGTTACAGTTTCCCCAATTCCCCCTCTGTCTTTTTGTCCCTCTTGCCCCACCTCTGTCTTCCTCTTTCACCTGACCTGCTCTTGATGCCCCCCTCTTGCCTCTCTTAATCCCCTTTGCCTTTCTCCCCCTCTTGAATGATCTCCCCTTTTTGCCTGTTACAGTTTCCCCAATTCCCCCTCTGTCTTTTTTCCCTCTTACCCTACTTCTCTCTGCCTCTTTCACCTGACCCGCTCTTGATGCCCCCTCTTGCCTCTCTTGATCCCCCTTTGCCTAATTCTCCCCCCTTTGATGATGTCATTCTCTCCCCTTTTTGCCTGTTAGGAAGCTGTGCCTGTTACAGTTTCCCCAATTCCCTTCCCCCTCTTGCCTTCAAACAGGAGGACTGAGTCTGGCTACTGTCTGACTACTGTATCTCTCTGCTGCCTCCCGCTCAGCGAGCTCTCTCTGGCCTGGGCGTCAGTCTGTCTCTGTGGTGCAGCAGTGGGCAGTGGCACTTAACTTAGGTGCGGGCAGCCCAGTGGTGCGTAAACGCAGTCACGCAGCGCTCTTCTTCACACCTCAGCATTGCCTGAGTGCTGCGTCTAACGTCACGTCACTGGGTCTAGAGTTAGACCCAGCCGGCTGCCTCCATTGCACTGTCTGACTCTGACTGACAGTCCAGTAGATGCGACTGTCACTCCTCTTTCTAGTACAGGATGCGGTTTCCGGGCCCCCCTCATTTGGCCGGGCCCTAGGCAGGTGCCTCGTGCTCCTTGTCTGTGATCCGGCACTGTAGCTATGGCACCTCCCTATTAGATGAACTAGCCCATTCCCCATCTCCACCCACATACCCCTTTTCCTTAATTTTACTGCCTTCCCTCTCCTGTGTTGCGTCACCCTCCCCCTTTCTAGTTTAAAGTCTCCACCAACCCTCTAACCATCCTAACTCCTAGCACCGTGGGCCCCCCTTCCACTGAGGTGCAATCCATCTTGACTATAAAGATTGCCCCCAAGGGAAAAGGCCACCCAGTGCTCTAGGAACCCAAACCCCTCCTGCTTACACCAAGTCTTTAGCCACGCGTTTATCTCCCTAATCTGTTGCCTTTCCAATGTAGTGAGTGGCACAGGTAGAATTTTAGAAAATATTACCTTAGAGGTCCTCTGCTTAAGCTGATATCCTAAATCCCTGAAATCCTTCTTAATGTACCGCCATTTTCCACTGATTATGTTATTAGTACCAACATGTACTGTGACAGCCAGGTCATGCCCAGCCTCTCCAACAATCTATCAACCTGATCTGCCACATGTCGAACCCGAGCACCTGAGAGACAACAAACTGTTCTATTGTAGTGGTCCTGTCAACAGATTAACCTGTTTTCTTAATAATAGAATCCCCTACCACCACCACCTGTCTCGGGGCTGTCTAGAGGGACTGTTCTCCCAGCTGTTAGAGAGAACAGTCCTCTCCAGCAAAGGCATTCCTGTGCCAGTATCCCCAAAATCATCATTTAATGTGGCAAATCTGATAGGTTTAATAAATACAGGAGTGTCCTCCCTATTCCTCTGCCCCCCCCCTTACTACATCTAACTGGAACCCATCTGGCTACCTGCTCTCTCTTTGTGTAGTCTCCACCCCCAGAACTACCGACTACCACTTCTTTTTGCTCAGTCAGCAGACTCCTCTCAAGATTGGATGTCTCCCTCAATGTTGCAACTTGCCTTTCCAGAGAGACTGCTTGCTCACATCCGCCACAGATGGATATACCCTGAAACGGTTGTTGGAAGTGTGCAAAAACATGACAGCTTGTGCACTGAGTTAAATGGGCAGTAATGCTACCACTCATATTATGCCAGTTGCCACAAGTTAAAAGGCAGGCATCAAATAAAAATATCTGCACAATAAGGTTAATAATGGTGCTGTTGCTACATCAGTCTATGGGCTGCTATGCTACAATCAATAGGTTGCTGTAGAAACAGCACCACTAACATTTCAGGTACTGCACCCCAAGAAATGCAAGTTGTAGTTTCAATAATTTTGAATAAAACACCTCTCAGCAGTGGGAGTACTTTGATTTTACTCAACAGATTACTGTCCATTTAACGACTTGCCTTCTTATATAATCCACTTAAATCTGTTTTTCTCTTATTTAATTTTCTTATTTTTATTTATTTTTTTATCAATATTCTTCTCAGATTTATTCTTTTGGCCCAATTTATTTTCTAGTTTAATCCCTTAATTTTACCCTTTAAGTGCCAGAGAGAAATCCAAAGTGTTGCGTTGCAACACGTTGGATGCTTTTTGGCACTCAAAGTGTTAAATGCTCCTGAGGTCTCTAATGTATTATGAAGCAATGCGATGGAGGTCATGCAATCATTCAAGGAGTTAAACATCACTACTAATAACTGCTTTTTTTGTTACCCTAATGAAAGGTAATAATCTTGCCTTTGTAAATATTGAACAGATCAAGCTGGGCTTTATCAGGAAAGTAAATTTTACCCTACTGTGAGCAGTCTACTATCACGGTTTTAGTAATAACTGTCTTTGTACCGGAGAGTGGGAGAAAAATGTTCTCTAATTCTCTCCGCACCTGCTCCATGTTGCAGCTCTGTTGACTGACAAGTAAAAAGGTTCTTGTGTTAATGATACCTGAATACCTTGTAATTGTATAACAGTTTGAGATCAGCAGAATATTGAAAGTTAAATGATAGTTATTAGATGGTGAGAGCAGTATTCTTTATAGTAATTGAGCCGATTTAATCATAGGTCTTTAGAAAGTGCTTTTAAAGCCTTTCTGATGTTTTCTGTTAAACCTCCGGTATGGGTCATATATCAGGACTGTAATTTAATTGGCTGGATTAAACCCACCACCACAGGTTGCCCTGTAAAGTGTTGGGCTTAATATCCTTCCTACCCCAACTTTGTCATATAAAACCAATTAGATTAATCTCTTATTTTTCCAAATAATGTTACATTACGTTTTTGTGACAAACTGTAATGTGAACTTCAACACATCAGACTCTTGGATTGGAGACCCCCTGGCAGTTAACAGTTTAAACCGTTGGGTTCTAAGGTGATCTCCAGAGCAATTCATTGTCAACATCTCTAACATTCAAGGACCTAAACAATCCTCTTAAATCAGTGAGCATTTTGAATTTTCTTTGATTTCTTCCCTATGGGAAGGTTGTTTTGACCTTGGAGTGCTCAAATTCTTCTTGGTACATTGGCTTCACAGTGTCACATATATGCAAGAACAGCACACGAGAATCTAGTTTTTATTTTTTGTCCTTAAGACATTTATTTTTCCATCTCTCTCATTACGTTTAAAGGCAATTATAACTTGCTCGGTGGTTATGTAGAGAAGCTAGTAAAAGCACAACTACCACCTGTTTTAAAGTTTATGTCATTTAATTTCCCACCTGGCGACTAGCTCCTCAGTAGTTCTAGTCACCAGAATAATTACCTGGTTAAATAGAATGATACCCTGCTCCGGGGCTGAAAGGCAGTAGAGCGTGCAGACATCTTTCCATAGTGATGCCTGCGCACCTGCGCTGTCAGTCCCAGACGGCTCTAGGAGGCGTTGCTAGGAGCTGTTTGGCTCCAAGAGGGACTGACAGAGCAGGAGTGAAGATGTCACTATGGCGAGATGTTTGCACGCTCTACTGCCTGTCAGCCCGGCGCAGGGTCTCCTTCTATTTAACCAGGTAATTATTCTGGTGACTAGCACTGCTGAGGAGCTAGTCGCCAGATGGGGAATAAACTTTAAAACAAGTGGTAGTTCCGGTTTAATGTCTGCATAAAGACTTCTTATAATTGCAACATTTCATTTAGTGGTGTTCTCTGTTGTGGTTTTCAGTATACACGTATGAGGAAGGTTGTAGACCAGGGGTGGGCAACCTAATGCACTCAACATGAGGACTACAAATTCAACAGCTGGAGACCTTTAATTTGCCCAAACCGGTTATAGATACTTGCATAGCTTGTGTTTACAGACTTAACTGCATGGCTGTGTACATAATTCTTAGAGGGTCAGAGGTTTTTTTTAACCTTTGAATGCCAGAGGGGTGCACAACTTTTGCAAAGCAATGCAATGCATAACCCTCTAGCACTCAAAGGGTTAACACCTTTGTATTTTGTAACTGCGTGATAAATATTTGTGTTATCTCTGTTTCTCTGTTTGAATCAGTCCTCCTCTTGCTTCCTATGTTTACAATGAAAATCAGATTTACAATTCAGGAGTCCCTTTAGTCTCTACCATGATTACATCCAATTCCTCACATGGCCACACCCCAACCCCATCCAGCCTTCCTTAAAGGGATAGCAATGTATCACAATTAAAGCATCTCCAATTAATCTTCATAGTATTTGGGCCATGGAGAGTGTTATTTCAGTACTGTCAGAGTTGTAGTTCAAGAGTAACTGAATTGTAAAGTATCCCCCTCCCGCCCCTTTTACCTTTTACACTTCTCACCTCAGAGCAGCGAGACTGTCTGGACGGATGGCAGAGATGGACAATCTTCAGTGAGCATAAGGGAAAAACCTATGACGGGGGCAGGGTTTTCCTTATATTCACAGTAAGAAGATTGTCCCCTGCTGTGATCTGTCTGGTCCCAGGACCAGATTCCACATCTTAGGGGAGGCGGCTTACACTAGGTAAAAAGGGTGGAAGGGGATACTTTATCATTCAATTACTCTTGAACTACAACTCTTACAGTATTGAAATAACACTCTACATGGCCCAAATGCTATGAAGATTAATTGGAACTGCTGTTTTTGTGAAACATTACTATCCCTTTGACACAGAAAGTACCCTTACCCTATAGCATACAAACTCAAAAGAACTCTTAACTCCTTAGATGATGAAGTGGTCTGCAACAGGTAGTTAATCAATGCATTTAAGATCTCTTTAGCATCAAAGGGATAACATAATATGGCAGTAAAGGAGTATACAAACTGGTAGTTTAACTAGCCAGAGTTTAGGTCATATGTATCAAGATGAGAGTGGAGCAATTCTGGAGCAAACCAACTGCACCATAGGGCCAGAAACATTTCCAGTGCTCCCAATGATTTAAAGTGTTAGTAATGTCCAACAAATTTTTTTGCATTTAGAAGAGCTTAAAAAGCTGAGCTAAATGCAAAAAAAGTATCTCTCAAACCGCTATGGTTTAAGAGATACAGGCGTTTAAAGTTCGCTGTTTCCTACTGACAACTGTAAAGCTGTCAGCAGGAGATTCGTGTCGGTCTACACGGAGGTGCTTGAGAAGTGCCGAGATCTGGTTACTTACAAGGAATCCCTTCAATGGAATGGTCTAAAACGTGTGCCTCAAGCAAAAGTTAAATGGCAAACAGCGCATTACAGAAATTAAAATATTTATTAGATGCCAGATAAACATTTCTCCCCTTCATCAGGCCTTTATCAAAGTCTTAATAAAGGCCTGAGTAAGGACCAGAATGTTGACGTGGCTTCTAACAAAAAAATGTTATTTTTGTAATACCTTGAGTGCCATGTAAATTTTGCTTAGATATTCCTGTATATTCGGATACCTTGGAATACCTTGGAATTTGGTGAGAAGTTTAGTTCACAATACAGAGGAGTATCAGTATGTTTGCGGAGGAGTCCTTAATCCTGCAGTGGATCGACAGTGGCTGCGGGTGAAGATGATATACACACATACATATATTTATTAATAGACTTGTGCATTCGTTTTAGAACAAATGCAAATTTTAATGATAATGTCGTGTTTCTTGACATTTGGATTTAAATGAGAAATGAATGGCAGAGTACATTTAATTTCAGAAGTATGAACACCACATTGAGCAGTTTTGTTCAAATGCATTAGTTTATTCAGTCATTCACATACTTACACACTTTTACTCCATTCATAACATGTTACACTTACCTTAATGTCAGCAGTCCAGTGTTGTTCCCGACACCCTGGGACTTCTGCATGCTGTGTCAAAAATTAAAGAAACATTAAAAAAACCCTTAAAACCCCACCACAACAGTCCAGCCATCACCTACAAAGAAAAAACAAAATAAACTTAATCCTGTTCGGGCCATTGCCCAAGCAGAATGAGGAAAACTTGAACAGGGATTGGATTTATATGGCCATCACTGTTCAAATGAATTCCCACACACCCATTTGCTGGGTGTATCAGCATCTAGCTGGAGGGGGTCACGGATACACATAATGTCACCCTTCCAACTGACCAATATTTCTTCATTCTGATCTGGGCAACAGCCCAAGCAAGATTAACCCCTTAACGACCCATGACGTACATGTACGTCATGAGGTTGCGGTCCCTAAAGGACCAAGGACGTACCTGTACGTCATGGAATTCCGGGCTCTCTGCGCAGCTGCACGCTGTTCGGGGAGTCTGGAATCAGAGTCTAAAAAAAAATCCCCGTGGTCCTTAAGGGGTTAAGGTTTTTTTGTTTACTTTTACTTTGTAGGTGACAGAGGGGATGGTGGTGGAGGGGTTTTATTTTTGATTTTTTTTACACAACATGCAGGAGGCCCAAGGCATTGTGGACACAGCTGGACCTCAGACATCAAGTTAAGTGATTAGTAGAGGGTACTTAATGGTCAAAATATTGATGAATGGATTTTTTTTTTCACAATAAAATTATTCACCAAAATTTTGATTAACCAAACGGAGGTTTTTAATGAAATTTGTTTCATCTGAATGGTAACATTTTTTCTTGACATGAGATGGTGGAAGCATTCTCTATCCATTAAAATAAATGTCCAGATACACAATTCTGATTAAAATGTATGCAACAAGACTGAAAGGCAGCACCAGTGATTCGTTGCGTAGCCCTCTGGCACTCAAAGGGTTAAATCAATGGGCATTTTTATTTGTCGCTTATGTTGCAGTTTGTCTCTGAATTGCTCCCCTATGTATTTGCATTTATGGACTTTAGTATATGAACTGGACATCCCAGCACTACATAAACCTAGTAGATAAATCAGCCATCATTAACCTTGGACCACATAGCACATTACAAAAACAATCTATTGCCTTTGGGATTTATTTAAAAGATTAGCACTATGCAAGAACTGTACAAACTGTCTTTGTGCTTTATTTAATAACTAGTGTAAAAGCCCATGTAAATGGGCCAAGGTCAGGGCGATGTTAAAAGGCTGGTCCTGCTCTGCGTCCTGCTGCCGACGCAGTCATGCACTGTAGAGACTGCACGAAAACACAGAATGCTCCCAGCACAGAACTCCCAGCATTCTGTGCTCCCAGCACAGAACTCCCAGCATTCTGTGCTCCCAACATTCTGTGCTCCCAACGTGCTCCCAGCATTCTGTGCTCCAAGCCTTCAGTGGGTTCGGACAGTCTCTACTGCGCATGACAGCTTCTGACAAACATTCTAGTGAATTATTAAATAGGACTGATTAGCAATAGTACGCTAAACTTCCAGAGGTGATTTTCAGCTAGGCCATGCCAGGTCAGTCATCCTGTTCCTTTTGTCAGTCACCTAGTACCATTTGCAGGTGTCCTGGTAGCTTTTATCAGTGAGTAAAGTGACTTTCTTTTTAGAAATGTACCTCTGTAACCTCTCCCCTAAATGTACACATCGTAGGGAGATATTCTCCATGCGTCTTTTACCATCCACCTCTGCTCCTGTCTGCTCTTGCAGACAAGACCTGATTTCCCTGGTTTTGAGTAAAACAATGCAATAACAATGCAGAAATAAGAAGCAGCCATTATTCAGGTCTGATGTAAGTGAGGCATGAAGAATGTCTCTCTGAAAAGTGTATAATTAGGGTGCAGGTTAGATGAGCTACAGTTAACCAATTATTAATGAAAGTGCAAAAAACAGTTTGCTCAGCACCGACATACCACTAATTAATTAAATAAACCCCCTTATGTGTCATCATTTGAACCAGGGAGTAGGTGCCTGGTGCAGGAAGGGTTGGTGTTGGTTACATACACAACTCAGAACAGTGAGTTTGGCCACCAGCCCTGTTGAGGCATTCCTCACAATCATAGATATTCATTGCTCCATCTTTATAGCAAACTTTAAATTATTTTCAGTGCGCCTCCCCCTTCCCCAGCTCAAAATCAAGACATTTTATTTGAACTTTCTCTGAAACAAACCTCCCTTTTATACTTTGTAATGGAACATGTCTATCCTATATCCTTTTCCTCTTGTCAACTAGAAGGATAAGCTGTAGATATCTGAGGCCCTTTGAGTGCTTGGATGGATGCCAAGGAAATGTGTTCCTCACCTCTCTGACAGTCACCGTTAATGTAGCCATATAATGCCATATTTTCCTATTTTCTTTCCTTTCTTATATTTTATGGATCCCATTTTCTTCTGTCAGCATAACGAATGCGAATTTAACTCTTTGAGTGCCAGGAGGGTATGCAACATTGCAATGCTTTGCATACCCCACTGGGGCTCAAAGGGTTAAAGCGTTAATAATATATATGTTTGTGTGTGTTTTGTATTTGTGTGTGGAGGATATTTAATTTAAATGGCCATATACGCAAAGAAAAGGTGGAAGAGTTCGGGGCAAACTATCTGCATCACAGGGAAAAAATACAATCCCAAAATGTGATGAAATCAACAGTACTTTATTAAATAAAAATTAAAAAAACATACCTGCATATACAGAATCTTCAATGTTTTTTGCTTTGATCATTACTATGCATGAACAAGGTACGAAATGCATTGATTGACCTCATCACTCTGTAAGTCTTACCTCCATAGTCTTTTGAACATCCTGTTTAGGTATGTTTTTTTTACTTCATCTAGCAGCGGTGCAAATCATTTTTTATTTTATTTGGCGAGTTCATGGAAGTTTGAGGGAGACTTCGATTTGCACACTGCCAGTGTTCCAGACACCTCAAGACCTAAGGCATTTCTTTACTATTATTTTGCTGAATGCAAACTGCAAATTGATATTATATGTGTGGTCTATTAACAATGGAGCTATCGAATCTCTTCTGCCTATATTCAACAAATAAGAATCCCCGAGAACCCCATTGATTTAAGTGGGGCTTTTAATCCCTGGTATGCTAGAGAGCTCCCCAGCACATTGTAATTCTAGAATTCAACAGGTTAATAACCTCTTTAACACTTCAGTGGCCAAAGAGCTATCCAGTGCATTGCAATATAATCCTTTGCATAGCTCTCTGCCACTCAGTTCCACAAAATATGGGGCAGATGGCTTAACACTTATGAAATTCCAGACTTCACAACATGAAAGTGGTATCCAGCTATGGAATGAAAGGTAATAGAAATGATATACTTCTCAAGACAGACAATTACACAATTGAGTGAGTGGATGGTGAGAAGGTTTGCTCAGTGATTGCTCTGACAATTGGGGGTAAAGGGGGACTGGACCCTTGTGGGCGGCAAGTCAATTTTAGCCCAGTGGGTATGGTACAGTCAGATAGCAATTAGAGTAGAAGGTTGTTTTCGTTAAGGGGATTTCAATCTCCCTGGTATGATTTTCTGATAAGAGAAGAAGATTTTAAGGGTATGTTAGTTAGAGGTTGTTATGTGGTTAAGCAAGACAAGAAATGGCTGCTGTTGGAACTGGTTCATTTTCCATTGTACTCTGCACATATGTCTGATATGTATGTATGTATTGATGCACGCATGTATCTTTATTTATATAGAGCCATACATGTGCACAGCGCTTAACAGAAGTTGAAATAATACAATACAAAAATACAAAACTGGGTTAAGAATATTAAACTAAAGTGCGATCATTGCATTTTTTGTGGGGGAAAGTGCAGCAAGAGAATCATACACTGTGAAAGGGACTTTGCCCCAGGGAGTTTACAATCTAATTAGAATTCATGATGACATAAAGAGACAGTAGGAAGAGGATTATAAGTGCAAGTACACTGTGTGGTGAAGGGAGATATCTCTCTCTCGCTCGCTCTCTCTCGCTCTCTATGTCCTGTGAATGAGTTTCTTCGGCAGTCTCTATGAGGTAAATGTTCCCTTTGATTGCCAGAGGGGTAAGCAATGCACTGTAGTTTAAAAGACACCTTTATCACTTGTTTCTTTATGTCTTGAGGAAGGCCAGAGCATTGACCAATACATTTTGATTTATTTTCACAAGACCTGTGATTTCTTTTTGTATATATATATATATATATATATATATATAATACACACACTAGTGTAAAAGCCTGTGTACACGGGCCAAGGTCCGGGTAATGTTAACCCTTTGAGTGCCAGTGGGGTATGCAACTCATTGCTTTGCAATGCTTTCCGTATCCCTCTGGCACTCAAAGGGTTAAGAGGCCTCTACCTCACTGCTCCATGCGATGCAGTCTTGCATCGCCTCACTCACGTGATGCAATCATGCACAGTAGAGACTGCCCGAACGCGAACAGTCTCTACTGCGCATGACTGCATCGTGACAAACATCCTAGAGAATTATTATATAGGATATATAACTATCCATGACATACTTAAAAATTAGAGAAATCTCAATGTATTCTTCCTGGTAAAACATTTTCTAAATAAATACACATACATACAATTCACATTAACCCTTTGAGTGCCAGAGCACTCAAAGGCAAGATTTACCTCATAGAGGCTGCAGAAGAACCTCATTCACAGGACAAGATCAAAGGGCTTTTGAAATTACAAATCCCGGATACAAGTTTGGCTTGCTAAAGAGAACAAAAGACGCCCCAAGGATCTTGATTGTCTGGTAGGACTGTACCTCCAGTAGAAAAGAAAACAGAGAGATATGAAGAGAGGTCGTGCCTTTGATATATATTAACAAATATTTTATATGCAAGTGTCTCAATGTATTGGTCAGTTTGTTGCTTGTATAAGTATATGCATGTTTGAGAGCCAGTATAAGAACTGGTGTACGGGACTGTGATCAGTTATTGTTTGGATTGTTTTGGATATATACACAAGAACAATTTCTTGTTTATCAGGTCATTAGTATAATATATTCTACGTAGAATTTGTGAGTGTTCCAGTATTTTTCAGACGGTGATCTCTTTATGGGAAACATAAAAGATTTTTAACCCTTTGAATGCCAGAGGGGTACACAATGCATTGCAAAGCAATGCTTTGCTTACCCCCTGGCACTGAAAGGGTTAACATGAAGTGTATATGTTGTGATAAGTGTATATGTTTTGTACCTTCTGTCTTGGGATCACCCTTCTAGGTTGCAGAGACACTTCACACACAGGAGGAGTATAATTCAAGCCTTTGCCTGTTTATTTATATCCAAGTGGCGAGACCGCAGCATCACGAACAAAACAAAATCCTTGCTCTACTGAGCACTAACTAAACACATAAGCTCCTGACTGTATTTGGACTACTAGCCAGTTTAACAGCGTGGGAAATAAACATGCAGCAACACAGTCCAGCAAGCATAAGTAAACTTCACAGGTTGCAGGCTTTCAGAGGTTAATTCCTTCCTCTCTGGGAACTCAAACAAAAGGGAGCGTGTCTCAGTGCAGGGGGAAGTATTTGACTGTTAGCTGTATTAATTATCAGATGCAGGTGAGTGAAAGTAGGGAGTGATAGATCTCCTGGTGTAGATTCCTCACCTGACACATATCAGTTACTATGAAACTGTGGAGTGGAGCACTGTCCCAAAATACACAGATTTGCAATGTATAACAAGTTACATATACATCATATTTCTCGGGGTCTAATCAGGGTAGATACACTGCAGGATCTGGGGAGCTTTATACACCCTCCATCACTATTCCTGGGACTCTGTCACACATCCTCCCCCCAGCTCAGTCCCCATGGGGTGAGCGACCATGGACAGTAGGGAATGCATTCTTGAAAGCCAATCAGCATTTCCTTGTTTACAGCCTGCCCTGTGTTCAACTGAAAAATTATAAGGCTGTAAACTAAGAAACCAGTGGGTCACTCCACTGTTTTTCTCCTGTTTTGACACATCCACGTTAGTGGTGCATGGTCTGTCACAAGTCTGAACTTCCTGCCTAACAGGTAGTACTTGAGGGTGTCTACAGCCCATTTGATAGTAAGGCATCCTTGTCAACAATAGAGTAGTTTCTTTCATGTGGATTCAGTTTTTTCTGGTCAGGTATAAAATGGGGTGCTCGTTGCCCTGATTCTCTTGGGGGAGAACAGCCCCAAGTCCCACATCTGCATTATTCTTAACCCAATACAACAGATCACCGTCTGCTACAAAATAGGGATAAGTAAGGGGTCTTTCCGGATAAGTTGGGGAACCATCTTTTATTGAAATGGCATTTATGGCTGCTAATAGAGTGGGGTTAGACCACTGTGCACTCCTGAAGTTACCTGGATTAACCTCCAGGTTAATGAGTCCAATGTCTTCTCCAGAACCACCAGATGGCCCTGTACCACTCTATTCTGGGTTGTCACCAACCAGTGTTTTCAGAGGGGACAAAACCTTACTCTCAGATCCATCCCTGCTATCTAGTTCATCTACCAAAGTGTCAGAAAAAGGAAAATCATCTTTATATTCACCTGGCAGACTAGTCATGTGGTTTTCAGCAGAAGCCCAGACTCCTAAAAAATGGGGAAATTCTCTACCAATTATCATAACATGAGCTAACTTTGGTACCAGGCCAACTTGACAATTTACAGAACCCAATTGTGTTTCAACACATATTTCAGCAGTAGAATACCTATGTATGTCGCCATGTATACATGGAATATCAATCATTTGGGAGTAATCTATGTGAGCTCCATTTGCCAAAGCTTGGTTTATAAGGGTAATCATACTGCCTGAATCAAGTAATGTCTGTATCTTTTTACATTCTACATTCACAGAGCATCATACAGCCACTTTTGTATGCGAAACACACAGAATGGGAATACTGTTAATAACCATCCCTGTTGTTACCCAAACTACATTCCATCAGCTCAACATTTTCAGGAAAGACTTTTGCAATATGTCTATATTTGCAACATTTAAAACATTTCATAACATAGTTTGTCATTTTCAAATCTTTTGTGTGCTCTTCAGGTCTCACAAATCCCTTCTCCCTTGGGCTCATGTCCCTGGGGTTATAAAACCCAACCTGCTCACCAAAAGTCCCCCTTTTCCCTGGGACAGTCTTACCAGTTTTGATGGGGCTCTGGGTTTTTAGATTTTGAAGCCGCTCTTGGACAGGAGGTTGAAGCATCTCTCCTGCTGCAACATACTATTCTACCAGTGTGACTAATTGATCCACTGTTTTGTGGTCACTCTGACTGACCCACTGTCTTAGAGCAATAGGCAATCCTTTCAGTAATCTGTCTATTACTAGCC
Organism: Rhinophrynus dorsalis; assembly: GCA_037306005.1. Lineage (NCBI taxonomy): Eukaryota > Metazoa > Chordata > Amphibia > Anura > Rhinophrynidae > Rhinophrynus > Rhinophrynus dorsalis. The sequence continues at coordinate 128,938,538 of CM074726.1, read as the reverse complement.
GCTACACAATGTAGCTGGACGAGTTTATTTCTGGTTGCAACTATTTCCTGGCCAGATATATTAAGTCAAACATTTGAGGTTGAACAGTTTTGTTTGGGTCATAAATCCAGGAATGGAACCTCTGGGCCCGGACCACAGTTGTTACTCCCAGATGGGCCAAGAGCTCTGCTTTCAGGTTGCTGTAGTCGTTGGCTTGGTCTGGTTCCAGGTCATAATATGCCTTTTGGGGCTCTCCGCTCAGAACTAGGGCCAATAGACTTGCCCATTCAGACATAGGCCGCCCTTCTCTTTCTGCGGTTCACTCAGATGCCATCAGGAAAGCCTCTGCATCATCTGTATCCACCATCTTTTACAGATAGTTACTCAGTCTGAAAGCCTTGGGACCTTGATTAGGTCCCGCAGCAGCTCTGGTTAGCCTCTCAGATAGTCCCTGGATTGAAGCATCTGTGTTTTTTTATGTGCCATAACCAGTTGCTGCAGTGCTGCAATGTTTTCCTGCTGTAGTGCATTAGCCTCAGCTGCCTTTCTGTTAGTTTCCTGCTGTATTGCATTGGCCTCAGCAGACTTTCTGTTAGTTTCCTGCTGTATAGCTGAGGACTATATCAGGGCCTTAATAACATCCTCCATTTCTCCAGCAGTCTCTATTTGCAACTCACTGACTTCAGTGTGCTGCCTGCAATCTTCATCATATGTGACAAAAGTACTCTTTAATGTGTTGGTACCTTCTGTCTTGAGAGGAGCCTTCTAGGTTGCAGAGACTCTTCACACACAGGAGGAGGATAATTCAAGTCTTTGTTTGTTTATTTGTATCCAAATGGTGAGATAGCAACATCACAAAGAAAACAAAATCCTTGCTCTATTGAGCACTAACTAAACACATAAGCTCCTGACTGTATTTGGACTACTAGTCAGTTTACCAGCTTGAGGAATAAACATACAGCAACACAGTCCAGCAGGCACAAGTAAACTTTACAAGTTGCAGGCTTTCAGAGGTTAGTTCCTTCCATTGCTCTGCAATGCATTACATACCCCCTCTGGCACTCAACGTGTTAAGTAAAGACAAAAAGGAAGTTGACTGTCACCTTGAAAAACATGTTTACTGTCCATTAAGAACAGTAAAAATTAAGATATCTTCCACTGTACATTGGAGTAAAGGACAATATGAAATAAACTCACCTAAACATTAAATTGTATAATACACATTTAAAAATCATATAAAGCAATATTAATTCTGTACAATGGTATCTTAATCTAACATACAAGTGGAATTACCATGTAATAATGACTTGGGTAATTTTGGAAGGTCTTTTAAAATCTCGTATATTTATTTGTCACCCTTTATTTAACCACTGACTGCCAGAATGGCGCACAATTAATCCCTTTGCAATGTGTTGCACATTTCTATGGCACTCAGAGTGTTAAAACTACAGTTTAAAGTGGAACTTACACTTTATAATAAAGTGGGTTATTTTTAACAGGTTTCAAAATCACCTATGTTTGTTTTGTCCATTCTTTATTTGAAATTATAGTTTATGAGGTATTTAGCTTTATTAAATTGTCAGATTATGCTAGTACGCAGTACTGGCTGGAACACCCTGGTGTGTCAGATACATTCCACTCTTCCTCCCAGCTGTCACTTTCTACCAGGAAGTGCTGGATAATGTGCATAAACCGAAAAACAAAAAAAGCTAAATATCTCATAAACTATAATTTTAAATACAATTTCTAACATAAATATAGACGATTTAAAACTTTTGAGGGGTGCCCGATGCATCACAAAGCAATTCGTAGGGTACCACTCTGACATTCTAAGGGTTCACAGCCCTTTAAAAATGACCCAAGACATTATAGAGTTTTAGTTCCACTAAGGCCTGTTAAAAAGAAAAACGTCTAGTGATGGGGCAAACCATTTGCACTGCAGGGAAGAACTAAAAATTCCCATTGATTTATATGGGGATTTTAAACCTTTGAATGCTATAGAGTGCCCTTCAATGCATTGCTTCTCAATGTGAATTTGGGAATTTTTCGTTCTCCCCCACAGTGCAAATGATTTGCCCCAGAACTCCTCCACTTTTGAACATACGACCAGTAAATTAAGAGACATTCAGCTTTATTAATTTGTCAGTTTATGCACAATAGCCAGTCTTTCCTGGAAGTTGAGAAGTAGAGTGGAACATTAAAATCTGAAACACCAGACTGTGCCAGTCAGTAATGACTAATTTTCATAAACTGACAGGTAAGGCTAAATATCTCAAAAAGTATAGTTTTAGCTCCTTAAGGACCAGCGGTCCAGGGAAGATACCTTCCCTTAAGGACTGACCTGTTATGTGTACTGGTGCGCCACTTTGGGGCCTAAGAGAGACTGGTCCAGTCTTGGAGCGGTCAATTTTAGGCCCCGTTTTTACTTACAGCACTCCCAGTAGAGCTCTGTAAGTAAAAAGTATGTGACGTGCTATGACCATCACCGGTCCTTAAGTGTATAAGGACCGTAATGGTCATAGCATATCATCTGGTCCTTAAGAGGTTAAGGACCGGTGCGCTCGCATGTGGCCAGCACTTAAGGACCATGGAGCATTTCTTAAAATGTTCTTACTCTGATTCAGGGCTCCCCGAACCGCGTGCAGCTGCGCGGGGAACCCTGAGATCGATGACGTACATGTACGTCATGGGTCCTTTAGCGACATCCACCCATGACGTACACGTACATCCTGAGTGATTAAGGGGTTAAAAAAGGAATGCTAACAGAACATTAAGTTATTTTGAAATCTCCTTTAAAATCATCCAGTCAACATCAGTAATCATAAAAGTGTTAGGAGGGTAACTGTCAAGTTGAAGGGCATGTGTATTGTCCTTTTAAAAAATACAAATTAAGAATTCCCCACTGTTTATTGGATTAACCAAGGATATAAAAGGAACGCTAACACCTAAAAATGCATTATGCATCATGTACACTGAAATATCCTGTAAGATAAGATAGCTTCTGTAAAATTGTATCTGTAATGTGTGTATATATATATATATATATATACACACACACACACGCAAAATCGCAAAATGAATGGGTATCACAGTATGTAATAAATGTAATAATACCTTTTTCTTGGACTAACATTCAATTTTAAGGACAAGCCTTTGAGAGCAACAAGCTAATTTTATTAAGACAAAGGCAAACTGTATTGTCCTTGAAATGAAATATTAATCCAATAGAAAGGTATTATTACATATTGCGATAATAACATGGCTAGCCTAAATTAAAAAAGTCTATGACAGATGTGAAAATGCTGTAAGTAAGAATTCTTTAAAAAAATAGACATGTTAATAGTTTATTTTTATCAATTAACAAAATGCATAGTGAGTAAACAGAAGAAAAATCTAAATCATATCAATATTTAGTGTGACCACCCTTTGCCTTCAAAACAGCATCAGTTCTACTAGGTACACTTGCACACAGTTTGTTAAGGAACTCGGCAGGTAGGTTGTTCCAAATATCTTGGAGAACTAACCACAGTTCTTCTGTGGAATTAGGAAGCCTCAGTTGCTTCTCTCTCTCTGCATGTAATCCCAGACAGAATTGATGATGTTGAGATCAGGGGGCAAAACCATCACTTCCAGGACTCTTTGTTCTTCTTTACGCTGAAGATAGTTCTTGATGACTTTGGCTGTATGTTTGGGATCAGTGTCATCCTGCAGAATAAATTTGTGGCCAATCAGATATATACAAACACAAAACGGTATAATACTACAGAATACTATTACAGAACATTCCCAGTATTATGCCACGAGAAAGCACCACACAATAATGACCACCTAATGATGTAGTATAATAAAATAAGAAAACAAAGACAAATTGTATAATTAAATCTCACAGTCTCTTTGTTATATAGACTAGGGAAGTCAGTTCAGGCTTGAACTTGTTCTTCGCAGCTATTGGTATGGGTAGGAACTCCCCAGTATATACACTATCGCAGAAAAAACAAGAAGAACAAAACAAGAGAGCAGAAGAAGTCCTTCTAAACATAATATGTCTTATAATGTTGGACCTTCACCATCACCCCATGCTCTATTAGAATATCTCTCATTTGTTTGAGAGGTTAATGAAACTGCCTCTCAGTTATGTCAGCTCCTCTGGTATAAACTAGAGGATATTAGAACAACAAATGTATTTTTAAAAACTAGCATCATATTGCTGTATGTAGCAATTGCTAGTTTTTAAAAATAAATTTGTTGTGCTAATATCCCATACCCAGCTCTTGCACTATTATATGGTGGAGTGGAGCTTCTATTGAATAAACCACTATAGGCTACTATAGGTTACAATACGCTACTATTGGGCAATACTGGCTGACAGACCCCCAGTGAATCCCTAGATTTCTGAGACAGTGAGGAGACCCTGAAGACAGGACCAGAAGTAGACACACTCAAGAGGATTGAAAGAAAACATCCTGGGGTTTATACCAGGGGAGCTGACTAGTGTTGAGCGAGCATGCTCGGCCGAAGCTCGGTTCGGCTCGAGCATCGCTCTGCTCGGCACATGGCGGTACTCGTACGAGTACCGCATGTGCTCGCCCGCCATGTTCGGGTCTCCTCCCCGCACGTTTCGCGGCTGCTGCGCAGCCAATAAACGTGCAGGGAGGCTCTGACATCAGTGTAATGCCAGCAGCCATGTTGGCTGCTGGCATTACACTGATTGGCTGGCCAGAACCCGTGGTCGGGTGCTGTATAGCACCTGACCAGCGAGTTCGGCTCAGTCTTAGCCAGGGAGAGATGAGGATAGGAAGGGAAAGTCAGTGTAGGGAGAAGACAAGCAATTGTGAAAAAAAAAAAAGACCCAAAAGTCCTTTTTAGGACTACTGTGTGTGGGGGCAGCAGTTTATTTTGTGTGGGGGGAAAAAAAAACAAAAAACTTCATATATTCTGTTTAGTGTGCAAAGTTGCAGATTAGAGCACATTCTGTTTAGTGTGCAAAGTTGCAGATTAGAGCACATTCTGTTTAGTGTGCAAAGTTGCAGATTAGAGCACATTCTGTTTAGTGTGCAAAGTTGCAGATTAGCAGCACATTCTGTTGATTGTGCACAGTTTCAGAATAGGAAAAAATTCTGTTAAGTCTTCAAACTGTAAAATATCAAAGTCACATATTCCATTCACTGTGCGTCGCCGCAGTTTAGCAGCACATTCTGTTGACTGTGCACAGTTTCAGAATAGGAAAAAATTCTGTTAAGTCTTCAAACTGTAAAATATCAAAGTCACATATTCCATTCACTGTGCGTCGCCGCAGTTTAGCAGCACATTCTGTTGACTGTGCACAGTTTCAGAATAGGAAAAAATTCTGTTAAGTCTTCAAACTGTAAAATATCAAAGTCACATATTCCATTCACTGTGCGTCGCCGCAGTTTAGCAGCACATTCTGTTGACTGTGCACAGTTTCAGAATAGGAAAAAATTCTGTTAAGTCTTCAAACTGTAAAATATCAAAGTCACATATTCCATTCACTGTGCGTCGCCGCAGTTTAGCAGCACATTCTGTTGACTGTGCACAGTTTCAGAATAGGAAAAAATTCTGTTAAGTCTTCAAACTGTAAAATATCAAAGTCACATATTCCATTCACTGTGCGTCGCCGCAGTTTAGCAGCACATTCTGTTGACTGTGCACAGTTTCAGAATAGGAAAAAATTCTGTTAAGTCTTCAAACTGTAAAATATCAAAGTCACATATTCCATTCACTGTGCGTCGCCGCAGTTTAGCAGCACATTCTGTTGACTGTGCACAGTTTCAGAATAGGAAAAAATTCTGTTAAGTCTTCAAACTGTAAAATATCAAAGTCACATATTCCATTCACTGTGCGTCGCCGCAGTTTAGCAGCACATTCTGTTGACTGTGCACAGTTTCAGAATAGGAAAAAATTCTGTTAAGTCTTCAAACTGTAAAATATCAAAGTCACATATTCCATTCACTGTGCGTCGCCGCAGTTTAGCAGCACATTCTGTTGACTGTGCACAGTTTCAGAATAGGAAAAAATTCTGTTAAGTCTTCAAACTGTAAAATATCAAAGTCACATATTCCATTCACTGTGCGTCGCCGCAGTTAAAGGGATAGTAACACTTCGTTTTAACTTTATTTTATTTTGTAGGCATTAAAAAAACATGAAGAATGATATAAGTCTTATCTCTCAAACCTTTATGGTTTATGAGATATTCACAAGCAAAGTTCCCCTCCCCGCCCCTTTTACCTAGTGTAAACAATCTCTTCTCAGATGTGGATCAGGTTGTATGACAGTACAGATAACAGAAGGGGACAATTTTCTTTGTATGAAAACAATGAAAGCCCTTCCCCCCTTTGACAAGTTTTTCAGCTTTTTCCATTATCTTAATTGAAGATTGTCCCTCTCTGCAGTCTACCTGGGCATCTCCCTTCTGATCTGGTTGAACAGGGGGGGATACTTTGTTTGTGAATATCTCTTAAACCATAAAGGTTTCAGAGATAAGACTTATATCATTCTTCATGTTTTTTTAATGCCTACAAAATAAAATAAAGTTAAAATGAAGTATTACTATCCCTTTAAGAAGCAAATTCTGTTGACTGTGCACAGTTTCAGAATAGGAAAAAATTCTGTTAAGTCTTCAAACTGTAAAATATCAAAGTCACATATTCCATTCACTGTGCGTCGCCGCAGTTTAGCAGCACATTCTGTTGACTGTGCACAGTTTCAGAATAGGAAAAAATTCTGTTAAGTCTTCAAACTGTAAAATATCAAAGTCACATATTCCATTCACTGTGCGTCGCCGCAGTTTAGCAGCACATTCTGTTGACTGTGCCCAGTTTCAGAATAGGAAAAAATTCTGTTAAGTCTTCAAACTGTAAAATATCAAAGTCACATATTCCATTCACTGTGCGTCGCCGCAGTTAAGAAGCAAATTCTGTGTACTGTGCAAAGTTGCAGATTTGCAGCACATATTCCGTGTAATAGGAAGAAGGCGGGTAAAAAGGGACGGGGAAGTGGACGTGATCCTGATAGTTCAGGGCGCGGGTCAGGACGCGTAGAAACTGCGCCTGGTGCCAGAGCACAAGACAGAAAGACATCCACCATACCTAGCTTCATGTCTCATTTTACAGGGCGTCGCAGGACATCACTCTCGAGGTCCGACCACTGCGAACAGGTGGTCGGTTGGATGTCAGCTGATACTGCTTCCAGTCGGTTAAGCACCACCCTGTCTTCCACCAAGTCCACTCTCAGTAGCCAAGAGTCTGGTCAACATAATCCTCACTCTGATCATCCTTCCTCCCACCATAGAGGGTCTGGTCAAAGAAGTGATCCCACACTGGGATATAGTGAGGAGCTCGTCTCATCACCAATCCTTCATTTGACCCTCTCTCCAAGCACGCTTGCAGAGGAACATGACATCTTGTGCCCTGATTCACAACCTCTAAAGGGTACCCAATCACAAGAAGATGACAGAGGTGAACGGCATTTAAGGTCAAAGGAAGTGGATGATGATGATGATGAGACACAGTTGCCATTAAATCAACCACTATTACTGTCTCAAGACCTTGATGAGGAGGATGATATACAGTTGTCAATGACTGAGTATGTGGTGGGATCAAGACATGAGGAGGATGATCAGAGTGAGGAAGTGGAGGAGGACTTGGTGGACGATGAGGTGACTGACCCCACCTGGGAAGGTGTAGAGCCGAGCGATGACAGCAGTCCTGAGGGTGAGCCATCTGCAGCACCGCAACAGGCTGGAAGAGGCAGTGGTGTGGCTACAGAAAGAAGGCGGACCGCACCAAACCGGCCCGCAAATGTTCCACGGAGCACCCCCTTGCGTAAATCTCCCTTGCCAAGGGGTAGGTGTTCCGCGGTATGGCGTTTTTTTAAGGAAAGTGCGGACGACAAAAGAATTGTAGTTTGCAACCTGTGCCACACCAGAATGAGCCGAGGCATGAACACTAGAAACCTCACCACCACCAGCATGATCCGACACATGGCATCCAAGCACCGTAATAAGTGGGAGGAACGCCTGGATCGCCCATCTGTGTCTGCAGGCCACACCACTGCCTCCTCTTCCCCTGTTTTCGGTGCCGGCCAATCGCCTGTCGAAGGCGCAGGCCCGCATACCTCCCGCCCTGCACCTGTACCATCTGAAGCACCATCAGCGACCACATCCACTTCCCTGTCCCAGCACAGCGTCCAAATGTCGTTACCCCAGGCATTTGAGCACAAGCGAAAATACCCAGCCACCCACCCACAGGCCATAGCACTAACCTCACACCTTTCCAAATTACTGGCCATCGAAATGCTGCCATTTAGGCTTGTGGAGACTGAGTCCTTCCGCAGCCTGATGGCAGCAGCTGTCCCTCGGTACGCGGTCCCCAGCCGCCACTACTTTTCCCGGTGTGCCATCCCCGCATTACACCACCATGTGTCCCGTAACATCACCCGTGCCCTGACCAACGCAGTTACTGGGAAGGTCCACTTAACGACTGACACATGGACAAGTGCTTGTGGCCAGGGACGCTACATTTCCCTGACAGCACACTGGGTGAATGTCGTGGAGGCTGGGAGCGACTCGGACCCTGGGATGGCACAGGTGCTACCCACGCCGAGGATTGCGGGCCCTACCTCCATCAGGGTTTCCGCCAGCACCTACGTTATTGGCTCCTCCTCCTCCGTTTCCACCTCCGAAATTCTCTGCGCGCAGCGCCACTCACCCATCAGCCGGTAGCTGGAAGCAGTGTAGCACTGCAGTGGGGAAGCGTCAACAGGCCGTGCTGAAGCTGATCTGCCTTGGGGACAAACAGCACACGGCCTCAGAGCTGTTGCAGGGGATTAGTCACCAGACCGAGCAGTGGCTCTCGCCACTCAACCTGCAACCAGGCATGGTTGTGTGTGATAATGGGCGTAACTTGGTGGCGGCTTTGGAGCTCGGCAAGCTCACACACGTACCATGCCTAGCGCATGTATTTAATTTAGTGGTTCAGCGATTTCTAAAAACCTACCCCAATTTGCATGATCTCTTGACCAAGGTGCGCCGCGTGTGTGCACATTTCCGTAAGTCATCTACAGCTTCAGCCGGCCTGTTGAAGCTGCAGCAGCGCTTACAATTGCCAGCTCACCGGCTGCTGTGTGACGTGAGCACGCGCTGGAACTCCACCTTCCACATGTTGGCCCGGCTTTGTGAGCAGCAGAGGGCAGTAGTGGAGTACCAGCTGTTACACGGTCGTCGCCTCTCCGTTCAACTTCCTGTAATCAGAAGTGAGGAGTGGGAATGGATGTCAGACCTCTGTGAGGTTTTACGCAATTTTGAGGAATCGACACAGATGGTGAGCGGCAATAACGCTATTATCAGTGTAACCATCCCACTTCTGTGTCTACTGAAACGCTCGCTGCTCACAATTAAAACTGACGCTTTGCATGTGGAAGAGGTGGAAATGCGGGAGGAAGAGCTTACACAAGGTGATAGCCAGAGCACCCTCACTTCATCTTCTCAGCGACAATTGGAGGAGGTGGAGGAGGAGGAGGAGGAAGACACGGTTGCCTCCGCTACAGAGGGTAGCCATGGAACTTTAGTTCCATCTCTTCAGCGTGGGTGGGCAGAAGAGGAGGAAGAGGATGAGGAGATTGAGAGTCATCCTCCTGGTGAGGACAGCGAAATCTTGCCTGTTGGTACTCTGGCACACATGGCTGACTTTATGTTAGGCTGCCTTTCCCGTGACCCACGCGTTATACGCATTTTAGACAACACGGATTACTGGGTGTTCACCCTTCTGGACCCCCGCTACAAAGAGAATTTCTCATCTCTCATTCCTCCGGTGGAGAGGACAAGCAAAATGGTGCAATACCAGAAGGTTCTTGTTGAAAAATTGCTCCAAAATTTTCCATCTGACAACGCTGGCGGCAGAGTACGTGCTACCTTGGCCAACCGAGAAGGGGAGAAAAGGGGAGCACACAGCAGTTCCGACAAAGGCAGGGCAACACTCTCCAAGGCGTGGGACACCTTCATGACACCCCGCCAGCACCCTCACCCTGATGCGCAGCCTAGTGTCACAAGGAGGGAAAAGTTTTGGAAGATGGTGAAGGAGTACGTAGCAGACCGTGTCAGCGTCCTCAATGATCCCTCTGTGCCTTACAACTACTGGGTGTCCAAGCTGGACACGTGGTATGAACTGGCACTCTACGCCTTGGAGGTGCTGGCCTGCCCTGCCGCCAGCATTCTGTCTGAGCGGGTATTTAGTGCTGCTGGTGGCATCATAACAGATAAGCGTATCCGCCTTTCCACCGACAATGCTGATAGGTTGACACTTATAAAAATGAACAAGGCCTGGATTTCCCCTGACTTCTCCACTCCACTGGAGGAAAGCCCCGGGGGAACATAAACTCACTTTATATATGTTATTTACAATGATGGGAATACTCTGTATTCCCATTCACCCCTTCCACCCAAAAAATGGGTATATGGTTGACTCTCTTCCATATACCCTGGGATATAATTTTTATATAGGGCCAGCTCACCAGCGGGCCCAGTGATATAATTTTTATATAGGGCCAGCTCACCAGCGGGCCCTGTGATATAATTTTTATCTAGGGCCAGCTCACCAGCGGGCGCAGTTTGACAATTGTTGTATAGGTCAGCTCACCAGCGGGCCTTCTCATATAATGTTTTATTGGGTCAGCTCTCTAGCGGGCCCTCTCATATAATGTTTTATAGCGTCAGCTCACTAGCGGGCCTTCGCATATAATGTTTAGGATGGTCAGCTCCGCAGCAGACCCTCACCCATAATGTTTTAGATGGTCGGCTCAGCGCACGTTTCCCTCTTAATCATGGCCCCAGTTCAGAAAAATCGAGGACATTTTTGGGAGAATTTGCCTTTGCGCACGTTTCCCTCTTAATCATGGCCTCAGTTCAGAAAAATCAAGGACATTTTTTGGAGAATTTGCCTCTGCGCACGTTTCCCTCTTAATCATGGCCTCAGTTCAGAAAAATCGAGGAAATATTTGGGAGAATTTGCAGATGATATACAAGTAAATATACAGCAAATACTGTTTGGTAACAATTTTTCGCCTAAAGTCGTTTTTATCTTCCTTTTTGTGTGTTTTACGGTCAGTCTGTAAAAATGGCGTACTACGGGCGAAAGATCGTTCCCAGCAGCGATGTTGGAGTCCAAGATGCATCCAGACATCCTCCCTATGCTGTCCCTGAACCATTTCTGTGGTGTTTCCATCATTTTCTGCCCTTTTCCTATGGACCAGGCACCCTCCCCTCATCAGAGCAGGGGGTGCCTGGTGTAATGCTCGAGTCCTCCCATTGACTTCAATGGGGCTCGGGTGCTCGGCCGAGCACTCGAGCCTCCGGGGGTGCTCGGTCAGAGCACCCGAACACCCGAGCATTGGGGTGCTCGCTCATCACTAGAGCTGACATAACTGAGAGGCAGTTTTGTTAACCTCTCAAACAAGGGAGTGATGTTCTAATAGAGTACAGGGTGATGGTGTAGGTCCAACAATATAAGACATACTACACTTAGAGGGGCCAATCAGATGCGTCTCTGATGGTACTGCAAGACCAAATCCCCAACTCCATTTGCAGAAATGAAGCCCCAAACTTGCAAGGTACCTCCACTACTCTTCACTGTTGCCTGCACAAACTCATTCTTGTACCGTTTTCCAGCCTTTCGGTGAACAAACTGCCTTCTGCTACAGCCAAATATTGAAAATTTTGACTCATCAGTCCAGAGCATCTTTGCCAATTTTTCTGCACCCCAGTTCCTGTGTTTTGTGCATAGCTGAGTTGCTTGGCCTTGTTTCCAAACAATCTTTAACTGAAACAGATGTGTAGGAGGAACAAAACTGGCTGCGGAACAGCCCAAATCAGCTAAAAAAGTGAGGATGCTGAAGACAGTTTAAAGTCAAAAGTCATACACCATGGCAAGACTGAAGACAGCAGCAAGACACAAGGTAGTTATACTGCATCAGCAAGGTCTCTCGCAGGCTGAAATTGCAAGGCAGACAGGGGTTTCCAGATGTGCTGTCCAAGCTCTTTTGAAGAAGCACAAAGAAAAGGGCAATGTTGAGGACCATAGATGCAGTGGTCGGCCAAGGTAACTTAGTGCAGCAGATGAAAAACACATCATGCTTATTTCCCTTTGCAATCAGAAGATGTCCAGCAGTGCCATCACCATAGAACTGGCAGAAAACAGTGAGATCCTGGTACTCCCATCTACTGTCCTTAGAAGTCTGGTCATAAGTGGTCTTCATGGAAGACTTGCGGCCAAAAAGCCATGCTTCCAACATGGAACCAAGGCCAAGCAACTCATGAAAACGCAGGAACTGGGGTGAAGAAAAATGGCAACAGGTAGTCTGGACTGATGAGGCAATAATTGGCTGTAGCAGAAGGCAGTTTGTATGCTGAAAGGCTGGAGAGAGGTACAAGAATGAGTGTCTTCAGGCAACTGTGAAGCATGGTGGAGGTTCCTTGCAAGTTTAGGGCTGCATTTCTGCCAGTGAGGAGTTAGTCAGAATTAATGGTATCCTCAGTGCTGAGGAGTACAGGCAAATACTTATCCATCATGTAATACAATCAGGGAGGCATCTGATTGGCCACAAATTTATTCTGCAGCATGGCAATGACCCCAAACATACAGCCAAATTCATTAAGAACTATCTTCAGTGTAAAGAAGAACAAGGAGTCCCGGAAGTGATAGAGTGGCCCCCAAAGAGACCCGATCTCAACATCATCCAGTTTCTTTAGGATTACATGAAGAAAGGGAAGCGACTGAGTCTGCCTAAATCCACAGAAGAACTGTGGTTAGTTCTCCATGATGTTTGGAACAACTTACCTGCTGACTTTCTTAAAAAACTATGTGCAAGTGTACCTAGAAAAACTGATGCTGTTTTGAAAGCATCAAATATTGATTTCTATTTAGATTTTTCTTTGGTTCACTCACTATGCATTTTGTTAATTAATATAAACCATCAACATGTCTAATTTTTTAAAGCATTCTTACTTTTAATTTTTTTCACACCTGCCTAAAACTATTGCACGTTAATGTGTGTGTGTATATCTATCTATCTATATATATATATATATATATATAGTGGTATTCACACTTTGGATGAATCATATTTACAGAGTTATTACAGTTACATTAAGAGTGTCCTCTAATGGTCATAGTTACAATTAGTTATTATACTGCAGTCAGTGAGAGAAGCAAGTCATTGACAAACTGACAAGCAGGTTTTCCTAGGATATGATAGAAATTGCTGTGTCATGCTGTCATTTTGAACATTCAGGAAGTAATCATGCTGTTACTCACTTCCTAACAATTTGAACTGATATTAAACATTGGTATACAATAACTGCTAGCTGCAGCAGGACCTTTGTTTTATGCAGCAGGATAAGCCCTATAACATAGGTTTTCATAACAAAAGGTCTGCTGCTCTTTTACGTGGGGCTTAAAATTCTTTGAATGCTGATTTACAATGCATTGTGAAGTCCCCACTAGCATTTAAGGTGATAAAAGCACCATTTATATTGATGTGACATTATATTTGTTGTGGTTGGCTTTCTCCACTTTTCTTCTACACATGACCCAGTGAGCAGAACAGGAGCAATTAATTGCTGAACCTTCAGCTGTTGGGGACTACAACTCCCATCATCTTCAAGCTGCTATTGGCTAATTGGGATGGAGGGAAATGTAGTCCCTAGTAGAGAATATTAAATGTATATCATTACATTTTCATTTATTGGTTTTAATTTCCCTTTAAATGGGCCGTTCCATTGTTTTCAGATTGTGTTCTGTATTATTTTGTATGTATTGATTGAATATAAGATAACTTAACCCTTTGGGTTGTGCACCCCTCTGGCACTCAAAGGGTTAACAGTAGTATGTTTACAGTGATCTAGCAAGGAATTTAATGGGCTGATAAGATGTATCCCTGTGCTTTACTTTGCATTCAGACAGCACTATTTTGCCCCCCTTTCTATGTGTATTATACATTTGTATATCCCAGTGTAATGAGCTGGTGAGCCTCAGGGTTGCTAGAAGCATGTGTATACACACATACTGCAGCATTTCCTGATTCCCTGCTCTCCAGTGTGTTGCAGGCTGTGTGCAGTGGGGGAGGTGCTAGGACTGATCAAGCAGTGTAATTTTATACATTACTGAATCAGTGCAGGCGAATCCTGGAGGGATAGAGCATCATCTTGGCTCTTGACTGCATTGTGAGATCCTTTCCATTCTAACATCCTAGCCATGCTATGAAAATACCCTTTTTATCTTTCTTCTTCTATCATTTGGGTGATTGAAAAAGTGATCTGGAGATGGCACTTGTAATGGAACCTATCAGCAAGTGGAGCCCCAAGCAAGTAGTGGACTGGATGAAAGGTACTGTACCATTCCGTATTCCTACTATTACAGTGGGAGTACCAGTGACATGCCTGCACTTGTAGTTGTATTCCTGCTAAACTGCAAAAGGCTTCCTTGCTCTAATGTGCATGTCATATCTCAGGAGGAGATGCAATAAATGGTTAGAACAGGTGATGTGCAGTGAATGATAGTGGGGACTGTGTGATCTAATGCAGGGTAGAGGTGTGTAGTAGCTGCTCTGATATCTACTGCTGTTTGCTAGATCCTGCATACTGTGGATGAATTATATTAACCTTTTGTATGCTAGAGAGGTCCCCAAAGTAATGCGTTAGATAACTCTCTAGCAACAAGGGGGTTAATTGAGCTGTAGACTTCTTTAAGCTTCTACGGGGTTAACTTGGGTTGTATTTAAAACCAAACCCATATAAAGAAAGCATGCTGACATAGGAACAATCGCAGCCCTGTTGTAATCTATGTAGCCCTGCAGCTTGCATTTTTCATATGTGTTAACTTTTACAGGTATGAGCTGACAACTCTATGTTAACCCATTCAGTGCAGGAGAGGTTTCCAATGCATTACACTGCCTTGGTTGTGTCTTTTGCACAGATGAGGCAATACGATCCAGGTCTGATGCATGAATTGTTTCACAGATTGATTAGCAAATACAATGGAAATCAGAGGATAGCTTGATACGCTAAACGCAGGTGCTTTTTAATGGAGAGCTGAGGATCCTGTGGCTTGTAGTGATCTCCAGTACCATAATCACCCTGCTCCATATCTCTGTATGTGTGTGTATGTGTGGAGAATATGCAGAGGTTTTGATAGATCAGCACCAGGGACAGCGCATTCCTGCCATATATGGAAAATGCTATAGGAGGAGGATTTTCTAGGAAAGGGGAATCTTCAGCCCCATGAAAGTCTTAGGACACACTGCATGGTTACTGATTGTAGTGATATAAAAAAACCTAACAACAAAAAATAAAAACAATGAACTATCAGGTGATAATTTCCATCTCCCTTCATTGGCTCCACCAAATAACATATAGTAATTCCAATTCTTCATTGGCTGATTGTGTGTGTGTGTGTGGGAATCACCTACATTGGCAATAATACGTTTTTTGCTGATTACAGATGTCGTTAACCCTTTGAGTGCCAGAGTGGTATGCAGCGCATTGCTTTGCAATGTGTTGCGTACCTCTTTGGCACTTAAAAGGTTAGCCTTCTGATTGCCAAAGAAGGGGGGCAATGCCATTGAAGACCCTGTGATAGTCAAGTTGTTAAGTCAGCTGGTACTGTACATAGAATGTACATATGAGACTGGCTGCAATAAAATCTAACCCTACAGTTCATCTGCAACATTGGGGGGAAAAGACAAATTCCCATTGATTTTATTGCCCCTTGAATGAAAGATAGGTCTCCAGCGCACTGTGAAGCAATGCATTGGAGACCTCTCTAGCTTTCAAGAGGGCAAAGCCACAATTAAATTGATTACCATTTCTGGGAATTTTAATTTGTTGCCCAGTTGTGCAATTGGTCTGCCCCAGAATTGCTATACTTTTGCCTTTATACGTATCCACAATATATGACAGAATATATAATGCAATTTTACTAAGGTGCAAATGTAATTTAACCCTTTGAGTGCCAGAGGGGTATGCAACACATTGCAAAGCAATGTGCTGCGTACCCCTCTGGCACTCAAAGGGTTAATGAAGATTCAGTTTAACCCCTCGGGGGTGTCAGAGGAGTTTAAAATACAGTACTTTCGATACCCCTGACACTTATTGTAGACAAATTCCACTTGATGGCAGTTCAGATATGTCATTATCTCACATCATTTCCATTTACACTATGTATTTCCATGCAAAACCATCTGAATTAAAAATGCATCACACAAACAAATGCATTACCAGAGTCTGGACAGCATATGTGGGAATGCCTCAAAGATCTGGTTGCTGTCATCACACAAGGGAGGAGATGCTAATTATGTTAAACAGGTCAGCTAGGACCGAGTCTGAAATTGCTAGATATGTGACAGGAATGCACTCTAACTGGACATTAGCAGAAATGAGACTGGATGCTTGGGTTTACACTGTGACATGGTCATTGGCTCACAGAATCAATGGAAATATACAGTGGGGGATTTATATAATTCATGTCTATAATATTCTGTTTGATATGCTGAATTTATTTTGAATATGCAACAGTTATTGCATATTGGGATTATTGGGATTATACCACAGTTGATTTATGATGAACTATCAGACAGAATTTGTCTTCAAAAAAGATAGCTTTTTTTAAAATTGTGTGTATGTTGTATATGTAAGTATATTATATATATGTATGTGTGTCTATATGTGTGTATATATAATATACACAACCACACATTAAATAGTCATTGGAGAGCCCTGGTGCAAAAAAATAAATAAAAAAAAAAATAAAAATCACCCCCCCCCCAATACAAAAATATTCTCCTAGGGGCTTAATAACAACCTACTGGGCCCTGGGGCTGAAGTGTGTGTTTGGATGCTGGGCTCCTTGTAACTGCACCCACTGACTGTAGTTACACCTCTGTACACCCCCATGCACACACACACACTATTATATATATATATATATATATATATATATATATATATATATATCATATTCCATAGCAAAACAATATATTCATAGTTTACTGATATTACACACATGTTTTTTATTTCCCTGGTTATAGTAATACAGCAAGGTGTATGTTGTTTGATGATGTATAAATAAAACACACATGTACACACACTGGCAAACACACACATGGATGCTCACACACACATACACACACACATTAATGACCTCTATGTGATAATTCTAGTGCTTTGTACTGCTCTTAATGACCTCAGGAATAGTGCAGCTGTGGTGTGGAACTGCATATGACAAATGCAGATGTAGCAATGTTAGAATGGAATCCTCATTAATTAGATTTGGATTCATGTTCTAAGGCTCCTGTCATCCAACTTCCACAGCTAAAGTACAAGGGCTTTGAACAATATGATGAGGGGGCAAAAGTACATCTGTGAAACTGGCCATTTCTTCTTAATAACAAAGTTAGAGCTGTAGGCAGAAAGAAAGAATACATTCTGGTGCAAACCAAACTCACTGTAGTGTGTGTGTATGTATATTTGTGTGTATATATGTGTGTGTGTGTGTATGTATATTTGTGTGTATATGTGTGTGTGTGGCGCTTAACTATTGCCATTAATATAAAGGTGGCTTTTAATTCCTTGAATGCTGAAGATGTATGCATTGTGTTACATAGCAATGAGATGGATACTTCTCAGGCATTCAAGGTGTTAAATCTCAGATTTATATTCATTGGAATTTGTAGATGTTTTAGTCCCTATGGTGCAGATGTTTTGCTCCAGAATTGCTCCTCATTTCTTTCTGTATATGCCTTTAGTGCTGTTATTAGAACACTTGATGTATTGTTAAATTATAAATAGTAGAGCCATAATGTCTGTAAGTATTTCTATGATATAAATAAATAATCAAATAACCCTTTTTCTACCGGGCCCTTGACGTATTTTAAGTGCATAAGACCCCAAGGGAAGGGGGGTTCACACGATGTAGCTCAGGGCTAGCCAACCTTGATCTTCCAGTGCTACAATCAGTGCATGCTTTCAGGATGTTGCTGCTTGAGGACAGGTGGATCAATCAGTGGCTCAGTCATGTGACTGGATCCCCCTTTACTTAAGTAGGGATATCCTATCAGAACCGTTGGTAGCTCTTGATGTTCAGGACTCAGGACTGAAACCCCAGATGTAGCCATTGTATCTTTGTTAAGACAAGTAAGAAGGATGAGGTTGCAGTTAACTGCTACTAGTCATAGTCTGTTTAATATTACTCTTGTTAATAGAAATATTTCTATAACCATCCTACTGGATAACATGGCACAATCCTTCTTGTTGGCTCATTTAATGTTTTTTACCTATTACATTCCAGAGAGGTGAGAGATGCATTGCTCAGCAATGTACTGCCCCCCCCCCCAGGTACCCAAATGGTTAACCCTTTGAGTGCCATGCTATACATTTTGTATCTCTCCGGCACTCAAAGGGATAAGTCAAAAGCCAGTCTTAATATGCTGTAAGTCCACAAATGTCAAAATCCAAGTTGGGCAATCTGAGCTCTTGAACCTGTTTTGCACTACAATTTCCTTTATCCTCTTACAGCTGTTGACTCACAGGGATGATGGCAGTTGCAGTCCACAACAGCTGGAGGGCCTCGGGTGCCCATCTCTGGGATAAGATCTATTGATTTATGTGGCTTTGTAATTTAACTTCATAGTGATAAGATATATAGTCCAAATTTCATCACAGGTTGAATGGCTTTTGTGTATTTGTATTTGCAAAATGAATAGTGACTGGGTATTTTTTCCTAATTCCCTGCAGAGGGAAGACAGGGAAATGCATCTGATCACTGATAAATACCTGATGGAATCTGTTGATGATTTCAGCAAAGAACAGTGCATCAGATGTGCTGCCCCTCATCGGCTTTGATGAATTCTGGCCAGTGTCTTAAATGATAAGGAACTGAGTTCATTTGGGACCTTGGGAGGAGTTAGCTGTGAGGAGGGAACTGCAATCAGTGTTGTGTGTAAGTAGTCAAAATGGCCAATGATTGTGTACAGAGCTCACTACTCTGTAAACTGGGCATGACAATTACACATGGAAGCAACATGTGTTCAAATTATAAACTGGATGCCTCTGATATCTTATCTTGCTTTACTTGACTGGAGAGATCAAATCTAGGGGGAAACTCCACAGAGCTATATAAGGCAAAACAAGAAGTAGGGAGTGAATTAAATATTTATAGGTATATTATTAATTGTTTTGTCTTCTGCCTCTGCTCCCCTACCTCTATCCAGCCTCCTCCGGTAAGGAAGGCTTTCTGCATGTAACCTGGAGCGCTCTCATTGGCCAGAAACTGCTCCAGCCTACATGCAGAAAGCCTCTGTCATCGGAGGAGGCTGGATAGAGTTAGGGGAGCAGAGGCAGAGTGACAGACTGTGGTACAGAGTTGGTAACTGTAGTCTGTCTGGAAGTAGGCAACAGGATAATGTTTACATGTTGAATTTCGGCCAAATAACGATTTAAATAAGGAAATTAATACAGTATTACACCTAGTCGCTGTATAACCTCCCTTTTAAGACAAACTTGTATAGGGGTGATAGATTCCCTTTAACATACCTGAATCTTGAAGTCCACAGCCCCCAGACTAACAGCCCCCAGACTAACAACTGGAGTTAAGGGTGTGAGTGGCCAAATCATGCCAGTTATGTTATAATATGGGCATTGCTTAATGGGAGTGGAATGGATTGATTGGCCTGAATATAAGTGGAACATGGTGGATAGTGGGTAGAATGTGTGAGGGAATGGGCAGGGTTATCAGGGTACTCTCTCAGCTTGATAATCATCCCCTATCCTGGAGACAGGCTGTGTATAGGCTGCTGTCAAGATGTGTAATTGCTCCTTGGGAATTATGGTCAGCCACTAATAATCAATAAACTAGTTATGGTAAGAATGACTAAGAATAAGTTGTTTATTCTTATTTTAAATATACTCCCTTTACTACTAACAGGATATTGATTAGTGCACACTCTAAGGGCCTTATGTTCAAAAGAATACAACTCTGGGTCAAACCAACTGTACCATGGTGGAGTAATGAAAAATTCCCACTGATGTAAATATATCTAGAGATAGATGTATAGGTTTTCTAAGAACAAAACACATATGAGGCAACTACATATTGAAATGGGCACACTAGATGGGCCAACTGGTTATCTGCAGTCAAATTATAAGTCTACTAGTTTTAAAGCTGCTGTCATGCGCAGTACTGACTGCCTGAATGTGCCTTGGCTGATATGGAGTGGGACACTCCAAATTCAGACCGGAGTGCTCTCTGCACACCAGAAAGCCATGGCGCGGACAGTCTGTACTGTGCAAGACTGCAGCGCACACAGCCATCTCTACTGTGCATAAAGGCTTCTGACAAACATACTTAGAGAATTACAATATAGGATATGGATCTATGTTAATAGTTTGATGTGGGAGAAATCAAAACCTAAGAATATCCTGAAAATATGTTCAGCCTCAAAGGTAGTTTGGGTCTTAAACCCACACACTGTAGAAAGGGCAAACAGTCAAGGCTGAATTTGCATCTCAAACATTCCTAGGCAAGGCAACATAGGGGCTTTTAGCCACACCCATGATCACACCCAGCTCCCCCATGTCCCCACACCCAGCCTCATCCATGTTGTCCAGCACAGAAAATTCCCTTAGCCTGTAACATTAAAACACATTACATTTCTTAACCCCGTGGTTGCTAGAAAGGTCTTCAACTTATTGGTTTACAATGCATTGGAGACCTCTCTACCATTCAGTGGGCTAAATAATAGCCAATAAAAGTATATGTAAGCTGATAAATAAATCATTCACCAGGAGCAGTTATCTGTTAAGGGGGCATTGTTAAAGCCACACCTCAGAATGTAAGTGAGACCAGCACAGCTGAGGCTCAAAGTGTAGATTCCTAGGCAACTGCCTCCTCTACCTAATGGGAATACCAGCCCTGCAAGTCACCTCATCTGGCATTGACATGAATGTATATGTTTTTATTTTCATTCAAAGCCTGCTTTAGTATCAGTTGTGGCCTTGGATTAATGACTCAGCTGATCTCCATAGTTATTATGAAATGTAAATGCTCCTCGTGGATTGTCGTTATTATTATTATTACTACTATTATTATGGTTTATTTATGAAGTGCCACCATATTCTATAGCACTGCAGATGGGTTAGTGCTCAGTCTGGACTTCTGTTTTCAGAGTCATTATAATGGAGAACATCTGATATTTACTGCAAATTATTGAAGACTGTATTATTTGATTTATACAGCCACTCTGTCTAGAACATAAAGGAGCTACCTGTGGCTTTCTAGCTTTTGTTGTTGGATTATATATCCCATCACTCAGCCAGCTATTAGCTGTAGTCTAGCAGCCAGAGAGCTACACATTTACTGCTGAAGAACATCTCACAAAAAACTTGTGCACATGAGAGATTAAGGGTCTGTGTGACTGACTGGAAACTAATTAAGCTACCACAATGGTGCACTGTACAGCTGTGGGTAATACCCCCACACAAACACACGCCACTTACCAGGGGAGGGCTGGCAACATACAGCCCAGGGGGCAAATACAATTAAGTGGCCCATATCTACTATTGTCCAAGCCCACTGTCCCAGCCCACCCCTGTTTCCTTAATTTTAAAATTGTCCTTAATGCTGTGAATTAAAGCAAGTGATACCACAGAGCTTACTGTTGAAATGGGGCTACATTAGTGATACTACAGTTCTTACAATTTAACACTGTGAGTGCCAGAGGGGTACAAAACACATTGCTTTTTCAATGCGTTGTGTACCCCTCTGGCACTCAAAACATAGACTAGTGATGCCATAGAGCTTGCAAGGGAAATGGATTATGCTACTAGTGCAGCTATGTTTGGATTGTAGCTCTGCGGTATCACTTGCATATAGATTCATTTCATAAGTTCTGTGGTATCACTAGTGTAGCTCCATTTTACAGCAGCAGGTGGGAGATTGAGTGAGGCACTGGCCCACCAGCCCAGACACATGGCCAGCCCAAGTGGCAATTGCCCCCCTGCCCCCCAGGCCAGCCCTCCCCTGCACTTACCAGACTACGAGCTCTTTCACATTGGAATAGAATTGTAGCAGCCAACTACAATGTTATATCACCTGTGTTATAAACTCACCTTTTTCCTGCGCCCCCCTTCTGATCCCATCACGGTGGATGGGTGGTGGTGGTGGGAGGGGGGGTTGGATGATGGCTGGTCCATGTATGTGCCAGTTGAGTATTACTGTCTGACGAACACATGGGAAGATCATTCATTTGAGGTCATACTGCGTATCACAACCTCCTTCTTTGCTAATTTGAAATGTCTATCATAAGACCCTTAGGCTGTAGTGAAGATCTGTCCTGTTGCATCTATACTGTGCTTCTGTGATGCTGGTGCATTCATGTGAGAACATAGTCGCATGCATTAAAAACATAATAGCCCAGCATGGCCGACATAACTAACACTCTATTGCTGAATTGATGTTGCTCATGTGAAAGAGACCTAAAATGAAGATTGTTATATATAAACCATTGTACATACAATACAAAATATGTATAAATAGATACACCATATGTATGAGCACTGTATGAAGGACACTCTCTGTCAAAGACATTAAGGGTCACTTGATACATTTTATATATATATAAATTTAGCTTGATTTTCAGCATGCTGAAGGCAACAATTTTGTTTTGCAATCTTTATTTCCTGGACTGGAGGCTGGACTCTCAAAGGCTGATGTACTAAGAGGAACTAGAGCAAATACCATTGCAGTTAATTTGGAGAAACTTCCGGATTACAAGTGGTTAACCCACTGAGTGCCAGAGAGGTATCCAATGCATTGCAACTCAATGCAATAGATATCAGTCGCTCAGAGAGTTAGAGTCAACATTTAGATCACTGGGACTTTTATTCCCCCTATTGTGCAGATGGGTGATCCAGAAAACCAGTATCCAGAAAACCGGAGACCTTCTGAGACAAACTAACTGGACTATGGGGGAGAATACTTGTTTCCCAAATTATCAATGTGTGAAATTGGGGCTTTTTTTTAAATAATACATTATTATTAAGTTTTACATATGCATATTATGGTAGAATTTAATATATTGAGTGGGTCACTACAATTAGTGTGTCAGTATCTTGATATACTGCAGGTCTAACTAAATTTATAAAAAAAGAAATCGAACCAGGATAGAACGTTGTCATTAAGGAGAACGATGACTCATTTCCCCCTAATGGCAATCTTTCTCCTGGTAAAGAGACCAGTTCAGTATTAGAGAGAGAAAGATTGAAGCAGATATATAATCTGAGATCTGTGGGCTTGGTCCATCTAATTTGTTCATTAATATACGGAAACTATGTAAGATATATATATATTTTTAACATTATGGAAAGTTTACATAATGTGGAAGACGTGAATGAAATTAATATGAACAAGATCATTGTCAAGGGTTAAAACCAATCAAAGTTATATAAACTGGTGATTACGTAACCAAGTATATACATTATTGAACCATGTTAAACACTTCACACAGAGTTACACATCTTCATGTACTGTGTCTTAGTGATTTGCATTTATTTTCCCATGTATTGGGTTAAAGGGATAGTAATACTTAAAATGTAAAAAAAAATATGTTGTAGTACAAGAGTACTCCCACTGCTGAAAGGTGTTTCATTCAAAAGTTATTAATTTATAAAGCTGAATTTTTTAGGTGGAATATCACAGTGGCCTGAAACTGTACAGTGGTGCTGTTGCTACACCATCCTATGGAGATTTATGGTCCCGAGACCCGAGCTGTCCATAGGATTGTGTATGTAGTTTATCAAAATGTATGATATATCCATTGTTGACTAGGTGGCATAGCAAAAGGTTGTTATCTTTTTTCAATATGTAATCTTAAGTTCTTCTTTAATCAGTTGATATGTGTCATTATTTAGTAACAAATGTAGTGGTGAATCTACTGAAAAGATATTTGGATCAAAGTGTGTTATTTGTATCCTACATCAACAGAGCAACTCTAATAAAGGGAGACAAGACGTTTGTTCATTTTTATTTTTGTTCATGAAAGTTGGTAAAGTTTAGTAAATTCAGAAAGTTGGCATTTAATTGGACCTAACTTCTTGTATGAAGATAATTAAACAAATGCCATATAAGTGACAGCCAAGTGGAATGATAATACACAAGGATATTAGGTATGCCTGGACCTCTGAATTTTCTTTGTGTGACATTAAAGAATATTAATCTAGCCAGGGTATATTCACCAATAAAGGAATGTATTAATTTGTAGAGTGATTTTAGATAGGGAACACTTCCTAGAATGAATGTAAAGGATCTTTGGCACAATTTACATTTCAATTAATTAAATGCATCCTATCCATGATATGGGCAGAGTTGTTCAATTTTTGATCTTATGTTCTTCTTTACTCTATTGGAATTTGTCATTATTTAGTAACAACTGTAACAGTGAGCCCGCTGAAGGAATATTTGTATGAGAATGTGTTGTTTTATTCTCATACCAACAGAGGAGATCTAATAAAGGGAGACAAGACAATTTATTCAGTTTTATTTTGGATCATTGACGTCTAGTGTTTTTCAGTAAGTCTGCATTTAATTAGACCTAACTTATATGAAGAGAATGAAATCAATACCTTATAAGTGACAGCTAAGTGGAATGATAATACATAAGGATATAATGTACAACTAGACCTCCCTGAGTTTTCCTTTGTGTGACATCAGATCATTTTAATCTAGCAGGTGTATATTTCCAAATAAAGAAATGTATTATTTGTTGGAATGATCTTAAATAGAGAACAGTTCTTAGAATGTAAAGAATGTTTGGTGGAATTGACATTGTAACTAAATGAATGCGTCCTATCCATGATATGGGCAGAGTTGCTCATCAGTTAAGATCTTGTTTGATTCTTGCCTTATATGGTAAGTCAATGTATTAACCCATTAAAGCCAAAGGGCCTGGAAGGGAAATCCCATTAAGGACCAGAGAGAGAAGTTTGGTGCGCCATCACACATGACTAATCATGTGTGCCAGCATGCTGAGAGGGGGTCTGAGAGAGGCCGCTCCAGTCTTGGATGTGGCCGGTTTCAGACCCCATTTTTACTTACAGCTCTCTCGCCTGAGCTCTGTAAGTAAAAAGTACATGCTGTGACAGGACCATCACCAGCCCTTAAGAGAAAGAACCGGTGATGATCCTGGCATGTCACACAGTCCTTAGGGGGTTAAAGAGATTATTATTTTTGCTTTGGGAAAGACATATACCAAAGTATTTACTGTTGATGGGGGGCATTAAAATAGTTTGTACTTAATAATAATAATAATCCTTTATTTATATAGCGCACACAGATTCCGCAGCACTTTACACTCATATTGGTTCCTGTCCCCATTGGGGCTCACAATCTAAGTTCACCTATCAGTATGTTTTTGGAGTGTGGGAGGAAACCGGAGTACCCGGAGGAAACCCACGCAAACACAGTGAGAACATACAAACTCATTGCAGATGTTGTCCTTGGTGGGATTTGAACCCAGGACCCCAGTGCTGCAAGGCAACAGTGCTAACCACTGAGCCACTGTGCTGAACATTGTTCAGTTTCACTTAAGTTTAGATTTAAAATGCCTGACTTGTTAATATAATAAAGTGTGACATTTTACTGAGGTTATTTAGTTCTGTCACATGTGTTAAGGAAGTTTTAGGGGATGAATGAAAAAATTATATAATGACAAAAAAAATGTTATTATATATTTGGTCAGTCTAGTTATGTATATGTTTAATCTTGTTATTTTTCCTACAATGATAATTAATGGTAAATGTGAGCAGCCTTGTCTTGTGCCATTTTTCCAAAAACTTGGAGTAACATAGTAAGATAGTAAATTAGGTTGAATAAAGACACAAGTCCATCAAGTTCAACGTTCTCCTTATACCCCAGTAATTTTATAGCTTTCTTGCTACCAAATAAGTTAGTCATTATCAGACCTTCTTGATCTGCCTACTAATAAACAGTATAACTCTGTATGTTCCCTTTGGAAAGAAATGTATCTAATCTTCTCTTGAATGTGTCCATTGTATCTGCCATAACCACTTCCTTGGGCAAAGAATTCCACAATTTAACAGACATCACTGTAAAAAAACCCTTCCTTTGCTGAAGTCTAAACCTCCTTTCCTCTAATCTCAAGGGGTGTCCCCTGGTCATCTGATCAGCCCTTGGAATAAATAGCTCACTGCAGAGATCATTGTATTGACCTCTCATATACTTGTACAATGTGATAAGTTCTCCTCTTAGTTGTCTTTTCTCTAGAGTAAATAAACCAAGTTTGTCTAGTCATTCCTCATATGTCAAGTCCTCCATTCCCTTAATTAATTTTTTTGCTCTTCGCTGTACCCTCTCTAGTTCTAGTATATCCTTTTTCAGAACTGGTGCCCAAAACTGCTCTGCAGTAGATAGATAGGGTATTATAAATTCTAACTATTGCTAATGTGTAATTATATAGAGCCAGTATACATTGAATTACATTTTGTCCTGTACCAATATAACATAATGTATATTTTA